>CM076580.1:1333739538-1334939538 GCA_034641835.2 Pinus albicaulis | reverse complement strand
CTTATTTTTAAATAATAAAAAAGACCCTTCATCCTTATTGTAACATAGTTCATAGGAACATAACTATTAGTTGTATTTATAGATAATTTCCCGTGTGTAATTATAAAGTCAGTGGGATGCCATGATGGATTGTGCAATCAAGGAAGGTTGATTTTCCTAATTAATATGGAGATAATTCCATAGGAATTGCATGAGCAAGGCAGGCTGAGAATTGGCTAAGTATTAGAATGATTTTTCCTAAATCAGCAGGAGACAATTGGCAGAGTGTTGGAAAATCTCAAGAGAGATTAAGCATTGTATTGTTTCATGATTCCTTGACTTAATACAAAATAGAGATAGAGGGTTTTGAGGAGTTGCTTCCCCAGATACATCTTGTGTTGTGCGATTGATAACTTGTTTTTCTTACTTACATGTGATTATGTGATCGTGTGTTTTTTCCACAAATTGTAGGAAGGATTCAATATCTTGTTTTAGTACATTACAAGATCAGATTGAATCCCGTTGGTTATATTTTCTACATGAAATAGAAGAGAGGGTTGATACCATCCTGCCTTGTGGTATAACGCTCTCTCTGGGTAGTGGATTTGAGTGCCGTAAAAGGTGGTTGGAAGCACACAGATTGTAGTTTCTTGGCTATCAATTTCGGAGACAAAGGACGAAACAATGACACGTGGCAAGTCGTACAAGTTCGCTCTACTGAACCAGTCCATAATTAGGTCATTGTTGGAGATTGGACACAAATTTGTCTTGGAGAATCCAAATCAGGTCAGACCTGTGACATTCAAAAGAGAATTCAGAGGGCTATTTCATTGCTGAATTTTAGATATTGAAGAGTCGTAATCACATATATAATCCAATTTCAATATCGAGCTCCTCAAAAGCAAGTAAAAGGTGTGTATTGTTTTTCCCAAATTGCATAAATCTTGTTTGAAAAATCAGTTTGAAGTGATTCCCAGGGCCTATTAAGCATATATTTTAGTATTGCATTCTGAAATGCCTCCTAAAAATAATTCAACACCCATTAAGCCCTCAGAAATCTATACTATGATGCATGAAGTGAAAGAATTGCAGTATGAGATATCAAAATTATGGTACCAAGTGCAACAAATTTCGATCTTACGAAGAGCAACCAAAGATGATATAGATGGTTTAAAAGAGGAAATGGAGGCTAAGTTGGATGGTTTGAAGGATCAAATAATAGAAAATATGGATGATAAATTAGTGGAATATCACATCGAGCATCAACAACAAGTTCTCCAACTCTCAAAGGATAACCCAACTTTGGTGCAGAATCTAATGAAACAACAGGAAGATCAACATCACATCGAAAGAAGTTATGAAGCAGTCATAAAAACAAGAACTCGACAAGTACGATCAATTTCAGAGTATCTCAGCAAGTGGAAGAACTTTCTTGTAGAATATTTCACATGGGAGGAAGAGAATTTTATACAGAAGCATCAAGAAATAATCAAGCGTTGAGGACAACACTTGTTTGAAGGAGAGGGGCATGTTAAGTCCCTATATTGATAGTGTAGCCCCTTATTATGTTAGTGTAGCCCCCCTTATTGTTATTATTGTACCCCTGTAACCCCCATATTGTTATTATTGTGCCCTTACATTATTATTGTTAGGTCGGCTAGGATTACATTGTGGCCCACTAGGATTACATTATGGCCCCATGGACTCCTATATATAGAAGGAGGTTTTGTTCATTTGTATCATCCAAGAATTGTTCATTTGTGTAATGTATTGGAGGTTTCCCCCTCGAAGTGGCTTATTTCTAAGGTGTTGATATCTTTTTCTTCTATTTTTGGAGCTGGTTACACAACATACAACATTCTGACAAAGTTTCATATGGTTAATAGTTTGACAAAGCGCCTAACAAAGGGGAAGTTGCATATGGTTAACGCTAGTCATATCTGTAGAAGGAATATTATAAGAATAATTTACCAGAAAAACAAAAGAACATTATCAAAGGAATAGTCATGAGAATGCAGGTTGCACAAAGGATATTTACATGTACAGGATTTTCTAAAAGCTTAAACACCATCCCAAGGAAAGAAAATCAGGGGAAGGGCTTGTTTCTTCATCAAAGCACTGATCCTAAGATTTGGCTAACAGAAACAGAAAAAAAAATGCAGCAAACCAGAATTTTCTTGCTATGAAATGACAGAAATATTTCAGATTGGACACTTGCTTTTCTAAAGCAACCACTGCTTTATGTAGGCCTCATGATAACTGTGACTGCATTTTAAACTGCTCAGCTCATATCTTTCTTCCTACTCTTCTTGTATAAACAATTCATACCATCATTTTCATACCCTCAGAAGCAAGGGTTTCCATATGTTTTTGAATCTGAAGAGGGAGAAAATTTTACACTTTAAAACTACCAACTAAACCTATAAATCTACAAAAAAATTTGAAAGTCCAAGCCTGCTTCATTCTTTGATAATCTTACTGATTACTCTCTTTTTCAGTGATGTTTGCATTATGCCTTGAAAAATATAAGGTAACTTGGTGTGAAATTGTAAATTGATAATTCTAGCTGGCAGCATTTCAAGACATATGGACAAGAAGTGGACATATATTAGTTACTGCATTCAAAGACAAGTCCTCCCCATAGATATTATAAATACCTGGAAAATGCTGCATTTGACTTCAATATCGATACTCTGAGAAGCATACTCTGTTTTTGAGGAGTACAATATTTTCTCTAAACACTTGGAAATAGTCTCCTCACTAAGTCCTGTGCTAGCATCCTTACGATGTACGATGTATTTCTGTAGTTTTTTTATTAAAAACAATAGAGATTTATGCAAATAAGTGTGCATTCACATTAAATAAATACAAGTACTCTGCTGATTATACACAAGGTATGTGTGTGGACTGCATTCTTGTTGGTTTTGTTGGCCATTCTGGGTGCATGCTCAATTATCAACAAGTTTACCAGGGTAGCTGGAGAACTTTTTGGGATGCTTTTGTTCAGAGAACTTATCAATGAGATGAGTTTTTTGTTTAGATTTAAAAAGAGTCTTTAGTAGGTTATGCACTTAAGGCACACTCAAACTTGAAGGCTTTTCTCTTGGCCTTAAGTAGTCTTGTGCTGATTGTATATTATTTGTGCTAATCACATTTTATATTAATTTTAGCAGCATAGTAAGAAGCTTAAAAGAGAGGTAGAAATTTGATTGTGTGCCATGTTAGGTTCTGAAAATGCTATAACATGTGAGAAGTAATGAACCAAAACCTCTCATTGCAATTATGAACCAAAACATAGTTCCATCACACTTACCTTATGTGACCCTGAAATATTGATTTGTGCATCAAATTTGTGGACATTATTACATATAGACAGTGAACCTATCTACCCTACACTGATATGACCTTGAAATTTGAGTATACTTGATTGAGATATCATATTTGACGAAGTTTGACACATTGACATATTGCCATGATGTATTGGTCTTAACATTGACACATTCAACCTCCATTGACATTGAAATTACACATAGACCACAATGTAAGATATACCTTTGGCATTTAGACTTCACAAGTGTTTTGGGCATTGATATGTTGACCTCAGGTTAGTAGTAGTATCCAATGTCCTTGAGCTAGTTCATCCTACATCTTAAATCTTAGACCCTAAAACTTTAAATGCATTATACCAAAATGTGAAGGCTTTAAACCTTGAACCCTGCTTATTAAGAAATCTAAACCCTAAAATACCCTTTAAAGCCCCAAAATTCGTAATGGACATTGGTTAAAATGTCCTCAAGCGATATAAAATCTATCTACAAGGGTAGTTATGCACACAGATATTCATAAATAGCCCATTGTAAGTTCAAATTCCATACGATGACCCAATTACCTTTTGAAAATGACTAAAAGAATTGTAGTATGCTTAAATAGCCCATTGGATGTGCACATTCCATACTATGACCCAATTAACTTTTGAAAATGATTCTAAGCATTGCAGTATGCTTTAAGAAATGACCTTTTGAAAATGATTGTAAAAAAATGGTGAAACACTTGAGGAGCTTTTGGCATTGTAGATAAATTTCACTTAAGGACTCTTTGATATCTCTTGGAAATACAAGAGAAATGATTCTGAGAATAATTGCAGTATGCTTTAACTAGTCTTTTGAAAATGATTCTAAGAAAAAAGGTAGCACACTTGAGGAAGTTTTGGCATTAGAGATAAACTCCACTGAAGGACATGAGATATATCTTAGAAAAATAAATTTGTTCTAAATTACTAAGAGGCTGTTGGAAAGGCTTTTGCAGCTTCATGTACATTCAAGGTCCATATATCAATTAGGGGCCTTGGTTTGATCTACACTTTGACAGATGAAAACTTCATTTCACTATATCTATATCCAAGGATATGCAAGGTTTCTGTCGGAAAGGGATTTGAAGATTATTGATTGTCTGTGAAAGTAAGAGACCTCATTGAAATCTATGATGTATTCCTGTAGTATTTTTATTAAGAACAGTAGAGATTTATGCAAATATGTGTGCATTCACATTAAATAACTACAAGTAATCTGCTAAATATACACAGGGTATGTGTGTGGACTGCATTCTTTTTGGTTTTTCTGGCCATTTTGGGTGCATGCTCAATTATCAATAGGTTTACCAGGGTAGCTGGAGAACTTTTTGGGATGCTTTTGTTTAGAGAACTTATCGGTGAGATGAGTTTGTTGTTTAGATTTAAAAAGAGTCTTTAGTAGGTTATGCACTTAAGGCACACTCAAACCTAAAGGATTTTCTCTTGGCCTTAAGTAGTCTTGTGCTGATTGCATATTATTTGTGCTAATTACATTTTATATTAATTTAAGTAGCATAGTAAGCAGCGTGAAAGAGAGGCATAAATTTTATTGTGTGCCATGTAAGGTTCTGGAAATGCTATAACATGTGAGAAGTAATGAACCAAAACCTCTCATTGCAATTATGAACCAAAACATAGTGCCATAACACTTACCTTATGTGACCTTGAGATATTGATTTGTGCATCAAATTTGTGGACATTAGTACACATAGACATTGAACCTAGCTACCCTACACTGATATGACCTTGAAATTTGAGTATACTTGACTGAGATATCATATTTGACGAATATTGATACATTGACATATTGCCACGATGTATTGGTCTTAACATTGATACATTCAACCTCCATTGACATTGAAATTACACATAGACCACAATGTAAGATAGACCTTTGGCATTTAGACTTCACAAGTGTTTTGGGCATTGATATGTTGAGCTCAGGTTAGTAGCAGCATTAATGGGATTAAAAGAAAAGTGAGAAGTAGAAAGAGCTTCATTAATGGGATTAAATACCATCACCCTAGTTTTACTAACTTAAACACCAGGTGTCTAATATCACAAAACCAACCTAAGGAGTCAACCTGACACTAAAATCTTCCTAGGGATGAGAACAAAAGAACTGCTTGATCTACAAAAAGGAGTCATGACATCAAAACATGATGAGGAATCACACTATCATTAGCATATGCAAGCTCCTTAAGGACTTGTTCCAGCTTATCAATTTAGATTCCAAAGTGTAAGAGAGAGAGTGCATATGTGCTTGATAAGCCAAATGTGTGCTTCCTTGAGAATAAAAAACAAAGGAATAAGAAAAATATAAAAATGAAGAAAGAAGTTGGCTAACACTGAACAAAAGTAATCAAAATTATTATTCTCAGAGGATTAATATATGGTCCTCAATTATCACTAATTCCAGCATTTTGTTTGTGTCAAAGTTCTAAAATCAATTCAATCACCAGTCTACTTCAGCTGGTTCCATCCAACCTTGGTGAACTTCAAATATCCTGTTTTGAAGATTTTGAAGCTTGATCCTAATTTCTTCGGAGCTTGTGGCAGTCGTCACATCAAGCCCAATTTTACCAATAAGGCTTGTTAATATCATCACATACATCCTCTGTTGCATATAAAAATAACCATTATTTGCAAAGAGTCTTGAAGAAATAGTCTAGTTTCGATTTTGTGAGCGATTCTAAACTGCTTGCATTCATATTTGATATTTACATATTGACAGGTTAATATCTACTTGTCAAATAGTAAGAGTCATGAGGGACTCAGGTTATGTAACTACATTAACTATAAGAAATCTTAGACATATTAATATGGATAATTCTAAGTCTGTGCCATGTGAAATACTACCATCAGGTTTATGTTAGTAGACCAAACTTCTATCCAGAGGTTATTTCCCAAGATTAAAAAATCCATCTTGGAGTTTAAAGGCTTATACTGAGTGAGCTAAGTACGCTAAACTTTAAACAAATGTTTTATAGATTTCCTCTATCTTTAGAGTGTTAATCCTCAAAGGGAAAAGATGAGGATGAGCATCAAAAGAGAAACGAAGTAGTGGAACTGACTAATTGAAATATCCATATAGTCTATATGGCTGAACTAATCGAAATAAGTGAACTTGTTTGAGAAAAAAAACATAAAGAAAGGGTACCTATCACATCTTGAAGTGGTCACCCAATTAGTGGAATCTATATAAGCAAGAGGTAAACCTAAAGATAAATTGAATGTAAAGTGGTTAGGCCCCAAACTCTACTTGAATGATGACATGCTGAGAGGTAGATTCCATGTATCAAATTGCACTAAAGCATAATAATGTGAACTTTTTTCCACTCATATAACCAAGACTTCATCAGACCATACAAAATTATGGATTTTATGACAGCATCAAAGAGCCTCATCCTAAAAATATATCCTAAAAGTGAATCTAGAAATATTGCAAACGTGAATGAGAAGCATACCCTTTGCACCAAGACACTATAAGAGAGACATGTAAATTTCACTCCTAAATGCTATGCATTAGTTGCTCTCTACAAGAAAATTGAGAAGTAGAAAGAGCTTCATTAATGGGATTAAAGACCATCACCCTAGTTTTACTAACTTTAGCACTAGGTGTCTAATATAAAAAAAGCCAACCTAAGGAGTCAACCTGACACTAAAATCTTCCTAGGGATGAGGCCAAAAGAACTGTTTGATCTGCAAAAAGGAGCAGTGACATCAAAACATGATGAGGAATCACACTATCATTAGCATATGCAAGCTCCTTAAGAACTTGTTCTAGCTTATCAATTTAGATTCCAAAGTGTAAGAGAGAGAGTGCATATGTGCCTGATAAGCCAAATGTGTGCTTCCTTGAGCATCAAAAACAAAGGAATAAGAAAAGTATCAAAATGAAGAAATAAGTTGGCTAACACTAAACAAAAGTAATCAAAAATATTATTCTCAGAGAATTAATATATGGTCCTCAATTATCACTAATTCCAACATTTTGTTTGTGTCAAAGGTCTAAAATCAGTTCAATCACCAGTCTACTTAGCTGGTTCCATCCAACCTTGGTGAAATTCAAATATCTTGTTTTGAAGATTTTGAGGCTTGAGCCTAATTTCTTCGGAGCTTGTTGCAGTCGTCACATGAAGCCTAGTTTTACCAATAAGGCTTGTTAAGATCATCACATACATCCTCTTTTGCATATAAAAACAACCATTTTTTGCAAAGAGTCTTGAATAAATAGTCTAGTTTCGATTTTGTGAGCGATTTTGAACGACTTGCATTCATATTTGATATTTACATACTGACAGGTTAATATCTAATTGTCAAATAGTAATAGTTATGTGGGACTTAAGTTATGTAACTGCATTAACTATAAGAAATATCATACATATTAATATGGGTAAGTCTAAGTCTGTGCCATGTGAAATACTACCATCGGGTTTATTTCAGCAGACCAGACTTCTATCCAGAGGTTCTTTCCCAAGATTAACAAAGCCATATTGGAGTTTAAAGGATTATACTGAGTGAGCTAAGTACCTTAAACTTTTAAAAAATGTTTTATATATTTCCTCTATCTTTAGAGTGTTAATCCTCAAAGGGAAAAGATGAGGATGGGCATGAAAAGAGAAATGAAGTAGTGGGAGTGACTAATTGAAATATCCATACAGTCTATATGGCTGAACTAATCGAAAGAAGTGAACTTGTTAGAAAAACAAAACATAAATAAAGGGTACCTATCACATCTTGAAGTGGTCACCCAATTAGTGGAATCTATATAATCAAGAGGTAAACCTAAAGATAAATTGAATGTAAAGCGGTTAGGTCCCAAACTCTACTAAAACAATGACACGCTAAGAGGAAGATTCCATGTAGAAAATTGCACTAAAGCATAATAATGTGAACTCTTTCCACTCATATAACCAAGACTTCATCACACCATACAAAAATATGGATTTTATGACAGCATCAAAGAGCCTCATCCCTAAAAGATATGCTAAAAGTGAATCTAGAAATATTGCGAATGTGAATGAGAAGCATACCCTTTGCACCAAGACACTATAAGAGATACATGTAAATTTCACTCCTAAATGCTATGCATTAGTTGTTCTCTACAAGAAAAGTGAGAAGTAGAAAGAGCTTCATTAATGGGATTAAAGACCATCACCCTAGTTTTACTAACTTTAGCACTAGGTGTCTAATATCACAAAACCAACCTAAGGAGTCAACCTGACACTAAAATATTCCTAGGGATGAGGCCAAAAGAACTGCTTGATCTGCAAAAAGGAGTAGTGACATCAAAACATGATGAGGAATCACATTATTATTAGCATATGCAAGCTCCTTAAGGACTTGTTCCAGCTTATCAATTTAGATTCCAAAGTGTAAGAGAGGGAGTGCATATGTGCCTGATAAGCCAAATGTGTGCTTCCCCGAGCATCAAAAACAAAGGGAATAAGAAAAATATCAAAATGAAGAAAGAAGTTGGAAAATATCTATCATTAGCAAGTGCAGGATGGATAATTTAAATGGTTTCATAGTTGTTTAAGCCTTAATTGAAAGGGATTCTGGCTATCAGCAAAAATCATACAAATCTTGCAACCCTTACACAACATTTACAAAGCATGATAAGACAATATATATCCAGCGTGATAAGGTTTATATATCCAGCTTACAAACAATAACCAAACAGTAGCAAGAACATTGCAGTACATTTGATGTAAAAAACATATAGCTTAAAGAAGTATAATAGTAATCATGTATCCAACATCTTAACCATGATATTAATCACAAGTAATCTATCACAATCTGCGTCCAGAATCCTCAAATTTTTGGGATAGTAATTTACCAATTCATTGTTCTCTCTCAATCATTGATCAATTCAATTTCACTACTCTTCCAACATATACAAGTGTTAAGTGCATCTGCTAAATACTCGCATTGACTACTTCTACATTTAAGCTTAATTTCACAATCTGAATCAACAGAGATTGATTGTGGGCACACAAAATAATATCCTTCTCCTAATACTTCTCCATTGGGCATGACAAAATTTGGTTCAGTGTTTTTTATGTAACCCTTTGCAACCTTCACTTGACCATTAAAATATGTAAGTGAACATTTTTTTCCCATAAATCCTGTATTTGAAGGTAGTAATTACGGTTGACCCTGCAAATAAACAAATTCTTGTAAGATTCCATAGAATAAAAAGATAATATTAAAAAAGAAAATAAACAAGTATAAAACTTAGCCATGTTATTGAGTCACCAATTGGGTCATGAACAGGTTGTCCTGAAGTCAATGGAGTTTGTTCTAGTGAAGCCTGACTAGGACTTAAGGAAATTTGCTAAAAAATAAATAGTTTGAATGTGATACCATGAAATCAGAAGATGAACAGTTAAGCTACAGAAATAATATTTCATTAATTACATATCTACAGCAATACAATCTTGTCATATTGGCATTGTGATTTTAAAATTTCAATCTTCAAAGATGGCATACATCAACAATTAAATAGCCTACACGTAATTCTTACATTTTTGGTTCGTTCTGGATTAACTCGACCATTTTCTTTTCCCGCCTCTGTGGCAGCTTTCCATTGCATTAATTCTTCAACAGCTGCCTTCAATATTCCAAGTTCCTTGTCTTTTTCTTTCAATTTTTCTTCTGTATTATGTAATTGCCTCTTGTAAGCACACTCTTTTCCAAACAAATCAGTTGGAGTAACCCCATAGCCAACCCCACGTACACGACCCCTCCTCTCAGGTCCCAAAATTATTGCAATGGCATCTTCCTTTGTTGCATATGCAGGAGACACTGAATCATTTTGTATCGATTCAATTTGTTTCTAGCAAAGACAACATTTCAACAAATACATGTAAGAAACATCATTAATATTTAAAAAATAAAAAAAATAAATAGATACAAGAATAGGTTGGGACCTTACTATTCTCTCTGCACTAAATGATGACATTGGAGTGCCATCCTTCTTCGTATGAAATTTCATCCACACATTAGCCCTAGTTACAGGCACATCATTTTGATTGCAAGTTTGATTCTAGTCACAAAAATTACAATGGTCTAGATAAGTATATTTCCGGTAATTTTGAACAAAAAATAGATTTGGTTACAACTTACAAGGTCATGTTCAACTCTATAGTAACCTCTACGGCCAGAAGTGTGGGTCTCTGGTTCTAATGCCCTATTTTCTTGATTGACTTTTGCCTTCTCCTGCAACTCAATAAAAAATGGATGGTTATATTGAAATTGATTATATGCAAGGATTCAAATTCAAATCTCATTTAATGATAACAAGTAGATTTGTCATTAATTTTTACCTTGAATTTAGGGTCAGATCATATTCTAACAAATTAAATCCAATCGATTTCATTTACTCTGATAGGAACATTTTTCATCCTCTCCTCATTCGTGTTGTATTTCAAATAATAATTTTTATACAAATTATATCTGTAAGTTCTCAAGCACTGAGATATTGCTTTATAACACCATTGTTCCACTGACAAGTCTATTTGGTAGGTACGCTACAATAGATAAACAACGAATTATTAGATACAAATACTTATTTGAAATTAAACTTATCATGCACACGTTCACATACACCAATGAAATTTAGAAAAAATCCAATAATAATTTGGTTGATAATCACATTGATTGCACTCCATATGTCTTTTTTAAGCGCTTCAGGCGCTTGTTTCCATTCCATGTGTTTGATGCCTACAATCTCTCTTGCAAGGACACCTAAAAAGGAGGAGACTTTATCTGATTGTGGGCCAACAGGTTGTCCCCTCTCATTAAATTGAATTTCAGGCAATGCAAAGGCCTCTGTAGTGTTTCCAAAGAGGCATTTTGTTGGTCCCCTACCCTTCATTTTCACGTTTGTTGTACTATGGGCTTGAATACTTGGATCTTCACCTTCTAAGCCATGCTCTTGTTGTGGTTTTTCTTGCTCCATATCATGATCTAGTTGTGATGGTTCTTGCTCCAAACCATAAATTTGTTGTGATGGTACGTGCTAAGAATTTTATGGAAAACAAATCACTCCTTTTGAGACAATAACAATATGAATCTCTTAACATAAAATATTGAAGTATTTATACAAGAAATATAAATTTGAAAAATCATCATACATTCCAATGGTTCATCCACATTTTTCTCAAGAATATGTGCATTAGAATTGGTGTTGACTCTAAAGCAATTAGATTCATGTTGTAATGGGGAAACAAATCCTAGTGCTCTCTTTTGTGGGTGTTTTTTGATGATGCCACATCGAATGTTGTCATTTTTTTTGGTAATGTGGCTTGACTTTGTGGTTTCACTCACTATTAAAAGTGATCCCTTACGATGTCTTTCATTCCTATTGGATACCTACACATATAGATTGCGACACTTAATAAAAGTTAGTAAGATATCACTTAAAGTAGAAAAGAAAACACAATAATTGTTAAAAAAGAATTGACGTCCAAAACGAAAAATAATTTCTTACCTCGGTATGGATATCCACGGATAGACTGCATAACAAAAAAAAAAAAAATATTAGCAAATACTTGTCATTTCATAAGAGTTCAATTCAGATCATAAGAGTTCAATTTCATTTTTGTTCTTAAAGAGAAGTATGAGTTGTAAAATTTTATAGTCTAAAGCCACAATGAAATTACCATTTCCAGGGAATAAATTGCAGGGTGGTGTGAATGGGTTCACATATAACAATAATTGAGGAGTTATTTTTCCTAAATATAAACAATAAACTATTTCCATGTAAACAACTAGGCTAAAAAAAGTTAAAAACAATTGCTATGTGAACAACTAGGCTGAAAGAACCATTACATAAGTCCAATATAAAAAAATAAAGAGAGAAAAGCATCTAACGGTAATCATGTTGAGTGAAACGCTTGAATGATATACTGTAGCAATGGATGTCATGTGCATGTCAATAAAACTCCCAAAGCCATTGTGGTTATCATTCTATGGACTCCAAAAAAGGAAACTAAACAATAGAGGCTCATACTTTTCAGGAATAAACCCTAGTTTCTCTGGAATCTGTTTATATTCATCTTCATGTGACTACCTTTTAGGATTCTACATAAATTTTGTATCATACATTATTGTAAAGAGACCTGTTGTGTCATCGAGCATCACTAAATAAGGATTACAATTTTAATTCTAAGTGAAATAGTTTAGGAATGAGGGCTAGACATGGATAAAACAAGATGGAATTGGTAGTTGAACAATAGTAGAAGAGAAAATTGCATAGGCATTTGAACAGCAGTAGAAGAGACAACTGCATGCTAACATACTGGGCTTCTAGTTGAAAAAGTCAAAGGAAAAGTCTACCATATACAAAATTATGAAATTCAATGGGTTATTGTAAGCAGTCCAATTATATAAGAGATTCAAAGAAGTCCAGATTTTTGATGTTGTTGGGCCTTTGTTTATAATTTAGGGACTTGAAGAACTATATAAATTAACGTAGGTCCATCTGTTGATAATAATCTACAACGATTTGCAATACTTCTAGTTACTTTCTATGCCAAATAAATTCTGAAACTAATGAAGATAATGTAATAATAAAAGTGCTAACATAAAAACGTAATAGTGCAACGCTAAATTTTTTGGTAAAGACAACCAGCATAACATTTGCTTGCAAGTCTCATTTTTTTTTGAATTTTTTATTTAGGAAAAGCTAAGATGGGCTAAAACATTTCTCTTTAATAACTTATCCATTTTTTAAAATTCTTTCCTTAATAATCACTTGCAATAAAAATATACAAAACAACCATATACATAAAAGAAACCAGGGAATACCAGAATTAACAAGGATTTATTCAAACGTTCTTAAGGCATGATAGTGTTTCTTGATAGTACATGCTTCTTGGGTATTTACAACTTATGAATTAAAACCATGGAATACAACCATATATATATAAAAAATCAGGACTGGTTATATGACACAGCTTCAAAATTGACATCAGAAATGATATGATTTTCACCCCAAAATGTTGATTGAAATTGGGACAAAACAGGGACAAATTATATAGGGTTCATCTTGAAGTTTCGATTGATCAATATGGAAAATATATAATTTAGGGACTTAAATAATTATATAAATTAACACAAGTCCATTTGTTGACAATAACCTACAACAATTTGCAATACTTATAGTTACTTTCTATGCCAAATAAATTCTGAAACTACTGAAAATAATGTCATAATAAAAGTTCTAACAGAAAAACGTAATAGTAAACCAACATAATATTCATCAAAAATTGAAAACGCAATATTATAACCAAACAAAAACCCAAAAAAAACTTATATTTGGAAATCTGTATTGATCGTTAAAACTTACTTCTATGAAAATATTGAACATCTGGAAGGTGAAGGAATAATATGCATGCTAATTCAGAAATCTTGTGACTGAAAATATTGGTATTCTCACATTAAAAGACACTATATTGAATATTATTTCGAAATAAAACTTTGTAAACAATGTTTTGGCAGGTTGAATGAAATCTGTTGTCACCGGTATAAAAGTCTCAAATTGCAGAGCAGTGCTATGCAAACGAAAAACATGATATAGGGATTTCAATTTAAATAAAAACCAAAAGAGAAAAACAAACAAAGAAAGAAATGGTGGAAAGCTAACATTTCTGGCAGAGACAATCAGCATAACATTTTCTTACAAGTCTCAAATTGTAGAGCAGTGCTATGCAAGCGAAAAACATGATATAGGGATTTCAATTTAAATAAAAACCAAAAGAGAAAAAGAATGAAGGAAAGCAATGGTGCAACGCTAACATTTCTGGCAGAGACAACCATCGTAACATTTTCTTGCAAGTCTCAATTCTATTGTCACCGATATAGAAGTCTCAAATTGCAGAGAAGTGCTATGCAAGCGAAAAACATGATATGTGGATTTCAATTTAAATAAAAACTGAAAGAGAAAAACAAAGAAGGAAAGCAATGGTTCAATGCTAACATTTATGGCAGAGATAACCAGCATAACATTTGCTTGCAAGTCTCAATTTTTTTTGAATTTTTGATTAAGAAACATAAGTAATTTGATGATGTCTGTGATTGTTGTACACTGGAAATTTGCTGTGTTTGTTGAGAAACTACGAACTGTGGTTTTGATGGAAGGGATTAGCATGCAAACATCTAAAACTGTGGAGGCAATCCAGAATTAAATGTAGATGGCGTGGTTTTGCCTCATAAAAATGGTGGAGGTGATCAAGAATTAAAGCACATGCAGCCGAGCCGAACCTATATTGAGGATAAATGTCACCAACATGATTTGGGACCGATGTCACCAGCACAATAAAACCAGCACAATAAAAAGGTTGATGAACCCAAAAACGAACTGATTAAAAAAAATAGACTTATTTGCCTAAATATACATGCACACCTACTTCACACAAAGAAAAAAAAAGATGGCTACAACGTCCAAAATCATAAAAAAACAACTTAAAATAATTCAACATAAATTTACCTCTTTTCATTTCTTCTTCTTGTAGTCATGGCGTTCTTACTTTTTAGTAACTCCAATTGTATCTAAAGCACACTCAAACGCATCTTCAAACAAAATTTTATTGAATAGAAATGAGTTCTATTCTCAATTTAAATAGAAAAAAACCCTAAAAATATTGGTGGGAAATCTAACTCTTAATAAAGATGGTGGGAAATCTAAAAATAGCAAGAAATCTAAATAGTGATTTCATTGGATAAGAATGAGTTATATTCTCAATTTAAACAAAATGGAAATTATAAACTCTTAAAAATAATATTGGGAAATCTAAATCATAATTTCATTGAATAGTAATGAGTTTTATTCTCAATTTAAACCAAAATATAAAAAAAAAAATGTTAGGAAACTCCGGAAAACATTAGTGCGAAATCTAAATCCTAATAAATATGGTAGGAATTCTAAATCTTTTTTACTGTTATGACATTCTTAAGAAGTTTCCACTTGTGAAATTGTGCTTCCAAATATGTGAACTGAACAATAAAACACACCTTAAAATACATGAATCTTGTCTCTCAATGTGTGAAAGAAAAGGTAAACCAACTAGCTATGGCGTTCTTCTTTTATACATGAGACCCTTGACTATGCCATGAAATCCCCCAAAATCTTCTTAAAGCATGGGAGCTCCTCTTCATGCACGAAGCTAGTGGAATATGACAAGTTATCCAAAATTAATCCAAATATGTGATTTGTGCCTTAGGAAATGTGAATTAAGGTACGCTCGGTGGAAAAACATGCATAAATATTTGTTGCTTAGTGCCTTTAAATGTGAGATGTTGCCACTTCTCAATTGTGCCTCTTGTTCATGATGAAACTGACACCCTAGTTTTGTAAGGATCACTAAGTGTCATTTTGTGTCAACCCAAGGTCGTTTCCATTTTCACCTTAGCAATGAATCCTCTCACTTTAGATTAATTATTGAATCCTATGGGTGTCCTAAATCACAAATTTATGGGGGACTCTTTTATGTGACTAGATCACTAGCTAGCATTGAAAACCATCTTTACATTGTATGGTTCAACATCTTGATGATTCCTGTCCTATTGACCACAAATTTTGTATTCATTATTGCTTTCATCACAGCACCTACAATAGATATTGATGGTGTTCATAAGCCTATTTATAGTTGTGATAAGTGGATTAGGGGCTCCCTTATAAAAACCCATAACCCCTAATACGTTTACTCCCTTAGCCAAGGGGGGCCCAAGGGTGTACTTGTAGGGGCATTGAGACCAAATTTGGGGGCTCATAACATTAGGAAAACTGGAATGCCATAACCAAAAAGTTTCTTTTGGGGGGGGGGGGGGGTGGGTATCTTATGGTGTCTTGAACGGGCCAAGGGGACACAAGGGTAGCATGTATGTGTAGAAGTCAGAGATGCAAGCATGGTTTACTAAGATCTATATTCTTGGCATTAGAGAATGAGAAGGGGGCTTAGGACCTAATTTCATAGGGCCTAGGGGACCTAGAGGGAAGGCAATGAGAGAAATTGATAGTGGAACCCAAAATAATGGTGATAAGGGTCTAGTTCCCCTAACCACTTCCCTCTGAACAACTCTGAATTTCTGAGAGTCGCAAGGGTTAGGGATGTTTTCAAAGATGGCTGCCCCTTTTGCTACTATTTTACCAATAGGGAAAAGAGTATCTTTGAAGATCAGTTGATTTCTTGCAATCCACATTCCCCAGGAAATCAAGAGGGGCGTAGTTCTAACTTTGTCATTAGTAGCTTCCTGCCACCATCTTTGCCATGCTTCTAAGAGCAGCTGGCTTTCCTATCTTTGAGTAATATTTTTCATCCTCAACGTTTCATTCCAAAGGCTGATGGTAAAGGGGCAAGAGAGAAAAATGTGTTGCACTGATTCTTCACTGTCTTTGCACAGAGAGCACCACCCTAGACCAATTTTCCCTTTTTTTGAAAGAAATCCCAGGTGGGGACTTTCTTCTGAAGAATACAACAGAAAAACAATCTTGTCTTAGCCGACCCTTTTAGCTTCCACAATGGTTTTGACCACGAGACGAGATCCTCCTACCCATTCTGATATATCAACCATGCATAACCCAGCTTAGGGGTATACATACCAGTCTGAGAGTGCACCCACCACAACTCATCGTTCTTGTCAGTAATTCAGATATGGGAATTTAATAGGCCAGATCTATAGTTCTCCCATTCCTCAAACCATCTTTCCTCCAAGAATAGAGCATTCCCAAATAGCCATTCTTGTCTCCAAATCAAATAATTTCCAGAGTTAGCTACTTGGTTTAGGAAATGCAACCCTCTATTATTAAGGTGCTCGATCATGTCTCTCGAGAGAAAAAAAGAACCCATACAGACAACCCAAGGATATCGACCCAGTTTGACCAATCTCCCATCCCCAACATTCCAAGCCAAACCTTGTTCGATAATTTTTACAGCTGCCACCAAAGCCTTCCACACCACTGATGAATTCTTGAATGATTTTTGAGGAAATCTGAGCCAGACCAGAGTTGGCATAGGGTCTATGTATTTTCTCCTTGTTACCGAAGTCTAGAGGTTCTCCATAGTGACTAGTGTCCAAGTTAGTTTCGCCACTAGAGACATTGAGAATGGAAATAGGTCCTTTATTCCCCAGCCATCCCAACATTTTGGTCTGACTAACTTTTCCCACGCAACCCAAGGGGTTATGTGTTCCGACTTGGAGCCTGCCCATAGGAATCTGCTACAGATTTTGTTGATCTTCAACAAAATAATTTTTGGCACCCAAATGAGGCTAGCCCAGTAAACCGGAATTGCCATCACCACAGATTTGATTAGAACCAACCTCCCTGCTCTGGATAGCCATTTCAAACTCTAGTGATTCTTCTTGTTCTCAATTTTAGCTAAGAGCCATTTCCAATCCTGAATATGATAATTATTTGGCTTAAGAAAGAAGCCCAAATACTTAAAGGAGTCCTGTAGAGTTTTAACATCAAAGTGAAGGTAGTCTTTTATTCTGTCCACTTCCACCCGTGAGAACCCTGCAGTGGTCAGGGAATATTTTTGGCCATTTATACTTAGTCTAGTCGTTTTTAGAAAAAGGTCTAGGATCTTCTTTAAACACCGACAATCTTTTATACTCCCACTACTAAACAACAAGATGTCATCTACAAAGAGGAGATGGGTTACCCAAAGATTGACCGTTACTTTAATACCTTTGAGCTCCCCTTGTCGCTTAGCCTCGTGGATCATTAAACTAATGCCTTCAATAGCCAATAGAAAAGGAAGGGGGTATAGAGGGAACCCTTGACGAAGGCCCCTTTGTGGGTTGAAGAAATCAGAGGCTGCACCATTTATAAGGACAACGATTGACGATGAAGTGACACACCCCATAATCCATCTTACAAAATCATATCTGAAGCCAAGATGCATCAACAAGAGTCTTAAAAACATCCAGCTCATCCTATCATAGGCCTTAGAGAAGTCAATTTTTACTATAGATCCTTTTTTCCCACTCTTTTTGAGGCTGTGGAGGGTTTCTTGAGCTACCCCCACTGCTTCATGGATTTTCCTTCCATCCAAAAAGGTGAATTTCTCTGCAGAAATTTTCTTGGAGAGAAAGGGTTTCAATCTAAAGGCAATAACTTTAGCAATAATCTTGTATAAGCAAGTACATAAAGAAATGAGCCGAAATTCATTAAAGGAAACAAGATGGTCAGACTTAGGAATGAGAGTTAAAAAAATGGCATTGAAAGGCTGATAGATAGAGCCAGAAACCCTAGGCTCTTCAATAATTGCAACCAGCTCATCTCCAAATGATTCAAAGAAATGTAGGAAAAATTCTACTGTCTTGAATGAGGGGGAGGGGGGGGGGGTATCTTATGGTGTCTTGAATGAGCCAAGGGGATGAAAGAGTAGTACGTATGTGTAGAAGTCAGAGGTGCAAACATGGTTTACTAAGATCTATAATCGTAGCATTAGAGAATGAGAAGGGGGCTTAGGACCTAATTTCATAGGGCCTAGGGGACCTAGAGGGAAGGCAGCGAGAGAAATTGATATGTGTTAGTATGAATCTTTTGTCGAAGTGTACGAAAAAAGACCACTTTAGCTACGCATAACTTATAGCCCTAACATCAAATATGGCTGCCAATATCTTCAAATCTGCACTTAGTTGATCAAGACAAGTGCTGCAAAAAACAAGATCTATGCATAAAGAGACATTAAGCAGTAAAAATAAGGTTTTTCTCCATACATCCAATAGACAAGACAAGAACAATTTTTTGAAAGAATTTTTGTATTAAGGGCACCTGGGAGGAAAAAAAGAAGGTGTTTCCAATTCTCCTCAATGGGATGGGTTCTTGGAAGTCCTCAGCACTTCAGATCTAGCATTTCTCTCTCCTGTTGGTGTAGAAAACCCAGACAAAGATAGAACTCAAAGGGAGCTCACACCGCAAATAGTGGAAAATATGACAATGATAATGGCTCAAAGTCGGACCAAGAGTTTAGATCCAGAGTGATCTAATAGGCAACAAAAGGTGAAGAATGGTAGGAAAAACCCTCCTATTTATAACAAAATATTGGGTCATTCTAGATCTTCGTGCATGATTAAAATAATGTTAACCAAATCTAGATCCACCTTTTATGGAATATTTTATTATATTTGTTGGAGGGAAAAAGTATTTGACTTGGGTCAAATCCCTTTATTTGTAAATAATAAATAAATAAATGATTTATTTATCATTTTAAAGAAGTGGTTGAAAGATAATCAAATAAATAATGATTTATTTAATTATTTATGGGTGATTTAGTCATATTTAACAAGGAATATTATTTAAATAAGGTTTAAATAATTATTCCTAGAAAATAATAAGATAAATAAAGATTTATCTAATTAATTTCTTTGTTTTGAGTTAAACATGACCAGGAAAATCAAACAAATATAGGTTTGTTTAATATTTCCTTTTGGGGTTTCCTGTTTAGACCATAAACAACCTAATAAATGTGTTTTATTAAGTTATTTTACATAATGAAAGCAATTTTACTTAGGGTAAAATTGGTCTTACATGGTGTACTTGGGTCCATATAATGATAGTAGGTTAGACGACCAAAAAATGGTGTAACAGAATGCCCCCCAGCGTGCGAGTGTTAGGAGAAAATCGTATGACCGAAGTACGTTGTAAGAACTCAATCACCAGACATCAAAAAGGGAAGTCAGAAAGAGAAATGTAAGGTAGACCGATGTGCTGAAGAACTAGACCCTGAGGAGACGAGACTTGTAGGTGCAACAAGTATCTTTTTATGAGAGGGTACCTGTGCTAAAGGCGATGGGGGAGGCATACCTATGCCCACCGAGACAAAGTACAAAAGAATAGTGTGTCCAGTAAACAAGGGACCGAACCATAAAGTACAACCGGGATAAACATGAGCCAGATAAAAATACAGTGAGGGATCCCATATACATGCCGTGCCTGGGATAACATCCAAAACTTATACAATAATATATGAGTACATGAGATACAAATACAACCCAAATGCCCCCTACAAGCGGGGAAGGGCTCACAAAATCTAACTGATACATGCAAATCAAAGAGGCGCTGCAAGCGGCTAAGGCCTACATCATCAAATATGTAGAGCTGCATCAAAGGCTGCAATGAAGAGGTCATCCGGGCATGTGGGGGGCTACTTTCAAGGCCACCCCCTCATGAGGGCTGAGACATCTCACACATACCCAGTAATCACCAAAAGCTACTGCTGCATCGCTGAACCATCAAGCATACAGATCTCGATCATGTTGAAAGGAGCTGGAGTGGAGAAACAATCAAGTCAAAGGGAAATGAGAGATCCCTTTGCCTGATCCGAGGCATCGAACAAGAGTGGAAGCTGGAACCAAGGTATGCCGCTATCTAGAGCTATCTTCTGGAATGAAGGAGATGATGTCGATAGAAGGAGGTCCACCATAGGTGAGGCAATGACATATCCGCAACTAAGGCACGAGAGAAAATAGTAGAGCGATGGATAGACTAATACCAATGATGATGATGAAATGGAGGGGACTGAGTAGCAAATGGATGACTTCCCTTGCTAGAGTATAAAGGGCATGAATGACATGGCAGCGACTGACATAATAACATAAGGGATAGGGGATAGTGGGACTAACGGTCATAATGTGCGACACAAGAGAGAGACCAAGCAATGAAGGATGGAGGACTATAGCGGGGTACAAAGGGACTCGGGCTAGACTCCATGAATGCGGTGATGACTCAACTTAGATGCTCTAAACAAGGGCGACTCGATGGTGCTGCCACATAGAAAAGGTCCCATGGGGGACCAGAAAAACATGAGTACAAGATGGTATCTCATGACGAAAATCGACACAAACAAAGACAAGTATGGAGGTAAAGTGGTGCCCCAAGTACAAGTGTTGTAAGTGAGGAAATTCGATTTTTGGGGGGAGGTGAAGTGACCTATCTTGGACAAAATGTGTCCTGGTGAAGTATCAAATAACAAAAAACTAACAGATACCCATTTGAGGGCTCGGTTAGAGCTTTCCAACGGTGTAGACGATTTGTCAAACGGAGCTACGGTGTGGTCGCAACAGGCGAAAGAAAAAACAAGGGTTCTCTTTTAATAAGGCAGTTTTCCCTCCAAATTCACTCATTGGCTAGTGTTGTTGTGGTGAATGTAGAGAGGAGAGAAGGCCCTAAATCTTTCGGCGAGCGTAGTGGAAAAACTGACCGTTGGAATCAAGATCCGTCAGTTTTAGGTAAGAGGCCTAACCTTACTCTTTCATTTTGATGGATTGAAAGTTCAGATTAGGGCCCAGAATCTCAAGAATAGACCCTCTTTCACCTCTATGGCCGGGTCGCACTTTTTGGGCCAAAAAATGCGACATGGGAAACAGGTTTTGAGCCAAAAACTGTGACCTGTCCGAGGATTGGGAAAAAAAGTGTGACCTGGAGGATGAATGAGATTGCAGTTGTTTTAGGGCTGAGATTTTGGGTTTTTTGTGATTGGTTACACAGTTCCCTATCTGGATAATGAAAAATATGATGTGTTTGTGCAGATATGGTAGATATATGGGTCAACTGGAGAGAGAGAGACCTAGGTACATTATGGTCAGAGATCCAGGTAGATCAGGGTGTTCGTCGTGTATTGGCCAGATTTGGGGTTCTGAAGTTTGGGGAGAACCCTTTGATGAGAGCAGGGGAGCCCTTGTTGGCCCAGATTGTCGGTTATTGGGATCAAGATCATGAGGTCTTTGTAGTGCAGGGGCATAGGATCGAATTGACAGTCCAGGATCTATATTTCCTAACTGGTCTCCCGCCACTTGGGATGGTGGGAAATACACAGCCAGTGTTACTGCGGGGGCGCAACATCATGGAGTTTGTGGAGCGAAACTATCGACTGGGTCTCCAAGTCAAAGGGACTCGGATACGGATCGGGGACCTAGAGAGATTAGAGACTTGTGCAGTGGCCGCATTAGTGCTGGAGATCCTGGGAAACCAGGCGCTCCATCACATCACTGGGGGGTAGATGATGATTGTGGAGAGTGTGCTAAGTGGGACCTATTATGGGTGGGCACAAATGAGGTTGGTGTCATTAAAACGATAGCTTTCGCTGTGAAAGCAGAAATTGAACCATGATTGCTCGTATGGGACTTTATTATGTTCCTTCTTTTTTGAGAATATCCCAACCTTACGACCTCATATACAACTCCCAGATGGGGGCCCTAGAGAGCCCAGGATGCGCCGGTGGGGGCGACTACTGTGCAGAGGAGGAGGAGGGGCGGTCGGATGAGTGTTTCGACCTGAGTTATTTGCCCATTGGGATCAGATGCCATTATACATAGATGACTATCCCTATAGTGGGATGAGTTATTATGGGGATCCAGACCAACCACTTCCGCCTGGCCGAGTATGGGGACCCGATGGTAAGTGACAAGTGACTACTCTTTTTTGGGCATGTTAAAGTTTTTGAATAGTAGATAGGGTACTAATTCATGTACTTTTGGTATGCAGATATAGCTCCGGTAAAACCAGCCAGATATATGGGATGACCAGCAGCATCAGGAGCTGCAGGCCCTAGTGGATCGGGAGCAGCGCATAATGAGGATGCAGCCGCCCTCCTGGAGGACATCCGCCGTAGATGCGAGAGGTTGCTGACCGATGTTTCAGAGCGTGGATGGGAAGACTTAGACGACCAGTACATAGATCCATGTATTGGTCTCCCCTCGGAATGGTGGGGTGTCATGCGGCGCATCGCGATGGCCGGTCAGGGGATACGTGATCTACAAGCTACAGGAGTAGAGCCATTGGCTCGGGATCCACCAGATAGTGATTAGGTGTGGGACAGGTGGTGCCCCCAATTTTGAGTTTTTTGTAACATGCTATGGGCATGTCAGATGTATCAGAGTAGATGGACTCTAAACACATGTTTTGCGACACATATTATGGAGATGGATCGTTTTTAATGATTATGAATGTTATTTTCTTGTATAAAATGCGTGTGATAAATGCCAATCTAGAACATGTTTTGCAATGTTATCTACATAGTGATTTTGTTCTTGAGGTACATGGTTGAAAGTTATGGTTTCAAATTCACGTATCAGGAGTTTCACTCATAAATATCATCTAAATAGCACAGGATTATGCACACGATATACACTATTTAGTTGCATGACAAGAAGTAGGGAATCTAAACAAACATGCAGATGGAGGATGTGATGAGAGGGGGCATTGGCTAAAAGACCACGCACTACATCATATTTGGCCTGATTGTTGGTGGCAGTACCAATGTAGACCCCGTTCATGGGAACAAGGGTATGCATGGGGGTGAAAATGGCCCAACCTGCTGAGGCTAGATTTCGGGAGTAACGACTTGCACCATCGGTGTAACCGATATAGGGTGGGGACGGGAGGTCCTACGGAGTAGTGTCACAAGACAAAAAATGGGGAGAGGGGGAACAATGATGGCAGCGTGAGTGTATAGTAGAAATCGAGCTGAAACTGCGGGAGGGAGTGTGATGGGCAGGATGGCTATGACACATATACAAACTATAGAGTGGTATATGAGGGCTATAGGAGGTATGGCTAGGACTCAGGCTGTGGAGGTCAACATAGATACGGGTGGGGTTATCCCGTGTATGGGCGAGAAGGATGAGGTCATGGGTGGAAATGGTTTCCAAGGGGGCATCTGGATGGGAAAAGAGGGGATGACAAGTGGAAGGGAAATCACATGACGCGGAAAAGCTACCTAAATCATCCGTATAGGAAGAAAGGCTCACATACGGATCGTCACGGGGAATGACGGAAGAACAGAGAAACAAATGGTCAAATGATGTTGAGCCCAGGGTGGTTGTTGAAGGGGGATCGAGTGAAACAACAGGGGAGGATTCAAGGGGAATGTTCTCCAAGGGTCTCACGGATGATGATAGGTAGACGATGGTGGTAGTAGACTCCATCATCTGGACATCAAGGGGGGAATTTCAATGGGAGCGAGGGGATCCTCGAGCTGTCCTGAAGCATACTGCGCAAGTATTGGAGAGGCGGACTGATTTTGTTCAACCTCATACTCTTGAACTACCTCTAAAGAGGTGCGGTAATGCGTCAGGTGAGGACAATGGTGGGAGTAATGGCCATGGACACCACACAAAACACAGGGTTTGTTGGTGAAGATAATCTTTGGGTTCTTGGTTACGGATGAGGATGGAATAGAGGGGTGAGGGACCGTAGACTCAGGGAACGCGACTTTAACCATGGGCTGAATACGGGGCAATTGAGGACAAGTATGGGTGGCGTGACCGATGACATCACACAAGGCGCAAGGCTTTGTGGTCGGAGGAGCAGCCGGGTCAGTCGAGGTGGCCTTGTCTTTGGATGCCCCCTTGTGAGCTTTGCCTTTCCGTCCTAGAGTTGCCACCATAGGAGCAGGGTCTTGAGGAGGTGCTGGGGGCATGGAGGCAATGGGGGAAGCGAGGGGGACCGGTTTAACGGGTGTCAAAGAGAGATACGGTTTGGGGTGACCAGGTGGGGTAGCGGCTGGAGGGTCAAGGTACCAGACGACTATGCCCAGGGTCAGGTTGGGGAGAGAGAGGGTGGCCATGACGGGGACTGAATAGACTCTGGGAGGGGGATCCAGGAAGGATATCTGACCATCGTGGTAATGACTAGGAGGGACAGCTCCGAGATGGTTGAGACCTGGGAGAACCACCCCATGAGGATAGAGGGGTTCAAGGATACCAGCTGGAGGAGAAGGGCCAGAAGGAGGAGGTCCGGCTAGCTGAGATGAATGGCTAAGAGTGGGTTGCGGTGGGCAAGGTTGAGTCTGAGGTTGCTGGCTAGCCGAAGTGGGCCGCTTAAGGGCAGCCCAAGACAATTGCATCATCCAAACATTTGATAAGATGGGATAAGAGAGAGGAGGAGGAGGGAAAGGAGGAAAAGTTCCAAGCAAAGAGGAGTCTTTATAGATGCCAGGAGATACACTGGTCAAGAAATCGATGGTTTGCTTATTGGCTATAGAGGAGATGGTCGTCTCAGGGGAGGTCTGAGACGTTGGCTCATGATAATTCAACTGGTCGATAGTGACTATCTTTCCATTGTGAGGAAAAGACATCTTGCGAAAAACCGCGGATGGGACAGCAGACATGGCATAGGTGTAGCTTCACCCCAAGAGAATGTTGTAATCTAGAGGGGCATCGATGACTTCGATGTCAATGCAAATAGTCTTGCCTGCAAGGGTGATAGGAAAATTACAAAAAAGTCCAATGGGCTGGGAGGCGTGGCCGTCCCACGCTCAAAGGGTGATCATGGAAGGGGCCAACTCAGGAGATCCGAGTTGCTTCCAAACCAAAGCGAACATCACAAAGGTGGATGCCCCCTCATCAATTATACACCAAGAAACGTTAGCGTTCCAGATTTTGACTGGGATTTGGAAGGCGACGGAAGTAGGAAGAGGAGGATGTTCTAATTGATGGGCGTCGAAAACAATCATTTGGTCATCAGCAGGATCGACAGCACCCATGGCAGATAGCAGAACCTTATTTTGGGAAGGGCACGACTGGAGGAGTTCCAATGTGGAAATGGCAGCAGGAGACTGCACCAAATCATCTACTATGCTATACGAATGAGCAGCTCGACCAAAAGCAGCATTTCGGCATAATGGTCCCTTAGGAATCTTGGGATGAAGCTCAACTTTGGGTTGAGGGATATGTAAGGGGCCATTAAATGTCGAAAGAGGCTCTATAGAACCTGAAGAAGAGGACTCAGGGGCAGGCTGAGTGCAAGGCTTGGGGTACTGGCGAGACCAAGTTTGAAGGTGAAGGTCGACGGTTGGGGATGGATCAGAGTTCATCATGAGGATCTGGTAATTGGAGGAACCAGAAGGGGAAGGTTGAGTGGTGACCTATCCGTCAGGTGGTTGGGCAGCGACGAATCCTTGTTGGGGGAAAGGATTAGTAAACACAGCTGGTTGAGTAGTCGCCACATTAGGGAGAGCGTGAGGGGAGGCATGTTGTCCTCGCAATGTGGCTTGAGACTCCCACATCTACCGCATCTGTGGTAATAGGGGACAATTGTGAGTGTAATGACCATAAACACCGCAACACGAACAAGGCTTATTTGTGCGAATAGGTTTGTACGGCTTGGGATGAGTGCCCTATTGCTGGTTAGCGGTGTTAGGGTCAGTACCTTGAGGATTGGGTCCATGATTACCAGGGGCAGATTGATTTTGATTGCCTCTTTGCCTTCTTTGGGAGGAAGGGGGATTAGTTGCACCCTGCCGTGAAAATACTTGCCCTGGAGGGGGTTGTAGGTGTTGTTGCTGGGGTTGAGAAGGTAAGGTAGGTGGAAGTGTATATGCTGGAGGAGCTGGAGCACCAGGATGTGGATAAGGATAGTGGTTAGGTTGGGAAACATTGAGGTAAGCAAGAGGTTGGGCAAAAGGATGAGGCATGCCGTATCCTGGATACATGCTACCTGGAGGGGGAAAAGTGCTAGAGGTGTTGGCCCCTCCCGAAGGGAGACCATAGCCCATAGGAGGTTGAGCATATAGATGAGAAAGGGGTCCAACGATACCGTTGGCAGAATGAGATGCCCTTGGGGTGTTAGCACCACTGGGCCTAGGAAGGTTAGGAAGGACAGTATAAACGTAACCAGACTGAGCGTAGATCAGGTCATATTTCAAGGTGATTTGGAGGGCGGCTTCTTCGGTTTGAGGAAAATGAGAGGTGACATCTTTGCCAATGGGAGGCAAGAGAGTGTGAAGGAACCAATCCATATAAACTTGATCCTCAAAGGTGGGGGCTCGACATAAGCTCTGTCTTCGCCGCCATTCCTGGACATGAGCGGAAAGGCGGGTTGAAGAGGTTTGGCGGAAGGAGGTCAAGAGCTCTATACCAGTGTCGTATCGGAGAGGGAGATGGAAATAAGATAAAAAGGCTTGGGCAATGGTCACAAAGGTGGTATGGGAAGAGGTGGTCTAGTCAACATACCATTTAGAAGCTTCACCCGTAAGCGTGTGTTGGAACAACCGAAGACGGATGGAATCATCGGTAATGGAATTGGAGGAACACCACATGTGGAAAGATCGGACATGATTGGTTGGATCTTCTCCAGCAAGGCCTTCGAACTTAGGGATGTCGGAGGAGAGCTTGGTTGGCATAGCAGGCCAACCAACATCGTGGCGGATGGGGTCATTGGTCAACTGATTGAGATC
The DNA here is from genome assembly GCA_034641835.2 of Pinus albicaulis. NCBI lineage: Eukaryota > Viridiplantae > Streptophyta > Pinopsida > Pinales > Pinaceae > Pinus > Pinus albicaulis. The sequence goes on along the minus strand of CM076580.1, from coordinate 1,334,912,016 downwards.
GGGGAGGCTGAGTCCTACCATGTAAGGGAGCAAAGGTGCAGCCGAGGTAGTTCCTATGGCGGTTCTGCTAGTAGTAGTCCCGACATTAGGGCCGAGGTTAGTGCTAACGTTAGGCCCTGGACCAGACATAGTGAAGGTGATAGGGGGAGAACCAGAAGTAAAAGGAGAACCCAATGAATCAGAAGAGGAGTCGGAGTGCGGACTCGGAGGAGGACTAACTCGACGACGGCATGAAGGAGTAGGTCGACCGACCGGAAACTGAGGGTGAAGGCCAAGAAGTCTCCAGGATGTGCGCCTTGGGGGCGCAATGGTGACAACACAAACACGGCACAAGGGGAAGAATAACGACCAACAAAGGTAGGGATGCGCAGAATCAAGCGATTACAATGTCGAAACAAGGGTAGAAAGGTGCAGTGTCAATTGATTTTACAATGTTTTAAAGTCTTTGCCTGGCGGTGTTAACCAGGCTCTTCTTCGCTTAGGGTGAGTGTGTGGCGTACGTTAATTTTAATTTTTAAACCCTGACGTTTTGAGAGAAAAAGAAAAAGTGTGCTGTGTAACTGAAAATAAATCTGCATAGAACAGTATATAATGCTGAAATAACAGAAAATTAACAGCTAACAATGCATTGATCTAACCCAAAAAGGCGGGTCTCTCAAAACTAGTCTAACAGAGGGAAAAAATCTAGTCAAAACACACTAAAAAGAGGCCAATAGATCTAGGGTCGAAAGGGACAGGGATCTAAAGGAGAGATTTGCTGAAAAGAGGTGTAGAACACAACCAAGAGGCAGAGGCAAGGTGGCTAGAAAAAAGGAGGAAATCAGCAAAAAGAAGAAGGGACAAGGGGGAGGCCCTAAAGGTAGATCCCAACAAAACTTCTGGAGGTGATTTGAAAGGGAGAAGAGCTGATTAAAAGGGATCTGAAAAGGAGGTATCAGATCTGAAAAAGGGGCGGCTGAAACTCTAAAAAAATAGACACCTTAAACAGCTAAAACTCTTCCACCAAAAGTGGAGGGTACTGAAGCCCTAGGGGGCTATGTTCCCACTTAGATGAGAAAAACAGATCGGAAATAGGTCTAAACAGGCTGAGACAGAGGCTGGAAAACCCTGACAGAAGCTTCAGAAAAACCCAGAAAAATTGCAGAAAAAGAGCAGAAAAACTGGTAGGTCGCAGGTTCAGACCTGTTTTCTGTGCAGGTCGCAGATAATGGGCTGAAAAGTGCGACCTGGAGTCCAGGTCGCAGGTTCTAGGCTGAAAAGTGCAACCTGAAGTTTCGGGTGTCCCGGCGGCAGATTTCCGAAAAAGTTGTCGTCTCAGTTGCAGTTGATGTCTGTCACTTGCGCAATAGGGCCAGAAACACGCAGAAGTTAGAAATTTTAATTTTTTAGGGTTTTATGTGAGAAAAACAACATGAAAATATGAAAAACAAAAATTTGAAAAGAAACCCTAGGGTTTGAAGTAGCTGGATATGTAGGAATATGAAAAACGACAGTGGTCGTAATTGAAAACCCGAGTGGAGTCACCAGTTGTTAGTATGAATCTTTTGTCGAAGTGTACGAAAAAAGACCACTTTAGCTACGCATAACTTATAGCCCTAACATCAAATATGGCTGCCAATATCTTTAGATCTGCAGTTAGTTGATCAAGACAAGTGCTGCAAAAAAACAGATCTATGCATAAAGAGACATTAAGCAGTAAAAATAAGGTTTTGCTCCATACATCCAATAGACAAAACAAGAACAATTTTTTGAAAGAATTTTTGTATTAAGGGCACCTGGGAGGAAAACAAGAAGGTGTTTCCAATTCTCCTCAATGGGATGGGTTCTTGGAAGTCCTCAGCACTTCAGATCTAGCATTTCTCCCTCCTGTTGGTGTAGAAAACCCAGACAAAGATATAACTCAAAGGGAGCTCACACAACAAATAGTCGAAAATATGACAATGATAATGGCTCAAAGTCAGACCAAGAGTTTAGATCCAGAGTAATCTAATAGGCAACAAAAGGTGAATAATGGTAGGAAAAACCCTCCTATTTATAGCAAAATATTGGGTCATTCTAGATCTTGGTGCATGATTAAAATAACATTAACCAAATCTAGATCCACCTTTTATGGAATATTTTATTATATTTGTTGGTGGGAAAAAGTATTTGACTTGGGTCAAATCCCTTTATTTGTGAATAATAAATAAATCAATGATTTATTTATCATTTTAAGGAAGTGGTTGAAATATAATCAAATAAATAATGATTTATTTAATTATTTATGGGTGATTTAGTCATATTTAACAAGGAATATTATTTAAATAAGATTTAAAAAATTATTCCTAGAAAATAATAAGATAAATAAAGATTTATCTAATTAATTTCTTTGTTTTGGGTTAAACATGACTAGGAAAATCAAACAAATATAGGTTTGTTTAATATTTCCTTTTGGGGTTTCCTGTTTAGACCATAAACAACCTAATAAATGTGTTTTATTAAGTTATTTTACATAATGAAAGCAATTTTACTTAGGGTAAAATTGGTCTTACATGGTGTACTTGCGTCCATCTAATGATAGTAGGTTAAATGACCAAAAAATGGTGTAACAATAGGGGAACCCCAAATAGTGGTGATAAGGATATTATGAGTCCAATTATCACAAAACATAAGCCCTTAACCCATAACCACTAAATTCCATATCCCCTTAACCCCCAATCCATATTTCCTTAACCCCTGCACTCATAAATCATAACCCATAAACCCCTTCATTCATTAAATCTTATGACATTAACCCCTAACATATATTAATCCATGAACCTCCTAAGCCATAAATCCTTATCCTCTTAACCTGTGACCCTTAACCCCTAAAGACCTTAACTACTAACCCCTTAACTACTAACACCTAAATCTCCTAAATATTGAGTCCTTAACCGCTAAATCCTCTGACCCTAAATCCCTTTGGCCCTTGATGCTTGACTCTTGAAGCCCTTAACCACTAAGTATCCAAAGCCGAAAACAACACCCCAAACCAGAAAATTGACCTCCTAGGAGAATCCTTCATCTCTAATTGAGCATATTAGAAACATTATTTGATTCTTATAGAACTAGGTGCTAGTTACGAGGATATGTGTTTGTGGGTAATGACATTATTATCATGTATACCAAATGTAGACAATTGGATAATTTGCAAAGCCTCGATTTGAATTACTCACAATATCTACACTTCATCACATTGAGATGGAGCTTGTAGTGTTCTCTCACATAAGGAGTTGTAAATGAAAAGGAGCAAGCTCCCATTATAGGGAGGGTTTAAAGAGTTTAAAGAAGAGCAACGTTAAGGAGATAAGAGCGAGAGTGCATTCCTGGTTACTTAAAACCTTTTTTCCAAAATTTCCTACTATGTTTCTGGCATACTTTTTCCCTATCCTATTGACCACAAATTTTGTATTCATTATTTCTTTCATCACAACACCTACAATAGATATTGATGGTGTTCATAAGCCTATTGCTAGTTTTGATAAGTGGATTAGGGGCTCCCTTATCATAACCCATAGCCCTAATACGTTTACTCCCTTAGCCAAGGGGACCCAAGGGTGTACTTGTAGGGGCATTGAGACCAAATTTGGGGGGTCATAACATTAGGAAAAGTGGAATGACATAACAAAAAAGTTTCTAGGGGGGTATCTTATGGTGTCTTGAACAGTCCAAGGGGACACAAGGGTAGCATGTATGTGTAGAAGTCAGAGGTGCAAGCATGGTTTACTAAGATCTGTAATCCTAGCATTAGAGAATGAGAAGGGGGCTTAGGACCTAATTCATAGGGCCTAGGAGACGTAGAGGGAAGGCAACGAGAGAAATTGATAAGGGAACCCAAAATAATGGTGATAAGGGGATTAGGAGTCCAATTATCATAAAACATAAGCCCTTAACCCATAACAACTAAATTCCCCACCCCCTTAACCCCCAATCCATATTCCCTTAACCCCTGCACTCATAAATCATAACCCATATACCCCTTCATTCATTAAATCTTATGACATTAACCCCAAACCTATATTAATCCATGAACCTCCTAAGCCATAAATCCTTATCCTCTTAACCTGTGACCATTAACCCCTAAACACCTTAACTACTAACCCCTTAAGCACTAAAATTACAACACCCCAAACCAGAAAATTGACCTCCTAGGAGAATCCTTCATCTCTAACTGAGCATATTAGAAACATTAATTGTTTCTTACAAAACTAGGTACTAGTTACGAGGATATGTGTTTGTGTGTAATGCCATTATTATCATGTATACCAAATGTATACAATTGGATAATTTGCAAAGCCTCGTTTTGAATTATTCACAATATCTACACTTCATCATGTTGAGATGGAGCTTGTAGTGTTCTCTCACATAAGGAGTTTTAAATGTAAAGGAACAAGCTCCCATTAGAGGGCTTCTCTGTGTGGGAGTGTTGGAGGCAGAGTGGTTTCTGGTATTCCATCGAGTTTTTTCACAAATTTTGTTATAGTTTGGCGTGATTTTGGAGGTCCCATTGAGGAAAACAAAGATACAAAAGTGATTGCAGATTCGTCATGAGGAGGCTACGCATCATTTTGAGGAGTAGCAGGGGGTGGTTCCCTATCAATATTGAACTTTGGGGGGCCATGGTGGCAGAGGGACAAGTCATAATTTCAAACACCAGCCTAGATCAAGCAGCATGCACGAGCTCCCGTGTAAAAACTATATTCCCTAATATAGTTTTTATTGATGCTCTAATTAAACTAACATTAAACTAACATCATTACTTTATGGGTCTTCGACATCTTTAAATATTAAATATAACTTCTATTTGAATTGAAATTCCGTTTTTGAAATAAAAATAAAGCTTAATGAAAACCAAAAATACTAGATGACCTTTTACTCAAATAAAAATAAAATTTAATGAAAACCAAAGCTAACATAGACATTGCTTTATAATTTTTTACTACCTATTAAAATCTACTTTGGCCGCTAGTCTAAACTCTAAATGGACCTATTAAAATTTATTCCTAGATGTGAAATGATCTCTTTTGCTCAAATAAAAATACTAGATGACCTCCTTTTGCTTAAATAAAATTAGAGCTTTATGAAAATCAAAACGACTATTGCAATTGCTTTAGAAGATTTTGGTACCTCTTAAAATTTAATTTCGAGCGGCTTCTTAAAATTTAATTTCGGCAGCTTCTTAAAATTTAATTTTGGGCGGCTATTTTCCCTTGGCCAAGTTCGGGACAGAGTTTGGTGATCTTTAACAATCTTTATGATTTTTGCATAGATGCCATACCCTTCTATTCTTCGCTGCACTTTGCAGTCGACTATATTTTTAACGCAATTTTATTATATCAAATCTAGTTTAACTCTTTTTCCAGCTTTAATTGAGATGTTATTCTCCTGATTTGGGGGTTTCTCTGCAATGCGGAGCAGAAAAAATGTGGTATGTTGCCAGCATATGGAGATAAAATTGAAACCTTCGACAAATCAGAGAGGGAGAGTGTGTATTGAGAAGTTCTAAAGGTATTTTCCTGATATCTATGATTTTTATTGTTAAAATTTCAATAGATTTAAACTTGTATACAAAATTATGTAGAAGGCAGCGGTAGGGTTGACAAGATTTTATAAAATCAATCATATTTTTTTTCGTGCTTAGCAAGACCAGGCACTCCTTAGAGCTGCTCCCATATGGTGATTGTCCCTTACTTTTGTTGTAGGAATTAGTCCTTACGGACCCTCCAACAAGTCTAATACAGACATTCATTATCCCTATAAACTACAGTGCCCGAGACTGTCTTAAACAATAAATATGCCACCCCTTTTGGTACCAAAACAACCCTACTATCAACGTATTTATGCAACTACTCCTTGACCCTGTTATATCTTCTAATCTGACCTCAAAACAGTCATTTCAGGCTTGAGTTTTCTCTTCTTCAAGCTGTGGCTTACATCAAAATGTGTTTTACTCCTAAATATTTTTGCTTGGATGTTATCTTAGCCTCCCTCACCTTCTATTTATACGCAATATAAAGGCTTCATTTCGTTGTCCACATTGGCTTCACAAGTTGTCACATGGATTCTTAACATCAAGCCAACCTAGACTCTTCTTTAGCTGAACCTTTTGCTCCTTGATCTAGACACCCACAACGCCCTCTGAGTTGCTTCATTGACCACACTCTGATTCACTATCCCTTAAAGTAGCTCAGATGCTCTCTGATACCATGTTTCTTTTCCATGATCTTGGGTCTAGGATAGTGTCTTAAAATCTTTCACGCTACCAAACCAATAATCACAATGATACTACTTTTCACAACAAAATATAAATAGCAGTAACTCTATCAATGCAAAAAATATAGAAAACTTCTTACAACTTTTAACCCAACTTCATTATATTAATCAACATATGATACAACAATCTAGGGATCCCGTACCAAGGATAGTGGCCTTCATACACCCATTGATACAAGATACAAAACTGGGTTTGGTGTCAATCCATCGACAACCAATCTGCCCATTTGTGAACAATTCTCAAATTTCTTATTGCTGCTCCTGAGTAACTTAGGGACTTCAAACCACTATGGTCTTCCTGTGCTACACCGATGAAGGCAAACATAGGGCATGAAGGGCTACCACCTATCGCTGCAAGATGTCTATATCCCACAATGAACATAAGCTAGGAGGACTGCCCATCATCTGCTGTAGAAGTTATCTACACACAAGTCTAGGGCTACACAAAAATGCTCCTAGTTGATCAGACGCTTGACCTATAGCAACCACTGAGGTCCATGAATATGGTGCACACTGGGCCCCAACATGGGTACTATCACACTGTCGTCCAACATACCATAAATGCACAATCCACATTCACTTGGCCCACTCTCACGTTGCCCTCCAGCAGACCACGAGTGACCAATACTTGTTGTAGCATCTACCTTTAGCTAGGCTATCCTGACACTTAGGAAATCGTCCTCGTGGCTACCAAGAGACTTCTCTAACAGTCTTGTCCTAGGACACCCATTACTTCATTCCTAGATCTGGTCCTAGTTGGTGTTTCTTAACACCCAATAGAATCCCAACACATGGCTCCCACAGGTTGCATATGAATTTGATCCTATCACCAATCATTACACTGGTTAGGGCTTCTAACCAACACGTTAGCCCTCCCTTCTTTGCTTCCGCAGGCTGTACTAAAATGTTCCAACTGTCCAAACTAGGACCAACAATTTAACACAAAAACGTACCTTTTCATGTGTTGGTACCCTGTTGTATTCTGCAATCTGGTTAGGGCTTAGCCACAATCCATGTCAGCCCTCTCAACACGTGCTAACAATCATTTCTATCAATGTGTCTTGCCTTCACCCTAGAGTTTCTCCCCTATACTGATTTTCCCTTAGCTATGTTGTAGGAATTAGGGCATCATTAAATTCTGAGTACATAGAACTCCCAGGCCATTAGGCCTTCTATGACATTCTGATATGTTGCCTTGTTGACTAGACAAACTTTCTAGACAGTTCCTAAACAGTTGAAAGTTGCATGACAAGTTCTGTTTTCTGGTTTGAGCGTTGCTAGACATACAATTTGTGCAATCTACAGATTTGTTCTACATGCCCAGAATGATATCTTCTTTGCAACAGAAAGGTGTGCAATCCATAGTAGGTATTTGATACATACCTTGTCAAAACATGGACTATCCTTTGTGCCAACGACTCCCTAATATAGTAGCATACGCTTCCATTCTATTAGCATACCAATTTTAGATATCTCGAGTCTTGCTGCCCTCATCATAATACTTACTAATGATCTAATCATGAATTGCCAAGTGTGTCAACCTTTTGTTGTACAAGGTATTTTATGACAACAAGTCCAAGTCACCTTGTCACCTTCGCACATCATAAAGATGACAAGCACATGATCCAAACACTGCCCCATAAATCATGGACCCAACACACCTCCACAAGACACTGCTATAATAAAGTTTGCACTGTTAGATAGGGCACGTATTGCAACCCTAGTTTCATCACACAGTGAGTGAACAAACCCTTCTAGAGTTGCGGTTTGCCTAGGAGGGGTTCCTTCAATGCCATACTGCATCCTTCGATTGCTGTCCACTCTTTGAAAACCCTCTAATTTGACCGAGCTGTGTTCTATGCACTGTGGCCTAGCACCACAACTTCAAATCATGCCCAAGCCTGCTCAGAGAAGGCAACTTCCTTCTGTTGTCGTTCAAGACCTTCAAACAATATTTAAACCCTTAAATATGCCCAGAAATTGCTTCAGATCTAGTGGCTATCCTCTTTTGATGGAGCAGTCTTCTTCCTTGGCTTCCACATGCTGCTAGATAATTGATGCAAATCTTACCGTAAACTAGGATCCAACATACATCAAGATGCACCCAAAATTCATACTTTAGCTCCCTTTTTTAGGGTCTTCTCCATGCTGCAAATATGGAATGGTTAGGGCATGAACCATAGTCCCTAACACCCTTTAATTTTTGCCCATAAATGCTCCTTAGAGCTGCGTTTATCTCTTCCTTGAAGGTCATGACACTTAGCTGTAGTTCTGAGCTGTTTCTAGCCCTTAAGCAGTCCTCGAACCTCCTTAATATCTGCGGCAGGCTTCAGTGAAACCTCACAGGCCTTCAACACTCTTTTTTATAGACAAACCACCCATCAAATAGTCCATAGAGACGTCTTTCCTACCTTGACCCTTTGAAAAGTCCATCGGCCCTCCTAAATTGACCCTAAAACAATCATCTATGCCTCCCTGTTCTTGAACTTCATTTGTTGTGGCTAAGACAGAGACTTAGTCTCTCCTCCAAGAGCTATTCACTTGTGATTATGTTGCATAATGGATAAATAGATCGGATATTTGAAATTCAACACAAATTGGGCATTGTCTTCCCCATAAAGCTCTGATACCATCTTAATTTCTGAACATGTTCTATGCCATTTCAGATTAGGGCACACAACACTGAAGGAAATAGAACATATTAATAGATCGATGGAAGACAAGCCAAAAAAGAGATAATGAATGGTGGCATTATGGCGATCAGCAGGATGCTTCTACCAGAAAAGTCTCCAATAGGTCTTTCAGCCAAGCATGTCACACATAACCCCAGAATAACCCAAAAAAAGAACACTCCATAAATACGCAACACCAAGAATGCAACTCCATCACTATCAAGAGAGAAGAAAATCCTCCACACAATGTGTGTCTAATGAACTCCAAGTCTCTCCATTATATAGGCGTCTTTGGGGGTGTGTGACACGCCCTTTAATACATTTAAGTCTATATTATATTCAAAGCTGACTTAGCACATAAGTGCAATAAATTCAAAGTCCCTCTTAATTAGGGACCTCCAACAATAGTGGTGAGATACCTAGTTTCTCATGAAGAATTCTTATCCTTGATGTCATGGATTTCGATATTGAGGAATCTCCAACCTTTTAGCTTTATAGGGCACAAATCATCCATCACTTTCATCCTGAGTCATGTCAGCTATTAGAAAGTGATTCATCAAACTTGCTTATCTGGTCCACTGTTATTCCATGCTACTTTCCCTGGAGTACTCCACCAAGGGTCGAGCCCTCCAATCTGTATCCAAACTCATCAGAGACAACATGGCTGGTCTACGTGAAAGTGCATCAGCTACCACGTTTTTATTCCCCTTGACATACTCAATGTAAAAGTCATAAGCTGGATCTTGTTGATCCACTTCTGCTACCTCTCCTGTAGTTGTTTCTACTCCAAAAAGAACTTGAGGCTGTTGTGATCAGTCCTCACCCTGAACCTGTTACCCACTAAGTACTACCAGAATTTGGCCAATGCATGCATAATGGCCAGCATCTCCTTGTCGTATATAGGATACAACCACTCATGAGGAAGGAGCTTCCAGCTCTCATACGCTATAGGGTGGCCTCCCTGTATCAAAACTATGTCAATCCCCTCTCCCAATGCATCACACTCTAAAACAAAAGGCTACGTAAAATCTGGCAACGCAAGCACTGGGCAGCCACTCATAACCTCCTTGAGCCTGTCAAAGGCCTGCTGCATTGTATCTGTCCAACTGAATGCCCCATTCTTCATCAAATCTATAAGGGGCGCAACAAGCTAAGAGAAACTCTTGACGAACTTCCTGTAATAAGTGTAGATACCAAAAAATCCTTGAAGTTCTGTCACGTTTCTCGACTCTGGCCAATCTCTAATGGCCCTGATCATTTCCTCGTGGACCCTCACATTTTCCACTTCTATGATGTGACCCAAATGCAACATCTCTGTCAACCCAAACTCACACTTAGAGAGCTTAGCATAGAACTATTTCTCCTCCAAGATATGCAACACTACCTCTATATGTTGGAGATGCTCCTCCCAAGTCCTGCTATATATCAGTATATCATAGCAAAATACCAACACAAACTTCCTCAGATGACTGCGAAAGATATGGTTCATGCATGACTGGAAAGTAGCTGGGGCATTGGTTAGCTCGAAAGGCATAACCAAGAACTCAAAGTGGCCATAATGGCACCTGAAAGGGGTCTTGGGAATGTCCTGTTCCCTCACGTGAATCTGGTGGTACCCAGATCTCAAGTCGATCTTTGAGAAGAACTGTGCTCCTCTCAACTCATCCATTAGCTCATCTATCGGCGGTATGGGGTACCTATTCTTCATGGTCTTCTTATTCAGGGCCCTGTAATCAATGCAAATTATCAATGTGTCATCCTTCTTCTTCACCAACACCACCGAAGAAGCAAAAGGACTGGTGCTAGGCCGAATGTGTCCAAGAGCTAGAAACTCCTGGATGGCCCACTCAATCTCATCCCAATAGGCTTTGGGGTGCCTATAGGGTGTGGTAATAATGGCCTGGATGCCCTACTCTAGCTCAATAGTGTGCTCAAACCCCTGATCTTGTGGTTGTCCCAGCGGTATCTCCCCAAACACCATATCATATCTGTCAAGGATGGCCCATATATCTGGATGAACTGTCTACCCGGTAGTCCCTGCCTCTGATGCCCGCAACTCAACCGCCCACTCTATGTCTCCCTTCCGGAAGTCTGCCTCCATCCGGTGAGTTGAAACAGTCTGAGGTGGGTAAGTGTGCATCCCACGTATCTTCTCATGCTACTCGGTCTTCTTTTCATCCTAGTCCATCTCCAAGGCCTCCCAATCTATGGTGACCTTCCCCAAAGTAATCAACCACTGAACACTGAGAATCCATCGAAGCTTTCTGTCGGTATGCCTCTCCGCTCAACCATATGTGCATCGATGAAGTTGTGTGTTGCCCCATTTTCTACCAAAACCGAAACTCATTGTCCCTGTACTATCCCTCGGACACGCAGCATCAAATACTTGGGTACTCCTCGCAATGCTGCAAGGGTTCCCCCTATGGGTGCAAAAGCTACACCTCCTACTCCTGGAGGTGGAGGTGGCAAATGGTCCTGCGAAGTCTAACTGTCTCTTACCTCTCCATCCTCATACTCATCCTCTTCCCTACTGCTCTAGGAGACTACCTCAATTAAATGTGCTTTGCCTACGACACATCTGTGTCCTGGTGCCCATGGCTCCTGATAGTTAAAGCACAACCTCTTCTTCTTCAAATCCCTCATGGCATCGTCATCTCGCTATACCCTACCTTGATTCCCCTTTGGAGGCGGAATCCTCACATCCTTCCCCTTTGGCTGGAAAGCATGTCTCTAGGGACAAGGTGTCCTGGTCTTGGGTAAGGCATCCTGCAAATCCCAGGTCCTGCCAATGGCGTCCTCTAGTGTGACTGGTCTAGTGGATCTGACTAGACCCTGAAGTGGCTCTGCTAACCCCTCAACAAACATGTAGATCATCTGTGCTATGGATAGATCTGGCACCATCACTGAAACCCTCAGGAAATCTCCAATATATGTCTCTGGGCTCCCGGTCTGTTTAAGCCTCATGAGCTCAACAAAATGCTCCTCTGGATCCCTCCGGTCAAATCTCTCTATCAGTCTCTGGGTGAAATCAACATATGTGGTCACTGTCGAATGCCCGAGTGTCATCATCCCATGGAACCACCAGTCCTGGGCCTCACCATCCAAATGCAGCGTAGCCACCTTGATGGCCTCCGACACTACCATTTGGTTAAGCTTGAAATATATATCCAGCTTCTCCACCCAATTCTTTGTCGAATTGTTTGATGATCCATCAAATGTTGGCAAATGGAATTGGCTCACTGTACATTGTGTGTCCCCATCATGATAATGCCGGTGCCCTCTGTGATGATCGTGGGGTCTGTTATCCCGCTGGAGCTGAACAAAATCTTTGAATGAAAGGGCATCCCTGAACTCTTTCCCATATGCCTGGTACTCAGAAAAATAGTCACCCATGTGACCAAGCTCTAGCTCATGCAGTACTCCTACCCCTGTGTCTGCACCCAGAAAGTTGGGCATAGTGGAACGTGTGGGTGCATGCGATGCCTGGTGCGGAGTGGCATCCTACTCCGGAAAATGATGGGATGTGCCCGACCCCTCACCAACATGGAAACCCCTTGGGGTTTCACGTTGTCTAGCCTCCACAACAGTGAATCTCTGACCCATCACCTCAATCTATCTCGCCAGATCCTGCACTAATTTGAGGAGTGCCTCCCCGAACTTTTTTGCCTCACTATCATCTACCATTGGTTTTTTCTGTTCTGCGTCCACCACCCTAGCACATTCATCCTCTTCGTAGGTGTTCTCCAACCTACACTCAATATCTCTATACTTCGTACCTCTATAGAAGATGTAGGGTTTCTCCCCTGGTGTCATAGACAACTAGCTCCACAGGATGAGCCAGATCTATGCTCTGATACTACTGTAATATCCGATTTCAGGGATATCTCTAAAACACAAGAAAAATCCAACCAAAGATGGACTGGGAAGGCATTTACCAGATATTTCACCTCTGAAAATAGGGTGATATCTGGAGGCTATCTGGCCCTTTCCAGACTCTATCTAAGAGTATGGGGAAAACACACCAAGTGGTATAGTACTGAAATCCTCAAGGAGAAAAATAACTATAATGCAAGCATACAATAGCATATATATATAGAACACAAATAGATACTCATGAAATGAAAAGAGAATGCTGAGCCATTTTATTATGCTAAGAAATATAAGTGATTACAATAGGTGATCAGAGTGATGGCACCTAGACTTGCTCAAGACAAGTGAAGAAATACTCTCAGAATGCTGATGGAATGGCTGCTCTCTGATCTGCGTCCTAACTGCTGGAAAACTATCGTGTAGCTGCTACTTCTGGAACAATATGAGTATTTGGGGCTGCTCCCCTACTCGAAATAAGTTGAAACTTTGGAATCAGCCTCTACTCACCAAACCCAGAAAAACCCAGAGAGCATTTCTGGAATGACCAACCCTCGAAAATCACCCCCTTGAGGATCTACGCTATCCTCCAAGGCTCTGCGTTGAGGCTAAATGGAAACCACCAAAACATGGCCACAAACTCTGCCAAAATCCTCCCACAGGCAAGGGCTGGCCCCTTGCTCAATCTCAAAGCTTAAAACCTCTGAAAGAAACCCAATCTGGAGCTCCCCAGAAATGGACTGCATCCTCCCTCTTAGGACTGTGTAGTTTATGGATGCACTGCTCCTCCGCAAAAGCCAAACTCCAATCCTCCTGCAAAATAATAAAGGGACAACCTCACCCGAGCAAGCACTCAAAGTCCCCTGGGGCTGAGGATGAGATCTCAGAACGTAGACACTCGGTGCACTAAACAGTGCTGCAGACTAGCTAAACAACTAGCGTGCTCAAGAAGTCGAAATGACCAGCTCAATATCATAAACATTAAATAACCAAAATGAGGAGGCTCTCCCTCTATATAGTGTTAGCCTCTCTCAAACCCTAAGGTTCACCTCTTACAACATAGCCTCCCTTTTCCATGTGCTCCATATTGGCCTACACAGTCCCTCCATGTGGTCTATGTGGGCCCCCTCTCTACGTGATCTCTTGGGCCCCTTGGCTCACTTAAGTTACAACGTTTCTCTACTAGGGACTGCACTTTTTATTTTTTGAGTGAGTTATTCCCCCCTCTACTCACTTCTATTTATAATCTAACTACATAAGGAAAAATTGACCAAAATCAAACATTCCAATTAGCCATTGCTAATTGGGAATATTACATTTATACTTCATTGTTCCTTCATCGAGTCCCTTCTTCTTTTATGATTGTAATAGAGATCGATCCCATCACTTTTCTCTATCTGAAATATATTTGAATTGTTGTTGATTGTGATCTAATCCTTAAGTGCCACTTAATATGCCCTTCTTTGACTGCCACCTTAGCTCTGATACCATGTTTAGAATCTTGTAGGGTTGTAGTCCAATAAAATTCTCTTCATGCTAATTTCTTGTGATCTTGTTTATGTATATTCTTCTTTAATCTTTCATCAATTCAATTATCAAATTACTCACTCAAATGTATAGAGACAAAATTATTTTTTCACTTGTAACTGAATTTCTTGACAATTAGTTAACTAATTTATCTTCAGTTCACTTTTTATCTATCTTTAGTATCAACTAGCTTATATAGCTTTTTGCAGACGCAATTTCAAAGGACCTTGGAACATATTATCAAATGGACAAAAGAAATTGGATGAAATTGAAAAATAGGTATAGTTTGTATATTTGATTATTCATCGTGATATGTGAAAAATTTATAAGTGGTAACTTTTTCTCAATTAAATTTATATGACTTATAAATTGGTTGTGTAGAACACTAAAATAATATAGAGATGGGGTTGAGGAATTCTTAAAGTTTTCCGAGGAGCAATCAAGGAATAAGATGTCCACAAAATGTCCATGTAATAAATGTGGCATAGTGAAAGTACAAACATTTGATAAAGTATGAGAGCACTTGATTTGTGATGGTATAATCGAACAATATAGCATTTTGTATTTCCATGGAGAGAGCATTCACATTCAGCTATCTTGAATTTGTTTTGAATTGATCTAGTTTCACTCTTATATGTTTTACAATAAACATATCACTTATTTTTATATGTGCAAACTTCAATTTTTTTCCTTTTTCTCCTTTAGATTCCATCTATTATTGGCAAGGAAAGGCAACATTCTGAAAATGAGCCACATGAAGTTCTCGAGCATATTTCATCTCAACTGGTAAGCCATTTCATATTAGTCAAGGGTCCTATTTGACTAGGTTGACCAAATGCTATTGATTCTAATTTTCATAAAAACCATAAAATTATTAACATAAATTTTGATTTTCTTATTAATAGGGTTATGAACATGTTGTGGAACATGATTATGATAATCAAGGTGATGAGCATGAAACATTATTTAGGAATGATAGTGAACCTCTAATTGATGATGCAACCATTGTCGGTGATCAAATGCTTGAAATAGTGAATGATGCCAATCAATGTCTTAATAAAAACATCAATGAGAGTTGTGATAATGAGGGGTTGGCATCAACAAATGTACTAAATGAAGTTAATGAATATAAGAAGCTTATCGAAGATGCCAAGAGGCCATTGTACCCAGGTTGAGTTGACTTCACAGAACTCTTAGCCACTATAGAATTCTACAATCTGAAAGTGAAGAGTGGATGGTGTGATACAAGTTTTGACCAAATGTTAAATTTGCAAAAAAAGGTGCTTCCTAAAGATAACACATTTCCAGATTCTGCATATGCTGCAAAAAAGCTGATAAAATCATTGGGGTTAAACTATGATATGATAAACGCATGTCCAAATGATTTCATTTTATATCGAGGAAGTTATGAAAGTAAAGATCAATGCCCAACATGTGGAAAATCTCGATGGAAGGTGGATGCTCAATCTCAAAAGGTGTGGAAAGGTGTTCCATCAAAGGTGTTAAGATATTTTCCCATAGCATCAAGGCTAAAAATAATGTATAGGTATGATCTTGAACACTATAATTTTATTCAAGTTTTCCCCTTCTTGTATTATCTTTACCATTTGTCATAGTGTTATTATATGATAATACTTTATATAAATGATTTTTTTTTTTCATTATAGCTCTATAGATATATCACAAAAAATGAAGTGGCATCATGAGAATGCAAGAAATGATGGTCAAATGCGCCACCCTGTTAATAGCCCAGTATGGAAAACTATTGATGACAAATGGCCTAGTTTTTCTAGTGAACCTCACAATGTACGATTTGCAATGGCAGTGGATGGACTTAATCCTTTTGGAGACTTGAGCAGCACATACAGTGTTTGGCCTGTAGTGTTAGTTACATACAACCTTCCACCATGGTTGTGCACAAAAAGGAATTTTTGTATGCTAACATTGTTAATACCTGGTCCCAAGAAACCAGGAAATGACATTGATGTGTATTTGAAACCCTTGGTAGATGTAATAAAGGAATTATGGGACCAAGGGGTATGGACATATGATGCTTATAGTAAGACATCATTTAACATGAAGGCAATTCTTATGTGGGTGATCCATGATTTTCCTGCTTATGGGAATATGGCTGGTTACACAAAAAAAGGCTATAATGCATGTCCCATATGTGGGAGGAACACAGAATCATAGTACCTCAGTTGTAGCAGGAAATGTGTGTACATGGGACATAGGATATTTCTTCCTCAACGTCATAATTTTTTCTCACCAAAGGAACCATTTAATGGGAAGGAGGAGCATCGTTATGCCCCTCCAATTGTAAAAGTGTCAGATGTTTTTAAGGAAACAAAGGGAAAGGAAGCAATATGGGGGGAGATTGAATCAAATAAAAGGAAAAGAAACAGTAAAACAGGTGAAAAAACTGATGTTGTGGTGTGGAAGAAACAATCAATTCTATTCAATCTACCATATTGGGAGGTATGTAGACCCATGATCAACCATGCCTAATTATTGGACACAACTTGCTTAGTTGACCTCATTGTGATTAGATGTCTTGGTTGAATTCACTGTTTATATTTTTTACCATTATAAAAAATTGTTCTAATATTCTTGATGTGTTGGAATGCAGAAACTCCTAATACGCCATAATTTAGATGTAATGCATGTGGAGAATAATGTGTGTGAAATCATTTTTGGAACCCTTCTGGATATAAAAGGGAAGTCCAAAGATGGGAAAAAATCACGTGATGACTTGCAAAAAATTGGCTTGAGGAAATCACTATGGCTAGAAGTTAAAGGACAAACAATATTCCTTCCACCTGCACCACATACTCTTTCGAAGAAAGAGAAATGGACCATATGTCATGTTCTTTTCATGTTAAAGGTGCCAGACAGTTACAACTCTAATCCAAAAAATCATATATCTATGGAATAGCTTAAGTTCCATGGTATGAAAGCACATGATTGCCATGTTCTAATGAAAAAACTCCTCCCAGTGGCTTTGCGTCATGTGTTACCAATTGTTGTCCGAAAGACACTTTGCAAGCTTTGTTACTTTTATAGGAAAATCTGTTCAAAATTAGTTTCGGTAGAGAGTCTTGATAAGCTGGAAAATGATATTGTGGAGACATTGTGCTTTCTTGAAAAGTACTTCACTCCTTCATTCTTTGATAGAATGTTGCATTTGAATTTACATTTGGTACGTGAGGTTCGATATTGTGGCCTAGTTGCATATAGATGGATGTACCCCTTTGAGAGGTACGTAAAACTTTACTTTTTATCAAGCACAACAAATATTTTTTTGAAATATTTTGACATTACTTAATTTTTTTGTTTGTTAATTTTGTACGAACATGAAATTATATAATAGTTATGTTAAGAACAAAAATAGGCCTGAAGGATGCATTGCTGAAAGCTATATTGTGGAGGAATCAATAAAGTTTTGTGGAGGATACTTGAAAGGTATGGAAGCTATTGGATCCACACATGATCGAAATGAAGTGTGGGATGAGGAAGTTGAAGAATTTATCCTTGATGGAAAGCCATTATTTGCTCCAATTCCTTCAGAATTGGATGGCATTAGTTGGGAACAAGCCCATAGGTGGGTTCTATTTCACACAAACGAAGTTGATCCATGGATAGAGTAAGTTACATATTTGGCCTGTAATTTTTTTGTTTGTTTGTTTAAGGTTGTTTAAGGTTTAAGATATTTGACCTTTAATTTTTTTTTATTCATATTTAATCAAAACACATTAAACACCATATCTATTGTCCATAATTGTTGAATTAGGATGCACAAAATGGAGATTGCCAACTCAATTACCCAAATGAAAAAAGATGAAGCTCTATTGCAGAAACTCCACACCCATAAATTTACTAGCTGGTTAAAACAACAGGTAAGTAAATTATTTATATTATAAGTGTACTTAAAAATCATTACATGGGAATATTGTCATGTAGGAAATTAAATATTTTTTTTAGAGGTTGAATGTATGAATTCTAACTACATTTAAAAATCTAAAACTATACAGGTGGAGGGAGATGGAAATGTGTCTGATACACTTAAATGGCTAGTGCATGGTCCCAGGAAATTCATGAATAAGTACAAGGGATACCTAACGAATGGTTATAGATTCCATACAAAAATCATGGAGAATGAGAGAACCACCCAAAATAGTGGCGTGTGTATGGAAGCTCAAACAATGATGAGGTCAAGTTCCAAAGATGCAAAACCTATACTTCAAACCACAACATTTTATGGATTGGTAGAAGAAATAATTACATTGGACTATTTTTGTATGGAGTACACATTCTTCAAATTTAATTGGATTGATGTATACAATAAGAGAGGGATCAAAACTGATGATTTGGGTTTTACAATGGTGAATATGAAGAATTTTTTAAGCCAAAATCATTGGCAAGATGATCCATTTATTCTAGCATCGCAAGCTAAACAAGTATTCTATGTACAAGATCCAGTTGAGACTGACTGGTATGTAGTGTTAACATGTCCTCCAAAAGGATTGAGAAATAATGCATCATATGAACCCAAGTATGCAAATTTGTCACATGTTGTGGACTTTCAAGAAACAAAATGTGTAAGTGAAGAAGATATAGCTGATGTCGATGTCAACATTGACGTGAACGTGGATTATGTCCGTTCAGATTGTGAAGGAATATGGTTGAACCTTAAGAAATAAAACATATTGATTGTTCTATTTTGTTTCGAGAACTCCAAAATTGATATTTGGTTATGAAGAGAGATTCATTTGTTTCTTATCTATAAAATGTTTTAGGCCCATTTAGTAGATATATTTTTAGTCCCTACCAATGACAGTGACTATTTTTTTTGGATTGCACCATTAATCTTGTCCATACAAAAAATTGAACACATAAAAATTTGATATGTGCGAAGTTTCTGCAATTTTTATATTTTTTAAGATTGAAATGAGAATTTTCTATATTATTATTGGATCATAGCCCTAGAAATTACTCATTTAAAAGAACCCAAAAAATACAAATTTCTTGGGCACATGCCATTTTTTAGACTTCTTCTGCAACTGTTGGTTTCAAAAAGAACTATTCAGTTGTGGGTTGCAAAACAAACTATGGAGATAGAGGAGTGCAATTATTGGGAGGGAAAAAAAGGAGCATAAAGAATCTGAGCATATTACTACACGGTAAATTGGAGGATTCCTTAGCTTAAGCACAGTTAAGCTAATCATTCTGCATTTTCCTCCATGCAGGTCAGCAAAAACCAAGATGAACATTTACAAAAACGTAAGTGCCATTCTCACATCTTAGTTTCTTTGCCAACAGTGTTGTAGGATAATATCTACCTTTAATATTAATATTTCTTGTTTTATTTCCTAAAGGTTCTAGCTTTAAGAGACTGTATAAGCTAATAATTCTACATTTTCCTCCTAGTCCTTGAGATAATACTAACTGGTATTCCATCTCCATTCTTGGTGTTTATTGGTGCTTTAAAATATTACATTGACATTCTGATATATTGGGGATTTACAATTGTAATTTAGATCTTCTTGCGCTTCTTTATGTATTTTCCATCTGTGTAGTGATTTTTTTTCTCCAACTGATAAATTGCTTCTTCCAACAGTTAAAAAAAAAAATGACTGTAAACTTTCCATTCAAGTATAATTGTTTATTTCCTTGGAAACTATGTAGGTGCTTGATAAGGATGGTGACTTTCTTTAAAAAGGTAACCTAGAAAGTGGTGCAAGCTGGTCAGTGGAATTGGGTCATCAAACTATGGGGTGCCCTATCATAGTGGAGAACATGAGTCAGCCCCAAGAATCGATTATAGAGGTCAATTAAATTGTTAGATTAACAGGGTTTTTGTATGCACTCAATAATTCAATTTTGTTATTTTGAGACATGGTTTAAAGTTGTCATGCTATCTTTTGTTGGTTTTCACTAATTTTGTAGATGCTTTGTGAGGATCAGGGGCTCTTCCTTGAAATGGATGACATCATTTGAGGCTTGGGGTTTATGATTTTAAAGGGAGTCATGGTTTCTCACAGTGACAAGATCTGGGATCGATTTGTTGTTGAGGTAATGCCATGGTTGCAAAGACCTTTCATTCCATGTAAAGCTTCCTCTTTTTTTTGTGTTTGGTTGCTTGAACAGACCATAGACTTCAAGAATTGGCATTGTAATTTATAATGAGAATAGGGTATGCAATTTATTTGAAGGTTGCGTGTGTTTCTAGAGACGAAAAAAATTGCATGGTTGATGCTTAATAACTATCACTTGGAGATTGTTCTTGGGAATTTGATTGTGTAGGGTTGTAGATCATAATATATTCTAGCTATAAACCTCTATATTACACCATATGTGCTCTATGTTCTGGCATTTAAAACTATGAAGGCACCATAGCCTGATTTTTCATGTTGTGAAATTTGGCAGTTTCACAATAATTTTTCACAGTAGTGGCTTCCTGGATTGGAAGTGAAACTACAATGATGTAAAAATATCAATAATGTTCTAATAAGTACATAGAAATTTGAAAATCACAATCTTGATATTTAGTGAGCCCTGGACATGCATGTTATTAAAGACTACTTGCACTTAGCAAGAGATAGGTAAATCAGTCAAACTGTTTTGGTAGACTTAGTACTCTCACTTGAATTTGTACATTAGAATTATGGAACTGTAGGAAGATGCACAGGGAGAAGTACTGTAGCACTGTATTTTATGAATTTTCCATAGGTACACCATACATCTGTAGGAGGCTCTGTGAAATCAGGTTAGGTTGTAAGTTGTAACATAGATTTGAGCCTGTGAAATGCAAATTTGCTACTTGGCATGCAATTTTGACACCTTGGGGTGCATTCTAAGTATGGAATATGATGTTCCATGGCATATAGGATAGCCCCTTTTCCTTATCATCCATCAAGTTTTCTATTTATGTACATGGCATGCAGTTTTTAATGTAAGTGGACATTTTGGCACTATGAAAATAATAGTTGGCTCTTGCACTGTCAACTTCATAGGAAAGAATTCAGATTCTTTCAAACTCAATGTAAGCAGCCATTCCGAGATCCTCAAATGCACTATTTCACTGTGTACACATATTACTGTTTTGACCTTATTTTATGCTTTGATTGTAAATAATTCACTGTACATGTCTCTGACTTATATTGATCATTTCTGCAAGACCCTATGTGATACCATCAAACTGAAATGGCATACTTCTCATCAAGCTATGATGGCACTGAAATAGTGAGACCTTTCTCACTGTGGTAGCAAAAAACAGTGATAGATTTTTCATTGTGGTAGTTCCAAATTGTACTATCATACTTATCATGTGATTGATTATACTGAGACTTTTGTTGACCTGTGATTATAACACTGAAGATCTTCACTGTAATACAGATTATACTGATATCTTTTTGTCACACCGAGCCTTAACTGTAAATACACCTTTATAACTCCTTCTCCTCACTGCTGTGGTATCGAAATAATCTTATAAGAGTAGTACTGAATTGAGGCAGAGGTAATTTCAACACTGTGATGTCATTGAGACTGAGATGTTACCGAGATCCTTCTTTTCATAGTGACATATATTGACCTTTCTTGTGAACTTGCACCTAGCTTAATTATGGGAATGTCTTAATATGATTTGAGCCCTTTTGGCATTGGTCTTTTTAGAATGTTTTGAGTACTTTCAAACTTCCTTTGATCATAACCATAGCTATGAAACCATGTTGAGAATTTTTAGAGCTTGTGTTTAATAAAAATTTCTCTTCTTAATAACTACTTGTGAGCTTTCTTATGTGTTCTTGTTTAAATTAGTTACTCCATCATCAAGTTAGTTATCAAATTACTTTTTCAAAATGTTGAAACATAATTATTTACACTCATAACTGAATATATTATAATGTAGTTAGGAAGGTAAATCTCTGATTTACCTTCCTCACTTACAACTCCTTTAAGATCGACACGTCTTATTACAATACTGTCTTGATGTTGGCAAATTCCTTCAATAGATATATTTGCACTGTATACTTTTGCATCTATCCGCAATCCATCTCCTGTAGCTTCTGCAGATTATATTCCTGTACATTTCAATTTACATCAGACTTCCATTTTAGATCCGCATTTGGTTACCCTTCATTCTTTGCAGTTTGCTTCAGACTTTACCTTGATATATCCGCACTGACTCAGACCCAAAATCCGCAAATCTGTTCTTCTCTTTTAATGTTGTATACTTTACCGTAATACTTGCTCCTTTTTCCACGCTGTATTAACCTCAGTGTAATCCGAAAAAATTGTTCCTTTTTCACATTATATAACCTTAGTATCATCCGCAGATATTTTCTCTTAACCACAACATATGTAGGGTATATATAGTAGTTCTAGCCAAGTAATTAAGTCGACCTTATAGCCATTAAGTAGGCCGACTTTAACGCTTGTTTGTAGGCTGACTTCATAGGCATATCTTCAACGTTTGCAAGCCATTCTTCTGCAACATCCTAGAGGGTATTATTCACACCTTTTACATGACTCTTAATTACACTAATGTACCTAATAGATATCAAGAAGAATTCTATAGACCTATACTAATAATCTTTCTCATGGAACCCATGAAGCATGTAAACCAAAAATTAATTCTATTATTATTGACTTCATCTTTACATAAGTACATAACTAGCAATTTCTCCTTAAAAGGAGCAAAAGGACACCGAAGGAATTAAACCACTTCTTAATACTTCGGAAAATATCACCAACAAATGAACTCAGCATTACACCAGCCTCTGTAAGCATTGGTTTCGAATGAACTCAGCATTACACCAACCTCTATAAGCATTGATTGATGGGTCTAATCAGGTTTAAGATATTATAAAAAGTCTAATTAAGGGGAAAATGAAAGGAAAATGTTCATTGCATTATGGCATTATGGAAATTTGAGAATGAGATCCACTTGATCTTTAAGACAAATTGAAAGTGTTAGGGGGATAAAAGGAAAACAATGGAGATAATAAAGGAAAATTAATGACGTACATAATTCTCACATCAAGCTCTCCTGCTTTTGACTAGGACAATGAAATGGAATCACTTTTCGAAACTGGAACACTAAAATGCAGCTAATTGGTTCCTTTCCATGGTCAACCTTTCCCCCACAAAAATTCTCTGTTTAAAATGTTTTACTTAGAAACATTTAAACAATTTTGTTTTTGGCCAGGAATTTTCTGTTGTTACCATGGATTAAGACTATTGGGAAGTTAAATTGGTTGACACTACTGTATGTTATTACTGTAATTTAAAATTAAGGACAAGAATAGAACATCGTCATTATTTTCAACGATTAAAGTCAAAATCCCTTTTCGTTCCCAATAATATCTTTAAGTTTCTGAGGATAGGTGGCTTCTGGTGCAAGCTGCACTGATTTCTCAATATTTTCAGGTTCCTCTACCAATGGAAAAGTCTTGTCAATATATCCATTCTCTGTTGCCATGCCCATTTTGGCTATCTTCATAATGTGTCTACAATCATCAATTCACTTTCCGACACATTCAATATTAATTCATTAGATTTTTGTTTAATATGAGGCTTCTAATGTGTGTCGATCTGTGAAGTGCCCAATAAAATAAGAATGAGAAATGCTTTCTATCATTTTACATTTAGACTTGATTATGAAAATAAAGACATTGCAGAACTAAAATTCATTTCCCAATAGAGTTCTACGATACACATTAGCTATTTACTAATAAAATTATGAAGACTCGTAATAGCTCACCTTTTGGAAAGGGAAAGGTCCTATTGAAGTAGACATATTTTTAGTCTCTAAGTTTTTCACTACATCACATTCACTCAAATTAGCAATGAAAGATTACGAAACTAAAGACATTGTAGAGCTAAAATTCATGTTCCAACAGAGTTCTACTATGCTTGGGTGTTAGATATTTAGTGATCAAATAGTTAAGACTTGTAATAGCTCACCTTGTGGAAAGGTAAAGGTTCTATTGAAGTAGAAACTTTTTTAGTCTCTGATTTTTTCAGTGCATCACTTTCACTCAAATTAGCAATGAAAAATTTGTCAAAATTCTTAGAATTTGTCAATAATGAAAGATTCAAATCCTGGACATTTTCAAGAGCAAAAATATCATTGCCAAGTGATTTGCTAATTTGTGATCCACTATTATGATAGTGAGTGGCTTGTTCACATGCCTTTTCAACTTGTAAGTTGGCAAGAAGAAAAACATGCAGTGTCTGTGTTTCCACTTCCTCATATCCTGGGTAATTAGAAGTACATGTTATTACACAAAATGCACTTCCAACAGAAAAATGTTTTTCAAGTGATGTTTTTCATTTGTGTGGAGAAGAATGGCCACCTTCTTTTAATTCACGTGCTTGTATTGCAGATAACGCTTTTTTTTGTGCACAATTAGCTTTACTTGGCTTAGTAATGTCTTTATTGTATAATACAATACTCACTAAATTTTTCTTGAGGGAAACAATGTAGCCTTGAAATATCCTCTGGTTCATGAACTTCAGAGGCCATAAATCGAGTTGTTACACTGCCCATGTAAATTATCTCAGCTTTCTCCATATAAGAAGCCAGTTTATGGTTACATGTATGTGCCATATTTTCACTAGTCCATGGTAACATAGAAGACTCCTCTTCTCTCTGACTCAAGGTTGTTGATGACAACTTTGTAACACTTACCTGAGCATACTTAGGAGTTTTTTTTTCCAAACACACTCATTATTGTTCACCATTTCCACATCTCTGTCTGCAAACTCCTCTTTCATGACATTTTTATAAACAGATCCTGAATCTTTCAACAACTAATTATTTTCATTGTGCCTGTTAACTAGAATTTTGGTCAGAGATTTTCATTTGGTAAGCACGTGAGCAGTCTAAATTGAGAGTTTAGAAGCATTTTCACAAATTCTGGAGTTGTTTCTTCTGACCATACATTTAAAGGTCTCAAATTTCTTGATTTATATGTATTTGCACCCATTTAAAGGTCTCAAATTGCTTGATTTAAAGGTCTCCTCCTCATATGATGTACTATTTTCAATATTATATTCTTTGCCTATCAAACATTATAAAGCCTCTTGCACACTGTTCTCATCTCTTTTATTTGAACATAATTCTAATAATCATTGCATTCATGAAGAAAGGATATATTCATGTGAAACCCTGTCCAGCTGCTTCTCTTGGCTAATGCCATCACCTACATCCCAAGGAGAATCCGGCAATTGAATGTCGACTTGACCAAAGGCATTGCTTACTTCCTGCTGAGATTGAACAAGAGAATCAAAATCTCTCCTTCCATGGGTCATTACTCTGTGATTTGAACTTGAATTTTTCCTCTTTTCCCTTCTCTTCTATCCCGAGACTCCAAAAACTTGCTGCAACCCATCCTTTCTGTCTCCTCTACCCACTAAAATTTCAAAAGCACTTCATCCTCACCCTTATATGCTCCTTCAGTTTGAAATCCAAAATCATCATTTCCACTATTCTTGTTTTCCGTATTTACTTCTGTTGAATCTGTATTTTGTGCTAGGTTATGAGTATATTGTTTTAAATTATTCACTTCAGAAAAGAGACCAATCATAAGAATATTCTTATTTTGTGAAAGCCTGCAATCCATGACTGAGGAGGAATTGACAATAAACAATAAACCACATTTCTCAGAGGCATTCAACAAAATTGGCAGATATTTGGTGTTTTTTCTAAATTCACTCGACTATTCAAACGCTGGCTGATTCCTCTTATCTGTATTTTCAAACCCATGTCCCAAAATATATAGCCATCTAGAAGGTAATGACTCTTTGAGCCCTTTGAAAATACACCACATAATAATCTCTACCCAATTGTCTAAGTTGCTTATCAACTCACCAATGTCTGGTCCAAACAAGTTTCCTTCAAGGATCAAATTAATTTCCTCTTTCCAAATAGAGTTTAGAATCATTTGCACAGATTCTGGAGTTGTTACTTCTGACCATACATTTAAAGGTCTCAAATTTCTTGATTTATATGTATTTGCACCCATTTAAATGTCTCAAATTGCTTGATTTAAAGGTCTCCTCCTCATATGATGTACTATTTTGAATATTCTATTCTTTGCATATCAAACATTATAAAACCTCTTGCACACTGTTCTCATATCTTTTATTTGAACATAATTCTGATAATAATTGCATTCATGAAGAAAGGATATATTCATGTGAAACCCTGTCGAGCTGCTTCTCTTGGATAATGCGATCAACTACATCCTATAGAGAATCTGACAATTGAATGTCGACTTGACCAAAGACATTTCTTACTTCCTGCTGATATTGAACAAGAGAATCAAAATCTCTCCTTCCAGGGGTCATTACTCTGTGCTTTGAACTTGAATTTTGCCTCTTTTCCCTTCTCTTCTATCCCGAGACTCCTAAAACTTGGTGTAGCCCATACTTTTTGTCTCCTCTGCCCACTGAAATTTCAAAAGCACTTCATCCTCGCCCTTATATGCTCCTTTAGTTTTAAATCCAAAATCATCATTTCTGCTATTCTTGTTTTCTGTATTTACTTCTATTGAATCTGTATTTTGTGCTAGGTTATGAGTATATTGTTTTAAATTATTCTCTTCAGAACAGAGACCAATCATAAGAATATTATTATCTTTTGCAAGCCTGCAATCCATGACTGAGGAGGAATTGACAACAAACAATAAACCACATTACTCAGAGGCATTCAATAAAATTGGCAGATCTTTGGTGTTTTCTCTCAAATTCACCCGACTTTTCAGACACTGGCTGATTCTTCTTATTTGTATTTTCAAGCCCATCTCCAAAAATATATAGCCATATAGAAGGTAATGACTCTTTGAGCCCTTTGAAAATACACCACATAGTAATCTCTACCCAATTGTTTGAGCTACTTATCAACTCACCAATGTCTGGTCAAAACAAGTTTCCTTCAAGGATGAAATTAATTTCCTCTTTTCAAATAGAGTTTAGAAGCATTTGCACAGATTCCAGAGTTGTTGCTTCTGAACATACATTTAAAGGTCTCAAATTGCTTGATTTATATGTATTTGCACCCATTTGAACTGAAAGCTATACTATGCAAAGTTGTTTCAAGCTCAAAAGTATTATCCTGCCTATAGAAGCCTAAACCCTAATAATCCTTGTAGTGGCCACTTTCACCATGTAGAATGTGTTCTTCATCAACATCATCAAACCTCAAACCTCAATTTCCCTTCCAATTTTTTCTCTATAACAATTTTTGTGAGTCCTGCTTGCCGGACACCAGTTACAAACTTTCTTTCACTTGAAAATTCACAACAATTGAATTGAAATTAACCTCACATGGGTTGTATTTCATTTTTAGTATATTTCACTTGATTATTTATTTATACAATATCCCCACTTCTCTTATCCATGTTCCGATGTTCCTTTGCACCTCTTGGTGAAATTTCTAGCTATAAGAATATTTAAGATTCTGGATCTATCGATCTGAGATGGATATTGCAATATAAATATGAAGGATTCATGAGATTACTTCATGTTTGATCAGATTTGTTTAATGATAAATGTTATCTTGCAAGAAAATTTCAAAATTTGAAGTCATATTAATTCAGTACATTGATGCAAATTCATATGTTGATGCGATGTATATTATGGAAATTCCATTTTTTTACAGTTAGTTTTAGTTTAATTATATCATTTAGCTCGATGCTTTCCATATATTCAACTAAACCTTTGTTGCTTTCAAGACTTTGTCATTTCCATGTTTTAGTGAAATTGTTTATGGTTTGATACTCTCATACAACCTTTATCAAGTTACATGCACCCTCATTATAAAAAACAAGAGAATTTTGCTTGCCATGACTATGTTTCTTTGTCATTGTTGACTTAAGAAAGTCTTTTAGCTAAGAAACTAGTTTCAAGGTTATGGAATAACTTGTCATATAAATTGAACAGAATTTATATCCAAAATGTTAACTTGTAAACTACTTAGTTGGTTTTAGGCTTTCCATTTAAAATCTACTTCAGTTTGAACTTTGAACGAGTTGTTCCATAGACTTGAATATTAAGAGATTTTGGTGTAAATATTAAAAATTATCCCGTAAGGCCTCTCAGTTATTCATTTATTTGATATAGTATAGAATTTACTATTAAATTAGAACCACTCGGCACAAATACGTCATAGATCAAGATCATACTTTGTAGAGTGTTGTAGAATAAAAATAGGAGCAAAGACACTGAGTTCTTTCAGTTTTCCTAGTTCTTATTCCTTTGGTGTATCTTTGCACCTTTAGGGGAAATTGCTAGTTTAAAGTCTAATTCTTTAAAGGGTGCTAGCTCAATGGAAGAGCACCTGCTTTACAAGCAGGAGGTTGGTGGTTCGAATCCATCGTGCCCTGATATTCATATATAGGGAATGACGAAGATCAGTTTTTGGTGACAGATGCTCTTTTGACCATCACCAATGAGCTTATGGTGACATTTTTCGACCCTCACCAAAATATGAAATGGTGACGGTCAATGAACGCCACCATATATATGCATCAATAGTGATGACCATTAAAGGTCTGTCACCATAAATTGTTGTTGTTTATATGAAATGGTGAGGGTCATTATTTTTCATTATAGTCATTATTCGTGACAGACCTTGATGTCACCAATGCGTTTATGGTGACGATCAATGAACATCGCTATATATTTGCACCAATAGTGACGGCCATGAAAATTCCATCACAAAAAATAGTTGTTGTTCATATGAAATGGTGACGGTCACTATCCGTCATTATAATTAATATTCATGACAGACCTTGACTGTCACTACAACACATACTTTCAGCGACGCCACCTTTGGTGACGTTCAGTTTTTTGGTGAAGGAGGCTATTTTCCATCACCATTGCTCATATGAAATGGTGATGGTCACTATCCTTCACTATAAATCATTATTGGTGATGGACCTTGAATGTCACCACAACCCTATACTTTCGGCGATGCCACCTTTGGTGACGTTCAATTTTTTGGTGACGGAGGCTATTTTCCATCACCATTGCTCATATGAAATGGTGACGGTCACTATCCATCACTATAAATCATTATTGGTGACAGACCTTGAATTTCACCGCAACACCTATACTTTTGGCAATGCCACCTTTGGTGACATTCAGTTTTTGGTGACGAAGGCTCTTTTGACCCTCACCAATGAGCTTATGGTGACCATTTTCGCCCCTCACCAATGTGCTTTTTTCTTGTAGTGAAAGCACCCTCATGAGGTTGATGGAAGACATATTATGACCATTTACCAAATCATTCTTAGTGGTGTATTGGGATGACATCCTAATCTTCAACCATAGCTAGGAAGAGCACTTCCACCACATTCGATAGGTCTTCCAAGCATTGAGGAAACTCAATTTGTGTGGCAATTTTAGGAAATTCACTTTTGGCATTATCTAGGTTCAATATCTAGGATACATCATTGATGATAAGGGGGTGCATATGGACCCAATCAAGATCCAGGTCATTCAGGATTGTCCATCCCCAACCATTCTAATAGAGCTTCACATATTTTTGGGTCTTTCCAATTTCTACTATAGGTTCATGTTGGGGTTCTCTCATATAGATTGGCCTTTGAGTCAAGTCACAAAGGGAGGAGAAAAATCCAAATTCTTTTGGTTTGAATCTAAAAAAGAAGCATTCATAAAGTTGAAGCATCGCCTCTCATTATGAACCAGTTCTCACATTTCTAGACTTGAAGCAACTATTGGAGATCAAGACAGATGCCTCTGAATATGCTATTGGGGTAGTTCTTACTTAGTAGGGTAACCCAGTGGCATATCACAATAAGACACTTTTAGACACACTCTATAAGTATACCACCTATAATAAATAGGTGTATTCCATTATGTAGACTCTTCGATGATGGAAACATTACATTTTGGGGAAGAAAATAGTCATCCACATAGATCTCCCACCCCTGTAGTTCATAGAGTCACAAGGGAAGTTGCATAATTATAGTCATCAGAAATGGTCCACATACCTGCAATAGTTCAATTTGAACATAAAGTATAAGAAGGGAACCACTAATAATGTTATAAACTACCTCAATTGACTGCCCATCATGGGCATGAGACTTTAGTTTTACTGCATCTCTAGAAAAGTGATCCAGAATTCGGTAGCACATATTAGACGCTCCTCGAATGTAAGAAATTTCCAAATTATAATCTCCAAGATGCACTGTTATGACATCTGGGACAAGTTTTTGTTCCTTCAAGCAAGAGTTCTAATATGACTTTGGAAGAACACTACAGTAAGGTATTTGGACATTTTGGGGTCGAGAAAATGGTGGTAGTACTGCAAAATTATTTCTATTAGACAAACCTTCAATAGGATTTTGAGAAGTACATCATCCTCCACTTCTAGTGTCATTACGAAACCAACCATCAAGAAACAACGCCTATGTACTCCATTTCCTACCTATAGGCGACCTTGGGAATTGATCTCCATTGATTTCATGTCATGTCTACCTTCTACCAAGCCTGGAAATGACTGTGTTTTTTTTGTCTTCGATAGATTCTCCAAGATGCCCACTATGGCAGTCTGCAAGAATAATATCACAACATTAGCCACTACTAAACTCTTATTTTGTTGAGTGTGGGTACACTTTGGGGTCGCACATCCCATTATCTCAAACAGGGACAATAGATTCCTTAGCACATTTTGGTGATATTTTTTTCTGATGCTAGAAAAAAATTGAATAATTCCATAGCTTTCCACCCCCAAACTAATGACCAAACACAGGTTTTCAATAGGATGATCGTACATTCTACACACGTACAATTTGAAGTTATGCACATGGAATGAAAGTCTTCCCTATGTCCAACAAAATTATAACTAGGCTCTCAACAACTCAATTTTCCATGGTATCTTTTAGGTGGGCTTTGGATTCCAATCACTATGTCCCATTTATGTGACCATACCATTTATAGATACTCAGGAAAATTTGTCTCATGTCCAGTCGACAACTGGCAAGGAAAATTGTTGGAGTCACGATTGTCATTAGACCAAAACCTACGGGTCTACAATCACCAGAATTAGGATCCACGAGAGGTGGTTAGTCCATGTCATGAAACACACGAGGAGTGTTGAACCCAATGTCCAAAAATCTCCCCCGAACGCTAGTCGGGTGAGTTTTGAACTCGAGACTTGTCACTCTAATACTACTTGTTGGAATCATGATTGTCATTAGACCAAAACCTGCAGGTCTACAATTGTCAGAGTTAGGATCCATGAGAGGCGGTTAGTCCATGTTGCAAAACACATGGGGAGTGTTGAACCCAATGTCCAACAAAAACAACTTCATTGAGTACATTCAACACATCCACCAACAAGTCTATAACATATTTGAAAAATCCAATGCTAAGTACAAGAAATGAAATGATAAGCATCACGTGTGACATAAGTTCCAGGTGGGTGATAAAGTTTGGCTACATCTGGATAATGAGCACCTTGTTGGACCCCACTGCAAGTTTCACTCGCTCTGATATGGGCCATAAATCATCACTGAGGTTGTCAGGGAAAATTCCTTCGAGCTCATTATTCCACCATTCCTTGGTCTACACCTAGTGTTCAATGTGTACCACCTTCCTCCCTAATTTCCACCAATACGGGACACATCCAACATTGCAAAAAAATGACACCGACATAGTTAAAGCTAGACTACATGGAACAAGCCCCAACTGATAGGATCATCTACATGCATATCAAGAACACCCGCTAGCATAGGATAAAGCATTATTGAGTTTTCTAAGAAGGTGAAATCTTTCACCAGGGAAAGTGGGTCACTCGTGGCTAGGTTCAACAGAAATTTCCTCACCTCATGGAGGCTCTGTACACAATTGGTACCATTGCATCCTAAGGGGCGGGGGTTGATCCAGGTGGAAATTTATTTCTACCTATTATCACTCTATAATTTGTAATATTTGCAAGAACAAATGACAGAGGACAACATAAAACCACTTTGGAGTCCAATACCTAGCCTTCCTAGACTTAGAGATGGCTCTCTCTATTTTTATGATTTAGCTTGATAATTGTAAATGCTGATATTAGGATAGTGTTGTGCTATGCAACAAATCCGCCCATTTTTATTTTCAAAATAATCTAGACCTTTGATAAATATAAATAGGGACCCTTCTTAAAAATATATTTTTCATTTTAGATAAAAAATCGAACTCCAAAAAACATTATTGATTTTATTAAATAAAAATATAAACAACAAAAAACAAAAAATTAATAAAACATCCCTATGGTTACCCTATCGCAAATTGCATCCCGCATAATCTTTTCTCATCAAAAGATAAGTTACAAAATAGCGAAATCCTAATTTTGTGATTAGCGATCAGAGTTTCACAAGCGACAACATAAATCACACATCGCGAATATATGTTTGAAACTTTAAGCAGACTTTGCCGAATTTCCAATATTGCAACACGCCAATTTTGCGATATTTCGATACTGTGATTTTATGATTTTGCGATATTGTGAAATCAGATATCGCATAAACAAAAAGTAATTCTCTTCATAAAGATAGGTTCAAAGGGCACAATGCAATGGATTTGAGAGGTTTAAATAAAGGTTTTACACGAAAATAAATCATGTTAGGAACTATTAAGTATGTTTTATCATCCTAATGCAAGAAGTTATTGATTCATTGCGATTAATTAATGATATAGCTATTTCCCAAATATTTTCTTTCAAAATTGGTCATTTCAATATATCTTCCATCATTTGATTATTACTCTTTCTTTAATAGGGAATTTCTTTCAAGATATGTCCATACACAAAGTAGTTCAGAAGCATGGAAAATAGACTCTTGCAATATTGGAATACACAGAAATGTCGCCCATAGTCTTGGATACCGTTTGCACTACAGATGGAGGTGCTACAAAGTGGCAAGCTATATATATCATTCTAGAAGATGAAGAACCTGAAGTAGTGGAGGTCAAAGCAACTGCTGATGATGCAAGACCCTCAAATTTAAAGTTTAAAGATATTTCATGCTCGTTCCTTCATAGGATAGTAGCAAGAGCCACTCTTTTACCATATACTGACATGATTAGGTGGGTGTTTGACAATTCAACAATTAAGGATAGACAATTAAGAAATGCTAAGAATGATATCGTATGTTCTTTCAGAGCTGAAGATTTGAAATTCATGTAAAAGCTACCTGACCAACAAGACATCTATGATAATAGATTTGTTGAGAAATTTGCAAAGAACAATGGGGACCCTTTCAAGACAATTCAAGGTTGGAGGAAACGTGATAACGAGTTCAAACATGAGGAATCAGATATGTATCCTATCACCTCACTTGCAAATCCCTACAATTTTGCAACCGCGATGCTATGCAGATTTTATGGTCTCCCTGATAATACCAAGTTCTCCATAAATTGGCTTCCCCTAACTGATTCCTGTGTTAATTCCCACATCATGAATTGGGCAACCAATCTTTCTAAAAGTATAGCTAAAGTGATTAACGAATATCGCTAGAAAAGAGCTTCTTCCTCCAACCCATCCCCCAAATTTTTATATGTGCATATGTCTTGGATGCTATCTCTCTTTCTACCAATTTTCCAGCTATGGGTTGGAAATGGACTCTCAAGGATCCTACCCCTATTCATTTGAGTTATAAAGAGATATGGGAACATAATTATGCACCACATTTCCACAAGTTATTTTATGGA
Source organism: Pinus albicaulis (assembly GCA_034641835.2). NCBI lineage: Eukaryota > Viridiplantae > Streptophyta > Pinopsida > Pinales > Pinaceae > Pinus > Pinus albicaulis. Next base: position 1,334,877,937 of record CM076580.1, on the reverse strand, counting down.
GTTGTAATACCATTACATCAATTAATGTTTGACAGAGTGAGACCTAGGCTCACTAAAGAAGCCATTGCAGACCTTCAAATGATAGGGAGATGTTTTATTGAATAATAATTTTCATACATTAGAGTATTTGAAAGCTCCTCTCCTCCACATGTTCTTCCTTTATATGTTTCATATAAATTAATGGCGAGAGAAGTCGCTTACCAAACTATTGGTAATGGACTCACTAAATCTTCGAAAGATAGTAAAAAATATTTATGGCTAAGTTTTGTAATTCAGTGTGGTACATTCACCCTCAGCAATTTCAATAATGCATTGAAATAATGTCAGAAGATTGAGCTTTTGAACCTCCCTATTTTACCCCCAAGGCAGTTTGACCCAGAGAAGATTGCTAATAAATTTACTCAGTCAGTTAAAATCAAACTTATCATACACACAGATGATAGATTTGAAGACATTTTGAAATCTATTAGAACTTTCGAAGAAGTTCAATATTTTCTCAAATTGAATCTAAATCGAAAATAATTACAGAGATTCAATGACTATAGAGAACAAAGAATCACACGTATCCCTAAAAATGTCTTGATTACTAGTTATATGACTGAAGTAAGCAAAGAAATCAGAGCAGAACAATCAGATTCACAAAAGCAAAGTGAATTAGATAAATTTTGGACTTCAGCTAGCAACACATTGATAAGTACCCCTGAGGTATCATCTTTACAGAAAAATACATAATTTTAGACTCCATAGGGACAAATCGTTTCAGCAAAAGAAATCATTGAAAGTCTTGGGATAACCTCCCAAGATATAGAAGTCATTCATGTGTTTCCTACTGATGAGATTGTTTTGAAGGTAACTGATATTCCTCCACTGGATGTATTCTACAGCACTCTTCATAAAGTTGTAGTAAGGAAAAAAATAAAAAGAAGAAGGATTGAAACACTCCTAGGAAAGGAAGTTATGGAAGTTGTATGGAAAGACACTCCTTCAAATCCAATTGAAAATTTGACTCGACTATCACAATTTTCTGGAGCATACACTACTGCAATGATGGATAAGGCAGTCGAAGTATCCATTTTGGTTCAAGAAAAATATGATAAAATCATGTAGCTACAACAACAATTAGATGAAGAAAGGAATAGTCTGAATCAGAAGGTAGAGCAGCAACTCCTCAAATTTCAGCAATATATGGAAGTTCTTAAGGTAAGTCATGAAAATGACTTATCCAAAAAAAAACACACTGATTAAAGAATTGAGAGAAGATCTTACAAAATATGAAGGCATTCCTACTGATGAGGAATTCATAAAAGAAGCATTGGCATTAAATGCCTTGCTCTCAAAACAACAAAACTTGTTCATCTTACAAATATCAAGCATAGTTCCACACTTGGTAATCAGTGAACAATTGACTAATATAGTCATTGACCAAAGAATTGAGTTTAATGAACTCAATATCAGGATTTTTGATTATATTGAATGGAAGGATTCATAAGAAGGGAGAAAGTCAAGTCTCCCAAATATCAAAGAAATTTTTAAAGATATTCTCTTTACTGACTGGGATGCATAGGTAAAACAGGTAGAATTGGCCATAACCATAGCAGTAGGTATATCAAAGAGTATGGTCAAAATGATTAACCACACGTTGCATACCTCTGGTTTGATTAAAGAAGGAAATCACAAATTGATTCCTGATCTTAGAAATTTAGATAAAAGTTGGAAAAACACAGGTCAACTCTGAGAATAAACACTTGCACAGCTGAAAAGAATTGATTGGGAAGCATACTAGCAACTACTAGTTAAGCCTTATAGTCAAATAATGACATTCAATTGTTCTCTAGATTCCATACAAAAAATGTAGCCAATTTTACTTGATGTTATATTTACTGGACAGATGAAGACACTGTTCAGGAAACCTCCACAAGTTTAGCCAATGTCCAATATTTGTGAGCAGAAAAGGAGAGCTAGCAGTAATCTATCATGGAGCAAGATTATAAATTAGTTTTTTTTTGATAATTTCAATTTTAGCAATTAGATACTAGGAATGAGGAAATTTGTTTGAAACCACCTCATAAGGTATATTGTATAATATATTTTTGTAAGTAGTTAATGTAGTATTTAAACCATTCTCATGCATTTAGAGAAGGTTTAGACTTTTTATTGAGAAAATTTACAAAGAATTATTTATTGTAAGCTTTTGGATGCCTTGATAAAATGATGGAACATGACCTTTTCAGTTATATATCATTTTGTTGATCATTGTTGATGCACTTTTGTATTCACTGAAAGAATTATTTATATAAGTATTAATTGTGGCCTATTATCACTGATTAGATGAACATGATAGCACACATCTAGTACTATTATCATGTATGCAAAACTCTGCTTTAAACATTAGTGATAAGTCTAGCTTTGAATTATATATGAAATCAATTATTTCTGTTTGAAATATCAGTTGCACTATTGTACGTTATAAGGATAGAAATTGATTTTTTATATATGATCATCAGAATATATGTGATATGTTTCAGATCTTCTTTTGATTAACTATTTCTTAAAATAATCATCTTACAAAATTATTAATTCTATTATGTCTGTGATTGATCTAAATCATCACAGACTGAATAGATATCATTTTAGATCACATAAAATTAGCATTGTCCTGGGTTATATTAGATTAGACTTAATTCAAAGTTTTTCATTTTAGAATATTTTTTTTTTTAGTTTTTAGTTATTCTTCCTACTAATCATTTGAGAAAAACCAAACAATCATACAAAACCCAAATCTTGGAAACTGGTCCCATTAAACCCAGTCAGAGCCACTATCCCAAATGGAAAAGGAACTGCTTTAAGGTTCGAACCAGGTGGTTATCCCCATTATTGTTGCCACAGATTTCTGAGGCTTCAACATTTTTGGTGCTAGAAGGAGGGCCTGACTATGAATGGCATATAAATATAAACCTCAAGCTAGAACCCCTCATAAGAGTCAATCTCCCCAAAAGCGTCATACAACTTCCCGATCAAATTCTAAATCATCAACTCAGAAATCGGAAATTGTAGAAACTTTCCCCTCATCTCCTGAAATATCTCGACAGTCATCTGATTCATAATTTACTCCTGAGTCTCCCGAATTTTAGTCTTTAATTCAAAAATTAGAAGGAATATCTATTTCTATTGAAAATCATATTAATCCTGAAGCTTCCCAAGAAAGCGTCACTTCCCTATTTAAAGAAACGGGTATATTAACCTGATCCAAAAGTGAAAGACTTGGAATTCCTCCTTTTGATTTTCCAATAGAATCACATCACAATTTTTTTTTATATCCAAATCTAAGTTAGATATGAGTGAATTCATGTCAAATTTACCTTCACTTAATTCTTCACATCCTCTTACTCAATCTACATCTTCTTATTCTTCCATTTCCTCTACTCAAAAAATCAATACTATCACAAGTAGTATTGTTCCAGTTGTAAGTTCTAGATCCATCCCTCCTAGTTCTAGATATACTTTTGTATCTTCACAAACTTCAAATCGAATTATGGCTAATAAACCTTGGACAAATCTTAGTGTTGTATTGATTGCAAATCCAAATCCTCTTCCAGATTATCTAGAAAAATGGCTACCTAAATATAATCCAGATGATGATCTTCCCGCTGATGAACATATCAATAATTTTATGTTAGTGATGAATCTTAATGGAGTTTCTCATGAAGACATTGTATTCATGTTGTTTCCTTATACTTTACAAGGATTTGTAGGATCATGCTACTTTTCACTTCCAAAAGGATCAATTGCTGATTGGGAAACTTTTGAGCAAGTTTTTCTTGCAAAATTTTGAGATGATAGAACTGTTGCATCTTTAGTCAATGCTCTTTCCAATATAAAAACAAATTCAGGTGAAAGGATCAAATATTTTAACTCTAGATTTAACAAGTTATTAAACAAGATCCCAACTGCTTCCAAGCCTACTGTTGATGTACAAATAGAGTGGTATATTTCCTCTTTGCCTTATAATATAGCTATTTTTGTAGATAGAGCTGGTAAGGCTACCCTTTTAGAGAACATGAAGGAAGCCCTTGATGTAGAGAAAAGAATATTAGCATTAGAAAAAATATCAGAAATAAAAGACAACAAATCAAAGAAAGTGACATTTAGTCAAGGTTCTGAAAAGAAAGTCTCAAAAGATCCCTTTGATCTTTAAATTCTTCAAAAAGTGTTAAAAACTATGTCAAATGACATGATTGAGATAAAGAAACAGGTTGCTGAAATGTCAATTCCTAAGAAATCATTTCGCCCATTTAAGAAAAACCCTTCTTCAACATCTCAGCCTCCAAATGTCATTTCAAATGCTAAATCTAAATAAGATACTGAAGATCCCTCGCCATATGAACAGGAACCAGAGTCTGAGGAAGAAATTGAACTCAATGGGTTATGGGATTTCATTCCCCCTATAGAAGAAGAAACAGAAGCCATGCCTGTGTCTACAAGAAGTAAATCTTCTTCTGATTCAACTATATCAAATAAGAAACATAAATCTCTCCCCACAAAGGAGAAAACAACAATTAAACATTCTAAAACAGTTTAGACGGATCCTATTTCACCAGATCCTATTACAAATTCTAAAACTTTGATAGTTTCAGATACAGTGGAATATAATATAGTTGAAGATATGAAAAATACCAAAGAAAATATTTCATTACATGAAATGACCAAACTCAAACAACAGTAGAAAATTCTACGTAGAGAACTCAAGGCAATCCCTGTAGATCCTATACAACCACCCGTTATAGCCCAAGCTTCTAAAGATATGGGAAAACCTTCATCATATACAAACAAAGTAAATCCCAATAATATTGTTTTAATTGGTGTTAGATCTATTTCTCACACTCCCCATTTACTTTTGACTTATGAGATTTTCAACAAAAATGTTCATAATGGTCTTGTTGATTTAGGAGCTTCTTCAAACATCATGCCAAGAATGGTGTGTACAAAATTGAATATCACTCCTCAAAAATTTGTTGTATAAATAGTTTAATTATATAGAACAAAAGTAGAAGTCATTGGAGAAATGTTGTCAGTATCCATTAGATGATCATCCAATCCAAAGATACTACAAGTAATCAATATTTTGGTCGCAAAAATCCCTGAATTTTATGGTCTTATTTTCAGGAGGGATTGGTTTGAAAAGTTACATGGATATTTTTCTACTAATTGGTCACACATGTGGTTTCCATATAATGGTAAACCAAATCAAATCAGAATTGATCGCGATAAATTTATGAAACATACAGTCACTGAACTTGAAGAAACAAATGAACCTGTAGCTTTCACTAACAATAGTATTGGAAATTACTTTACTGAATCGTTTCTTGGATCATTTAATGCCCAAATTTCACCTTTTTCAATAAAAACTGCTATTTCTCAAATTGAAAAAATTTCTCAAAAAGACACTTCTACATGTGTTAATGTTACCAATAAAATTTCAAAAAAATCTTTATTTTGGAGTTTATACTTTGATGGTTCAAAATCAGAAGATGGTGCAGGAGCATGTTGTGTTTTAATCAGCCCACAAGGAGAGAAAACAATGCTAGCTTGCAAACTCAAATTCGAATGCATGAATAATACCTCTGAATATGAAGCATTGATACAAGGTCTATACAAAGCTATTAGTTTAAATGTCAAATACTTGCAGGTATATGGAGATTCTAAGACAATTGTTGGACAAGTCAGAAATACAATTCATTATATTTCTGGACATTTGAAACACTATCAAACTTTATATTAGAGCCTTACATCCCATTTTTCTACATTTAATATCTCCATAGTTCCTAGATTACAAAATGCCAGTGCTTATTTACTTGCTAATGTAGCATCTAAGCTTATACCATACGAAGAATTTAGCCCAGATAGAATTTCATTTGAGTTAATTTCTAGGCCTTCCATTCCTAACAATGTAACAAATTGGAGAGTGTTTAACATTGATGTAGATATAGTAGAATTTCTTACATCAGACAGAGTTTATGAAGGTCAAATCGTAGATGAACATGAAAATGACTTCTAGATTGAAGATAAACAAAATATTAATCCAATTCCCAGATCTATAGTCAAAATGGAAGATCTCTATTCTTTGAAATATAGGTTTAAGAAGATGACTAATTCAAAAACTGAAAATTGTACTTTAAAATTTGAATTGATTAATCTTGGTACACCAGAAAAACCACAAAACATTAACCTAGGTCTTGGTTTAAAAACTGAAAAAGGGATGTCATTTATTAAATTGTTGAAAACATATAAAGATATCTTTGCATGGGATTATTCAGATCTCAAGACATATGATACCTCCATAATTCAGCATACCATACCTATGATCTGAAATGATAAGCTTGTTCAACAAAAGCTTAGAAAGATCCACCCAATTTTAGAAATTCAAATTAAATCTAAATTAAATAAAATGCTCAAAGCCAAAGTTATTTTTCCTGTTAGACATTCGAAATGGGTGTCCAATAGGGTCCTAGTTAGAACGAAGAATGGAGACATTAGGATTTGCGTAGACTTTAGAATTTGAATAAAGTTTGCCAAAAGGATAATTTTCCCTTGACTACCATGGAACACATATTACAGTCATTTGCAGGATCTAAATTGATGTCTTTTCTAGATGAATTTTTAGGATGTAATCAGATTATGGTACATCCGGATGATAGAATAAGGACAACATTTAGGACAAAGTGGGGAACATACGCATACCAAAAAATTCCATTTGGGCTAACTAATGTTCGTGCTACATTTCAACGTGCTATGGATATAGCTTTCAAAGGAATAATAAACATCTCAATTGGTATATACTTATATGACATTATTTTTTACTCTAAGCATAGAAGCAACCATTTTAATCACCTAAAACACATTTTTGAAAGATTTAGAAAATTCGGCATTTCCTTGAATCCTAAAAAATGTTATTTTGCCTTATCAAAAAGTAAATTATTAGGGTTCATTGTCTCTAAAAAGGGAATCCATATTGACCCTGACAGGATTCAAGAAATTGAAAACATTCCTCTACCACACAATAAAAAAATGATGCAATCATTTTTAGGACAAATTAATTTTGTAAAAATATTTGTTCTCGATTTTTCCCAAATCATCTTAGCACTGCAATCAATTATCAAGAAAAATTCAGATTTTAAATGGGGAAAGGAAGAGAGAAATTATTTTGAGTCGATTAAGAAAGCCATCATTGAAGCTCCTTATTTAACAACTCCTGATTTTCTTAAGCCATTTCGATTATATACATTTTCTTCTGATACATCATACGCAACAGTTTTGACACAGCTAAATTATCAAAACATTGAAGCACCGATTTTGTTTTTTAGTTGTAACCTTCAAGGTGCTAAGTTAAATTATTCAGCTGTTGAAAAACAAGCTTACACTGTATTTAAAGCTTTGAAACATTTTTTTTACCTTTTCTCCTAAAATCACATACTAGAATAATAGTACCTTAATTGGGAGAAAGGAAATTATTAATCCAACAAGAAGTAGTAAAGAAGAGAGCAAATTGGGTCACTGCACTTCAAGAATATGATGTAGAGATACATCCTGCTAAAAATGTTAAAAAAAAAGGTCTTTGTAGGATGTTAAATGTAGCCTCTCATTTACCAAAAGAAGAAGATCAATCAAATGAAATACAATTGTCCGAGGTAAGCCTAAATGACTCTCAGTCACAATATGCTGATCTGAAATTTTTCTTAAGAAAAGGATATGCTCCATTATATCTCAATTATACAACAAAGCGTGATTTAAGGCTTAAAGAAAATCAATATAAACTCATATATTATGTGTTATTTAGAAAGAATTATGATTCTGTATTATTGATATGTTTAGAGAAAACTGAAGCTGAAAAAGTAATGCAGGAATTACATGATGGACCAGCTGGAGATCACTTCGGATGAAACACCACAGCTCATAAAATACTACATGTTAGTTAGTATTGGCCAAATCTATTTAAATATGCACATAAATATGCGAGAAAATGCAAATTATGTCAAACTGCAGCAGGAAGAGGAAGGAAAGCAACATTTCCATTACAACCAGTAAATATCCAAGAACCATTTAAACAATGGGGGTTAGATATCATAGGTGAAATAACTCCAAACTCTTCTAAAAAGCATGTTAGTGACCTATAAATATAGGATTCATAATTTTGAAATGACTGATGGTAATATTGTAAATATGTACATACTTTTCCTTCCGCAAGTTGCATTCCCATATTTTGTAAAAAATTAAAAAAAATCAAAAAAATCAAAAAGAGGGTAAAAAGTCCTAAAAGAAAAATCAAGGGACTTAGAAAAAATAATAGACCCCAAAATAAAAAGATGAATTAAACATGAAAGTGTGCAAGTCTAAATGCCACTAATTTTACCTTTTGCAGTTGATTATGGCAGAGTGTCAATAAATGCCATAATCCATGATGAGTTAAACAATTTAATCTTAACTTGCATATTTCAATTTCACTTGTTGTAGATAGAGAATAAAGAATTGTCATACAGTTTAATCATGACAATTCAGTAGTTAGATAGAGAAGAAGTGAATCCAACAATTTAATCTGGATTCTTGTTTGAGATAAGTGTAGAATTATAGAGTTTTATTGCTTTCAGAAAGAATAAATGTTGTAAAGGTTGCTAGCTCAAATGCACCTAATCAAAATGGAAGAAAAAATTTTAGTAGTTAAAATTGGGTAGGTAGAAAAAGGTGAGAAGCATCATTGTAAATATTATTCACCGGGGCTGCAAATAACTAACTTCCCTTCCCCATATCATTCTAAAATATCAGTAAAAAAGGCTCAAGGCATTTCCTTGACTTCTGTTGGGACCGGACCCAAGGCTCTATGGCTGATTAGTTGAAAATGTTAAATGTCTATATTAATCCCACAAATCACATCATTTTCCATTAATGCATTCATTTACCAGGAAAAATCATAAGTAAAACCCCCATTTTTACTTAGTGATTCTCTAATCCCCATTTGATTAACTTCCCACATCTTATGAATTATAAAACCCTCAAAATGACATTTTATCCTAAGTAGAAGTGATGAAATTATTGTAAATGAGAATTTTGCTTTGATCTTCACTTTTCTTGGTTATAATTGTATTTTTTGAGTATTCACTTTTCCCTTTTCATATTAACAGTTAAGATATTTTATTAACTCCCTATCAATTATCCAAGTCCTATTAATATAGATCCATTTTATTTAATATCCCAAAAACCCATTTAAAATATGAATTTGTGTCAAAGATATTAAGCACATGTTGAAAAAAATCTCGAAGTTACCCCGTTGACACAAAACTACCCATAGAAATATTTCCCCTTTCCCCTATAGTTATTTAGCTTAATTGGTTTGAAATAACTATATAATAAAATACAAAGGAAAAGTTATCGGAAGGAGATGTATCAAATGAAAAATAAATAAAAAATTACCGATACTTTATTGCCTTTTAATCCAAGACCTTTGCATAATACATTTACCTTCCCTACCACACAAGCTTTACCTGAGGTTAAAATTTGAGCTTACCCCACTTTCCCGTTGTATGAAATTTCACATTTTGTACAAATAGTTGAAACCTTGGTTTAAACCTTGTTAAAACCTTTCCTCACCATTGGGTTTAACCCCAACCACCCCATCATCCCTATCAAAATCAATGGTTAGTAATTAAACCCAAGTCATACCCCCTTGCATTCAATCCTGACCCTCCGATCATCTCAATCCCTTTCATCCGACGGTCAGAAATAAACCCGATAAATCCTTCCCCGCCCCCACCATTTCCTATCAGATCAAATTTAAACTGTCGATCTCCACTTATCAGATCAATGACTAATATTATAAACCCTGGCCCCACTGCAACCGTCGATCTCCACTTATCATATCAAAGGCTAATATTATAAACCCTGGCCCCACTGCACTTACCTCGCAACTTTTTATCAAATCATGACTGTTCACATCACGGAGTCAGATCCGGTGATACATATCTGATATCGTATTTCTAAAGTGATCGAATGAAGTTGCCAAAAAATTTTGAGAAAAAAAACTGTTTTATGAAACTGTCGCCCGCTACATGTCCAAATTATATTAGATCGCATTGCTAAAGCTAGAAACCACTTACTGCTCGAAATCAATGCGAAAACCATCACTGGTTTTTCTTTCAAACGAAAAACCACTCCCGCCATGTCAACTTGGCCTGCAATTAATACTCTGCATGATCCATAAAATAAAAGTTTTAACCTTAGTTTTTTTATCATTTTTCATACCTGTGCATCCTATCCCTCTGAGAAAAAATCGCAGACACCATTGCTGAGCTAATTTCAAAATAATTCACCATCCAAAAATCATTTCCACTCTGAACAGTTACTTTCGACGACTCCCAGTGCCTTATATCAAACGAACGCAACTAGTTTGAAGATTGGTACTACGTGCAATCCCATTTCGACCGCAAAAATACCTATTCAAATGAATTTATCAATAATCTGAGCCTACAAATTTCAAATTTTTAAGAACAAAATAAAATTAATTTGAAATTAAAGCCAAAAAGTACTCATCTGAGAGTACTTAAACCTTGAAGAAATAAGGGAAACCCTGTCAAAATTTTCCCAAAATTGGTCGCTTCCTAATTAAGGATTTTAACCGTCTGAAAGATATTCCTACGATTGAAATACCTTTGAATTACTAAAGAAACAATTGGAAATCCCTTTCCCACCTTCTGCACTATAAAAATATGCTTTTTCCTCATAAAACCCTCACCGAGATTCTAATTTTTTTCCCAAATCATCTTAATTGACCTTCTACTTCCATGAAGAGATGAGAAAATAGTTTAATACTGTTCATTTCCTTCAAAAATGACTAAAAATCAAGTAATCCATAAAACTAGAGGTCCTAAACCTCAGAAGCCTACCTCCAGCAAGCTTCCAAATCCCAAACCTCCCAGAATTGATAAACCAACTCATGTTTTAACTGTTGATTCTATTGAAGTAGTCAAACCTTTACAACCTCCTATCACTACTGAAGGAAACAATCCTTTGATTGAATTAGATTACAAAATTGCTGATACTACTCTTGAATTTGATCTTCTAGAAGTACACAACTAGTGTCAGTAAAAATTTGAGAAGAAAGTGGCCAATGATATACCTGTATGGGACTCTAATTTTCCCAAATATGTGGTTCCCATCACCCATCCTACTCAGGATTTCATAAGGTTGTGTCAAATTCATTATATTCCTGATCAAAGGTGCATGGTTAACAAAGATAGTGAGGTCTTATTTTATAGAACTATTGAATCAATCAATGAGATGCTCCAGCTAAGCGATGATCCTCGAGCAGTGTCATTATCAATTGAAGACTTGACTCAGATGTATTTAGGCCTAGATTTCCCTAAGAAGTTTGAAATCCTTCAAAACTTCATGCCCAATCATGTCAACCTTCCCAAAGTGAATCCTCCTTATGATACCTTTAATTTTCCAGAAGGCTCCAGACAGGTCATTTCCATGCTATCATTTATTTTAGGCTATGTTAATGATTAATTCAAAGATGCCTCCATTTTAGGCTTCCTCTCCACTTTGTCTCTTGGACAGTAGCCAGAGTTGGTCTTTGACTTTGCCAAATTTATTGCTGACAATATTCATTATCAGCGAATAAAGTTACCTAATGAAGGAGTGCTCAGATATACTTCGTATCTGGTACATCTCTTCTTGTTCTCTCAAGCAGATAATTTTCCCTTTGCATTACAGAAGATGGATATGGAGGGAAAACCACTACCAGTAATATTTTGGACCTCTCTTTTGAGAAAAAATAGCAGTGAGTACAGTTACAGTGATTTCAATGACTTATTTATCAGACCTTCCATCATTTTGTTAGATAAATCAGAACCACCAAGAATAAATGAAGATATCAAAAGGATTTTATAGTTGTCTGAAAACTGTAAACTGGGTGATTGGTATTTGTACAAAAATCACACTGAGATTAGAATATATGGTGCAATTTTGGCTCCATACAAATTACCAAAGTTTCTAACCACAAGGATCTTTGCTCTGGAATACATAAGGCAGATTTTGAATGAAAATGCAGTGAAATTTATAGCATCCATAAAGAAGTCACAATTTAAATTGAAAAGTCAAATTGGCTCTTTCATAGTCAACAACAGAGATGCCTTGAAGGAGGTAACCATCAAACTATCAACATTCAAGTTTCAGGAAAGTTTTTATTGGAACTATGACCCTTAGGGTATTCTGAGAAATCTTAGGATCAAATGCAAATTTCCCCCATTCCTCCATGAATCAAAGCCACTAATTGAAAAATATGCCAATCAGTTGGAATGGGTTGCTAATACTTTAATTAATGATGATAATCTACAGAAAAATCAAGTGGATAGTACATAGGTGGTTACAGTTAATCAACCAGCAGAGGTATCCAATAAAATACCAAGGAAAGAAGAAGGATATTTGGTTGAGAAAATAATTGAAAACAAATTTGAAATAGTCTATAGCAAAAATGCGAAAATCACTACTCTAGAAAAAGAAGGATTCATCGATGTGGATGATACTAATGACTAGGAAACAGATGATGAATCCAACATGATTTTGAATGAGACACTTAGAGAAATTCAAAATGAACAGGTACAAGCATAGGATAAAGGAAACGATATGATTGAAGTAGAAATGGATACGGAAGCTCCCTCTTCTTCTAAAAAAACTAAAGAAACTGATTCTAATATTCAAAAGAGGTTCAAGCAAATCAGGGAGAAGAATGAAGAAATCAATAATGAATTTTATTCTAATCTTCTGAAGGAAAAACTAGGAGATAAGGATAGACTAGTGACAACATTTAATTACTCAACTAAAAAAATGAGCATGTCTTTTCTCCAACCAATGGTAGCAGATCCAAAATCAACCACAGACTACAAAAGACAGAATTTGCAGTAAATTATGATACTATTCATGAACTGGAACAGATAGAGTTTCACAGGAGTGCATCAGAGATGCTATATTCAAAGGTATTAAGCAATACCATGAGTGCTACCATGCTTCAGAAAACGGTATCTCATTTGCAGACCCAAATGAAATTATATAAAGCATCTCTTCATGCCAAGGATTTGAGGATAAAATCCTTAGAAGATTTAGTGATAGAGTCTGGAGCAGATCCTTCTAATCCTGAAGCTGCTAAGAAGTTGATAAGGCAGAAGAATGATGATATTGCAGCCTTAAGAAAGCAACCCAAATTACCACAGAGTGAGCACCCTCAGACAAAAGAAGTTCTTCAGGAAAAGACAGAGAAAGAAGAAACTATGCAGTTGGTTTTGAAAATGACAGCTCAAATTAAAGATACGGAAAATAAAATAGAATCTTTAATGCAAGAAAATGAAAATTTGAAGAAAGCTCAGCATGTTTCCATTCCCACAGTTATTCCAACTGTAAGTACAATTGTTCCCTCAACATTGGCAGAACATTTGGCACTGAAAGGAGTGTTGGAAACTGCAGTGTCAATTACTTCTAAAGATATCTCTGCCACTTCTTCATCAACATCATAGGTAAATCCAATAGGAGAAATAGCTACCATATTCAAGGCTATGGAAGACATGTCCATAAAAGGTAAAGAAATAATCAACTTAAAAGGCACCATCAAAAATATTGAAACATCTAACAGAGATGCCTTAATCACTTCTGAAGGACATGAGCAAAGGGCCAACAGATTGTAGGAACAAGTTAACATTCTTCAACAACATGTAAATCTTACTAAGCAGGTATCTTATATCAAAAATTATCTTTTGAACAACATCATCCAGGGCATACATTTACAATGGCCCTGAATTCAAATTATTTATGAGCAAAAAGAGTTACTTAAAGCAGCATAGATAGAAATACATAAGACAAAAGAAGAATTAGCTGACAAGCCTCCTCAAGCCTTGAGACTTATCACATTTCTGAATAGCAAACACAAAGAAGAACTTGAAGAGTTAAAAATTTAGGGTAGAACTGAAAGTATACTCCAAATCAAAAGGTCCTGAATAAAAGAAACATGATGAATAATTTGGAGGACAGGTTCAAGGATATGAACTTGGCCATCACAATATTTTGGACCAAATACATAGTACTATCACAACCAGGCCTACCAGATATTCATGCATTGAATGAAATGTTGATGCCACAAAAATATTATGATAAAAAAGTTAGAGCATATGCCAAAGAGCAGGTCAACAAACCTTCACCACAAGGGTCTCCAACTGGTAAAGTCATTTTGGAATATTTTGAAAATTTTTTCCTTTTGCAAAATGAGATCAAACATATTTTTATGGTTAAGCCCAATTTTTCAAAGTATACAGAGGTAGATGAAAGTTACAGGAAGCTAAAGAGCATGAAAATTCCTAGTGTAGAGCAATGGCATGAATTCACTAATTTACTATGAAAATTTGCAGTCAGAGTATATCAAGATGAAAAATCATTAGTTAAAGAGTATCATTGGTCAAAGTGTATTAGTAAAAATAAGATGTTACTGCTGGTTATTTTTAATTTACAGCAGTAAAACAGTGAAGAAGCAGAGTAAAAGAGTATCAGAGTAGAACATGAAAGAGGAGGAGTACACTACAAGTCAATCTTCCACAATATATTTTCCCAAGTGCCAGCAATAATTCTAGCAAGACAGATAATTAGTTTGATTAGATAAACTATTCTATTTTTCTTGTAAAAGAGGACAACTTACAAACTGTTTTGTAGCTGTCCCTCTTATTATGTAATAATTCCTATTTTTTCTTGAGATATTCTCTCAAAATTTTGAGATATTTTGTAAGAAATTTATTTGTATAAATACTTCATCTTTCGAAGTATTAGACGTGGAATAAAATCATCAAGACTACTATAGAATTTTTTGGTTTAAAACATTGGGATTTTATGTGAGTTAAGTTGAAGCAGCAGACTGGAAACTAAATCAAATAGACATCATAACTAATGATCCTCGTGCTGATCAGATGAGTATTGTATCTTCCAGTTTTCATTGTTTATTTCTTTAAGTTTCATTCATACATCTAGTGTTATTTTCCATCTTAAATGAATAACTAGGAAGGTTATTACAGAACCAGTGTAAAAATCTCTCTATTTTTATTAGTTTTCATGCTTATGTTTTCTGCTGATTTCCAAACTTTAGAATTCTTAATTTCTCTTTAGTCTCGTTTGACCCCAATTTCCCCCTTCCTTTTCTGTTATCTAAGGATTCTTAAGTGCCCTTATTCCAGATCATACCACTTCATCAAAATAGCCTTTTTAAACTCTCTAAAGATCATCTATCTTGCCATTAGTATATTTATTCTTTTGGCCTTAGTTTTCTAGTCTTGTTTTCTATAAATTTGACTCCATTTGCCAATGGTTAGGTAGATATTTCTATGGTTTCCTTTGTAGTCCTTTATTCCTACCAACATTAAAAAAATCAAACCAAATTTTCCACTCATAGCTAGCCTAAAATCCATTACAAAACAAAGCTAAATCTTAAGGAGAGATCCCTCTCCAGAACTCAGGAAGGCTAGATCTTGAATTCTAAAAGAGGTTCTTGGTTACCCCTGGTTTTCTTTAACTATAAACCAAAATCCCATGACCCAAGAATTACTAGGGTGATAACACAACATAAGTATATTCTAATTGCAATAGATTATTTCACAAAATGGGTAGAAGTTACCCCATTAAAGGTGGTTAATACACAAAGTATTACAGATTTGATTGATCAGTTCATAATCACTAGGTTTGGCGTCCCATCAGCTTTGATATTTGACAATGCATCTTACTTTTCTGGAAACGCTATGATAGAATTCACTTTGAAAAGAGGTTTTAAATTAAAATACTCACCTAAGTATTATCCACAAGGTAATGTATTAGCTGAATCTACAAATAAAAACCTTATCAGAATCATAAAACGAACTATAGAACAAAAGCATAAAAATTGGCACAAAGCACTATTATTTTTGCTTTGGGCAGATAGAATCACCCAGAAAGCCTCAATAGGTACTTCTCCATTTGTGTTAGTTTATGGGAAATAAGTAGTTTTACCCACAAATATGACAATACCATCATTCTCTTTAGCGCAATTTATTGATGAAAATCCTTCATCTTCCCTTCAACTTAGACAAAATCAAATTCTTAAAATGGAAGAACAGAGAGAAAGGCCAAAGCTATACATGCTCAACATAAAAAAATAGCGAAAGCCTCGTTTAACACAACATCCACCAACTGAAAAGCATTTGAATTAGGGGACCTTGTTTTGAAATGGGATAAGGCACATGAGGAAAAAGGTAAGCATACCAAATTCCAAAGATTATGGCTTTTTCCATTTCAAATCATTGAGAAAATAGGCTTATCCACCTTTTTGTTGCAGGACTTATTAGGTAAGAAAGATTTCTTGCCCATGAATGGTCAAATTCTTAAAATATATTTCTCTTAGAAAAGTTTTAAATGTTACTTTTCTTTAGGAAAATAAAAGTTGAAAATAACATCACTTTTGGTTGAGTCAAATTTTCAAAATTTTCGATAAATTATTTTGATCTTTCTCTTCTATAAATAAGTGAAGTAAAAAGATGATTATAACTATGAGAATTGAATAAATTTTATTTTTTTGAAATAGTTTTAAATTTACTAAAGGCATTTACTTCCCAAAAAAGACTCTTGATATCATAAAATATATTTATTATGTATCAGTCAAAAAAAGAAACTTTTAACTTAGAAAGGATTCTCTACAAAAAGGTATCTACCAATTCTATAATTATCATCCATAACTCTTAAACGAGCTAATGGTTCTAGATATCATTTTTGGGATTCAACTGCATTAATTTAGTCATTCATCTATGACCATTTCCATTAGAGGTAGTCATAACTGACTAATTTCTCATGATTTTTGAATATTCCACTTAGCACTCATTGCATCAGGTGATGCTCACAGGGGTGAAGAAGTGAGATTAAAACTAGTGATATGAATCACATAGTGTTAATCATCACTTTCGAGGCTTGCACTCGGTAACCAGAACTTCCCGGGAGGTCACCCATCCTAGAACTCCTCTGGCTCAAGCGCGTTTAACTGTTGAGTTTTTCCCACAATCAAGCCCACTTAGCTTGCTACCCCATTTGATAAACCTTAGCAACTATTATGCCTCATGAACCATTTAGGAAGAGATCCATTTACTCTTAGTATTTTAAGTATGTGGTGTTTCCGCAATGCATTATATTAGATATCATTTTTGGGATTCAACTGCATTAATTTAGTCATTCATCTATGACCATTTCCATGAGAGGTAGTCGTAAATGACTAATTTCTCATGATTTTTGAATAGTCCACTTAGCACTCATTGCATCAAGTGATGCTCACAGGGGTGAAGAAGTGAGATTGAAACTAGTGAAATGAATCACATAGCGTCAATCATCACTTCCGGAGCTTGCACTTGGTAACTAGAACTTCCTGGGAGGTCACCCATCCCAGAACTCCTCTGGCTCAAGCACGCTTAACTGTGGAGTTTTCCCCACAGTCAAGCCCACTTAGCTTGCTACCCCATTTGCAAAACCTTAGCAACTATTGTGCCTCATGAACCATTGAAGAAGATTTCCCTTTACTCTTAGTATCTTAAGTGTGAGGGGTTTCCGCAATGCATATATTAGATATCAATTTTGGGATTCAAATGCGTTAATTTAGTCATTCATCTATCACCATTTCCATGAGAGGTATCCGTAATTGAGCTAATGATTCATCCCATCTGATAAAATATCTTCTTCAAAATATAATTCAAAAAATAAAAGGAAATATGTACGATGTACAAATTCAAAAGAAAATAAGTCTCATCACGAGCTTGTTTATCATGATCATAGAGAAATAATATAGACTGATATTACCAATACTACATACTACAGTAGGGTAATAGCTAAATGATTATAAAAAATCAATAGACAAGGGGTCTCATTACGAGCTAGCTTGTTCAGTCTAAATTACTATCAGTGAATGACATTGTCACTATCAGGCCACCAAACTTGGACAATGATTTTGAAAATGTGTCAGGAAAAAGAAATTAAATTACATGTCAAAATTATATTTTGAAATAAGAAATCAAATTCAGATGGGACTAGGAATCATTATTGGTTAAAAGATATCCTTGTCGAGGCTATAAACGCCTGCTGGCAACAGTGGCTCCATCTATGATAAATGAGTAAAAATCTATGAAACTAATTTTAGAGAATACCTACTTTATCTTTTTAAATATGAGTACTGATTGGTATAGATACCTATGTATTATCACTGAAGGGGTTAACTAAGAAGAAATGAAATAGGTAAATAGATTATATTCTGAAAAACACTGTTTAATTCATGAATCATACTACTTTTATTCTTATATCTTTTTCTCGTTTTGAAAGTTTAGAAAGATCAAAATAAACCAATCAGAGATATTTGGTTCTCCCAAATGAATCACCAATTATTGTGCTATGCAACAACTCCCCCCATTTTTATTTTCAAAATAATCTAAACCTTTGATAAATAGAAATAGGGACCATTCTCAAAAATGTATTTTTAATTTTAGATAAAAAATCAAACTCAAAAAAACATTATTTATTTTATCAAATAAAAATATAAAAAACAAAAAAATAATAATAAAACATCCTTGTGATTACCCTATCGCAAATCGCATCCCACATAATGTTTTCTCATTAAAACATAACAAAATAGCGAAATCTCGATTTTGTGATCAACGATCAGAGTTTTGCAAGAGACAGCATAAATTGCACATCACGAATATATGTTTTAAACTTTAAGCAAACTTTACCAAAGTTATGATATTGCGAAACTCCAATTTTGCGATATTCTAATACTGTGATTTTGCAATTTCGCGATATTGCGAAATCACATATCACATTAACAAAAAGTAATGCGCTTTATAGAGAAAGGTTCAAAGGGTGCGATGTGATGGATTTGACAGGTTTAAATAAAGGTTTATGCAAAAATAAATCATGTTAGGAACTATTAAGTATGTTTTATCATCCCAATGCAAGCAGTTATTGATTCGTTGCTATTAATTAATGATATACTTGTTTCCCTGATATTTTGTTTAAAGATTGGCCATTGCAATATATCTTCCACCATTTGATCATTAATATGTATTTAATAGGGAATTTCCTTCAAGATATGTCCATACACAAAGTAATGCAGGAGCATGACAAACAGACTATTGCAGAATTGGAATACACAGAAATGTCGCCCATAGTCTCAGATACTATCAGCACTCCAGATGGAGATGCTACAAAGTGGCAAGCTATCTGTACCATTCTCGAAGATGAAGAACCTGAAGCAGTGGAGGTCAAAGAAATTGTTGATCATGCAATACCATCAAATTTACCATTTAAATATATTGCATGCTCCTCCCTTCATAGGATAGTAGCAAGGGCCACTCTTTTACCATATACCGACATGATTAGGTGGGTGCTTGAAAATTCAAAAATTAAGGACAGACAATTAAGAACAGATAATAATGAGATCTTAGGTTCTTTCAAAGATAAAGATTTGAAAGTCATGTACAAGCTACCCGGCCAACAAGACATCTATGATAATAGATTTGTTGTGAAATTTGAAAAGAACAATGAGGACCCATTCAAGAAAGTTCAAGGTTGGAGGAATTTGGATAACAAGTTGAAACATGAGAAATCAGGTATGTATCTTATCACCTCACTTGAAAATCCATACAATTTTGCAACCGCGATGCTATGCAGATTATATGGTCTCCCTGATAATACAAAGTTATCCATAAATTGGCTTCCCATGATTGATTCCTGCGTTAATTCCCACATCATGAATTGGGCAACCATTCTTTCTGAAAATATAGCTAAAGCGATTAACAAATATCCCCAGGCAAGAGCTTCCTCCTCCAAACCCATCCCCCAATTTTTCATGAGTGCATATGTTTTTGATGTTATTTGCTTTTCTACCAGTTTTCTGGTTATGGGTTGGAAATGATCTCCCGAGGATCCTACCCCTATTCATTTCAGCCATAAAGAGATATGGGAGCATAATTATGTACCACATTTCTACAGGTTATGTTATGGAGTTGCATTACAATTACATCAATTAATGTTTGTCAAAGTGAACCCTAGGTTCACTAAAGAAGCCATTGCAGACCTTCAAATGATAGGGAGATGTTTTACTTAAGAATCATTTTCATACATTAGAGTATTTGGAAGCAATTCTCCGTCACATGTTCTTCCTTTATATGTTTCAGATAAATTAAATGTGAGAGAAGTCACTTACCAAACTGTTGGTAATGGACTCACTAAATATTTGAAGTACAATAAAAAATCTTTATGGCCAAGTTTTCCAATTCAGTGTGGTACATTCACCCTCAGAAATTTCAATCATGCATTGAAATAATGTCAAAAGATTGAGCTCTTGAATCTCCCCATTTTACCCCCAAGGCAGTTTGACCTAGAGAATATTGCTAATAAATTTACTCAGTCAGTTAAAATCAAACCTATCATACACACAGCTGATTGATTTGAAGACATTTTGCAATCTATTAGAAATTTTGAACAAGCTCAATATTTTCTCAAATTGAATCTAAATCCAGAATAATTATAGAGATTCAATGATTACATAGAACAAAGACTCAAACGTATCCCTCAAAATGTCTTGGTTACTAGTTATATGACTGAAGTAAGCAAAGAAATTAGAGCAAAACAATCAGATTCACAAAATCAAAGTGAACTAGATAAATTATGGACTTCAGCTAGCAACACATTGATAAATACCACACAGGTATCATCTTTACAAAAAATACTGAATTTTAGACTCCACAGGGACAAATAGTTTCAACAAAAGAAATCATTAAATGTCCTGGGATAACCTCCCAAGATACAAAAGTCATTCCTGTGTTTCCTACTGATGAGATTGTTCTAAAGGTAACTGATATCCCTCCACTAGATGTATTCTACAGCCCTCTTCATAAAGCTGTAGTAAGGAAACAAAGAAAAAGAAGAAGCATTGAAACACCCCTAGGATATGAAGTTATGGAAGTTGTATGGAAAGACACTCCTTAAAATGCAATTGAAAATATGACTCGGCTATCATAATTTCCTAGAGCATGCACTACTGCAACGATGGATAAGGCAGCCGAAGTATCCATTTTGGTTCAAGAAAAAGATGATAAAATCATGTAGCTACGATAGCAACTGGATGAAGAAATGAACAATCTAAATTAGAAGGTAGAGCAACAACTCCTCAAATTTCAGCAAGATATGGAAGTGCTTAAGATAAGTCATGAAAATGACTTATCCAGAAAAAACACACTGATTAAAGAATTGAGAGAAGATCTTATAAGATATGAAGGCATTCCTACTGATTAGGAATTCACAAAAGAAGCATTGGCATTAAATGCCTTACTCTCAAAACAACAAAAATTGTTCATCTTACGAATGTCAAACATAGGTCCACACTTGGAAATCAATGAAAAGTTGACTAATACAGTCATTGACCAAATAATTGAGTTTAATGAACTCAATATGAAAATTTCTGATTATATTGAATGGCAGAATTCAGAGGAAGGGAGAAAGTCAAGTCTCCCAAAGATCGAAGAAACTTTTAAAGATATTCTCTTTACTGACTGGGACGCATCGGTAAAACAGGCAGAATTGGCCATAGCTAGAGCAACAGGTATATCAGAGAGTATGGTAAAAATTATTAACCACATGTTTCATACCTCTAGTTTTATTAAAGAAGGAAATCACAAATCGATTCCTAATCTCAGAAATTTGGAGGAAATTTGGAAAAATAGAGGTCAACTACGAGAAGAAACACTTGCACAGCTGAAAAAGATTGATTGAGAAGCATAGTAGCAACTACTAGTTAAGCCTCATAGTTTAATAATGACATTGAATTGTTCTCTATATTCCATACAGAAAATGCAACCAATTTTACTTAATGTTATATTTATTGGACAAATGAAGACACAGTTCGGGAAACCTCCACAAGTTCAGCCAATGTCTGATATTTGTGAGAAGAAAAGCAGAGCTAGCATTAATCTATCATCGAGCATGGTTATAAGTTAGTTTGTTTTTTAATAATTTCAATTTTAGCAATTAGATAATAGGAATGAGGAAAGTTGTTTGAAACCATCTCATAAGATATTTTGCATAATCTATTTTTGTAAGTAGTCAATGTAGTATTTAAACCCTTCTCATGCATTTAGGGAAGGGTCTAGAATTTTTATTGAAAACATTTACAAAGAATTATTTATTGTAAGTTTGTGGATGCCTTGATAACATGATGGAACATGGCCTTTTCAATTATATATCATTTTGTTGATCACTGTTGATGCACTTTTGTATTCTCAAAAGACTTATTCATAGAAGGATTGATTGCGGCCTATTATCACGGATCAGATGAACAAGAAAACACACATCTGGTACTATTATCATGTATGCTAAACTCTACTTTAAACATTAGTGATAATTCTAGCTTTCATGAATTATATATGAAATCAATTGTTTTTGTTTGAAATATAAATTGCACTATTGTACGATATAAGGATAGAAATTGATTTGTTTTATATATGATCATCAGAATACATGCGATATGTTTCACATCTTCTTTTGATTAACTATTTCTCAAAATAATAATATTACGAAAGTATTAATTCTATTAAGTCTATGATTGATCTAAATCATCATAGACTGAATAGATATCATTTTAGATTGCATAAAATTAGCATTATCTCGAGTTAGAATAGATTAGACTTAATTCAAAGTTTTGTATTTTACAATAAATTTGTTTTATCTTTTATTTATTCTTCCTATAAATCATTTGAGAAAAGCCCAACAATCATACAAAACCCAAGTTTGGGAAATTGGTCCCATTACACCTAGTCGGAGCCACTATCCCAAACGAAAAAGGAACTGCTTTATGGTCCAGACCGGGTGGTTATCCTCCTTGTTGTTGCCACATATTTCTAAGGCCTCAATAGATAGTTATAGAGATTATGAGGGTTGTTTGACTGATTGATTGGGTGGTAGGATAGAAAAATATGTGAAAACTAGTCCATTAGGCTATGGAGTCATAAAAGGTTGAATTGTGCATCAAATTTTCAAAGGGATTCATAGGGAAAGCTAACTATGCAGACTGGATTTTACTAGCAATGTGAAATGGGAAAGGAGGAGGAGATTAAGGTTCAACATGAATGCAGAGTAGACCATCTTTGAATTCTACATTCAAGTCTCAGAGGACAACATTAAGATAACAAACATAGACAGAATTAAGGTGCTCTCTTAACAAATCTTAATCTAAATTTTATGTTTTGAAATAAGATAAATTGATGCACAATATGAAAAGATAGAGGAAAAAATTAACAGAGTAAAAACATCATCGTCAACATATCTCAAGAATCCTGTGAATGGTCTCTTATTATTGATTCCCATTTCAAACAGTTACAGTGTTCCAACACTTCTTATAATGCAATTTTCAGCAGTGTCCAATTTTCCAACCCTTGATACTGCTAAGGTATGCAATATCTATCTGAAGACTAGGTCGGTTTCCCTATATTAATTGGTGACCTTTAATTGCTTACAATTTAGTTGAAAATGACAAGTGCTAGCCATACAAGGCTTGAACAAAAATCACTGACAACCACACCGCCTCTCAAATTAATTCTGGGCAACTCTTTGAAAATCCAAACACTTCGACGGATCTTTGTAAGATTAAACCATAAGCTTGGAACTGGCTATGATTTTCAGGAAGAGGTAACCAATGGTGGCTTTGAAATTTGGCCCTGATTTTCAAAAAACTAGTGTTTGGTAATTAAATCAAGTGCAACACTCATTACTTTTCATTATTTGGGTGATTATGCTGAAATTTTTAGTATGAACGCCCTTTTCTCGACTCAACCTCCGTTTCTTCCAAAACTTGTCGAGGTTTATTGTTGTGTAACTAGCTCCAAAAATAGAAGAAAAGAGATATCAACGCCTTAGAAATAAGCCACTTCAAGGGGGAAACCTCCAATGCATTACATAAATGAACAATTCTTGGATGATCCAATTTACAAAACCTCTTTTCTATATATAGGAGTCCATGGGGCCATAATGTAATCCTAGTGGGCCACAATGTAATCCTAGCCGACCTAAAAATAATAATTTAAGGGCACAATAATAATAAAATGGGGGTTACAAGGGTACAATAATAACAATAAGGGGGCTATAATAACAAGAATAAGGGACTATACTAGTAATATAGGGACCCAACATGCCCCTCTCCTTCAAAAAAGTGTTTTCCTCAACACTTGAGTAGCTCTGGGTGCTTCTGTATAAAATTCTCATCCTCCCATGTAGAATCTTCAGTAGGTAAGTTCTTCCACTTGATGAGATACTCTGAGATTGATCGATTCCGTAGTTGTCAAGTTCTTGTTTCCATGACCGCTTCAAGTTCCAATATGATTTTTCCTTCCTCATCAAGTTCTGGTAATATTGTTTGAACTGGAATATTTTCACCAATAACCCTCTTTAAGAATGAAACATGGAAAATTGGATGTTCTCGCGAAGAAGCAGGAAGCTCCAATTTGTATGCCATAGTACCAATCTTTTGCAACACCTTGTAAGGACCATAGTACTTTGGCGATAATTTATTATCCTTATTTGCTTGCTTGAGGGACATTTGTTTGTATGGCTATAGCCGTAAAAATCCAATCTCCTACATAAAAACTTCTCTCGCTGCGATGTTGATCTGCCTGTTGTTTCATTCGATTTTGTGCCAAACTTAGGTTATCCTTTAAGAGTTGGAGAACTTCTTGCTGATGCTTGATGTGATCTTCCACTGCTTGAACCTTCGAATTTTCCCTTAAAGATGATGTGATGGATGGTGCATGATATCCATAAAGTGCCATAAATGGGGTCATTTTTGCTGCAGTATGGAAAGAAGTGTTATACCACCATTCAGCAAGAGGTAACCACTTGACCCATTGTGTTTGTTTATCAGATACAAAATAATGAAGATATCCTTCCAAACATTTATTTACTATCTCAGTTTGACCATCAGATTGAGGATGATAAGATGAGCTATGAGCTAATTGAGTACCCAAACAAGAAAATAACTCCGTCCAAAAAATTTCAGTAAAAATGGGATCTCTGTCGCTCACAATAACCCTTGGGCTTCCATGTAGCTTTTGAATTCTGTCCATAAATGTAGTAGCAACTGTACTTGCTTTAAATGGATGAGATAATACACAAAAGTGTGCATACTTGGTAAGTCTATCAACTACCACCATGATGACACTCTTTCCTTCGGACTTAGGTAAACCTGTGATAAAATCCATTGAAATCTCCTCCAACGTTGACTTGGAATGGATAAAGGTTGTAGAAGTCCCGGGGTCTTAATTGTCTCAACTTTATTCTGCTGGCAAACCAAACATTCCGCCACAAACTTTTGAATATCAGATTTAAGGCCATCCCAAAAAAATTCTTTCTTCACCCTGTGGTAAGTTTTTAAAATCCTGAGTGTCCTCCTAAAGGAGAAGTGTGCAATTCCAGAAGAATATTTTGTTTTAGTTGGGAATTCTTACAAAGATATAAGCGATATTTGTACCATAAGGAATCATTTTCCAACTAAATGTATCAGATGTACTAGGATCTTGCTGCAACTTTTGAATGAGTGTCCATACATCTTTGTCCTTCTTCCATTCATCTCTTGTTTCGGTTATCCAATCTGGTTGGATAATAGAAATGGCACAAAGCAATGCTTCCACCTCTTCATTCTTTCTTGAGAGTGCATCTGCAACACCATTAAGCTTTCCTTTTTTGTAGATTATTTCAAAGTCATAACCCAACATCTTTGTGACCCATTTTTGCTGCTCTTCTGAAGATAGTCTTTGTTCCAAAAAGTGCTTAAGACTAGCATGATCAGTTTTTACCTTGAAGTGTCTTCCCATTAGGTAAGTTCTCCATTTCTTTAGTGCATGCAGTATTGCTAACATTTCCTTCTCATAAATAGGTTTCTGTAAATGCTTTCCTTTGATTGGACGACTTTCAAAAGCAATGGGTCTTCCTTCCTGCATTAAAACTGCACCAATTCCATTTCCTGAGGCATCACATTCCACAATAAAGGTTTTTGTGAAGTCTGGCGTAGCTAAGACCGGTGCTAGGCACATTGCCTCTTTAAGATGTTCAAAGGCCTTAGTTGCTTTAGGATTCCATGAAAATGCATCTTTCTTCAATAATGTTGTTAGAGGTGCTGCTATTCTCCCATAATTCTTAACAAACTTGCGATAATACCCTGTTAACCCGAGAAATCCTCGCAACTGCTTTATGGTTGTGCGGACTTTCCATTCCTTAATGGCTTTAATTTTGTTAGGGTCTACTTTAACACCCTCGTGAGATACAATATGACCCAGATATTCCACCTCTTGTACTCCAAAGAAGCATTTGGATTTTTTTGCATATAATTGTTTCTCCTGCAATAGTTTGAGCACCCTGTCAACATGTTCAACATGATCCTTCCAAGACCTGCTGTAGATTAGTATATCATCAAAAAATACTAGCACAAATTTTCTAAGGAAGGGTTTGAAAATGGAATTCATCAGCCCTTGAAATGTAGAAGGTGCATTGGTAAGGCCAAAAGGCATGACCAAAAATTCATAATGACCCTCATGAGTTCGAAATGTTGTTTTGGAATATCTTCAGTCTTCATTCTAATTTGATGATATCCTGAACGAAGATCCAACTTGGTAAAATAAATTGCTCCATGTAATTCATCAAATAATTCATCAATCACAGGAATGGGAAATTTGTCTTTAATGGTGAGCTTATTGAGCTCCCTATAATCCGGACACATTCGCCATGATCCATCCTTCATGTGTACCAATACTACAGGAGCAGAGAAAGAACTTTGACTAGGTTGAATTATACCCGCCTCTAACATTTCTGCAATCATACGTTCAATTTCGCTCTTTTGGAAGTAAGGATATCTGTAAGGCCTGATGTTTGGAGGAACACTTCCTGGAATCAAATGAATAGCATGATCATGATCACGAATAGGTGGGAGTCCTTTGGGAGTTTCAAACACCTTGGAATGATTGTCAAAGACTTGTTGGAGATCTGCAGAAATAGATGATTTTGATGTTGGAACTTCTAGTGAGCATAATTGTGCAATTACGCCTCGCTGTTCTTTCTTTAGAAGCTTTGTCATGACATTAGAGCTTATTATCCTTCCTGGCTTCCCTGCAATACCCCGTAATTCAACTTCCTTTCCTTCTAAAAAAAATTTCAAGAAAAGTTCTTGAAAATTAAAAGCTACCGTCCCCAAAGATTGTAACCATTGTACTCCTAGTACAACATCGGCACCTCCCATAGGAATGGAAAGCATTGGACTAGTCAATACATATTCCCCCATGGTTAGCTTGATATTATGGCATTTTCCAGAACAATTTATAGTTCCTCCATTTGCAACCATCACTTGACATTCTGGTGCTGGGTATAGGAAACAATTTAATTCCTTGGCTACCTTACAATGAATAAAATTATGGGTGCTACCTGAATCAATCAACGCTATTACCTTTTTCTTCTTGATTTGTCCTTGTATCTTGAGAGTTTGAGGAGTGGTAATTCCTGCCAGTGCATTACACGATATGGTCGGATTCATTTCTTCCTCTTCTAGGGTTGGTTACTGGTGTATATCCTCTTCTTGTTCATTTTCTTCTTCCTCTTCACAATCTATGTAAAATAATTTCTTCTCAGCACACTTATGACCTTTAGTGTATTTGTTATCACAATTGTAGCAAAGCCCTTTTGCTCTTTTTTCTTCCAATTGTTGTGGTGTCAACCTTGTACGTTGTAGAAATCCAGACGTAGCAACACTTCCTTCTTTATAGAATTGAGTGGCAGGCTTCCTTGTTGCCATAATTTTACATTCAAATTTTCTTGCTAACCTGAATACCTTCTCCAATGAATCAGGTTCCAGAATGCGAACTTCATGTTGGATGTTATCTTTTAAAGTGCCTATGAAGAGATCAATCCTATGTTCCTCTGGAATATCAGTTACCCTTATATTCAATTTTTGGAAGTCCTCAATGTGTTGCCCCACTAAACCCTTTTGTTAGAGATTTATCAATTGGCTAAAGAAGGTGTTGATCTTTGTATCCTCATAATGTACTATCATTTCTTCCGTAAAAATTGACCAAGTGACAATTTTTTTACGGGAGCAAAGCCATCGATACCATACAAATGTATTTTGTTCTAAATGTAAAGTTGCAATGCGTACCTTTTGTGTGCTTTGCACATTATGGAGATCAAAATATTGCTCAATCTGTAGTATCCATGTTACAGGATCCTTTCCATAAAACTTCCTCATATCCATTTTTGGAATATGGTGGTTCTTCCCTCCAACAATAGAGTTTATGAAATCATGATTAACATTTATTTTGTTCTCATCATGAGTTTCCTCTACTATCTTTTCACCATTAGGAAACATTTCTTGTATCAACTTGGTCAAACCTTAGATGTATGCTTTTGGATATTCTTCTGTGTGATTCTTCTGTGTTTTCATGTTGTTTTCTATGTCTTCAGTCCACAATAACTCTTAAACTCACATTACTGACTTCCATGCCATCTTAGCTTCCATGCTACTTAAAGGCTTTCCATTTCATTTTCATTTTTTGTTGCTCTTTGCGAGAGTGAAATTTGTTGCACTTGCTCTTGTAATTTTGATAGATCATGTTACAATTCTTCATCTTCATGAGTCATAGTAGAGCCTTCTGAAGGCTTAATGGGTGTTGAATTATTTTTAAGGGGCATCTTTTAGAACCCAATACTGATATCTATTCTACAATATGCCCTTGGAATCAATTCAAATTGATTCTTCAAACAAGACTTATGCGATTCGGAAAAAAATACCTTTTGCTTTGAGATCGATGTTGGTGGATTATCTCGACGATTCTTGGCTTTTCAATATCTGAATTTTGGTACCAACGTATCCCTCTAAATTATCTTTCGAATGCCACAGGTCTGACCTGATTTGGATTCTCCAAGACAAAGTTGTGTCCAATCTCCCATAATGACCTAATTATGGACTGGTTCAGTAGAGCGAAATTGTACGACTTTCCACGTGTCACTGTTTCATCCTTTGTCTCTAAAATTGATAGCCAAGAAACTACAGTCCATGTAATTGCGACCAATTTTTACGGCACTCCAATCTGATGCCTAGAGAGAGAGTTATTGAACTTTTCCAATGATCACCTCTTTGAGATGAAATTTAGGAGCCTGAAAAAGCACTACCTTCCACAGATCATATCTCCAAAAATATTGCGAACCAAGATCTAAAATGTTTTGATGAATTTCCTCAGGATTTCAGCTTTGCACCATACAAATTTCAGATTTTGAACCTTCGTAGGAAAACACTTATAGCACAAATGCCATGATGACCTATTTAGGAGCCAGAAAGAAATACCTAACTTCCATAGATCATATATCTAAAAATATTGCGAACCAAGATCTGAAAGTTTTATAAAATCTTCCTCAAGATTTCCGCTTCGCACCCTAAAAATTTAAGCTTCTGAAACTTCGTAGAAAAAAATTTATATCGAACATTCCACGATGACCTGTTTGGAGCAGCGAAACCCTAGAATCCAAACCTCTCATACCAAATGTTGTGTATCCAGCCCCAAAAATAGAAGAAAAGAGATATCAACGCCTTAGAAATAAGCCACTTCGAGTGGGAAACCTCCAATATATTACATTAATGAACAATTCTTGGATGATCTAATTTACAAAACCTCCTTTCTATATATAGGAGTCCATGGGGCCATAATGTAATCCTAGTGGGCCACAATGTAATGCTAGCCGACCTAAAAATAATAATTTAAGGGCACAATAATAATAAAATAGGGGTTACAAGGGTACAATAATAACAATAAGAGGGTTACAATAACAATAATAAGGGACTATACTAGTAATATAGGGACCTAAAATTTATTCTATTACAAGTCATTCTACCATTTTTTGGCCTATTTCTTCTTAAAATGGTGCACAAACCTCATAAGCCAGGACATGAAGGGATGCTGGTGGATGTGGTGCAACAATGGTGGTGATGGTCAAATGAATGCGGTGGGAGTTTGGAGACCAGTGAAAATAAATTTTCGAAGGGGATCTTAGGTGGTAAGTGGTCATAGAGAGGGGGGTGCGAAATTGAGACAGTGCAACATGTGGGGGAGTGGATGATAATGGATACCACTGATTCTGGGCCCCCCACCCCCTCCACCCCCCACCACCCCTCATGATGAAGTTTGAATATTATGGGGAAGCTGAAACTAGATAAGGGTCATCGAATGTGGGGAAGAGGAGTGGAGACGGAGGAAAGGTAGAGGGAGATTAGAGGTTGAATTACATAGCACACAAACAGGAGCTGATGTAATCCTTTATGTTTGTGCTTTATCCTTTTTTCAAACAAAAAGCATAAAATTCATATACCCGAACCTGAAGATGTTTATATTTTAGTTATGAACTTTATCGGATCCATAGGAAATATCCCATTGCATGTTTTATAGTTATGATATGAATCATTTAATCAATGATGTGATCCAAAATTTGGAGGTGAAATGGAGGAAAAGTGGGACCGGTCGCATCGCAAATAGGAAGTCTTAAGGTTTTTCTATGAGCGCGGGGGTTAAATACTAAAATTTGCGAAGTGCAGTACGTGATTGGGACCCACTGGCATCACACATCACAATATTTATATTTTACCGCACATCACAGAGTTTAGAGTTTGGGCAATGTGGTAAGCACTAAAATCAACGAAGTGTGATTTGAGCTAGCAGAGGATGATGTGGCATAGTGGAGATGGATCCCACTGCATCGATGGAGTTTATAAAGTGGAAAATTTTTTCTGTGGTAAGGTAAAGTTTCATAGTATATATTATATGTATTGAGAGCAACCTAAAGTGGGTGGAAGATATGCTATGGGGATAACCGCATCGCAAATTAAACAAAATACATTGCGGGTTCTTAATGGTAAGTTATAAAATGTGTGATGTGATATATCGCAAGTCATAAATCCAAAGTTTTAAGGGTTGGAAGAAAGGAATAAATTATAATTTGTGAAATGCGATGGATGGTGGGGGAAAAGGTGATGTGTTAGGGAAAATGACCCCACTTTAATCGCAATTGGGGAAATGGAAAGACAGAGGTAAAAAAATGATATAGCGATGGAAAATTAAAGTAGAAATATAAAGCGGAAAGGAATAAAAGGGTGAAGTTTAATGTTTAAAAAAAAAATGAAAAGGAAGTGTGGCAGGTGAATGGGTCCCACCGTCATCACACATTACACTTTGAGAACTTTAAAATTTACCCTCTACATCTATCTTGCAAAACATGCTATCTAATCTCCATCATTGGTCGATGCTCAGATCAACGGTCCTTACTGCTCCTTTCTTGTGGTTTTCCGACTTTGTTTCTTTGGCCGCACCCATTCATTTCTTTCTATTTGTACCTAGAATACTTGATTCATTCGCTACTTTTCCCATGTTCACGGCCCGACCCAAATGTGCACGAATTCACCCCATCATGTTCACGACTCTTCCTTTGCTTCCTTTGATTATTTCTTTGGAAAATATTTTGAATATTGAAATCTATGTACAATATGAAAAAATTGTAAAGAGAAAGTACATAGTCACCTTGTGATATTGTAAAATACAGGAGTCTAAAAGTGGCTCTAGCTGCAGATCGTAGCTCCTTCAGGAGGTGTCAAGAACACTGTTGAATAGTAGCCTGATCCATTGGGTTGATCCCACTCTCCAACCTGGTCTACTACGATATTTGTGACTAAAATTCTTTAAGTTAAAATCAAGACTTTCTGTGAACTATAGTATGGGACACACACTTGAACTGAAAAATAGAAAGAAAATTGAAACAAAAACTAGGAAGATGCTCAAAGTGCTCAGCTTATTTGCAGACCTACCTACCCTAATATAACTTGGAGATGATATATACACTAAGTGAACTCCTTTGTCCAATGAAACTAATCAAGTAAATGACTACATGACTGATTCTTATTCACTTTTTTTAGTAGGCTGAAAAAAGAAAAGGGTCACTCCCATCTTACTTGCCTTTGAACAAAAATGCTCAAACTTTTCCTTAAACTATGCAACTGGCGTAGCATAATCCTTCTTTAGATGATTCTAAGAGACCAGCAAAAGGGTCCTGGAAAAGTACCTAACCCTGAGGATTTAAATAACAAACTTTAGCTAGGGTTGCTCCTTGTTCCACTTTGTTATGCTCAGGATCTTTCTGAAAGACAATATCTACACATTCTTCATGGTCATCTGACATGGCATCCTCATTATATACCACTATGTTTTCCCCGAGAAAAAATGATATGTCTTGACTAATTTGGCTGAATTTTGTTTGAAGGCCATCATTTTGATGAATAGGAACACTTCTAGCAATAGGTCTTCTTGAGAAGGTAGAACAACAATAGTATCAATAAGATCTTCTATTTCTTCATGAGGATATTTTTCAGTACATAAATTAGCAGTAGAACAAATACAAATAATCTCTTCCTTACATAAAGCATTATAGGTTGGTTGCATGCTTAGAATCTGATTGATTTGTTCTTTAGTTAAAGAAGGAGTGAGTAATTTTTTACTTTGGATTGAACAAAAATTGTCTTCTTTCTCTTGTGGAGACTGATCGTGAGGAAAAATGTCTTCTTTAGCCTCACACAAAAGAGCAGATGAATTATCATTTGTCTTCACAGAGAGATCTTGTGGATCTTCTTTCATTTTCTGATTTCTTTCATTTTCAACTAAGTTCTCTTGGTTGTCATGAGAGTTAACTTGAGAATGAGATTCATAAATTGCTTCTAACAGATCCTCAGGATTCCAATTTCATAAATATTCATGAATATTTACAAGGTATTGTATGATATTCTTAGATTGATTGTTGGGGCAGAAGAAATTCTTGTTGTTTAGTTGTTAACCGAAATTCTTGTGAAGCATGCATGCAATTTATGTGATAGAAATTGTCTTTCAATTTAGATCAATATAACTAGAAAATAACGGAACCCAATTCATCTTATCTATGAAATCAAATAATCTCCAATAATAAAAATGAAATTTAACTAACCTATGAAGTCAAATAACGAAAAGAAATAAAACATATTCAAAAGAAAATATAGCATGTGCGATCACACTTGCAGGAATTGAAATTTTAATCTAAGAAAGCATTTCAAAACATGTAAAGGAAAACAAATAAGGTAAATTCAATCAATCCAGCATCCAATATGAAAGTATGATAGAATCACCATCTTGAGATGATGTATAAGCCATCAATTACACTTTAGTCTTTAAATCTAGGAAAGCAATTAAAGAATGCAAAGGGAAAAAATCAATAATTAAATAGGTTAGATATTCGAGCATTTAGAAATATGATAAAATAATCTTCTTGAAATTATCTTTAAGAACACTGAATTATACAATTGAATGAGGATATAAATCTAGAAAACAATCTAAAATCATGTAAAATCAAAGCTGAATGATTACATAGGTTGACCATTCAATCATCCAATTTAAAAGTATGAAAAATCACCTTCTTAGCTTGATCTTTTAGGAACATTCAATTATACAACGAGTTGATAGTTTGATCTAAGAAAGTAAATAAAAAAACATGAAAGGAAACTAAATAACTATGAGCTTTATTGCCTCAACTTGATCCAATTGTAAAATAGATAAATCTATCCTTTTGAAATGGTTTTAGAAAGAAAATATTACACAGTCATTCTAAAACTAATGCTAAGAAAGAAAATAAACTTTAATCTATAAAAGCAAGTGAATCTCACACATTTGAGGTAGTTGATCTAAAATTATGAGAGATGGTAAATTGAGATGCTCCATATGTAAGCAAAATGAAGTCAAAATGAAGGAACATTCATGATTAGGGTGCCACAATATAATTCTATATTCAAAGCTTGAGCATAGCTCCAATTTTACACATGATTTTATAGGAGAAATATTCCCCTATTTATACAAAATATGGGAAGCTATCTCATTAATGACAGTCCATGAATCTCTCCCTATATCTCTAGAGTTACAATCCAAATAGGCAGTGATAAGGCACATGTCTTCTTAGAGTTACAATACAAATAGTAAATGAGACACATATCCTTATGATCCCATCATATTCTCCATCCAAATTCGAATTTGGACTTAAGAGGCCACATAAGGGTCTTTTGGAAGATTCATTTTGACCTACACATGGCAACAAAATCATTCCACTTGTTAGGTATAAGTATGTGCATATTATTTTCTAATTTTTAACTTCAAAATAACTTAAAAATACTAGGAATTAATAATGTTTGGAAAAACATAAATGTAAGCCAATAATCGTGATGGTAAGGTAAATGTAATGAAATGGAGGTGGAGTGAAGGTGATAATATGGACATATAAGCAAAAATTTAATTGAAGTGAATGAAAATTCAAGGCCCAACATACCCCCCAACTAAAGTTATTGCGTGTCCTCATGCAATCTATTACATTAATTCTTTTTTATCATTCGAGCTTTGGCTTAACTTCGCATGATATCATTTGATAACTTCATACTTCTGCAAAGTCTTTTAGTTGAATTGCAGCATGGTTGGTTCTTGTGTTTCAACCATATTTTGTTGTTGCATTCAATTTTAATATTTAAACTTTGCAAAATGATAATTTGATTATTGTTGCAAAGTATATTTCTATTGGATTGCATCATGGTTGGTTTTTGTGTGACAACCATGATTGTGTTTGTATCCAATTTTCCTTTTGAGTACTTTTGAAAAGCCATTGTATGCTCATAATAATAATGTAATAGTTAATATATTTTGAAATTATGTGAAATTTTGAATGTGGTATGAATGTGGCTAAATGTGAATATGAATGTATCCTCCCCTCAAAAAAAAAATGATGGTATTGGAAATTGTATGAAATGAGGAAAAGAAGTGTTTTTTCCAAAAATTATCATTCTAGCTTTTCAAGGAATTCTATTGTAAAAAATTAGAAAATGACATAGCTTAACTTTCCCTTTGAAAATGGATGAGTTGCATCTATAGTGGCTGCAAAATTATGATCATAATATTCTTCATGTGGCTGTACAAATTATGGATAAAAGAGTCAAGATTAATTTTTATTGCTTCTACTAAAACTGCTAAATTTGTTACAAAATGATGTTGATTATGCAGTTGTCCTCTCATTCTGCAGTTGCAGAATGGTTTTGATCTATTTTAGTTGCATATCTTCTTCATTTTCTTCAAAATGCGAAAGATGATAGACTTAATGTCTTCAAAACTTGTTGACATAATTCCTGCTATGTGAATAGATGTTTTGTTGTGGAACATAGCAAGAAATTGTTGACTTAGTGGCCATTAATGGATGCCACTAGTCAACACGAGAACTCTCACCATTGATGAAAATGAGAGTCAAGGTTACCAAACACATGTTTCTAGATACGAATAATTTTTCTGTTGTCGAGTACCTAGAAGATCCGATGAACAAGGGACATTAATGTATTCCCATTGTTCGTCAGCAAGAAGACCTACCATTAAGGCATTCAAGCCTCAAGGTGTTTTTGTAAGGATTTCAGACTCAAAGGACTATGGACTCAATAATTTGCATTGAAGCAAGGTTTATTTGTTAAATGAAAAGGATAGGAGAAGGAAAATGGAAATGGAAGATGAAACTGGAAAATGATAATGGGAAATAAGCATGTAAGTGAGATTCTTGCCTTTATTTGTGGGTTAGGAGTAGAAAAAAAGTAATGGAAAGTGTATGTGAATAAAGGAAAATGAACAACTGACTCCTGCTGGGAAAATAACTGTGGCTTGCTTTCAATTGCTTGGCTAGATTTATAATTCAAAAGGGAGAAAAAGTAATGGTCTTGATGGATATGGACATGGACATGGACTTGTTCTTATGTTTCTCATGGAATCGATCCTTTGAAGACCAATTGTGCATGCAATTGGTTTCCTTCAATGATCATTCGATCATCCCAAACCTGCAAAAAAATCTTGGCATATAGAACATAAGTGTGTTAAAAAAGAAATGGCCAATTCCTCTTTGATTCTTACACAAAATTTTAATGCCAAAATAAAACAGATTAAGGAAAATAAAAAGTGTTATATTTAGTCCAATTCATGGTATCGATAAAAATCCATTTTTAAGAAATAACAATGAAAAGTAAATCAACTCCCTGTTGTCGGATGACATCATACAATGTGCTTAGTAATATGATTAGCATCACAAAGATTTGGTGTAACCTGCAAGTTAAAGCTTCATAGAAAAATACACAGCAATAATATTATTAATGACAAATATTAATAAATGATCTAAATAATCTTCCAATTGTTCTGCAAGTCATTATTAAATCTGTCAAATTGAATCGTCATCTGTGTTTCATTTTTTTCTTTATAGGATAATGTTTTTGGAGATCTCAGGATCCCAACTAAATCTAATATATATATATATATATATAATGATGCAATTGATGGATGGTCTACTATGTTGGAAAAATGCCAAGTAGAATTGAGCATGTGAAATTTGCCACAACTGTCTCAACTGATTTTATTATTATTATTATTTATTTTTTATTCATGACACACATATGTGTCTAAAATAAAATTTATTAAATAAAATTAGAATCTTAAACCACATGCCATGTGGAGCAGATTTTGTTATTAACTTGGATTCTTATGTTTTCAACTTTTCATGTTTAAACAGTTCAAAACAAATCATTTTTCCCTCACGCAATCTGTAAAAAAGAGCTCTGAAGAACCCTGAATGTCTCTTAATTTTCCTTGGTTTTATCAAAAAATGTGTTTTAAAAATAGGTGTTTTTAACACTTATGCATTTCTCGCAATCACTTCTGCAACAAACTAAAATTGCTGTGGTTTGATTTTTTATTTGCAGTTTTTGATGTTTAATGGCTTGTCTTTGACAGAGAAGTTTAGATCGATCTCTCTCATTCCAATTACCTGTAATAGAATATGAAATCTTCTCTTCATCAATATTCTGCAATCTTCTCTTCGTCAACAGTTTCTTCATCTCATACAGTTTCATTGTTTGTCTATGCAATTGCAATCTTTTCTTCATCAGAAATTTTTAATCTTCTCTTCATCAGTAGTTTATTCATCTGATACACCTTCATTGTCTATATCTGCAAATTTTAAAATTGATTTCTAATAATTGCTACTTGAGGAAGACTGAATATGGAAAATAGAAGGTTTATTTTTTATTGTAGTGCATGGGTATTTGTGTAGATTGAAGGCCTACACATATGCATAAGGCCAAGCCAAAAGTTGGCCTCACAAATATGTGTGGGCCTCCTTTCCATGGGATTTTTTTTTTAATTATTATTATGTTTTGTTTTGTTTTGTTTTGTTTTTGTTTTTTAAAGAAAAGTTGTGCACATTTAATTCAATAAATCATAGAAAGATTGAGAGGATGCAAAACATTAAAATTTGTAGAACCGATAAAAGAATAATGAGTCAAATGAGATTTTCAATAAAATTGTAGCCCAATTTCTAGAAATTTTTTTAACGAATCTTTGAGTTTTAATTTTTAAATTGAATAATCTAATTTTCTAATCTTCCAGGTTGCAACAAGGTGAGAGAAGAGAGCATACTAGTCAATGTCGTCAAATAAATTCATATTTTCACACACAAATTTTATCTATGATAGTGAAAAAAAATGAAGCGATTCTTACTGCATCATTTAAATTTATTCAAAATGAATTAATCAACGTTGAATATTATTTTTTTTGAAAACACAATTATAAATTCTAAAATTCTAGCCAAACTTGGTTTTATTTTTACATTTCCTATCTATATGAATACTACTTTTTATTTTTATTTTTAAGTATATGAATGCTTCTAATGAATCCATTTATGGATTATAATTTTTGAAATTCTCATATCCAAACTTGAAAAATGTACCTGGTTGTTTGTAAGGATATGCAAAATTGACTTGACCTTTCGATTTGCTACAAGGATCTCTTGAAGAATTTATGAATGTTGTGGTGCAATCGCTTTTTGATACCATTCCTCAAGGTAGACTTTGGGCTACATTCTAGACCCTTTGTCCATAAATGGTTAGTAAAAATTAAAAATAAAATACACTCTAGACTGAAAGCTAGTTCCTATGCACACTTTCCTGGCAACAACGCCAAAATGTTGTGGCAAAAGAATTGTCTTCCATTTAATTGTCAACCCCGGGGTTTCGTAAACTTGTGAAGCATGCATGCATTGTATGTTCTAGAAATTATCTTTCAGTTTAGATCATTTTAGCTACAAAATAACGAAAACCAATTCATCTAATCTATGAAATCAAATAATGAAAATGAAATTCAAATAACCTATGAAGTCAAATAATGAAAAAAAATAAAACAAATTCAAAATAAAGCACAACGTGCACAACAATTCTTGCAAGAATTGAAATTTTAATCTAAGAAAGCATTTCAAAACATGTAAAGGAAAACAACTAAGGTAATTTCAATCACTTAAACATACAATATGAGAGTACAATAGAATCACCCTCTTGAGATGATGTATAAGCCACTGATTATACTTTAGTCTTTAAATCTAGGAAAGCAATTAAAGCGTGCAAGGGGAAAAACTCAGTAATTGCACAGGTTAGATATTTGAGCATTTAGAAATATGATAAAATCACCTTCTTGAAATTATATTTAAGAACACCCAATTATACATTTGAATGAGGATCTAAATCTAGAAAGCAATGTAAGATCATGTAAAACCAAAGCTCAATGATTGCATAGTTTGAACATTCAATCACCCAATTTAGTAGTATGACAACTCACCTTCTTGGCCTGATCTTTCCAATTATACAATTAACTAAGGACATCAATCTAGAAAACAATGTAAAGGCATGTAAAATTAAAGCTCAATGATTACATAGGTTGAACATTCAATCACCCAATTTGGAAGTATCACATTCTCAGCTTGATATTTTAGGAACATTCAATTATATAATGAATTGAAATTTTGATCTAAGAAATGAAATAAAAAAATATGAAAGGAAACTAAATAACTGTGAGCTTTGTTTCCTCAAATTTAATCGAATTGGAAAATAGATAAATCTATCCTTTTGAAATATTTTTAGAAAGCAAATATTACACAATCATTCTAAAACTAATGCTAAGAAAGAAAATAAACTTTAATCTATAAAAGAAAGTGAATCTCACACATTTTAGGTAGTTGATCTAAAAGTATGAGAGATCGTAAATCGAGATGTTCCATATGTAAGAAAAACCAAGTCAAAATGAAGGAACATTCATGAGTAAGGTGCCACAATCTAATTCTATATTCAAAGCTTGAGCATAACTCCAATTTTACACATGGTTTGATAGGAGAAATCTTCCCCTATTTATACAAAAGATGAGAAGCTATCTCATTAATGAGAGTCCATGAATCTCTCCCTGTATCTCTAGAGTTACAATCCAAATGGGAAGTGATAAGGCACATGTATTCTTAGAGTTACAATACAAATAGAAAATCAGACACATATCCTTATGATCCCATGATATTATCCATCCAAATTCGAATTTGGACTTAAGAGGCCACATAAGGGTTTTTTGGAAGCTTCATTTTGGCCTACATATGGCAAAAAACTCATTCCACTTGTTAGGTATAAGTATGTGCATATTATTTTCTAATTTTTAACCACAAATTCACTTAAAAATTCTAGGAATCAATAAACTTTGGGAAAACATAAATGTAACTCAATAGTCGTAATGGTAAGGTAAATGTAATGAAATGGAGGTGGATTGAAGGTGATAATATGGACATATAAGCGAAAATGTAATGGAAGTGAATGAC
This sequence comes from Pinus albicaulis, assembly GCA_034641835.2. Taxonomy (NCBI): domain Eukaryota; kingdom Viridiplantae; phylum Streptophyta; class Pinopsida; order Pinales; family Pinaceae; genus Pinus; species Pinus albicaulis. The sequence goes on along the minus strand of CM076580.1, from coordinate 1,334,838,076 downwards.
AATTTCTAGGCCCAACATTGATCACAACAATTTTCAAATAATGATAAAGATGGAGTATTTTCTTTATAATGCTCCTAAAAAACCTTGTGGAAATCCCTTAAATAAAAAAACTACCAGGGTTCAGACCTTCATACTATTCACTTGCTTTCCCTTCAATGTTACCATGAACATATTCATGAGGCAATCCTCATGCCATTCTACCTTCAACCTCCATGAGTGTATATGAAATCTAATGAGATGTAACAAAGCATCATCAACCTTCTCATCTTGAAAAATAGGAATATTTCTATCCTAATTTACCTGAGGCATTTTGTGTGGGAATCCATGAGTGTGATCTCTATTCATAGGAGCATACCTACGTTGTATTCTTAGATCCATATTGTTAATCAGTCAGAGAGTAGGGTAAATGTGTATTCACGACCAATCTAGATTCTTCTACCAATGGATTCTTGAGGTCAACTGAACACTGTGGAGTCACTAGGTGGATTATTTCAACTTTCTTATGTATGGATTTCTGTCAACCATCAACAACCAAATATCAATCTTGGAAAATACTAGAATCGTCTAATTTGACTGGGCTTTCTAAGTTATGAAGGAACACTAAGATTTTCAATAAGTGTCTCCCTAGCGGAGTCGCCATTATATTATCACTTTGTAATTTGTAACGTTGGCAAGAAAAAACAATAGAGTATAGCATCAAACCACTTTGGAGTCCATGACCTAGCCTTCCTAGAATCACATAGCGCTTTCTCTATTTTTTTATTTAGCTTGATAATTCTAAATGTTGATATTAGGCTAGTTATAGAGATTATGACAGTTGTTTCTTTGGTTGATTCTGTGGTTAGAAAAATAGAGCTGTGAAAACTATTCCATTGGGCTATGGAGTTATAAAATGCTGAATTGTGCATCAAATTTTCAAGGGCATTCATAGGGCAAGCTAACTATGCATACTGGATCTTACTAGCAGTGTCAAATGGGAAAGGAGGAGTAGATTAAGGTTCAACATGAATGGAGATCAAACTGTCTCTGAATTCTACATTCAGGTCTGAGAGGAAAACATTAATATAACAAACATAGAAATAATTAAGGTGCCCACCCAGCAAATATTAATTTAAATTTTCTGTTTTGAAATCAGATAAATTAATGCACAACATGAAAAGATAGAGGAAAAAAATTAACACAGAGAAAAAAAATCACCATTAACATAGCTCAAGAGTCCTACGAATGGTCTCTTATTGTTGATGCCTACCTCAAACAGTTACAGAGTTCCAATACTTATTACAATGAAAGTTTCAACAAGGTCCAATTTTCCAGCCCTTGATACTGTTAACGTATGTATTATTTATATAAAGACTAGGTCGGTTACCCTATATTACTTGGGAACCTTTCATTTATTACAATTTAGCAGAAAATGACAAGTGGTGGCCATGCAAGGCCTGAACAAAAATCACTCACAACCACACTGCCTCTAGAATTAATTCTAGGAAACTCTTCATAGATCCAAACGCTTAGATGGCTCTCTGTAAGATCAAACCATAAGCTTGGAGGTGGTTATGATGGTCACAAAGAGGTAACCAATGGTAGCTCTAGCATTTGGTCCTTCTTTTAAGAAAACTAGTGTTTGGTAATTAAATTTGGTTCAACGCTGGTTACTTTTCATTTTTTCGGTGATTATGCTGATGTGTTCAGTATGAATGCTCTTTTCTTGACTCAGCCTCATTTGATTGCACACCTTATTAGGGCTTATTCTATTACAAATCCTTCTACCGTGTTTTGGCCTATTTCTTCATAAAATGGTGCACAAACCTCATAAGCCAGGACATGAAAGGATGACAACGAACATGGCGCAGCAGCAGTGGTGATGGTCAAACAAACGCGATGATGGTTTGTGTTAGAAAATTATATATTACGAAGCAATGTAACACATAAAATATGCGAAAAATACAAGCACACAAAACACATAAAACTAGAGAGACACATATATACGTGGTTCACCCAGTTTGGGCTACGTCCACTCCGAACAACCATTCCTTCCTTTCTATTATCCAGCAAAAAATTGAAGAGACAAAACCTACAGCAGATTCGCTGTAATATCCTCTGTTCTCTCTCACTGTCTCCCTATCTATTTCTCACTCTGAGAATACACACATAATACACAGCTGTAATAAAATACCCTCATATATACAAGGGGGTTGCCTTCTAGGGAAAAAAACCCTAAACTAAACATAACTTCTATCATCAGATCATCTGCCTATGAATGACCCAGATTGACTAGAAATTACTATACTTTTACAAGGCACTTTTACATCTATTTTTAGCTTCAAAGCTGCCCCCCCCTGGACCACCCATGGAAATGATTAATTACGAGCGGCGTTGTTGCCCCTTTTAAGGTATAGGGGTCCAATGATGTGATACAAAGTAAACAAGATAATCAGGCTCCACACCCAACAATCTCCCACTTGGAGACTGATTGTAGCAACTCCACCGCTGATTCATTTGTTGGATAATGACTCCTCTTTGGACTTGGATGTTCATTATATTCATCGTCATCCTTGAAGACCAATTGAAACTGAGCACATTCTCATTTTCTCCATAGTTGCAACTTTTTTTAGCATATCTGCAGGATTTTGGCTAGTGTGTATCTTTTCCAGCTTCAACTTTCCATCTTCCAATACTAACCGTATGAAATGGTACTTGATATGTATGTGTTTAGTCCTGGAATGAAATGTTGAGTTCTTTTCAAGATGAATGGCACTTTGGCTATCACTGTATAACGTGCCCATATCATGCTTCTTACCCAATTCATCCATGAACCTTTGTAACCAAATTATTTCTTTACTAGCCTCTATAGCAGCAACATACTCTACTTCTGTTGTTGAAAGTGAAACAACACTTTGGATTTTTGAAACCCAACTGACAGTTGTTCCACCTACAGTAAATACATATCCTATAGTGCTCCTCCTGTTATCTCTGTCACCTGCCATATATGCATCAACATATCCCTGTAGAGCAATGTTTGAACCACCAAAGCATAATGCTTGATTTTTGGTACCTCTCAAATATCTAAGAATCCATTTTACTGCCATCCAATGTTGTTTTCCTGGATTATTCATGTACCTGCTTACAACTCCAACTGCATGTGCAATATTAGGCCTTCTGCAGACCATTGCATACATTAAGCTTCCAACTACTGATGCATATGGAAATTTAGACATATAGTCCATTTATTCTTGGGTCTTGGGGCACATCTCCTTACTAAGTTTGAAATGGCTAGAACAAGGTGTGCTAACTAGCTTTGCATTCTGCATATTAAATCTTTTCAACACCTTTTCTATGTACTCATTCTAAGACAACATTAATTTGTGATTTTTCCTCTCTCTAGTTATCCTCATACCAAGGATTTGTTTTGTAGCTCCCAAATCCTTCATTGCGAATGAATTTGCCAATTTTATTTTGAGCACATTTATTTCTTGCATGTTAGACCTTACAACAGGCATGTCATCTACATACAATAACAATATAATATAGTTGCCATCATTTTTCCTTTTTAGATAAACACAATGATCAGAGTGACATCTAGTATATCCTTGTTCAGACATAAACTTCTCAAATTTTAGATACCACTGCCTTGGAGCCTGTTTTAAGCCATACAAGCTCTTCTTTAACCTGCACACCAATTTTTCTTTCCCTTTTACCTCATATCATTCTGGTTGCTGCATGTATATCTCTTCCTCCAAATATCCATGGAGAAATGTTGTATTTACATCTAACTGTTCAAGATGTAAACCTTCTGTTGCTACAAGACTTAAAATAGTTCTGATTGAAGTCATTTTAACAACAGGAGAAAATATTTCATCAAAATCAATACCTTTCTTCTGTGCAAACCCCTTCACCACAAGTCTAGCTTTGTACCTCTATTTTCCTCCATCTTCTTCCTTCAGCCTGTAAACCCATTTATTCTACAATGCGGTTTTACCTACAGGAAACTTGAATAAGTCCCAAGTCTGGTTATGCTTTAAGGATTCCATCTCTTCTTCCATGGCTAGCTACCATTTCTTCCTGCTTTCAGCCTACATTGCTTCTTCATAACATCCGGGTTCACCAGAATCAGTCAACAATAAATAATATAATGAAGGAGAGTATCTTTCAGGGGGTCTAGTTATCCTAGTAGATCTTCTAACACCAGTTTCAGGTGTTTGAGGTGCCTGTTGCTATTGTGGCGGTTGCTGCTACTGTGGTTGATTATTATTATTTTCAGGCACCTTTACTTTTTCAGTTATCTCATCAATAACCATGTATTCCTTGCTTTCTCTTTCCTGTTTCTTTTCCTGCAACTGATTCTTATACAAGACCTTTTCATTGAATATTACATCTCTGCTCCTAATGATTTTGTAATTTTCATAATCATATAAGCGATAACCAAAATCATTAACACCATATCTAATCAAGTACATTTCTTTGATTTTGCCTCACGCTTTGTTCTATTTTCTTTATTAATATGGACAAAGGCCTCACAACTAAAAAGCTTTAAAAAAGAGTAGTTTACCTTTTTACCTGTCCATGCTTCCTCTGGAATACCACCATCCAAGGAACTTGAAGGCCCTCTGTTTATTAGATTAACAACAATATCTGCAACATCTACCCAAAATTGTAAACGCAATCCTGCATGCAATCTCATGCACCTTGAACGCTCCATGATTGTTCTGTTCATCCTTTTTGACACACCATTTTCTTGTGGTGTTCTTGGAACTGTCTTCTCTCTATGAATTCCATGCTCTAAACAATACCTATCAAACTATTTGCTGCAATATTCACCTCCATTGTCTGATCTGAGACACTTCAACTTCTTTCCTGTCTCAATCTCAACCAAAGCTTTCCATTTCTTGAAAGTATCAAATACATCAAATTTATTTTGAATACAATATATCCAAGTTTTTCTGGATGCATCACCAATAAACGTAACATAATAGCGAGAGCCACCAAGAGATGATACCTGAGCAGGTACCCATACATCGGTATGCACAAGCTCCAATTTTTTGCTCTTCTGTTCTTTCCCAACTCTGAGAAATCTGACTCTCTTTTGTTTTCCATAAATGCTATTTTCACAGAAATCGAAATCAACATTCTTCAAACCTGGCAACAAATTTCTTGAGTGAAGAATCTTCATTCCCTTCTCACTCATGTGTCCGAGCCTATGATGCCATAATCCTGCATCTTCTCCTTTGGAAGTTAAAGCATTAACAGAGTTAGAAATACCATTGCATAAATACAATGTACCAACCTTTTCATCTTTTGCTATTACCAGCGCTCCTTTGGTGACCTTCCAATTTTTATCTGTGAAAGTTTTCACACAACCTTCACTGCCTAACTACCCTATTGAAATCAGATTTTTCTTCAGATCTGGAACATGCCTTACCTCCTTTAGTAGCCATTGGTTTCCATTCTGTTGTTCTACAAGAACTTTACTCATTCCAGCAATTTTACAGGGTTTATCATCACCCAAACAAACTTATCCAAAATCTCCTTGAACATAGTCATGAAAATATTTCTTATCAGGTGTGGCATGGGATGAAGCCCCTGAATCTACAACCCAAGAATCAGTAACATTTTCGAAAGAAATAATCAAATCATATTGTAACACATCACCTGTCACATTTGCTTCATGATTGTTTTCTTGCTGTGCATCTCCTTCTTTTCCCTTCCAAGATCTACAATCTCTCTTTAGGTGTCCTCTCTTTTTGCATTTCCAGCACACTATCCCCAATCTAGACTTGGATCTTCCTTTCCTTGATTTACTGCGATAACCCAAACTCTTTCCTCTTTCCATTCTTCTTCCCTTATGCTCTACACTTAAAGCATAACCTGATGTCTCACCAGATCTTTTCCATCGCATTTCCTTGCTAAGGATAGCACCGACAACATCATCAAACTTTAAAGTACAAGATCCAGAGATAGAGTTACTAATGGCCATTACTAAACCATTCCAACTCTCTGGCAATGAGCAAAAGAATAACAGAGCTCTAACTTCATCATCAAAGTTTACCCCTACAGAACTTAAGTGACTGGTAACTATATTGAAATCATTTAAATGGTCTGCAACAGATACACCTTCCAACATCTTCATATTAAATAGTCGTTTCATAAGAAATACCTTGTTTGAGGCCGAGGGTTTTTCATATAGTTTCACCAACGTTTGCATAAAACCCTTTGTTGTTTTTTCCTTCAAAATATTGAAGGTAACTGACGCCTCAAGGCACAACCGTACTATTCTGAGTGCCTTTATATCAAGAATGTTCCATTCCACGTCTGTCATGGCCACTGACTTCTTTTTTTTCCCGCTCAATGGTAGGTACAGATCTTTCTAATACAGATAATCTTCCATCTGCATTTTCCACAGCGGGAAGTTTTGGCTGTTAAATTTCTCGACCCTAAACTTACCATCTCCCACCATTGCTCCCACTCGAACAAGGAAACCCTTCTTTCCTGTGAGTTTATCAGCCAAATATACCTTTGGCTCTGATACCAGTTGTTAGAAAATTATATATTATGGAGCAATGAAACACATAAAATATGCGAAAAATACAAGCACACAAAACACATGAAACCAAAGAGACATAGATATATGTGGTTCACCTAGTTTGGGCTACATCCACCCCGAACAACCAGTCCTTCCTTTATATTATCCAGCAAAAAATTGAAGAGAAAAAACCTACAGAAGATCCACTGTAATATCCTCTGTTCTCTCTCACAGTCTCCCTATCTATTTCTCGCTATGAGAATACACACATAATACACAGCCGCAGTACAATACCCTCATATATACAAGGGGGTTGCCTTCTAGGGAAAGAAACCCTAAACTAAACATAACTTCTACCGTCAGATCATCAGCCTATGAATGGTCCAGATTGACTAGAAATTACTATACTTTTGCAAGGCAATTTTACATCCATTTTTAGCTTCGAGGGTGCTTCCCCCAAAAACCCCAGCCAGGGGGGGGCTCCGAGAAGTGTTGCCACCACCCTGGACCCCCCACGACAACGATTAATTACAGGCTGTGTTGCCTCCCCTTTTAAGGTATGGGGGTCCAATTCTGTGATACAAAGTAAAAATGATAATCAGGCTCCACACCCAACAGTTTGGAGGCCAGTGTAAACAAATTTTTAGAGGGGGTCTTAGGTGGTAAGTGGTGATAGAGAGGGGGTGCGAAATTGAGAAGGTGTGACAAATGGGGGAGAGGTAAATAATGGATACTGCCCATTTCAGACTCTCCCCCCCACACAAATAAAGTCAAGGTTTGAACCTCTGAATCTTGGAAAGCAAAAATGGAAATTCAGGGTCCTTCAGTGTAAGGGGAAGAGTAGTGGAGAAGGAGAAATTATGGAGGGCGATAAGAGGTGGAATGACATATCACATGGGAGGGACCCAAATTGACCCTTTTAGTTTGTTCTTTAGCCTTTTTTCAAACAAATCAATGTAAAACTCATATACCCAAACCTTAAGATGTTTAGATTTTAGTTCTGAACTTTATCACATCCATAGAAGATCGCACATCACATGTTTTACAGTTTATGATATGAAGAATGTAATCGGTGATGCGATGCGAAGTGCAGAGGATGTGGAGGGAAAGTGGGACCGACTACATCGCAAATCGCAAGTCTTAAGGTTGTGTTATGAGTGCGGGGGTTAAATACTAAAACTTGTGAAGTGAGGTGTGCAATGAAGACGCACCCGCATCCCACATCGTAATATTTATGTTTTACCACACATCACAAAGTTTAGAGTTTGGGAAATGTTGTAAGCCTTAAAATATGTGAAGTGTGATTTGTTCTAGTGGAGGATGATGTGGCATGGTGGAGATGGAGCCCACTACATCAACAAAGTTTATAAAGCGGAAAAAGGTTTCTATGGTAAGGTAAAGTTTCATAGTATATATGATATGTATTGCGAGCAGCCTAAAGTAGGGGGTGGAGCTGCTGTGGGGCCAACCACATCGCAACTTAAAAAAAATACATTGTTGGCGCTTACCAGTAAGTTATAAAATGTACGATGCGATATATCACAAGTCGGAAATTGCAACTTTTAAGGGTTGATGGAATGAAATAAGTTATAATTTGCAAAATGCGATGGATGGTGGGGTAAAAGATGAGATGTCAAGGAGAATGGCCCTACTTTAATTTAAATTAGGGAAATGGGAAAGCAGAGGTAAAACAATGATATAGTGATGGAAAGGTAAATTAGAAATATAAAGTGGAAAGACCGAAAAGGGTGAAGTTTAATGTTTTTTAAAGGAAAATAAAATGAAAAGGAAGTGTGTCAAGTGAATTGGTACCATTGTCATTGCACATCGTACTTCAGAAACTTTAAAATTTTCTCTTTGTGCCTATCTTGCAAAAATTGTGATCCAATCTTCGTCATTGATCGATGCTTAGATCAATAGTCCTCACTGTTCCCTTGTTATGGTTTTCCAACTTTGTTTCTTTGGCCATGCCCGTTCGTTTCTTTATATTTTTTCCTAGAATACTTGACTCGTTAGCTACTTTTCCCATGTTCATTACCTAACCCAAACATGCACGACTTGACCCCATCATGTTCACGACTCTGCCTTTGCTTCCTTGATTCGTTCTTTGGAAAAGTTTTTGAATATAGACATCTATGTACAGTATGAAAAATTTGTAAATAGAAAGTACATAGTCACCTTGTGATACTATAAAATACAGAAATATAACACCACCCACCTATCCCACCTAGACCCCTAGTTAGTTTCATCAGCTTCCTTGATTATAGCAGCAATTACTATTTTTAGTAGTTTTCGGGTCCTAAAATTTCGGAGCAGTTTTGACCCCCTAAACTGAATTTTTTGAGATCCTTTGTAGTCTTATAGAAGTATGCCTATGGAAAACCTTGTAATACTCAAAGAGATATTTACGATGATATATTGTATGCAGAAAACATATATAATATGGCCAAGTTACAAAACGAGGAAGTTCGTTGCCCAACTAATTCCAACAGGGCCGACAAACTCTTGGTGTTCCATCTCGTCAGGTTATGATTTTGGTTTTTTAGGGTCCTTTTGTGTTGGTCAATAATAAAAATTCCCTTGAGCCTCAATTTAATGTAGTTCATAAGCATGTATCCACCGCATCCCTTCTCAGAGATAAACTATCATCGGCCAAGCTAGTTTATTTTCCATTTTGTTTGTATGCATTTTTCAGCATTTCATATTAATTAAATGAAGTGTTATTCCTGCTGCATCTTTGTGTATATGTTTATTTATGTATTTTTTTTTTCCTTCCTGATTCTAGATCAACTCATATGTTTCCTAATATTTACGTTGATGTTGGCTTCAATGCGTAATATGTGCAAACACAACTTGAAACTCATTCAAAAGAAATGAAAATTATACCTCGATATATTTAGGGTAAAATTATAGCACAACATTTGGAATACATTATATTTTAGGATGAATTGCTTAGTTGTTTGGTTTCAATTATTTAGATAGAGTTGGTGACCTTGATGATCAAAAGTATACTACATGTATACTCTTGATTCTTGGTTTGAGGCTTGTTACGTGGACTTGTGAAAAGAAACAAACTATTTTTCTTTATTTATTAGAAGTAGAGTACTAAGAAATATCAAATTCATGTCAGTAAGTCTTGTGGCCTCAACATATCCTTCTAAAATTTGGATTCTAGTAGCAACATCAAACCTTCCTTTGTTACGATAATTAGATAGCTATCAACCTTGCCAAAGATCTAGTTCAACATTAGTGTAATAAACACATTGAACTACAAATATACTTTATTAGAAAATTCATTCATTATTTACTTAATGAAGTGCACTTTTTCCCTACAAATGACGAAGCAATATAATTTTTTATAATTTTTATATTCTTTTAATAAATTTAATCTATGTTAGGAGTTCAAGATGTTTCAATTAAGGATGATAAGATATAATTCCTCTTTCCTTATCCTATTATACCATTTTTGTAAATCCTTAAACATTATCCCATTTTTTTCTTAGGGGGGATGTTAAAATATTTAGAAAATTATGAGTTACTTGAGTTAACATGGTGTGATGTATCTATTAGGTAAAATCTTATTTCCTAGCATGTTTCTTTACTATGCATTACTTTCATTGTAATTTAATGGTCAAGGTATGTTCTACAGATAGAGTGATCTAATGCCTCATATTATCCTCAATACTAATGGCTATTTTTTTGTGGCATAACACCTAATTGGTATATGCTCTCTATTCAAAGAGTATGGAAGGTGATGGGTAGTCATCAATTGTGAGAACTCTCTTCTTTAAACTAATTTATTTTTCATTAATAAAATTATCTCAAGTAGGCATGTTATCCAGCCTCTGGAATGTTTCTCTCTTAGAGGTTTCTAACCACATAGAATTACTATCATTGTGAAACTTTATATGGTTATGTGAGTGGTTACTGAAGGTAGTCATATTCTATAGAATTATCTCTTTACGCAAATGATTGAAACATGAAAATGAAATTTATATCAATACCTATAAAGTGATGAAACTAAATAATGATTATCGATTTTTTATCCTCATAAAGGTAAGGATAATAACTCTATTTTTTTTTTTTTACAACCACCATAAAATATAAAATATTCATCCACATGTTTAATATTTTACTTAGAAAAACACCCCAAGAAAACTTACTATAAATTAAATATAACTTTAAAATGGAAACAAGTCTTCAAATACTTACCATAAATTAATATATCAAGAAGGACATGTCCTACAATCTTGTCAATAGAACACAAAAATAAAATACTAAATTTTTAAACAAGTAATTAACATACAAAATAGTTCTACTGCCAAAACACAGTAGAAAGGGATGGCAACAAACAATGACCACCTGTATAATTAGTTTTGTCGCCTACATTTCAAATATTAACCACACCACATTATCAAGCATAGATTCTATGATAAGAAAATATTTCATAAAAAACTAAACATGAAAACTTATTAAATTGAACATTGAAACAAAATACTAAATATTTTCAAAACACTTGAACTACAAAAGAAAAATACCACCATAGAGGTAGATGTTAGAAAGGTAGGGTCAAAGAAAACATAAAATATGCATACCGTAAATCCAGAGTTGTGACTCCAATATTCTTTTAATAAAAACCTAGATCAATAAAATTAAATTTGATGGTTTTTATTTATACTTTCTAACTAGCTTCTTAACTAAATCTCACTTTGGCTAACTACTTCATACAAACACACTAGAATTGACTTTTCTTTGCTAACTAATTCATGCCAACTTACACTAGAATTGGATCTTTCAAAGATTTTTTTACATGTGGGAGCAATCACTTATTTTAACACTCCCCCTTAATTACTTCTACTAAGCTATACATGACCCATCATATCTTAGAAAATCTCTCTAATTTAATTCATAACTAAGGTTAATATTTTACTTAGAGAAAAGACTTTTAAAATGTTGGATTTTCTCCTCTATTTTTTCCAAATACTATAGCCTCCAAATCATTTCAACTTCAACTTCATTTTTATATTTTCTTTATTGTATAAATCTATAGGCTTGTTCAACTTATATTGGTGCAATTTCTTCTTGATAAAATTAGCTATTGATCAAATAGCTCTCCAGGTGAGAACCTGGAGAGTGTATACACACATACACACACTATGATTATTGAATTAGATGAGCCTAAATTATATAGGCTTTCACACTAACGAGATGGTTTCAACCACTCCCTTGATATTAGGATATGAGATCTATGATTAGAATCTCAATCCTATCTTTCTGATAACAACAAGCTAACTATGGATTTCTCCATTAATTCCAACACTCCCCCTTAATGGAGAAAGGGTACTAAACAATAACATACGATAACATATGCCTACTGGTCTAGTCTCAACTAGAGTTACAATGGTAAAAAAAAACATAAAAACTTGGTAACAGAGTTTTCATCTTGGTCTTTATGCTTGTGAGACCATATTTGTTCATTCATGGATGAGGCTTAATCTTCACTTTGTTTGTCATGCAATAGTGATGTATCTTCGCCTCATTTCTTCCCTAGTAATGGAAAACTTGAATGCTTATCCTTGCCCTTTTGAAAATTATGACAGGCTTAATAGAAAATTGTTTCCTCTCACCATTTCTGGTGTCACGCATGTAAATTTCAGCAATGTTGTCATCTACACACACATAAATATTGATGAGATTATCACATTTTAAATTCTCTCCAACATTGTCTTCTTCTGCCACATCTTTGTAGTCAGCTTCATGTGGCTTTTCGATTTGATCTTCAACATATTGTTCATCGTTACATCCTTCCTGAAGATCAACTTGTGACTCTTCAATATCAGAATCTTGCACAACATATTGTGCCTCTTGCTTCTCATGGTCATCAACAGAACCACATTGTTTTTCTAAAAAAATTCCAGACTTAAAAATAATACTCATGCTAAAGCCTCCAAATGCAAACATGAGAATATCATCATCATCATCAGAAAAAATATCTAAAAAAATAGACATGTTGTTAAAAGGTTCATCTTATCTGGTTTTGTCTTGCTTCCAAATTTTGACTCCACTCAGTCCTCTTACGAGCTCCAACAACCTCGTTTCCACGCAGGCAGGAATCCTCCCTTTGGCAGCTCTTCAACAGTAGAACCTTGTAGACGGTGGCTTTTATGCCACGTAGGGCTTAGTGCCCTTAGCTCTTGCAACAAGTAGCAAATGACCTCTCAACAAACTAGAAATGATATTTCCATCCAATTCTGATGCATGTGATCTTAAATGATACATATTTCTAAAGAAAAAAATGTCACAATTAATTATTCACCTCAAGCTCTCAGATCTCCCCCACTAAGCTGCTACTTCCACCATCGAGCCTCAAACAACCTTACGCAGGGAGCAAATCTGCTCTAGGTCTCCCAGGCTGCATACACGGGATTCAATTTTCCCTCTCAACGCTCCATGATAGCCACCATAAGTGACGCAGTAGTTGACTTAAACCATAAGTGACCCGATCATCCATTCATTGGGAGTCCCAAGAATTTAATCGCCATTCACGAGAATGAAAAATAGGTGAACATTTTTATATCTAAACATCAAAAAAATATTTAAACGCTATACACACACCACCGCCAGATGCTAAAAGAGCACTGTAAAGAGAAATATAATGTAGTTTTCATATACATCACCGCCACATGCTAGAAGAGCGATAATCAAAATTTGCATTGAGTTGGCCCTCTTTTCTTCTATTCGCTTCAATTCCTTTTTCGTCACTGTTACAACCAACATGTTCAATCCTGGATACGCGTTCTCCATGCACTACCAGAACGTGTAATACCCACGCTTTTGGTGAGCATAAAGGAAGAATTATGTACCCCTCCCTGTGGGCCAGAATATGCTCAGAAATTTGAGAAATATCTTTGTGTAAACCGTAATTTCACAGTTCAGGAATGCTTTTGTTTTCCAACTAGGAAAAGGAGGGCTAAAGTTAATAATATTAGCAGAGCTGACTGCTAAATCATATGAAGCTACAGAAACAGATCTAGGTACTCGACCACCCTTATATTCATAAAATGAGCAACTTCTAATGTATCCATCAATCACGCAGATCCACCGATCAGGCAAGTAGCAACCAGATCTCAACACTAGAAGATCTCACTAGGCTTCAAACGAATTGTCCTTTGCTAATGCCACCATGGGATTCACTTCCTCACGGGCTGCGCGCAATCCAAAAGCCAACCTTTCTGTGCTCCACAGACACGACCTCCTCTGCCACAGGCTTACGCAAGCAGCAGATCTCATGCCAGATCCACACAGCTTTCTCCAGCATCCACGGGCTCAATGCTCATTTGTCTCTCTGATCAGCGCTCATAAGCACTATTTGTCTTCCAAAATAACCATAGGGGTTTCTCTTCTCCATTCCGAGCCACGCTTCTTTCACGACCGTAGCACTCAACAAAGCACCGCGCAGCTTTAAGAATTTCCTCACAACACAATACACACAGGCCTCTGATCCTATGCTCCGATACAATGATAAAATTAGCTATTGATCAAATAGCTCTCCAGGTGAGAACTTGGATAGTGTATACACACATACACACATTCTGATTATTGAATCAGACGAGCCTAAATTATATAGGCTTTCACACTAATGGGAAGGTTTCAACCACTCCCTTGATATCAGGATATGAGATCTATGATTAGAATTTCTATCCTATCTTTATGATAACAACAACCTAACTATGGATTTCTCCATTAATTCCAACAATTTAACAATGAAAAAACTAGGTTAAAGAAAATTTATTTCAAATATTTTTTAAAAATAAAATAACATTTATATGTAAATATTAATTTACTCTCATTTTTAAATAAAATGGGAAAAAAAATATATGTTGTCTCACAATAACAATTATATACTAATATATTTATATAAGTTAAATAATGAATAAACATATATCTATTAGATAATATTTATTATATTTTTTAAATTAAAAAAAATTGTAATCTATTTTAAATATTACTAATGATTATTAATAAATTAATTTATGTTGATAGTGCAAGCTTCTGTGATCAATAACATTTTAAATATAAATCTTCCGGGAAATCACATAATATATTTTGAAACCGACGCATTTTGAACTACCAACTTTAGTTCCTGATGATGAACTACAGTTGGTAGTTCGAAACGCGTCGGTTCCAAAATATATTATGTGATTTCCTAGAAGATTTATATTTAAAAAATTAATTTATGGTTTAAACACATTAAAATATATATTAAAATTTTTAACTATGAAACTTTAACTCACTTTATTGTGGAGATTCACATTGCGACTCTGAATATTGTTAATTTATAAATAAATATTAATAGTAACACTATGAATATTTTAAATTTATAAATAAATATCAATAGTAACACTATGGATATTTTTAATTCAAAAATAATTATCAATAATATATAGTTATCAATATTACATTGTCAAAAACTATAATTTATTTCATAATCAAAATTAATTAATCATATATATGTATGTATAGATAGATATATATTTCATTTTAAATTAATTTTATAAATTTTTATGCTTACAAATGTATTTCGCTTGAAATTGTTTTTAAAATAATTTTTGTTTAATTATCAATAATAATTATTTTATTGGTATGAATTTAACCTCCAAAAAATATTCTAGAAATGTCTTGGTAGTATACACAAATAAAATGCTTTTTAAAGTAGATATACATTTTTTATCTTTTAATTAAATTTATTAATTAAAGTAAATGTCATATGAACATGTTTCATATGAAATGATTTATGGTTTTTGGGATATGATATTGATAAGTCATGGTATTGTAATAATGCCTATTTATACATCAAGAATCTTCATGATAAAGTCAAGTGAATATCTGACACAACAAAGCCGAAATTCAGCACCCAATAGAGGGATGGTCAATTATAGCCATGACTCGGTCAACATTTCCCTTTATAGCCCTGTTCTTTTCTCCACGTGGTCTACCTTCTTTTCTTGGAATCTTATTTATCAAATTCGGAGAATCTGGTAAATATATATCATTTGACAACCTTTGAAAAGGTAAATATATATCTCTCTTTATATTACGCCGCCCGACCTTATAACTGATGTTTAAACTTTAAACACTTTATATTATATTCCCCGGCTCATATACATTATCTCCAAACTTACGACTAGAGTTATAACCCTTGCACTTTATAATAATATTACGCGCTTTGTAAACAGAAATTTATAATAGATCTTCGCTCTGGGCCCACCTGTATGTATTAATAACCAATCAAATGCATGCAACGTACCTCATTTATCACCCGCGCACTTTGATTATCGATCACGCATCTCCTGCCAGCGAACACCGTCTAATGGGCCTCTCTCGAATCAACGGCTCTTATTAATATCGCTCGTCATCCTGGTATGAAAGTTAACGTTAGATGGAATAGGTTAAACAGTGGTTTTCTGGAGGTACACCTCGCCACGTGTCAACAGGTCTATGGAATCGCTCCTCGACCCAGAAATACTGCCTACTCCGTAAAAGCGGTGCGATGAAATCTGGAAATCGCTCGGGGTTTTGAACAGTGATTAAACCAAGTTACGACGGGGTTGTGTTATCTTTCATTGCTTTAACTCAGAGTTGTGACTCGGGTTGGAAATTCAATTCAAACACAACAAACGTAATTCTCTTTGTTAAGCGGGACTTCTATTATCATTAAACAAGTTCAACGACCACAGTTTTACGCAGAGTTCTTCTATGAGTGGGGTTAAATGCACATGGATTATTTGAATGAATTTAGGTAAACAACAAACAAAGATATGTGGAATTCATACAGGAGTTCGATTATACATGCAGAAAGTTCAGCACTTTGCAATTAAACAATATCTTCGCACTTAAAGATTTGAACTGACTCTATGGAAAATGCGCACTGAAATTATTTAATTGGAAGCAATTGTGAACACACAGCTTTGGTTGCAGAAACCTCTCTTCTCCTTGCTCTCTCCTCTTCTTGTCCCTTTTTTTTTCTTCATACATCCGAGGCTTACAATTATATACATAAACCTATGACTTTTCTATTCCTCTGGGAGGACTGTTTCAGGAAATCAACAGCCTAATTAAAAAAATTCAACTAACTGGAATATGACAGCTAGACTAACTGATCTATTCAGCTTCTATGACTCTAACTGATCTAATAATACAATCAGCTAAGGTATTGACACCTAGCTGTAACAATTTGACTATTTTCAAACCCTCCTAGCCACAACATATGGACAAAACTCCTACATTGCTGGCTGGTGTCGAATGCCCCTGCATCAGACTCCCGAGGGCAATCTTCTTCATGGGCTCCTGTCCATGAGCTCTTCCACTATTCTGCCAATCTTCTGCAACATTTTTTCAGTCATCCAAGTGGCATATTCCTCTGGCTTATCCTTCCATTTGATCAAGTACTAAAAGTACTCTCATCCTCTTGTCCTTCTGAATGGTCTTTTATGCAGTATCTTCTCTGGTTGTAATGGCTGTGCTGGAGGTAGCTGCTCTTTCCACTCAAACTGTTCCTTGTCTGCTGATATTTCTTCTGCACCATCATCCTCGTACTTGTACAAATCTGCAACATTAAAAATGGGAGATACTCCAACATCAGGTGGCAATTCAATCTCATAAGCATTTGTAGAAAATTTCCTAAGTATCTTTCATGGCCCAATCTTTTTGAACTTCAATTTGTTATACTGATTCTTTGGGAATCTCTCCTTTCTCAAGTGTGCCAAAACTTGATCTCCTACTTCGAAATGAACTTCTTTTCTGTTCAAGTCTGCTCTGTTTTTGTATTTGGTGTTTCTGCCTTGTAATTTTTGTTTCACTTGTTCATGTATGGCCTGGATCTCGGAAGCAAATTCCTCACCATCCGCACTCCTTATTTTTGCCCTTCCCAGATTTCTCAACTCTGATATCCCTCTGGAGTGCATTCCATAAACAATATGAAATGGACTTTGCCTTGTGCTTCTGTTTGGTGAGTCATTATATGCATATTCTGCCTAGGGAAAAATATGATCCCACTGCTTGGGATGTTCTCCTGCAACACTCCTCAACAAATTTCCCAGACTCCTATTCACTACCTCAGTTTGTCCATCAGCTGAGGATGGTAAGATGAGCTGAAACTTAGTTTGGTACCAAGTTTCTTCCACAATGTCCTCCAAAAGTGCCCCAAAAATCTGGTGTCTCTATCTAAAACAATACTCTTGGGCAACCCATGTAATCTAACAACTTCTTTGAAGAACAAGTTAGCAACATGGGTGGCATCACTAGTTTTATAACATGGAATAAAATGTGTCATTTTGGAGAATCTTTCCACCACAACAAAGACTGCATCATTCCCTCTCTGAGTCTTGTGCAATCCTAGAACAAAATCCATGCTCACAATGTCCCAAGGCCTGTCTGGAATAGGTAAGGGAGTGTACAATCCTGCATTCTGGCTCCTTCCTTTAGCATATTGACAAATCTTGTAGTTCTTCACAAAATTTTCCACTTCTGCTCTCATCTTAGGCCAGAAATAAAAGTGACTCAGCTGGTCATAAGTTTTATTAGTACCAAAGTGTCTAGCAAGTCCACAACTATGCTTCTCTTTGATCAAATTTTCTCTCATGGAACATTTTGGTACACACAGTTGGCTTCTTCTGAATAGTAAGTCCTCCTGTAGGAAATAATCCAACCATTGGCTTCTATCTACTAAAACAGGGTTATTACATGCCTCAAATGCTTCTTTAAAATTTGGATCTTTTTTATACAATTGTTTCAGAAAATCAAATCCTACAACGTCAAAATTAGTTTCTTGAACAAGCATGTTCCTCCTACTCAAAGAATTAGCTACTTTATTAGCTTCAAGGCCACTTATATGTTTCAAAACAAAATTAAAAATTTGGAGATACTCAACCCATTTAGCATGCTTATGTTTCAACTTCGGCTGCTGTACAATATACTGCAAAGCATGATTGTCAGAATATAGTACAAATTCCCTGGACATCAAATAATGTCTCCACTTCTTCAATGCCTAAACAATTGCATAGAATTCATTCTCATAAGAGGAATAATTTCTTCTGGTGTCATTCATCTTCTCACTAAAATATGCCACAAGCCTATCATCCTCACTCAACACAGCACCAATGGCCTCTCCACTAGCATCATATTTTACTTGAAATGGTTTGGTAAAATCGGGCAGAATCAAAACAGGCTTCTCGGTTATCTTTTGCTTCAAAAGCTTGAAGTTTATTTCTTCTTCAATAGTCCACTTAAATGGTTTTTTCTTCTTCTTTATTGTCTAAATTATGGGTGCATTAATTTTACTAAAGTTTCTTATAAACTTCCTATAACAACTGGCAAGTCCATGGAAACTTCTTACCTCAAAGACATTCCTGGGTGAAGCCCACTCCACAATTGCCTTAACCTTTTCTAGATCCATCTTCAATCCTTCTGCAGAAACAAAAACCCCAAATACACCAATTCTTCCTTCATGAATGAGAATTTCTTCAAATTTATCAGTAGTTTATCTTGGTGCAGCTTCTTCAAGACATAATTAAGATGCCTTAAATGTTCTTCTCTAGTTCTGCTGAAAACTAATATATCATCTAGATATACTATCAAAAATTTACCAATGAACTCTTTCAATAATTCATTCATAAGTCTCATAAAAGTGCTTGGTGCATTTGACAACCCAAAAGGCATTACCATCCATTCATACAGTCCTTCATTTGTTTTAAAGGGAGTTTTCCATTCATCACCCTCTCTTATTCTAATCTGATGGTATCCACTCTTCAAGTCTATCTTTGAGAAATATTTAGCACCACTCAAACAGTCCATTAAGTCCTCAACTCTAGGCAAAGGGAATCTATACCTGATTATGATCTTATTAATTGCTCTGGAATAAGTACACATCCTCCAGCCTCCATCCTTCTTTGGGCTCAATACTGCTGGCACAGCACATGGACTCAAACTTTCTTTGATCAGTCCTTTGTCCACCAATTCCTGTACTTGTCTCCTGACTTCCTCATTTTCCTTGGGAGTCATTCTGTAGGCTACCTTATTTAGCAGATTTGAGCCAGGGATAAAATCTATCTGATGGCTGATCTTTCTCACAGGTGGTAGCTCATCAGGTAAATCATCCACAACAATTTCATAGTAATCATCTAACACCTCTTGGATTTATTCTGGTAAATCAGAAATATTTGTAGAAGTAATAACTACTTTAGGTTTGCAAAATAAAGCAAAGCTTACCTCTTCTTCTTCTATCTGCTGCAGATATTCCTTCCCGCTCAGCATCAAGGTCTTTGGATCAATCACTCTACTGGATGTCTCTCCTTCTTCCATGGGTATCAATGTATGATGTACCCCATCCTTGAAGAACTTGTAAGTGTTCTTCTTGCCATCATGCACTACTGATCTATCAAAATGCCAAGGTCTACCCTGCAATATATGACACACATCCATGGGAATTACATCACACAGGACCTTATCTTTATATTTTCCCATTTGCAGCTCTATCTCACATTGTTCTTTCACAACCAGCTGATGTCCTTTATATAGCCATGACACCCTGTAGGGAGTTGGATGCTCCCTTGTCTTCAACTTCATCTTTTCTATTACCTCAGTGGAAACCAGATTTTCGTTGCTACCACTATCAATAACTAGCTCGAAGCATTTCCCTTGGAATTTGCATATGCTCCTAAACAAAGTCTTCCTTTGTGCAGGCTCAGTGACCTCTTTGGCTTGCTTTAACAGAACCTTACTTACCACCAAGGATTCTCCCCTCTATGGAAGAATTTTTCTTCAATCTCTGCTTCTTCTTCAGCCTGGGCAACAACAACATTTCTTGGACCAGCACCCACATTCTCTGGACATTCATAATGCTTGTGTCCCACTTGCTGACATCTATAACACCTCAATTATCTACCTCTGCCTCTGTCTCTGCCTCCTCTTTCCTTTCCTCTATAAGAACCCCTTCTGCCCCTTGCATCATCCTCTACAGATGCATTCTGAGGTGAGCTACTATTAGCTCCATCCCTGGGTGTAGTAGGCTTTCCTCTACCACCCTGACTTCTCTTCCCATGGAAAGTACCTCTCTTCTTGGCAGACTGTTTCCTCGGGAGTTTCTCCTTTGCTTTCAAGGCCATTTGGTAGGCCTCTTCCACTGTCTTAGGAGACAGGAGACCAATCTCATCTTGCATATCTAGCTTGAGACCATTCACATATCTGGCAGTCTTCTCTAGTGTGTCTTGAAATTGCCCAAATCTTATGCTTACTCTGTAGAATTCCTCTGTGTATTCTTTTACTCTCAGCAACCTCTGTCTCAGGTGCTGCATTTGCTTATACAATGTCAGCTGGTAATCACTAGCCAAGAATTTACCTTTTAATTTGGCCATCATTCTGGTCCATCTCTTGATAGGTTGCTTCCCATCTCTCCTCCTTTCTTCCTACACTCCATCCCACCAAAGTGCAACATGTCCTTTCAGCTTTGTTACTGCAAACTTGAAATTCTTATCTTCACTTATTTCTTCATAATCGAAGCACTTGTTCAATTCATTTATCCAGTCCACTACTTCTTCTAGATTCAACCCCCCTTCATAGCTTGACACTTCAATTCTGGGCTTAACTACAGACCCCGGAATAGTTCTAACGAGCCTCATGTCAGGAGGAATTTCAACATTTTCTTCTGCTTCTTCTGTCTTAGGTTCGCTGATGTCCTCAGGATATCTGGGTTGTCTTCACTCCATGGCATCTATTCTGGCCTCGACCTTCTGCAACATTCCCAACACCTCAGCGTTGGCAACAGGTCTTCTTCTGCCAGCACCTCTACCAACTCGGATTGCCATGTCAGCAAAACAACTTCAGACAACTGCTTTGATACCACAAATGACGCAGAAAAGCCGAAAGTCAGCACCCAATGGAGGGATGGTCAATTATAGCCGTGGCTCGATCAACATTTCCCTTTGTAGCCCCGTTCTTCTCTCCATGTGGTCTACCTTCTTTTCTTGGAATCTTATTTATCAAATTCAGAGAATTTGGTAAATAAATATCATTTGACAACCTTTGAAAAGGTAAATATATCTCTCTCTTTATATTACACCACCCGACCTTATAATAGATGTTTAAACTTTAAACACTTTATATTATATTCCCCGGCTCATATACATTATCTCCAAACTTAGGACTAGAGTTATAACCCTTGCACTTTATAATAATATTTCGCGCTTTGTAAACAAAACTTTTTAATAGATCTTCGCTTCGGGCCCACCTGTATGTATTAATAACCAATCAAACGCATGCACCATACCTCATTTATCGCCCGCGCACTTTGATTATCGTTCGCTCATCTCCTGCCAGCGAACATCGTCTGATGGGCCTCTCCCAAATCAATGCCTCTTATTAATATCGCTTGGCGTCCTGGTACAAAAGTTAACGTGCGATGGCACAGGTTAAACAGTGGTTTTCCTGAGGTACACCTCGCCACGCATCAACAGGTCTATGGAATCGCTCCTCGACCCAGAAATACCGCCTACTCCGCAAAAGCGGTGCGATGAAATCTGGAAACCGCTCGGGGTTTTGAACAATGATTAAACCAAGTTACGACGGGGTTGTGTTATCCTTCGTCTACTTTAACTCAGGGTTGCAACTCGGGTTGGAAATTCAATTCAAACACAACAAACGTAATTCTCTCTCTTGAGCGGGACTTCTATTATCATTAAACAAGTTCAACGACCATGGATTTACGCGGAGTTTTTTTATGAGTGGGGTTAAATGCACAGGTATTATTTGAATGAATTTAGGTAAACAACAAATAGAGATATGTGGAATTGATACAGGGGTTCGATTATACATGCACAGAGTTCATCACTTCGCAATTAAACAATCTCTTCACACTTAAAGATTCGAACCGACTCTATGGAAAATGTGCACTGAAATTATTTAATTGGAAGCAATTGTGAACACACAACTTTGGTTGCAGAAACCTCTCTTCTCCCTACTCTCTCCTCTTCTTGTCCCTTTTTTTTTCTTCATACATCCGAGGCTTACAATTATATACATAAACCTATGACTCTTCGGTTCCTCTGAGACGACTGTTTCAGGAAATCAACAACCTAATTAAAACAATTCAACTAACTGGAATATGACAGCTACACTAACTGAGCTATTCAGCTTCTACAACTCTAACTGATCTAATAATACAATCAGCTAAGGTATTGACACCTAGCTGTAACAATTCGACTGTTTTCAAACCCTCCTAGCCACAACATGTGGACAAAATTCCTACATTGCTAGCTAGTGTCGAATGCCCCTGTATCAATATCCATAGTTAAGAATCTTGTTACATATATAAAAAAATGTATATATATTTAACTTATTATTTATAATTAATGATTATTATTTTTTAAAATAAAGTTACAGTTTAAATAGTTTTTATGATTCTTTTAATTTTAGCAACTAGGCATGTATGATAAAGTATTAGCTATTTAATTTATATGATTACATTAATTTGAAATTTATTTTATATAGATTATACCTTTATCATATGATCATTAATTAAATCACATTTGAAAACCCTATTCTAATTGTTAATTGTGATATGAAATTAAGGTAAAAGTTGTGGGAAACTATAATATTGGGCTAATGGTATTGTAATTAAATCTATTTTTATAAAATTGTGAGTAAAAAAAATAGATAAAATATAATAGTTTAGATAAAATATAATAGTTTTATTTTTATAATAATAAAATAGATATAATGCCTAAATTTCCAAAATTTATATTTAATTTATGAGTTATTTTTGTTGTAGTATATTTTTCTATTTTTTTTTTTAATAATTATTGCAGTAGTATATAAAGACACTATATCTGAGTGGTATATAAAGACACTATATTTTAGATCTCATTGGTAAAGACCAATTAAAATGTATTTTTTTTCTTTTCTTTAAATAAACTATATTCCTCTTAAATAACATGGACATAGGTTCTCACAAACTTGGATTCAAAAAAGAAATAAAAGCTTCAACTAATCAAATTTGCATAAACCACCCTAACTCCAATAAGATAATTAAAACAAATTATACAACTAATATCTTTAAAAACAACATATAATAATTTCCATGGAAAAATAATATGGAGAAAAGACAAATGTAAACAACATATAATAATTTCCATGTAAAAATAATATGGAAAAAGGACAAATGTTAAAAAGAAATCTGGAGTTCTGGGGGCATCCGAGCACAACGTGAGTTCCATCCCGACCATAACCAGTTTTTTTCAGTTTAATGATTACACAAATGCCATTGTATGTTTATCCCACATTTTGTCATGACGGCTCCGGCAAAATTCAGACGCCTCGCGTGTAACCTAGGGAATAAATTCCTTATTAGAGATTCCTAAGGTTGAGCGGTTTTGCAGTCATGCAGAGCCGATGTCGTGTTATGATGAAGTTTCGTTTGAGTGCGCCTATGACACAAAGGTAACAGGGCTTCATACGGCTCCAAGAGACCAGGGCTTCAGTGGCTGCGGGCATCTGTCATGCCAAAACTAATTTCCTGACTAGTGAGGAGGACTCTAGCATAATTTCAAATGTTGGAGGCCTAATATGGCCCTTAAGATTTTTATTCACGATCCCTAGGGCTAGATTCAGTTAGAAATAATTAATTCCTACTTGTCTATGGTTGTAATTATCCATTTGAGGAGTTTGTTCCTACATAATAGGAATTAGTTAGAATATAGTTTCTCCTAGTTTAGTGTGTGGTTGAGAGAATCTCTCAACCACATTACTGTACGTCTAAGATAGAATTCCTATCTTGAGACTTTTGCTTGTATAAATATGTGTGTAATTTCCTTGATTAATAATATAGAATATATTGAGTGTGTGTGTGCTATTTTATCTTGGTATCAGAGCTTCAGAGCCCATAAGGGCCTGAGCCTCGGCCCCTCCTGGGCTGAGGGAAATAGAGAGTTTTGTTTGTAGTTTATTTTTTGAGTTTGTCCGTCTGAGTGGAAGCGATGCCTACCTGAGGAGCACTCGGTGACAAGCGACTAGCAGAAGATTGAAGACTGTGGGCGCTGCGTTTGGAAGGAGGTGTGGCTATTGTTTCTGAGCATCTGCCCGCAGCGGAGTTAGATTGACGACTGTGTGATACGACTGCATGGATCAGATCGGATTTTATTTTGTGGGGTTACTGGAATTGAGTTGAATAGGATCGCAAATTCGTCCAGCGGTCGAATTTGGTAAATCGATAGGGCACTACTGTAGTTGTAGCTGCGAGAAAACCTGGGCGTATTCACAAAGGCGACGGCGTATCCTGTCCATTTTCTTGCATAGCAGAAGTGTGGAGAAGAGTTCTTGTTGTGTTGTTTGCTTCAGACGACAATTTTGTTTGCTATCGATAGAAGGGATCAGTTTTCAGAGATCATCTCTGAATTGCTTTCTCTAGATTCAGAGATTATTTTTAAACAGTTTGGCAGACGATCTATATTCATTATGCCCCACTATTAATAACAGCATCGACTTCAAACTTGGATGTTCAAACTACGAACACTTCACCTCATTTTTTTAAGTTGCATCGATATTGATCCTGGTGCCCAATTTGTTTGTTGAATTAAGATGTCTAAAGTAGTAATTGGTACTTAAGACCTTTTCCAAATGTATATCCATTGCTGGAGCCTCTGCGGGAGCATATGGTTGCCCTTCCTTGGGTAGATAGTGAATGCTCCATGTATGGAGGATTGCTGCCATGATATGTGAGCATGCCAAAAGAGTGTGCCAACTTGAATTTGCAAGTATATGACTGCCCTTTTTGTATAGGGCACTCTGTTATTACTGACATTGCCAAAGAGATCGCGGTGGAAATGCTTGAGAAGCCTTATATAGATCCTAAAACAGTACTTGCTATCATACTAGGCGGTGGATCAGGAACACTGTTTTTTTCCTCTTACAGGAAGAAAAGCCAAACTGGCAGTACCAATTGGTGGAGGCAGGTCTCATGCGTTAGGAGAGCGTCTAAATTATGTGGAACAACAATGTAGATATGACCCACATTCTGCACGGGTCAAAACGAAACCCTTGTCGATTTCAGGGCGTAGCTGTGGGCTCAGCGACGGGAGAGCGGTGAAATTCTGTTATGAATCATTAAACTTTATTATAGCCAGTACTAGAGGATAAGCGAGGAAATCTTAAGCCACGAGTATTTCAAAGATAGCGGCCAGGATCTTGGCTTGGCTAACAAGCAGCTCCGCTGTTATGCCCACTTCATTCTCATCTGCCTCATGCTAAATCGTAGGGAGATGATCCAACATCTTCTTAACTAGTTTCGGATGCTTGTCGATGAATATTGCTAGACTTTTCAAGAGACTGATGCTAAAGAATGGAAGATAATAGTGTAAGAAATTATTCATTTACTGCATTTCAAAATAGCAGGCCTTTACGATATAGTGTGCGGCTTGATCCCTATTCAAATTCACATCCTTCTGTTGCTAGCCTGGAAGAAGGACAGACTTTAAAATTAAGAGATGCTTGATCGGTTAACTCTGTCTTATAAGAGAACTCATCAAGCTTCAATTACAATAGAATTGTTAGAAATTATTTCTAGTGCTTGTAGTGAACAAGGAGCTAGAATGTCTGCCGTGGACAGCTCTAGCAGAAATGCTGAATATGCATCAAGAAGCATTTTGATTGAATCCTCAGATTGATTTTTCTAAAGCTGATTAGATGGGGAACTGAGAATGGAATTGATTATTGGCTGGTGGAAAACTCATGGTATCACATTTTTTTTTGATCTTGTACATTTTCCAATATTGATTTGTAATTGCTACTATTTGAATTTGATCACTCGGTTGTTGGCAAGAAGTTGGACAAGGCCATTGAGAAGGGCCAAATCCTCGAATGTTGGATTTTTTGTTTTGGTTTCAGTAAATTTTAAATATTTCGTTGGAACCAATCGGTGTTGGCTTAATCTACATGCTCATGTTAAACAATGCAGAGTTCAGCAAAGAAGTCGACAGATTGTTGTGTCTTCTGCAGGTATCAGAAGAGGTGCGGAAGCACGTGGAATTGCTGAGAGGCTTTTTAGCTTCTTGTGTTTGGTGTAGTCATCTTCCGGCAGAGACAGAAATTAATGTGAATAGTTTTTTGTTTTATTTAGTTTCTTGGAATCATGTTTAAAGATTATTGAGCCTTATTGAGCCTAGCTAACTCAATGTAGGTAAAGTTATTTTGTTACAATTGTCCAATCTAACAAATGACAGGTTAAGCATGGGATTCCAAGAATTCATTTGACAAAGACAAGGATGCCCAGGATGCAGGAGAAGATGAGGGAATGAAGCAGCAACAACGTTTATGGTGGACAACAAAATAGATGTTTGTTTGAGTTAGTGTGGTTTGTGGAATAGACTCCCTAGCATGTTATAAGCAAGTCCAGTTGTTGTAATGGTCATTGTGTGTACCCAGAAACTCCAAAATGTGGTATGACATGTAAGCCTTTTAAAGGCATCTAAAAGTTTGTGGTGATCTTAAAACCACTTTGTAATGGTTTATGGTCAGCCTGAAACCATCTTTTGTCACTGTAAAGTGATGGTTGGTGGTGAGCCAGAAACCATCTATAGAGCCTTTGTGGTTGGTTGCCTTTGTGTCTTGAGGTGCCTTTGTGGCCGAATGTACACGAGTGGCCGCGTGTGCATGAGAGATGTGTGCTTAGCAGAGCTTTGTGCTCAATCGAGCAGGTGGACTGCAGTAACACCTGGCTCAGTCTCAGATGATTCATTAATCTCTAAGAAGAAGGGGGTTGGTGTGCTTTCTTAACTGACAGTCGTGCTGAGAAGCGAAATTGTCACAACTGTTCAGTACATACTCGTGCCAACGTGCCAAATCACGGGAATGGCGCGGAAGTGCACAATTTTTTTATTTAGGAAGACACCAACACAACTTCATGGGGGTTCGCGGGAAGCCTCATCTTCATTTGACGATTTGCGAAGATGCAGATCGGAGAAGTTGCGGATCTATCTGGGAGAGGCATATTGGACGATCCGCGGGAAGCCTCAACTTCGCTGGACGATTTGCGAGAGGAGAAGATCGGAGAAGTTACAGATCTGTCCGAGAGAGGAAAATTGTGTTTTGGAGATTCTGCACATGCAATTCGCCTGATGATGGTGGATTTGCAGGTACATATATGCAGTGATAGCAATCGACAGAATCATGTATGCGAAGGACATCCTACAGGACTAGTGGTTGCAGCGGTTGGTACCCATGCATTCTAGTGGATGGTTGCTCTTTTATATGGACGTCGACATATTCTTTGTTATGTTTAACCACAACCAGACTTTGTGAATCACTATCATGACAAGTAGTCATTAAGGGGGGGAGTTAGAAATAATTAATTCCTACTTTTCTATGGTTGTAATTCTCCATTTGAGGAGTTTGTTCCTACATAATAGGAATTAGCTAGAATATAGTTTCTCCTAGTTTAGTGTGTGGTTGAGAGAATCTCTCAACCACACTAATGTACATCTAAGATAGAATTCCTATCTTGAGACTTTTGCTTGTATAAATATGTGTGTAATTTCCTTGATTAATAATATAGAATATATTGAGTGTGTGTGTGCTATTTTATCTGCTTCAGCATGTATACATATGTTTCTTCGGGACACACTTATATAGAGTAAGGGTTGTCCCAACATGTCGGACAGAACGTGTACATATAAGTTGTTCAGTTTCATCTTTATCTTGGAGGCCATGCTGCCCAATGGGCGATGGTTTTTTCTCATATGTAGGTTAAAATAAGTAATTACTCCTTCATGCAGAAAAATATATAAAGATCCAACTCTAATTTGAATCTGATTGAAGTGTCTAACTTGATAAAAGTTACCTCTAGTGTGAGTTTGCATGAAATAGATAATTAAAGTTAGATTTAAAGAAAAAGTTGGTTAAAAGTATAAATAAAATCATATATTTAGTTGTATTAATTGAGTTTGTAATATTAGGAATTTTGCTTCTATGATCCATAAATTGTGATTAAAATCTTTCGGTGAGTTTGTAATAACTTAACGATTAAAATTACAATTCGGTATTTATATCATGCATATTCTATGTTTTTTCAATTTTATCTTTCTAACGAATTGGTATTAGGGCCAAACGATTTAGAAAAATAGAATATCTATAAATCAACAACTACACAGAGTATTAATTGAGTTTGTAATTAATCAAAAATTGAAATTACAACTCGGTATTTATATCATGCATATTCTATATTTTTTCAATTTTACATTTCTAAAAAATTGGTATCAGGGCCAAACGACATAAAGAATTATAATATCTATAAATCAACAACTACAGAGCTACACTTCGAGGAAAAAAATCATTATTTATTGAAAGAGGTGAGCAATGTGCAGAGCCACCACTTAATCAAGAGGAGCAAGCCAACAAAAATTTAAAAAACGCGTGTAACTACCATGAACAAGCATTGTCACAGTCAGGAAGAAGTCAGCATGCTACTTCTTCAATCTTTAAAACGTTTTCACAAGATTTTGGAGTGATTTTGAAAGCTTGTGTATTAAAAAGTGATTTGAGAGAGATTCTTCGTCAAGGTTAACATAACTATTCATAGTTGCAATTTCACTTTTTAATAGTCCATTAAAAAAAATAGATAGAATATATATCATTTTTTGTTTTGGAGGTATGCAAAGAAAAATAGAGGAAAAGGAAATGGGAAATAGATTTCATTGTTGCATAAGGTGAATTTGTGAAGGACAATAGGTATGGGTGGTAAAGAATGGTTTAAGCATTTCAAAAGAGGAAATGGAAGAGAAGAGGTAGAGATAGTTTCTATGTTTAGAGAGGCTTATGCCATAGCCAAGGAATTGATAAATCTAGAGAGGCTTAGGCCATAGCCAAAGAACCGATAAATCTAGTAGAAGACAAGAAGAGATCAAGGTTGATTGGTTTAATATGGATCTGCTACAACTTCCCATGTCCTCTTGTGAGAAATTTGGAATCTAGTTTGTTAAGATGGAAACTTTTCTATGTTGCAAATATTTGTGGTATGATATTATGAAGAATGATAACCTAATGATGAGGAAAAATATGACTTAGCTTTGAGTTTCATACAACAAGAAATGGGTGAAATAGTTTTTGTATAAGCTATCAAAAGCTACATCTTCCAAGGAAGCGTGTAAGATACTAGAAGAAGATTTTAGTTGAAGGGGGGGTGACATGCAACAATAGGTATGTCATAGGGAGAGAAGTCTGCAATTGTAGCAGAAGAAAGTGAAGACATTGATGGATCCCATTATGTGGCTGTACAGGTGGAAGGTGAAGAAGTTCATGAAAATTTTGTAGAGGAGGTGGACATTCTCATTGTAGAAAAAAATAAATGAAGCTAAAGATGGAACTATGCATGAGGCAGTGTGTGATCCACTATGTGGTGATTTCAAAGAAGATAAAAATTAAGTGGTTCAATAGATTTTGGTGAGTATAACAACTGACAACATAACAATGGAGGATAGATTCATTGCAACAACAAAGGTAAGAAGAAGGAAGAAAATACAATGCTCTCCTAGTAGAGCAGAATGAAAAGAACCAATATGGTTATTGTAGTGTGTTTTGAGGTCAATTTAACCATGTTTTTTAAGTGGCATGTGTTCAAAATAACATGGGAGATGAATTTGAAAAAAAAATGTTGATAAGTTTGATGCATATTTGAAGCTCATTGAAGAATGGATTGAGAATTTAATTGAACAAATTGATCATAATGTTAATGTAGCAGCTGGGATAAAATAATTTAATAAAATAGTTAATGAGAAAAAGAAGAGTGATTATGATTTAAATTATGATTTTAAATGTAAGATTAATGCTGATATTGAGTGAATTAAATCTTATTATGGACTAGTGATATGGAAGGAGCCAGGCGTATGATAATGATAAAATTAATTTTGGTTATAAACTTGATGATAGTGTGCATAAATAGCAGTAGTCCACAAGTAAGTATATTATTGAAGAAGAAAGTGGTGAGAAGAGGCTCAAAGACCTTGAGTTAATTTTCATAATGTTAACAAACAAAGTCAAGAAGTGTTGGAATATGTAACTCCTACTTGTCTTTAGTTGTAGTTTTCTCTATGTATAGAGTCTATTCCTATTTGTTAGGTTAGTTCCTATTTTGGTATTAAGGTTGAGATATTCTCTCAACCAAATTATTGTGCGTCTAAGATAGTTTCTCTATCTTGAGACTGCACCTCATGTATATATGTAACTCTATTTGTTTGATTAATTAATAGAGCTTGCATGCTCAGTTTCTAAGTTGGTATCGGAGCCCATTTGGGCCTAGACCTTGGCCCCTCCCGGGCTGAGGAAAATAAGAGTATATTTTTTTTTATTCTTTCATTTTTCCATCACGAGATGATTCGAAAGGAATCAAGTTATGTTGCACTGAGCTGCCGGTGTGGATTATGGAGCATACTGTGCAGCTTAGAAAGTGTGTGGAGAGCGAGATTAGAACACTGTGAGCAGATCTGAAATTGAAGTCACAGTGGCTGAGGGTAGAGCGGCGTGTGTGCATATTCATGCCTCGCATATATTGACAAATTGTTATTGTCTCCAGAGTGTTGCCTACCTGAACGCGCTGCCACCGAGTGAGGACAAAAGTGCTTAGTTTGTGTTGCCTACCTACCTCAGTTTGTGTGTACGCTACCCCTGACCTCTCCATAAACTGCTACCGATCTGGTGCTACAAAGTAGCCACCTTACTTGAATTTGCTTCTGTCGAAAGATCTGTGTTGTGCAATTTTTTTTTGGTGCTATGTCTAGACTTGGGCTGATTGGTTTTTGATGGTGGTCATTCTGTCTACCACCACGGTGAATTTTCTCGGTCCAAGTTGTTTGTTAGATGCATGTCTATGCTATCCACAACAGCGGTGGTTTCTAGATTGTGGATTGGTGGTGGTGTCTGTTTCTGTCGCGGTGTGTTGTTCATCCGTTTCTGCGGTGGTGATTGACGAGTCCACATCCTATGCACAAATAAGAAGATTTTGTTGTGAATTTTGAACGTAGAAATACGTGCACCGCACAACGTTGAGCTGGCATGTCTCTGTTAGTAATTGTCCGCAAGAAAAGGATTCGCTGCAGAATCCTTTCACTCTTCTTCCTCTGCTACGCATAGGGTTTATTAGTTTGGTTGAAAGCTAGAGAAATTTTCCCATGGAACAATGTGAATCGTGTTTGTTAATAGTGCTCAAAATTCTCTATCCTTTTATTGTAAATGAAGGGGGTGAAGCCTTGTTTGGAAGTTGCAGAATTTGGTTTGAGACATACCAATTCTCGACATTATTTTCGGCCAACAATGTTACAGTGCATTAGAGAAAATCTCCAAAAAATGTGGCCATTATGTGTGGGTCTATTGCAGGCGGATTGTTCTATTGCAGGTGGATTGTTCATCTTTGTTATATCTCTATTTATATTGCTTAACAAATAAACAAAATGAGATCCATTACCATGGAGAGTACTCCAGTTCTGAAACAAAGGAATGAAGATTTGGGAAGGCGTGATGGCTTCTCTGGATCGGTATTGTTGTTCTTGCAGAGTGGGCTCAAACAAAAAATGCAACGTTTGTTTTCTTAAGAAATGGTTCCATAATTGTGATAGTGAAGTTTTCTCTGTGGAATGTGAATTTTTTTCCTGAATTGAATGCAACCCGTGTGTATGAGGTAGTATAATATTTGTGCTCTCGGTTGTTGTATGGCAAGAGGGTGGACGAGGCCACTGCGAAGGGCTAACTCCTCAAATGCTGTTTTTTTTTCTTTTGGTTTCACTTTGTTTTAATTGCTCGTTGGAATCAATCAGTGGTGGTTTCACCCACATGTTCGAGTTTGAACAATGCAGCTTTCAGATATCAGAAGAGGTGTGGAAGCATGCAGAATTTTGGGAGGCTTTCAGCTTCCTCTGTTTGGGATCAACCTGGTTGAAGGTTGAAGACATTTCTAGCATGGTCTCATGGTGCAACAGTGAATTGAGCTGAGGGCAGTGTGGTGAGCTGCCTCGACGTGATTATGTTTCTATACAGGTTGAAGATGAAAAAATTGTTGTCTTCGTGAATTATTCTGCTTTCATGTTGAGACTGGTCAACTTAACATGTAAACAAATTTATGTAAATCTGGTTAAAAGAATTAAATGTTGTATTGTTGTGACATTTAGTTTGGGTAACTATTGTCACGAGTGTGAATCGTTGTTGGAATTTCCCATTCCAACAAAAAACAAGTTTATTTGCAGGAATAATTTACTACCAGATGTAATGAAGACATGACAATGAAAATGACATCCTAGATTGGGGGATGATCAAGTTTGTGTGTGCCGAGTGTGGTGGAAACATATCTGCATGGTCAATTGCGAGGAGATTAGCCTAGAAATAGTTCTTCATTGTTGCAGCCTGATAACCAATGTGAGAAGGCATGTTTGGAAGTCTCTTGTGTCGACACCAGATGTCCATCGACGATGATGGAGAGTTGAATATGGTGCAATGAGAATGGATTTTTGTTTTTTTGGTTGCGTTACTGTGGCAATGTTACTGCAGATCCGACCTGTGTGTCATTTCATGCTCTAGAGAAGAGCTAGTAAGCCTTAATGGCCTGTGGCCCCTTTGTGGTTGGAGAGCCTTTTTGGCGATGGTAAGTCTTTATGGCTGGAGAGCCTTCATGGCAGTGATAAGCCTGGGTGGCTGGAGAGCCTTTGTGGCGGTGATAAGCCTTTGTGGCTGGAGAACCTTCGTGGTGGTGATAAGCCTGGGTGGCTAGAGAGCCTTCGAGGTGGTGATAAGCATTTGTCGTTGTGATAGGCCTTCATGGTTGAGTTGAGCCTTTGCAACTGTGTTGAGCCCTTCGTGGCTATGTTGAACCTTGGTACCTACATTGTATCTCCTCAAGGCTGAGCGCCTGAGCAGTGGAGGTGAATTACTGCTTGTCGAAATGTGAACTAGCAAGCAGGTGAATGGGTGTTGCTCATGTATGTTCATGAAGCAACATGGAGCAATCAGTTGTCAATGATATGATAGGGATCAGATCGAAGACAACGTGTAGTGTATGATCTTGGATTTTCTCACAACAACAATGTGGGTAGTGTTCTAGTGAACTGAAATTCGAGGCAGTCTGTCCGTAGCAGTGAATGGCATGGCCATGTGTTGAACATTTGCATGCCAGTTTTTTTTTTCTTCTTCATGGATATTGTATTAGAGTCATGGTTATCGCTTGTGCTTATATTGTCATTTCATATTGTTTTTTTTTTGTATGGGTAAACATGGAGAAGTCTTGGAAATTTGTATAAATATTGAGATTTGCAACCTCAATATGATGTCATTCTATTAGAATTTGCAACTCTAATTGATGACAGGTAAAACATGGAGACCAAGACCAGCTTGCCAAAGTAAAATGAAGATGCCAAAGACTCAAAAGTATAAAGCCAAAGTAATGGTGTGTTCCAGCATATGAAAGTGCAGTGTTCTTGGAGGTGAATGGTATGGTGAGTGACAAAGGAGGATGCATAGTCAAGTTTGTGAGAGTTTGTTTTGTGTGAGTTTCTTGGAATAGACTCATGACTATGGTAGATTATGAGTCACAGTTTGTAATTAGAAGCAAATCTACATGTCATTTATTGTTTGTACATGCTGTAAGACCCAAAGAGGCATGCATACCCCTTTGTTATATGTACCCTCTGTCAGAGAGTTTTAACACCCTGGAAGTGTGTCATGCAGGATGGATACACTTGGGTGGGCCGTATTGGTTTTAGACTCCATAAGGTGAAATTTAATATCAAGGGGAGTTAATCAAGAGGTTGGATAAACCATGTATGTGAAGGACTTCCTAGTAGATTGGCGGCTGCAGCGGTTGGAACCCATGCAATTCAATAGATGGTTGTTCCTTTATATGGACATCCACAACAACAAACTGTAATTACCAAACAGGACTAGTTGTAGATTTTGCAGATAGATATTGAGACAATTAGTCATTAAGGGGGGGTGTTGGAATATGTAATTCCTACTTGTCTTTAGTTGTGGTTCTCTCTATGTATAGAGTCTGTTCCTATTTGTTAAGTTAGTTCCTAGTTTGGTATTGAGGTTGAGATATTCTCTCAACCAAATTAATGTGCGTCTAAGATAGTTTCTCTATCTTGAGACTGCACCTCATGTATATATGTAACTCTATTTGTTTGATTAATTAATAGAGCTTGCATGCTCAGTTTCTAAGTTAAATTAATCTATCTTTCCAGATTATTTTATTATTTTATTATTTTATTAGAAACTTGATAAAAAGATAAGTATCAATGTTTAAATATATGTATTAGAAACTTAATGAAAAGATGAGTATCAATGTTTAAATATATGTATAAATAGATGTATGAGGTTTCGATTATAGTTTATAGAAGGTCTAGTTTCCATTAAATTTTAGATTTAATTTTTAAGATGAAAAATGATTTTTAAAATATATTTTATTGTTTATCTAGAAGTATTTGGATATTAGGTTTTTAGTGATTTTGATATGCAATGATGACATGATTCCATGTTTCAAGTCAACTAGTTGCTCATCATTAATATATTTAGTTTTTTTTTAATATTAATTTTTAAAATTAAGTAATTTAAAATTATAAAAATAATAAACTCAAAATAAAATAAAACTTTCAATTTTTTTATTTTATTTAAAATATAAGTTAAAAGTCTTACAATTTTTATGGTAAAGTAATGTAATTTTTTTAGGAAAATTAAAAGATCCAAAATTCAAATCCCTAGATTATGACTTAATTTATGAAGCAAAAATTCCTAATGCCATAGTCTAACTAGCCAGAGGAATCGCCTTGAAAATCATGAAAATTCTGGTAAGATTTTCAGAAAATCCGGCAGGAATTTTTCCAAATCCATGTTATAACTATCAAAGTTTAATATTTTGGGTGTCCTATAGGTTTTTAATGGTACTGAATCCATTTCCAATATTAAAATCAAGATTCAAGCACTGTTTCTGCAAGATTTTTTAGATTTTTTTGACCCGAATTCTGGCCAATTTTAACCGTTCGGGCAATTCCTCTGGCTCGTTAGACAATGCCATTACTAATAACTATATATGTGAGGCACACTACTAATTCTTCTAAAACTATATAGTTAAATAGTTACAAACAAATCATTTTTATTTTACGAGAAATAAACTCAATTTACTTGTAATTATTATTGTAACTTTAAAACTAAATTATTATTATTTCTTATACTATTGAAACTTTTTCTATCATACTCAAACTATTCTTATTCTCATTTACACTCTCATTCACTGAAACCTCGTATCTATCTATCTATCTATATATATTATTATTATTATTATTATTATTTCCTGCCCAAAGAACCAGCACAGACTCTTGTAATTGTTTTGAGAGGGAATGTGAGCGTTTGCATTGGAATATGAGCCATTTGTAGAAAAATAATGGCTTTAACCAATTTTTTGTAATTCTCTGGGCCTATTGAATATTGAAACGTTTTGATTTTAACCAATCAAGCATTTGGATGTTTTATTTGGCTTTTTCTCTAGGCCAAGAGGGTCATAACGTAGCCTTACAATGCATATTGATAAAAAAAATTGGCATGGTTCAGTAATATGTCGTTGTTGAATTGCCCAAATTGGGTTGCATGGCAATGCGTTGTAGCATGTTATATTTTTAGAGGCAATGTGTCATTTTGCATGTTACTCATTTTGAGTGTTATCTATGTCAGTGTACTAGTTGGCAAGGGCTTAGGACAAAAATTGGTAAGTCAAGCTTGTATGCCGAATACTGCAATTCACATGGCTGGAGGAAAGCCCACTTTGGATTGTTAGGTTGGATTTACACAGTTCCTGATTTTCTAAGCTATGTGCAGAGACATATTTCCTTTGCTCCAATTGGTTCTGTTGAACCACACATATTTTCGCTGCTCCATTTACCTGTGTGTAACAATAGATTCTAATTCCTCCAGTGACTTCCTCACGCCATTTTGTAGTATATTTTTAGCTTTTTTTTTTTTTTTTAATTCCTTCGCTTTGCGCCCCTCCTCAACTTGGTTTGTATTCTCTATCTTCCTCAATACTGTCGACATATAGAGGTAAACTTCAACTTGGTCTGCATCCTCCATCCCCTCAGTGTTATCTGCATATACAGATAAATTTAATATTTTTTTAATGATGGTGAATCTTACTATTTTTTTTTTTATACTCTACAGTCTAAATTTCATGATATCATATTAATATTTTCTTCTAAAACACAGACTCATATTTTATCCCTATATAAACCCACTTCACATCAAGTGTGAAACCCCTGTAACATTCACCTTATATGCAAAAGTAAAGTTGTTGAACATTAGAATGCATGTTCAAGTGCGAAATTAATCTACTAATCCATGCAGGAGTAATAATTAAAATAGATTGACTGAGAAAAGTTAAAATGTTTGTGTTTCTTTAAGCGTTTAATTAGCTAATGTCATCCAGAATTTAACTCGTAAAAGCTGGAGCCGGTTGATTGTTTTGAAAAACATTAACAATTAGCAAACTAAAAATGAGTACGTGGGGCAAAAACTAGAATCGTGAAATTTCTTTGACCTCAAAATTACAAAATAATATCGTCTTTTTCGTTTTAAATTTTCTTTGGGTGAACATACAACAAGGGTTAGGTTGAACAGAAAGTTCGTTGGTGGTAGTTCCCTTCCCATATTACAATTTCACATCCCATGGAAAATTGGAAAATTGTAGTTTTGAAACATAACACACTCCCCATATTACAGTTTCACATCCCATGGAAAATTGGTAAATTGTAGTTTTGAAACATAGCACATTTCCCTAAAGCTCGAAATGGGTGCGACAAAGACATAAAACCTGATGTTGCTGGCTATGTCTTATTGTGTCTAGCTCAACGGATATGTGGAGAATCAACTTTTAAATTAACGAATATGAATTTTTGAAATTACCAGTAATCATTGCTGACAACAAAACTTTGGTGGAGAACTCCTACTTCTCCAACATCCATCTACTCATATGTATCAATCCATTGTCTAACTATTGGTGGTTGTGAATCGTGGTAGGAAATTTGCAATTTTGTTGTGGTGTTGCATCACATATTATACCAACACAAATAAGTGGTCTAGATCATGTAGAATGCCTTCTAAATATTTCTATGTCTGAATGAACTAGAGAGTTACGGTCATTGTGCACTTTTGTCCCTTTATTGAGAAAATTTCATCAATTTTTCATAGCTTGCACCAATAGATATCTCTGAATATTTTAAACTGAGTAATTTAGAGCATGGAAAAAAAATTCTCAAGGTGGTATGTGAAAAAATATTCAATGTTGCATCAAAACTACACACATTGTGTATCCAGGGACTAATCAAAGATAATTTTCAAGGTTGAAGAGGACTTTCAAGTCTATGTTGGCCAGCAAATTTCTGCCGGACTGAGAAGGTCAATGTCAATTCTAATACTCTGATCATTCCACCTCTTGATGTAGCTATATGTTTGAATACAATGGACTCAAATAAAAAATTTCAGAGACTTTGGCTAGGCAGGTGTAGTGAGTAAACTACTCGGTACTTTTGGCTGGAAGTTTGTTGAATTATTGTAAAAGAAACTCTACTTCAATAAAGTTATGGATAGGTCAAGCATTATTAATTCATTTACATCTAAAAAACGGCTCCAATTTTTTCCTTATGAGGCTATAGTCACCATGTTTTATACTCTGTCGATTCTTCCACTTGATAGGACCAGACATTCTAGTTCCAAAAAAATTCCATTTCACTCAAGTGAACATATCTGAAGTTTTCTCTTAGTATCCTCTATGGATTTGCTCAAATTTGTGATTTTAAATGCTACACAACGTCAACTTCTTCTTTACTAACGCCTGAGGATACTCCAATTCAATTCTAAAAAATGAGACCATCTTCAGCAGATCTCTCAAGCAAATACATGCCCTAATTTCCAGAAATTACCAACCTTTAGCAGATCTGCCCAGCTAATACATGCCCTGCTTTCCACCAATTAACAACAATGTAGTAAAAACATTAAAGCATGTAGTTACTCATGACTACATGTACATTGATCTAATATATTTCATGGATCCAACCTCATATTTGATGGTGTTTTTCTACTGATATAAAAATGTATATCATTAATTTCCCTTCCGACAAGAAACGACAATGATAAACCCAAAATACCGACAAAGACAGGTTTACATAGAAAAAAATGAAAATATCCACATACAAAAAACCTAATATAAAATCACATCAGTTTCCATAAAATTAAGATAAAGGGTACTCGAGCATAAATACTTCATAAATTATACACAAGTGAATGCACAATGGGTGCACCTGAGAAAGCTTTTCTTTCCCACATTCTGGATCTGATGTTGAAAACCCAACTATTGCAGTGGCTGGATTGGATGCATTATAAGCTATTGTTCCATTTAATTTAGTCTTGACTGAAACCCTATTTCTCTTAAATAGATGGCTGAAAAGACGGAGAGCTACACTCACATTGTTACTCCTCTCAGGCATCTGTATCCACGAGCTTTCGGCCTCAATTCAAATCAAAGTTGGGCCCTCATTACATCTTACTCGTGTGCCAATTTCAGTAAATAAATCCAAGTTTGGTTTATCCCAAATCCCTCATTACTGCTTACTAGTGTGCCAATTTAAGTAAATTTAGTCAAATAAGGAGGACAAGTGTGAAGGATTGATGGATTCTTTCAATAGCTCTCACACGTCAAATGCATGCAAGGTTTGGGTTACATGTCTTTTTCCTTTTACTTTTATGAAAGTGTTGAATTGCCCACCACTTCATAGATGGTACCTCTGTTGGAAAGAATATTTAACCATAATATACATCAGAGATGTCGTTTCTCAATGAGAGTTTTAATGTCGGTTGATAACAGTCGTTATCCATATCCCTGTCTACATTAAATGCTGGAAAAGTATAGGTCTCGCGACATTAAAGCTAACACAATAACTTTGCCTCACACATTAATTTTGTTCGAAGTGAGTGGTAGTCAGTGCAGCTAAGGGTCAGATATATAAAGTTATAAAAGACCCAAAAGCCAACGTATCGAGTTTCTTTTCAATAAAACTAAAATAAGCTTTGTTTTACAACTTTAGATAATTCAAATTCTTTATAAAAGAAATGGCATGCCCTGTTCTTGCGTTACCTAAATTCCTAACTATTATTTAGATTCTATCATAGAATGTAATGCATCAAAACACAGTTATTGGCCTTGTAGTGAACTTTGAATGATACTTACTAGTAGTTTTTATTTTGTAATGTGGAATGACATCATGTGTGGCAATTTTAAATTATACTCATTAATTGTTTCTATTTTGTTATGTAGAATGACATTTTGTGTGTCAATTTTGAATGATACTTATTAGTTGTTATTTTGTTCTATTGGCAGGGGTTAGTTTTTTCGCAACCCTTCTTGTTTTAATTTTAAACTATACATACCTCATCTCCAACAATTTACTTTTTGTTTAATCTTTAGAGATTCTAGTTTCAGGGTATATTGCTTTTACATATTATCTGTTCATTAGATGAAAATAAAATGACATAACACATAGAGTGAAAAGCCAGTAATCCAATGGTATTAGATTTCTATGATGTAAACAGAAAGTAGAGGATTAAAGAGAGTGCAGAGCCAGTTATATGTGGGTCGTGCTTCATCCATAACGAGGACGACGATGATGACTGAATGAGTTATATCATTTGAATATTCATCATATATAACATGATAAATTATCATCTTATAATTTATGAGAAGTGAAGTTATAAAGAACTTAATTGAAACTGGAAGTCCCCCATTCGAGAATAAGTTGAAGAGGGGCTAGTAGTCTTGCTTCCACGCGCTTTCTCCCACTTACCATCTCAAGAACCAAGATCCAATAACTATAAAAAATAACTTGCCGGCTTTTTCATCTCATTGCTCCTGAACGGCATATTATGGTGTAGTGTAGCCTCTGCCTTATACCATGTACATGAAAAATATGAATTAATGATGATTTGAAAATAAGTAATAAATGAACTTCTGAAATTACATTGTTCTTCTGATTGTAACGGGAAAAAAAGGGTAGATCTAGGTGTCGCAAAGCACGGTTTGCGAACCCTAGTATAGCGCAAACTAAATATATAAATAAGATTCTAGGATGAGTTGAAGATGTAAGTTCTAGTAATTAATATTGTAATTTGGTAGATCTCGTCTGAGGTTTTGTGTAGATTTTTCTGGGTAAGGGCTCCTGCTAGTTGTGTGCACAGAGACCCTAAGTCCAGCTATATGCGGACCTCGATGGTTGTGTGCGCAAGTATGTGAAAGAGTCTGTAAGAAGAATCTGAAGTACTAATGAATGGAAGGACATTTAATTGATATTAAATTCCTCTGTGATATGTTATGAGTTGTGATGCATGCTATTTCCATGTTATTTCCGTGATATTGAATATTGTTAGTAGATTGGTTGATCACATGTATTAGATACTTAAAATATCAATGAATGCATAGATCTGGTGATATTTGGTTATATTTATCTAGTTAGATGAGTATGTTATGAGCTACAGGTTGTGCCCAAGGCATTCTGTTAAATTATGTTGTTAAGGGTTTCTCGTTAGTGTCTTCTCTACACAGATCTATTTAAGGGTACCCACTGTTAGCTAGCTATAATTTTTTTTATATCAAATGCTAGCTAAAGAATTTTTGGAGCCTTCAAGAAACAAGTTTTATTACTAAAAAATGTTATCTCTTGAATACTCTTGAAGGCCTCATGCATCTATCCAAATATTCACTGCTATTCCTTTTTTATACTAAGAAATTCTGTTGATTTCATGAGAAAATACTACTGCAAAATCATCATTTTTTCCCCTTCCTCCACTCAAAAATAACCTTCATTTTCTCTCCTTTTTCTCCATTAAATTTCCCTATTTTCATGTTTCCCCTTCTTCTATTCATGAAAATCATTTTTACAAAGTTTAAAACTCATTTTTGAACTATACCGAAACCCCCAAATCCATCTAAACATCTTGAAAATGTCCTAAAAAACAAGTATTTTGACTACGGGTTTAAGCCCCTTCGGGCTAAATCCAAAACACTTCCCCTCCATATGCCTTGGTGCTACAACAGAGCGCTAACCCCTCACAGCGCTTATTGCATCGCAAAAATCCAAGTGCGCAAGTCCTTTTGCCATTACAAAAACTCTGATGCGATTAAGCCTCATGTTTATAAACCTCGATCATATTGTTTTTCCATATAACCCGTGGGCCTGCATTTGGCACTTAAAACATTGTAAAAATCCATTCCCGATCACCTTTTTCCTTTGTAAAGTCATAAAACCCACTTACCTAAAATTTTGGTCTAATCGCATGGGAGTTATGCTTTTTAATGAAAAATGGGTTGATTGAAAGACCTGCATCGTCTCTCCGATACGATTGAGCCCCTTTACATAAACTCCGCCCTCCACTTGATTCATATAACCCATGCCTGGGACCAAATATTAATAGTCTCGAGGTGCTTAATTGCATCGAAGGATTTCAATAATGGTTAGATCGAAAAGACAAGGCCCGACCTCTGACTGCGATGGCCTGATCACAT
Organism: Pinus albicaulis; assembly: GCA_034641835.2. NCBI lineage: Eukaryota > Viridiplantae > Streptophyta > Pinopsida > Pinales > Pinaceae > Pinus > Pinus albicaulis. The sequence continues at coordinate 1,334,795,942 of CM076580.1, read as the reverse complement.
AATAGCATCAGCCATTCCCTGATCGTGTACTCACATCGGTCTTCCTCCATCGCATCGAAAAAATACAAAGGTTTAAGCCCACACCTAGTGCCCGCCAATTGCGATCTCCCGATACATCTCCCACCGTCAATCTGATCTGCAGATTGACGGTCTACATTTGATCGCATCAGATCTTTTCATCGGGTGTGTTTTTAACATTTGTTTTTCCCCCTGCCGATTGCGATCCTTTGATTAGATCTAGACCGTCCACGTGTCTAGATCAAATGGTCCCATATCATTCCCACATTATTTCATCACCCTTCGCCTTCCACCAAAGAGTTTTCAATGCAAATCTCCACCGTTGATCTCGTCGGGTGGATCTCGTCCAACGACTATATTCCTCCCGAAGCCCACTTTGGTTTTTCATTCATTTCTTCTTCCGCCAAAGGTTTAAAACCTTATTTCTTTGCATTTTCACCGTATCCCCGTAATGTGACCATTTACATTGTGATTTCTCCTAATTATTCCCAACCGTCGATCTCTGTGTGATCGACATATCTAACTTTTTTTCTTCCTCCGCTCTCCTTTTGACCTCCTCTAATAAATCTTCACCATTGGATGATGCCATCGAATGGCCACACATCCCCTCACACCCTCTGAAGAAGTAAAACCCAAACAATGCAGGATTTCATAATTAGTTTTGTGTTTTGCAGGTGTTTGATGGTTTTCCATCATATTAAAGAAAAAGCCAAAATCTAGGAATGATGATTCCCATGCCTTTGATTCACCAAAGGAAAACATTCACAGGGCTCAAATTCCACGTCTCATCAATGTTTCATGAGGCATTGATGCCATATGAGCCCTGCGCGGCCTGCACATCAACAAGACACAGTGTTATTTAATATAATTAAAAAGAGTATCAGTGTCAAAGACAAAACATAGTAGAATAGAATATTGAAGCAAATTTGGGGGATTACGGCTAATATTGATTATCAAAAGCCTAATCTCCCAAATTAAAACACAGTTAAAATAAAATCATAAGTGTTTTATCAGACATAAAGGCCACCACTACCACATCTGAGGCAAATTGATTCCTCCTAGCTACCACAAAGCCACCTATGCCTCAAAGCATTCAACCAGAGGCCAAAGTTATGAATCAAAACCAGATATTTTCCCCAACGCAACCAAACAGTTAATTCTGCTGATGGGATTTAATGACAAAAATATCAGCAAAGTTACTATTACATGACACAGAGCCTTGAAAATCAACAAAATCTCCCATCGAGCTTAATCTTAAATGTAAAACAATTAATACAGACAGGACATCTGTAAACTTCCTCATCAATCCCCTCAAAGGCCGGGAAGCCATTAAGACTATATTAATTATCTTGGGAGATCTTTTATTAGATCTAACATCCTCATTATTCTATAAATACTTCTGTAGAAGATCAGAAAATGTTGGTTGCTAAATTTTGAAATATACTTGAGCTTAAGACTTTTACCTGTAAATAGTGTTCACTGGCTCTTGAAGCTCTGCTTGTGATAGATAAGTCAGTCTTGGAAGTGTAGATGATTGCAAATCTAAAGCACTGGACTTAGAGCTGTAATTCTTTTGAAGCATCAATACAAGTTGTTTATGGGATCCTGGTCTATGTCAATGGTGATGTTATTTCTTATTGTAAATTGTTATTTTATTTTTGTTTCCACTTCGTTCATTTTCTCTTATAAAGAAAAACATGCATAGACTTAGGATTTACTGTATATCAGTACCCTTCTCTGACTGATAAGATTTATCTAAATGTTTTCTTCCAACCTGTGTAATTTGGGAATGATTTAATTCAGTTCAAGCAGTAGGAATGTTGGCATTCCTTCTTCCTCCTGTTTTGCTAAATATTGTTCTTGAAAGTGATTTTAACTTCATGTTGAGTAGAGATGAACTAAGGAAGATATGGTGTTCCCTGGACCTAGTTTTATCCCCAAAAACTGTCTAAAATTTTCCCTTGGAATGTGTTAAAAGCTGGCTAGTTTCAAAGTACTTACCAGATCTTAGACCATTCTTTGTTATCTTTGTGTTTGTCTTGAAAGTTACCAAGTAAAGAAGAGCCAGGAGAGGATTTGTGGTGAGCCCACCCCGCTAGTTTTTACTCCAACAGTTGTCTTCAAGTTTCCCTCTGTTTTTATATGTTTTCTATTGAAAGTGTATCAAAGGCTGGCTAGTTTCGAACTACTTACCAGATCTTGGATTGCTTTTATGTCTTTCTCAAGTGTTTGTCAAAGGCTGGCTAGTTTCAAATTACTTACCAGATCCTGGGCTGCTCTTTGTTCTTCATTTGTTTAATTTTCCCTTCTTGTTGTAACATTTCATTCCATAAATCAAAATTTAAAGAGATCCTTAGACATAGATGAATTGCCCCATGGACCACTCTTGAACCTGATTGTTTCAATTAAACCCTATTATGACTCCATAGCCCAATGGACTAAAACCTGCAATTTGTCTTTCTTTTTGGCCGAAGCTTGTTCTATTTTCTTGAAACTTCACACCTTTGAAACTCTTTGCATTTAGAACTTTCCCCTCAAATAATATCCATGCTCAACCATCCAAAAACAAAAAAAACCCTTGGCCTTCATAACTAGCCTAATATCATTACCCAAAAACTTTCAAGGACCAATCCATCTTTGCACTTATTGGAGAGATCCCTCTTCGGATTCAGGAGGGCTAGATCCTAGAATCCCAAAGTGGTTGAAATAATGTTGCTTCTGTAGTTTTAGTCTCACCAATCTGATAAAATTACAAATTCCTAACATCTCTAGCGACTCCACTAGGGAATTTTGAGTGTTTTTTCGGCCTAGGTACCTTTAAGACCTCAAGAGACCTTGTATTCAAAAAAATTGTGCAATGTGTAAAAAGCAGCCTTTTCAAGCACTACCTAACCAACAGTAATCATGATAAAAATTTGTTTGAATGATTGAAAAACTAGGCAAACCCTAGGATTCTCATAAGACTTTATCTAACCTTGAAAAATCAGCTAGCTTAGCCATAAGAGTAGACTTTTTTTGTCTCATAACCGTAGCTAAGTTGTGAAACAAATTTAGGACACTCTTAACAACCAATAGGACTGAAAATTAACTCATAAAACCAAAAAATATTTCAGATTGGTATTTAATAAACATGGTAGTGGACCATATAACCTTTTACCTCCAAAAGAGCTAAAAATTTCCACTTGGTAACTCCACAATCCAAAAAGGCCTTAAGACTCCACTGGGAAGAAGCATTGTAATCTTTGTAACATTATTAAAACTTAGTTAGAGGATTTTAGAATTTCAATTTGTGTGAAACAGATTAGTTAACCTCTTAAAGACTGTCATTTTTGGTTAAAATTTTCTTGTTTAGTTGGGTCCAAAAACACAGCGTAGTGTCTCCTAGAAAGATTCATACGAGAGCCCATCCTGATCCTAACCCACCTAAGATAGTTGATAACCCTGAAAGCATCCTTAGGAAGTCTCGTAAGATAAAATTTTCAACTATTTTCATATCACCCTTGAGAGCTAATCCAGTTCCTGAAAATATTTTAGCTCCACAACATGCACAAGCTGACTTAGTAAATCCTTTTAGAACTAGGTCACTTGATGATATAATTCAGCTATATTCTGAGTCTTCACTTTCATCTCTTCAAACAAGTAAACATCCTAGTGGTAGAGAGACAACACCACCCGATCCACATTTCCTTCTAAATTTAGGTGTCTCTCATCCAAGATCATCTCATCATTCTATCTTTGGTCCATCCACATCTCTTCATCCAACATCCACTGTCCAAACCACTCCACTCCAGCTCACTTTCCCTTTTGTTAATCCACCTCTTGTAAATCCACGCCCACCACATATCATGGTAACATGGTATACTCCCTTAGTCCTTCCTGTACCATTAGTCAATCTTCCACAGGACTATCAGTCCAAAAATCCATTGTATGATGCCAGTAATGTTACAACTGCATCACAACATGTGGATAAGATGAATGATTACTTTGACAGAAATGAAATCGATGATGATTCTATCAAGCTTAGATTATTTGCTCAAAGCTTAGGGGGAGAAGTCATAAAATGTTTCAAGGGCTTAACCCCACACAATATCAATGATATCCAAGCCTTCCATCAGACATTCTTAAACAAATGGGAAGTGAAGAAGAATCCTCTCCAAGTCCTTTCTGATTACAAAAACCTCCATAGAAACACCGGGGAAAGTGTACAAGCTTACTGCACTAGATTTAACAGTGTGTATAATGCCCTTTCCCCGGATCTAAAACCTCCACAAGGCCCAGTGCTAAACAATTTTCTTGAATGGTTTGACCCCGAAATGGCATATCAGCTGAGAGAGAGAGATCCTACAACTCTTGAGGATATGCAAAAAGGAGCTCTTGCTGTAGAAGTTAATTTAATGGAGAAGAGAGCGAGAATGAAAAATGAGAAGAAAGTATCCTTCAGAGAGGAATCCACACCTTCTACTTCCAGCTCAAAAATGGAAAGAATGATGGAGGAGATGATGAAGAGAATGAGCATCTTTGAGAGATAACAAACAAATCAAAACCAAACTACTCCTCAGAACAGAAACCTGAACCAAAATCATAATTTTAGAAGGAACCAACCTCCAAACAGGCCTAGGGAAGATGATCAATAGATCACTCCTCCCTTTCATCAAAACTATGTGAGTGAGGTTGAGGAAACAGATGAAATAACAGAGGAAGATGATATCAATATGCTGGGGGTAGATAATGATGACTTTGAAGTTCATTATGATAGAAAACAAGGTCTGTGCATACCCTATGATGATAAAAGAGATAATGATGAAAATTATTATTAGGACATGGAAAATGTCATCATATAATCTCAAAAAGAATATGACCTTAGAAGAAAAACCAGTCAACAAACTCCCAACACCAAAACCTCTGACAAATCTTCACAATACAGCATTGTAAATAAACCAAAAGTTGCAAAACAAAAGGACAAGACAGTGGCTGGAAATTCTAATAAGGGTAAAGAGAAAGGCACTCAAAACAATGAAAAAAAGAGTGCAGACCTTAGTAGTACTAACACCTCAGTTGGTACTCCTGTAAAAACCATTTTGGCAAATGTAAATAGAACAAATCAGCAAACAGATCTTGCTGACAGAGTGGCAGCTAATAAGGCTGAGACAAGTACTTCAAAGAATCAAATTCCCTTTAGCTTGGAGCAGGAAATTTCAAAGATTAAAATCTCTGTTGCCCTGACTGAGTTAGCTGCCCAGAATGTATATTGGACCCAAATTTTGAAGGCTTTAAACATTGAAGAGAGTAATGACACAGTCAATCTTAATGATGACCAGCCAGAGCTTATTTTTGGTCCTAAGATTGAAGGCAAGTATCAAGAGGGACCTGTTCCTCCCTTTTATGTGAGTTTAAACGTTCATGACAAGATTTTGCATAATGCTATGCACGATTCTGGGGCTTCTCATAATTTAATGCCTAAAGCCGTGATGGAGAGCCTCGGTGAAATCACCAGACCTTATAAAGACCTTTACTCCTTTGACTCGAGAAGAGTAAAATGTTTAGGATTGATCAAGGATCTCTGCGTTAACTTAGCCCAGATTCCAGCCAAATGCTTGGTTATGGATATTGTTGTGGCTGATGTGCCCCCAAAGTATGGAATGTTATTATCAAGATCTTGGGGGGCTAAGTTACAAGGGACTATGCAGATGGACATGACCTATGCGACTATCCCTGTTTTCAATCAGACTAGAAGACTTTACAGGGAGTCCCATATGCAATACACAGTTACAAGCCAAGACAGACCACAAAACTCTCCTCTGTATTCTGTAAATACAGGCCTTGATTCTTTTATTTTGTTTAATGATAAAAAATTTAGTGAACAAGTCACTTTAACAGAAGTAATGGCCGATACAGTGGAAGAAGAACACAACGTAGAAGTGTCAAACCAGTCTGCTGCATTTGAAAGCTTTAGTGAATCAAACATAGGTCTAGAGCTTCAGGTCATGCGTCCTTTACTGTTAAACCTTGACATTCGAGCAAGCATCCCTCAAATAAATGAAAATCTTGAGGAATCAAAACAATTACAACTAAGCGCTGATATTCCACAACAACCCGAAAGCGTTTTAGTTGAAGAGGACAAGCACCAAATGGATGAAACCAAGAATATTCCTCTGTGGAGTATGTATTTTGACAGGTTATGCACTAGAACTAACGCTGGTGCAGGGGTCTGGATCTGCAACACTGAAAGTAACCACACAGAAAGCATTTCCTGTGAATTAAACTTTCAGTGTTCTAATAATATAGCAGAATACGAATCCCTGCTTTTAGGCTTGCGTTTGTTGAAAAAGTTACGAGCCAAGCGAATTAAAGCATATGGGGATTTCGAGTTAATCATCAAGCAAGTCAATGGGGAATATAATGCTAATCATCCCAGACTTAGGGCCTACCAAAATGATATCATGGATCTTTTAAAAACTTTTGAGGAGTACCAAATTATTTTTGTCCCAAGAAAAAGAAATAACGTGGCCCACAGCCTAGCTTTTGCAGCTAGAACATGCTTAACGCCATATGAAAACAAAGACTGCACAACTCAGATAAAATTCAGACCAGCCATTCCTGGTAACGAAAAATATTGGCAAGTGTTCGACGGGGACAAACAAATAGAAGACTTCATGCAATTCAGAAATGAATTCGAACTACACAGTTTGTATTTAGATTATGAAACAGACTGCAACAGTGAAGAAAATTTCCTTGGCGACGAAGAACCGTCTCCTGAATTTTTTAATATTAATCTACTGTCTGGAAAACTTGAGAATAAAACAGAACTGGCTGCAGGATTGGAAACAGAGGATTTAGAAAACCCTGCAGTCCAAGGATGAAAGTTTGCCAAAGGGTCTAGCCCCTTTAGAAGAGTTGTTCGATTTCAACGATGTGGCCAAGAAGCCAAAACTAGAACCTGTAGAGACTAAAGTTGAGGAGTGCAATATAGGTAGTAAACGTAAAACAATGATGATTAAACTGTCTAAGACTTTACCAACTCACATTAAACTCAAATACATAGAGTTGTTCAAAGAGTTTTCTGATGTTTTTGCGTGGAGTTACGAAGATCTTAAATCCTATGACACTGAAATAATACAGCACAAAATCCCCCTCAAGGAAAACCAAAAACCATTCAAACAGAGGCTGCGCAAAATAAACCCTGTACAGTTGCCTTTGGTTGAGAAGTAGATTAAGAAGATGTATGAAGTTGGTATTATTGTCCCTATTAGATATTCTGAGTGGGTGTCTAATCTGGTTTCAGTCAGGAAGAAAACAGGTGAGATTAGGCTTTTTATAGACTTTAGAGACTTAAACAAAGCTTCACTAAAAGACAACTACCCTTTACCTAATATGGACCACATTTTTCAAAGGGTAGTAGTGTCTAGAATAATTTCTTTGCTTGATGGCTATTCAGGGTATAATCAGATCTTGGTTCACCTTGACGATCAATGAAAGACAAATTTTACTACACGTTGGGGTAATTTCATGTATGTGAAAATGCCCTTCGGTCTAATGAATACTGGGGCAACATTTTAGAGAGCCATGGACATAGCATTCTCGGAAGAACTAGGCTATTTCATCATTATATACCTCGATGATGTTACTGTGTTTTCAAAAACACATGAAGATAAATTAGAACATTTAAGAAAATTTTTCGAGAAATGCAAAAAGTTTGGGATATCTTTGAACCCTAAGAAAACACTTTTCGTTCTCCAAGAAGGTAAACTTCTTGGGCACATTATTTCAGAAGAAGTATTAAGATAGATCCAAAGAGGATTGAGGCCATATTGCAAATCTCTCATCCTCGAAACATTGAAGAGTTGCAATATTTCATTAGAAATATTAACTTTTTGAGAAGGTTCATACCCAACTTGGCTGAGCTCCTTAGGAATATAACAAACATTTTGAAGAAGGAGCAAGGGGTAAAATCGACCTTGGAAGCAAAGAAGTCCTTTGAGCTGGTGAAACAAGAATTAACCAAAACACCGATTCTAATAAGTCCTGATTTTTCAAAATATTTTTATATCTTTTCATTTGCATCAGAACATACCATAGTTGCTGTCCTTTTACAAAAAAATCCACAAGGACAAGAGCAACCTATTTCATTATTTAGCAAGGCTTTGAGATATTCCCCTTTGAAGTATAACATTATGGAAAAGCAAGCCTTTACTTTTGTTAAGGCTTTGAAAGATTTCAGAGTATACATCTTGCACTCAAACATCATTGCCTTTGTCCTGAATTCAATTGTGAAAGACATTCTGACACAGGACCCAGATGGTAAGAGATGTAATTGGATTGATGTTATCCTTGAATATGTTTTAGAGATAAAACCCACTAAGTTTATCAAAGGCCAAGGTCTAGAAAGATTAATGGTTGAATCCAATTTTAAAGTTCTTGATATTAATATGATTAATGCTTTAGATGATCAAGAGGAAATCTCAACTCCCATTGTTGAAGACCATTTTATGAATTCTTCTTGGTATGCTGATATTCTTTCTGTTTTTCTTAATTTGAATACACCTCCTGGTTTGTCAAAAACAAAGGCAAGGTTTTTAAAATTGAAAGTTGTAAACTATTGCATTATAGATAGATGTCTCTATTGGAAAAATGCAAGCGGTATATTGGTTAAATTTTTTTCTGAGTTTGATGTAGAGAAGGCTAAAAATGAGTTCCATCAAGGAAAGTGTGGAGGCCACTTGTACTGGAAAACAACAACCAACAAGATCTTAAGGCCTGGTTACTATTGGCCTACTCTTTTTCTCAATGTACACAAGATGATAATTGCCTGTCACAAATTCCAAATTTTTGAAGGCAAAAGAAGCTGCTACCTCTTCCTATACATCCAATCACTGTTGAAGCCCCTTTTCAATAGTGGGGACTTGACTTCATAGGTGAAATCCATCCACCATCCTCTGCCCAGCATAGATGGATTCTCACTGCCGCAGACTACTTCACTAAATGGATAGAAGCCATCCCTTGTAGGCAAGCCAATGATTCTATTATTATAAAATTCATGGAGAATAATATTCTCTCTAGATTTGGTTGTCCTACCAAGATCATCACTGATAATGCAACACCATTTGGATCAAAGAATATGGTTGAATTCTGTTACAGATATCAGATAACATTGGGGCATTCCACGACCTATTACCCTCAAGGTAATGGACTTGCAGAATCCTCAAATAAGGGTTTAGTGAACATAATCAAGAAAATGTTGGAGGAAAACAAGAAGTCTTGGCACACAAAGCTTGTGCATGCACTTTGGGCTGACAGATTGATACTGAAGAAATCTATTGCAATGTCACCCTACCAACTTGTGTATGGCACTGATGCAATCTTTCTGACCAGCCTAGGTGTGCCATTAGTTGATTCAAGAGTTGAAAATTGAAGATAATGACATGATTAGAAGGATCAATCAAACAATTCATCTTCAGCAAACTAGAGAGGAGGTTTATAACAAAGCATTACAAAAGCAGAAAATCATCAAAAAGCTTTTTGACAGAAGAAAAAAGGCCAAAAATTTCAAAATTGGGGACAAAGTTTTAAAGTGGGACTCAAGGAGGGAATACAAGGGCAAGCACAAAAAATTTGAAAACTTATGGCTTGGCCCTTATCTCATTCATTCGGCTGCTGGTAATAATGCCTTTTTCTTACAAGATTTGAATGGAGCAGAGTTGTTTGGGGGTCCTATCAATGGAAGGATGCTTAAGCATTACTTCTCTTGATCCATGCCTTGTTTTGAAGCCTTTTTATCTTTTTTCAATTATAAATATTTCATCCACCATTGCATTCAAAGTTAGAAAATAAAAAATACAAAAACAGTGAAAGAAAGAAAAGAGGGCACATTGTAAAAACAATAAAGGTACAACCCCATACCAACAAAAAGAGAAACAAATCTGAAAGTGTGCAAGCTTAAATGCCACTCCTGAAAAACACACTTCCAGTTAGTCAAACAACCTAAACTTGACTAATTAGTTTAAAATTGACTGCTGATAGGATAGGGATTTTGATTTGCTAAACTATTTAATCTTGGCTTATCAGTAGATAGATTAGGATAGAAATTAAAGGTTCAAACATGCTCAAAATATGAACCTAAGTTTCCAAACATGAATGACTCAAATTTGTTTAAATTTATGAGCCAAAACAGAGATAAAACTGGTTCTAATTAGCTCAAAATTTGAACCAGAGAAACAAGGAAAACAACTCAAAGTGAGAGTCAAAATAGAGCTGAAAAAAGATGAAGGAAGTGATTTGAAATTTCAGATCTTAAGCCTTCCATTTTGATTTAATTTTTTGCAAGAAAATATCTATGTGCAGCTTGTTTTTCATGCCATAGATCAGAATCAAGTTATACTATTCAATCCTAACTTGAATGCTTTTAAATTTCTGTTGTAGAATTTAAAGAATAAAAATCTGTTGGACAGTTTAATCCCAACAGATGGTAGATTAGGGAGAGAATCATATGGACTCAATTCTTTAATCTGAGTCCATGGAGAAATAATGAGTATAAATATATTAGATTTCCTTCTTTCAAAAGAATAAAATGTTGTAAAAGAGTTTTCCAATCCAAGTGCACTCGAATAAAGAAAAAATGTTAGATCAGTAGGATTGAGTAGGTATAAAGCTTGTTGATGAAAGATCCATTGTTTTTTATGGCTGCTAATATGTTTTCAGAGAAAAAGAAGATCATCCAAAGAAAAAAAGGCAGCCCAATGGATGAGGCACTGATCAGCCTCCTAGAGAATGCAAGTCTGAAGTTCTTGATGCCTTCAAAAAGGCACCATCCCCAAGTGGAGCCATTGTTAGCCAGCCATAAAATTTGTTATATCAAATGCTGGATAAAGCATTTTTTAAGCCTTCAAGAAACAAGTTTTATTGCTAAAAAATGTTATCTCTTGAATACTGTTGAAGGCCTCATGCCTCTGTCCAAATCTTCACTGTTGTTCCTTTTTTATACTCAGAAATTCTGCAAATTTCATCAGAAAAAAACTACTGCAAAATCATCATTTTTTCCCCTTCCTCCACTCAACACTAACCTTCATTTGCTCTCCTTTTTCTCAATTAAATTTCCCTATTTTCATGTTTCCCCTTCTTCCATTCATTAAAATCATTTTTACAAAGTTTAAAACTCATTTTTGAACTATACCAAAACCCCCAAATCCATCTAAACATCTTGAAAATGTCCTAAAAAACAAGTATTTTGACTATGGGTTTAAGCCCCTTTGGGCTAAATCCAAACCACTTCCCCTCCATATGCCTCGTTGCTGGAACCAAGCGCTAACCCCTCACAGCGCTTATCGCATCGCAAAAATCCAAGTGCGCAAGTCTTTTTGCCATTACAAAAACACTGATGTGATTAAGCCCCGTGTTTATAAACCCCGATCATATTATTTTTCCATATAAATCATGGGCCCACATTCGGTGCTTAAAAAATTGTAAAAATTCATTCCCGATCACCTTTTTTCTTTGTAAAGTCATAAAACCCACTTACCTAAAATTTTGGTCTAATTGCACCAGAGTTATTCTTTTTAATGAAAAATGGGTTGATTGAAAGACCTGCATCGTCTCTCCGATGCAATTGAGCCCCTTTACATAAACTCTGCCCTCTGCTTGATTCATATAACTCATGCCCGGGAACAAAGGTTAATAGTCTCGAAGCGCTTAATCACATCAGAGGATTTCAATAATGGTTAGATCGAAAAGACGAGGCCCGACCTCTGATTGCGATGGCTCGATCGCATAATCGCATCGACCATTCCCCGATCGCGTAATCGCATCTGTCTTCCTCCATCGCATCGATAAAATACAAAGGTTTAAGCCTGTGCCTAGTGCCCGCCGATTGTGATCTCTCGATGCATCTCCCACTATCGATCTGATTTGCAGATCGATGATCTACATTTGATCGCATCGGATCTTTTCATCAGGTGCATTTTTAACATTTGTTTTTCCCCTCGACAATTGAAATCCTTCGATTAGATCTGTAACGTCCACGTGTCCGGATCGGACGGTCCCAGATCAATCCTGCATTATTTCGTCATCCTCCGCCTTCGACCAAAGGGTTTTCAATGCAAATCTCCACTGTTGATCTCGTCGGGTGGATCTAATCCGACGACTATATTCCTACCGAAGCCCACTTTGATTTTTCGTTAATTTCTTCTTCTGCCAAAGGTTTAAAAACTTATTTCTTTGCATTTTCTCCATATCCTCGTAATGTGACCATTTACATTGTGATTTATCCCAATTATTCCCAACCATCGATCTCTACACGATCGATGGATCTGACTTATTTTCTTCCTCCGCTCCCTTTTGACCTCCTCTAATAAATCTTCACCGTTTGATGATGCCATCCAATGGCCACGCATCTCCCCACACCCTCTGAAGAAGTAAAACCCAAACAATGCAGGATTTCATAATTATTTTTGTGTTTTGTAGGTGATTGATTGTTTTCCATCATATTAAAGAAAAATTCGAAGGCTGGCAATGATGATTCCCATGCATTTTATTCATCAAAAGAAACCATTCGCAGGGCTCAAATTCCACATCTCATAAATGTTTCATGAGGCATTGGTGCCATATGAGCCCTACACGGCCTGCACATCAACAAGACACAGTGTTATTTAATATAATTAAAAAGAGTATCAGTGTCGAAGATAGAACACAGAAAAACAAAAGATTGGAGACAATTTGGGGGATTACGACTAAGATTGATTATCAAAAGCATAATCTCCCAAATTAAAACACAGTTAAAAGAAAAGCATAAGTGTTTTATCAGACAGAAAGGCCTCCTCCGCCACATCTGAGGCAAATTGATTCCTCCCAGCTACCACAAAGCCCTATGTGCCTCAAAACATTCAAAGAGAGGCTGAAGTTATGAATCAAAATTAGATATTTGCCTCAACGCAGCCAAACAATTAATTTTGCTGATGGGATTTAATGACAAAAATATTAGCAAAGTTACTATTACATGACATAGAGCCTTGAAAGTCAAAAAAAGCTCCCATTGAGCTTAATCTTAAATGTAAAACAATTAATACAGACAAAACATCTGTAAACTTCTTCATCGAGCCCCTCAAAGGCCGAGAAGCCATTAAGACTGTATTAATTATCTTGGGAGATCTTTTATCAGATCTCACCTACTCATTCTTCTATAAATACTTCTGTAGAAGATTAGAAAATGTTGGTTGCTGAATTTTGAAATATAATTTTGCTTGATACTTCTACCTGTAAATAGTGTTCATTGGCTTTTGAAGCTCTGCGTGTGATAGATAAGTTAGTTTGGGAAGTGTAGATGATTGCTAATCTAAAGAATTGGACTTAAAGCTGTCACTGGTTTGAAGCATCAATACAAGCTGATTGATGGGATCCTGGTCTATGTCAATGATGATGTTATTTCTTATTGTAAATTTTTATTTTAATTCTGTTTCCACTTCGTTCATTTTCTCTTATATAGAATAGAATGCATAGAGTTAGGATTTACTATATATCAGTACCCTTCTCTGACTGATAAGATTTATCTAAATTTTTTCTACCAACCTGTGTTATTTGGGAATGATTTAATTCAGTTCAAGCAGTAGGAATGCTGGAATTCCCTTGCTCTCATTTTTAGCTAAATATTTTTCTTGAAAGTGATTTTCATTTCATGTTAAGTAGAGATGAACTAAGGAAGATATGGTGTGCTCTGGTCCTAGTTTTATCCCCAAAAACTGTCTGAAAGTTTCCCTTCGAATGTGTTAAAAGTTGGCTAGTTTCAAATTTCTTACCAGATCTTAGACCATCCTTTGTTATCTTTGTGTTTGTCTTGAAAGTTACCAAGTAAAGCAGAGATAGGAGAGGATTTCTGGGGAGGCTGGCCCGCTAGTTTTTACTCCAACAGTTGCCTTCAAGTTTCCCTCAGTTTTTATATGTTTTCTATTGAAAGTGTATCAAAGGTTGGCTAGTTTCAAAGTACTTAGGAGATCCTGGATTGCTTTTATGTCTTTCTCAAGTTTTTGTCAAAGGCTGGCTAGTTTCAAAGTACCTACCAGATCCTAGGCTGCTCTTTGTTCTTCATTTGTTTAATTTCCCCTTATTGATGTAACATTTAATTCCATAAATAAAACTTTAAAGAGATCCTTAGACATAGATGACTTGCCCCATGGACCACTCTTGAACCTGCTTGTTTCAATTAAACCCTGTTATGACTCCATAGCCCAATGGACTAAAACCTGTAATTTGTCTTTCTTTTTGGCCAAAGCTTGTTCTATTTTCTTGCAACTTCACACCTTTGAAACTCTTTGCATTTAGAAATTTCCCTTAAAATAATATTCATGCTCAACCATCCAAAAACAAACAAAACCCTTGGCCTTCATAACTAATCTAATATCATTGCCCATAAATTTTCGAAGACCAATCCATATTTGCACTTATTGGAGAGATCCCTCTTTGGATTCAGGAGGGCTAGATCCTAGAATCCCAGAGTGGTAGAAATAATGTTTCTTCTGCAGTTTTAGTCTCACCAATCTACTAAAATTACAAATTCCTAACACCCACATCATTAAAATATCTCTCTCAGGGTGCGGAAACCTAGTTCCAACACCCTCCCATACTACTTCAGGTGAGACCTTGACTTGCACAAGCAGGTCACTGCCGAAAGTGCTAGTAGTACAGGGGTTTGTTGGTTAACCTCAAATATAAACCTGGGTCAAGAACCTTCAAACCAACAAATAGTTTCATTGTCGGGACTAGGAGCATTTTGAGAGAGAGACCAAGTGATGAGTTTGAGTTCGTGGAATCTGGAAAAATATAAAATTGAGGAGTGGTTCGAAAAGGAGATCCAGGAGTTTCCCTAAAATAAAATAGAAGTAAGAAGTTGTATACTTAAAAGTGGAAAAATAAGTATATCTTCACATAGGTGCACGAGATATTGTTCGTGAACTTTGCGCACAAGTTGCAGGAGTGGTGTTCAGTATTAACAGAGTTCCAAAACTATTGGAATGATGATAGGGTTACATAGTGGACCCTTGAATTGATCTAGAAATTGGAAAAGGCTGACAACAAAATCGCTCAGTCCATAGATCACTGGGTTGATAGTATCTTGGGTGAATTTGTGACAGAGTTTACAGTAGATTAGTTTGTACCGTACTTTGAAGCTGAAAGAATATTTTTCAAGGGTTTGAGAGGAAAATTCTTGTTAACATTGACCATGTTGATTAAGATACTATTGAGTTAAAAAAGTGTTCTATGTAGCGACACCAAGTGAATGAACTACAAATAGATTTAAATCACCACGCACAATGGGAAGTATTATCGGATCAATCAGAAAGGGGAAATATCTTCATACAGTCCCCTAAGGGGTTCATCAGATCTAGAAGAAACTGAGGCTATGGATGATGTAGGTAACCCCCCTATTAAATCATACTCGAATTCACGTAGCAATCAGACATCTCCTACCCTGCCACCATCCCCACCTAGAGACGATATGTCTGCGCACATGAAGCTACCCACCTTTAAGGGTGCAAGAGATGAGGACATGGATTGGTTCTGGTTTGCAGGTGATGCAGTATGGATTGCAAAAAATGTTAATACCGATGTTTTAAAAAGAGCACAGCTGGCCATGGCATTTGAAGGTCGTCCACTAGACTAGTTTATGGGATATATGAAACAAAATGCCTCTCCTACTATCGATGATATAAAAAAGGAACTAAAGTAGCAGTTCAAAAATACGAATTCCTACAGGTAGGTAGTGGTAGAGCTAAAATATTTCAAGCAAGGGGAAAAAGAATAATTCTGGAATGTTGATCATCGACTGAAGAAAACTATCAATGATGGAGGATTTTTTTACGATGATTACCACCATAGGGAATGGTTCATCGCCATGTTGTTACCCTATCTACGTGGTCCTATGGGACAACAAAAGATTTCTACTCAGGATGAAGCCCTGGAGATTGCTATGAAGTTGGAGGTTGTGCCTAGAGAATATATTCCCCTTGGGACTCTTCAAATTCAAATTCATTTGGAATCTATGAAATTAGAGATGCATAACCTATGAAGAGACAAGGGTAAAGAGGTTGGTGAATATGTTTGGTGCATTCGTTGTAAAGGAGCGGGCCACACCAAATATCAGTCCCCTATGTTTACAAATTTCTTCGAAGCTGGAGGACCGAATCCATTACGCCCTAGGGAGAGTGTGGGGCCTAGCACCCCCACCTTATGTTCCGATGATTTATGGGTAGCTGGCCACCACGATACTAACCACTCCCTATGGCTAGGAGCCTATGTGCTAGAATTGAAGCAACAATATTTCAGATTCTTCTTCTTGATTGGTCATGATGAGGACCACTATCAAATGTATGAGATGATGATAGACAATGAGAACCTATACAGAGTACAAGTTGAAACCTCTTTGGAAACATCTCCCTCTAGACGTGGAGGATCCCCAGCAAGAGGAAGGGGAGAGGGGAGAGGTGGAGGCATAGGGTGAGAACGAGTGAAATTAATCTGCTATAACTATGGAGATCCAGGACATTACGCACATGATTTCCCTAACGCTGTGCATAATTCCTGCAGGTACTGTAGGAAATTTTATCACGTAATTAGGGAGTGTCCCATTCTGATGGCTAGGATGCAGGAAAAGTAGCAAAAACCCACGTAGAATTTGAATATCATCAAATTTAAGTCACGTGATGATGGTGATTGTGTAAATGAAATAATACGCAATGGTATGGCCATTGGAGGACCTGTGGACGAAGCCGCTGCAGGGTCATGGATCAGAAAGGCATCTGAAAAGAAGGAAGGCCTAGACTTGAATAAAGAGAAGGATTTTTTTATAGATGCTAGTGGAGATTTTGCTATGATGGGAGCATCAACATCAAAAGCTACCATGGATCCAAAGGTCAACGAAGCAGTCAAACCATTCCTTTAATAATGTATGAAGTTACTATGCAACCAGAAGGAAATAGAGAATCTCCACGCATTGATAGATAGATGCGCCAAAAACGAGACCCCACGAATGGAGATTAAGGTTGTAAACAATATTTATAATAACAAGAAGAGGACTGGTCAGGAGATGCATATTATTGTGCAGATTGGAGAGTATGAAATGGATCAAGTCATCCTTGATCTAGGATCTAATGCCAATGCCCTGCCCAAACAAACTTGACAGAGGATAGGAGAACCCAAATTCAAGTGTTCCACCATTTAATTATTAATGGCTAACTAGCAAAATATCATTCCACTGGGAAGGTTGCCTAAGGTTGTGGTAGACATTGCGGGAGTTAAAGTATATGCAGATTTCGAGGTAATCTAGATTGTGGATGATGCAGACCCTTACCCTGTGCTATTAGGGCTGGGTTGGGATATCTACATGGGACGTATCATCAATTTAAAAAGGAAATGTTTTTTTAGAATGATGGTACATACGTAATACTCCCTCTAGACCCAGGAGAAGGCGAACGATATACAAATCCATTGCGTGATGAGGAGGATGTTGACCATATTTAAAAACTGACTATATGGGATGATGATTGGGTCAACCCCACAACTAATGACATGTTAAATTGGGAAAAATACAACTCGTATTTCTTGAATTCGAATGGCGAGATGGAAAATTGGGAGAACCAGTTGCATGATGTATCCGCATTGTGCTGCCTCAATATCACAAAGAACTTCTAGTGCATATCATCATAGGCAAGATAACTACCTTACTTTGATGTTTCTTTTAGTGTTAAGGAATTTCTTAAAGCATTGGAAAAATATCTCCCTGAAGAATAGATATTTTGGGCACTTAACTTGTCTATGCCCGCAACCCCTGGGTGGTGGTGGGAAACACACGAGAGGGATTTACAGGACTGGGAGGACTGTCAAAACATGATGATCCTGCAATTTGAGCCTCTGGTCAACCCACCTATGGAGCTATTTTATGGTTGTGGTGATCCACACAAACACTTGGCTATGTGGATGTAGGTATGGAATGAAAGGACCTCAAATTAGTGGGTCCATATGTTTATTCATTCATTAGGGCTGCTACCAACACTTGGTACTTAGACATGGAGCTTCACTAATGCACTTGCCACTAGGATATAATGACAAAGGATTTCATGGCGACGTTGGGCCTAGCTGGAGGGACAAAGAAATTTGATGAAGCCCTGCAGGATATAGATGCTCTTGTATTTGATGAGTGTTTGCCTCAGAAAAATTCTGTTGCGCCAACTTAGGATTCACAGATGCAAGATATTTTCAATTGTAGAAATTTTTCAGTAGAGGATAATGATGAAGATCTCAGAAATATTACAATCCTAGAATCTAAAGGATTTTTCATAGTCACAGGACTGTCCTTACAGACAATGGACGTTACCAAACCATTAAAGTTGAAGGAGGTCAACATTGGGATAGAGGAGCAGCCCAAGTTGGCCAAATTTAGGGATTACTAGGATGATGATACCATTGGAAAGATTTCAGAGCTGCTGACTGAAAATCAGGATCTATTTCCTACGAAGTTCTCTAAGCTCAAGGGAATTGTAGGAGATCTAGGTGTTATGAAGATCACGTTGAGGTCGGATGCATGTCCTATAAAGTAGTGACCCTATCAGCTGAACCCTAAATATAATTAGAAATTCAAGGAGGATTTAGATAACATGGTGGTCGCAAGTATCATTAAGCCTGTGGAATAGGCTGATTGGGTAAGCCTAATGGTAGTCCAAGAAAATGAAACCAAAGAAGAGATAAGGATCTCCATACACCTGAGCAAGCTGAATAATGCCTGTGTACATGATCCATTCCCTACACCATTCTCTGATGAAATCTTGGATAATGTGAGAGGTCAAGAAGCATACTCATTCACTGATGGGTTTTCAGGGTACCATCATATCATAATTTCACCTGAAGACCATAGCAATACAACTTTTGCAACCAAATGGGGATCATCCAAGTACATTGTCATGCCATTCGGATTGAAGAATGCCCCTGCCATTTTCTCGCATGTAGTTGTAGCATTATTCAAATAATTTATACATAAGTTTCTGGAGGTATATTTTTATGACTGTGTAGTATTCGGATTGGTGAAGAAACGTGTGTCAAATGTGCACATGATGTTCGATTCCTGCAGGAAACACGATATTTTTTTGAATTTGAAGAAGTGTTTATTCTGCGTACCTTTTGGAATTTTTTTGTGGCACATTTTATGTCAGCAGTGATTGATGGTTGACCTAACCAAGATTGTGGTTATCATCAATTTAGCAGTCCCCACCAATGAGAAACAATTGTGCTCCATCTTAGGACATACGGGTTACTAATAGAAAGTTTATTTAGGGTTATGCCTTGATCATTGTGCCAATGGAAAATCTGCTAAAGAAGGATGTGTCATTTTTCTGGGATGAAGAATGTCAGAAAATTTTTGAGCTGTTGAAGGAAAGGATGGTCACTGCACGTACTCTAGTATTTCCATATTGGGCTAAGGTCTTGCATGTGCATGTGGATGTGTCAAGAATATCTCTTGGGGCTATCTTGGCACAACTAGGAGATGGAGACATTGATCACCTGATTTCTTTTTCTAGCAAGAAGCTCTTTAGCGCAGAGCACAAATATTATACTATCAAACGAGAATGATTAGCAATGGTGTATGTCCTCATGCAGACGTATAGGCACTATCTATTGGCAGGAAATTTTAAAATGTTCATTGACCATTCAGATTGAAAGTACCTTATCAATAAGCCTATGTTGGGGGGGAAGATATGTGGATGGTTGCTACTATTTCAGGAGTATGACTTTGATATTATTGTGAAGCCTAGGAAGCTAAATGCAAGACTTGATCACTTGTCTCCAATTGAGAATGGAAAGTAGCCAACTAATCTGAAAGAAGCATTCCCTGATGCATAGCTTTTCACTATCATGGTGGTTGATGAGAACTTTGTAGACATTATTCACTTCTTGACAAATGGAATGACACCTACAAAATATTCAGTACAACAGAAGAAAGAGTTAGTGGTGGAGGTATGTACTAGAACATGAAAGGCAAGATATTTTGGGTGAGGCTCATGGAGGGGTGGCAGGAGGCCACTATGTAGGGAAAGCCACTACGTAGAAAATGCTATGTGCTGGGTTATGGTGGGCCACATTGCATAACGATGTAGATGTGTATTGTCGAGCTTATGATGCATATTAGCGAACCAGGAATTCCTCATGTATATATGAAATGCCCCTGCAATTTTGGATGACCTTACATGTATTCGATGAATGGGCTATAGACTTCGTGGGGTCAATATATCCCCTGGGAAAGAAGATTGGTGCAAATTATATCCTTACTGCCACTGATTATGTGACCAGATGGGCAGAGGAAAAGGTTGTTAAGGATTGTACTGCAGATACTACTGTGCATTTTATCTTTGAGCATATTATGACTAGTTTTGGCTGCCTGAAGATCATGGTGAGCAATAGAGGTACGAATTTCATTAATGAAACTATTGCAGCTTTGAAGAAATAATTTCATATCCATCACACGAAAAGGACCCCATATCACCAACAAGCTAATGGTGCAATAGAATCATTCAATTTTGTTTTGGAAAATTCACTTACCAATATCTGCAACGCCAATCAAAATGACTGGGATGTGCACATTCCTTGAGTGTTATGGGCCTATAGGAATACATGGAAGAAGCTGACAAAAAATACTCCTTTTAGGATATTCTATGGATAGGAGGCCATCATGCCCATGGAATATATTTTCCCTAGCCTATGCATTGCAGCTTTCACAAGCATGGCAGAACCAGATATCATGAAGGAAAGTTTGGCATAGCTAGTTTCCTTGGAAGAAGATCGGTTAATTGCTAACTTTCATCAGCAAGTACATAAGGCATGTGAGCATATCCGATAGAAGATATTTACAGAAGAAGGGTTGGTTTTTCTCTATGATAGTCAATTTGTGTGTCATCCAGGGAAATTTCATAAACACTGGTCAGGACTGTATATAGTAAAAGAGATTATTGGAAGTGGTGTGGTGCGCTTGGCCACGTTGTGAGGAGACTACCTTCTCAGGTATGTTAATGGAAGTCATCTGAAGACTTATAGGGACAATCCTATGCTTACCAAATGGCCATATGGCTGGAGCAGGTAGGTGTGATAGAAGCGCAACAGTAGTGCGCAGGTGAGGAGATGCGGGCAGGAGTGGCTGAGGCGCAGCGGTAGTGTGCAACAACAAAAACTAGTTGTTGGAACAGTAAAATTGGGTGAAAAAGGTATTTTACCATTGCATGAAGCGGGTGTTTGGCATTTAGTGCAGCGATATTGGAGGATTTTTTACTGTTTCTTCGATGGTAAGTCGCAATTAATGGTAATCCTATTATTTTTACCCATGCTAGCCTATAAAAGGAAGAGTGTAGGTCATAATCGATTCCTTTTCTCTCTGAAGATTTAATGTTTTTTTCTTCGCTCCAATCTTTGTGTTCGCTTTGTACACATGATTTGTATGTCTAGGCAAGGTACTCCTTCTGACAATAGAAATCCAAAGTTTCCGCTCCAAGCAAAGATGACAACCACTAACCCCACAGAGACACCACCAGTTATGGCCTCCATTGAGTCGGGGTCCGAAGAGGTCTTCGAAGTCACCCTCGAAGCTGAAGAGGTCATGTCCACGCCAGCCAAAGGAAAGGGAAAAGGAAAAGGAAAAGGAAAAGCCATGAAGTGGGATTCATCTAGGCATGCATGTCCCCTAGGATTGCGCACTGCCCCTGGCAGGTGCCTCAGGCGGGCTCATCTATGGGAAATCCATGTAAGCACCCGATGACTACTCAAGGGGAGGTCATGATGGTAGCCCCGCTGTCATGGCTACCACCCTACATTAATTCACACAAGCCGATCGTGCACACCCCTAAGAGCTGTGATGCTGTCTAGGAATATATACAAATGCCATTAGTCCTGCAGGAATTTCCTCAAATTTGAGAGATGTTTGGCAGCATACCCCTCATCAAATCTTATGATCACAATTTGGCTAATGAGGAAACCATGCAGGATCTGGCCCTAGATCTCTATTTGGAGTAGGTTCTATATGAAGAAGTACCAAAGGTTGAGTTGATGCCTGGGGTCCGTGGGCTGCAGGAATCAGGGATCTTAAACATGTTTGGAATTCCCTATTTTGGGAGGTACGCTATCACTAGTATGGTCGTGCGATAGCTACTCACCTTGATCCATGATGGTTGTCTATGGATTTAAGGCCAAATTCCTATTAATGCTGTGCTGAGCCACAGGATCACTAGACTACCCATGAAGGGGCCCCATCCCATGAAAGGGTTTAGAAAGAAGAGTTACCAGAAGGTGGCCAATGATGTCCGAGAGAAATACAAGGTGGAATGTGACAAAAGAGGGTTCTTGGTTGATAGCATCGCTAACCCTGGGGTGTGGATGGAAACTCTCTTGCTCGGATGTAAGCCGATGCAGAAATGCCAGCCATCAGCTGTCCCTGCGTATGTCATCTAGCTAGAAGGACAATGTGATAAGGGGATACTATTACGCAAACTATGACAAAGGAAACTAAGTCGTGCTCCAGCAGGAAAGCCACCACCAAAGAGACCACCAAAGACACCATGAAGGAAATTGAGCAGGAGCCAAAGGAAGGCATCGATACAAGAGGAATCAGTGGGGAGGGTGCCGATTTCACACGAGTTACAAAGTGCACTGGAAAGTCTACAAAAGGTCAGTGTGAGAAATGAAAGGGAGACAAGTCCGATGGAGATACAGAGGTCACCTTAACCGATGAAGACCTGGAGAAGTTAGCAGACATGGTTGCCACTGTGTCAGAGGATATATGGAGAGCACTGGAAGAGAAACACAAGGCCGTGGTTGAGGCCTTGCAGTATGGATTAAAGGCGTTGCAGCTGAAGGTAGACACATTGCAAGCGAGCATGGATCAGGCAAGGCATATTTAAGTGATCTTACCAGCAACAAACTTCATCGTCGCAATAGAAAGAAAAATTTTCCCCTTCCTGAGCACATCCATGACCATAGAGCAGCCATCCTTGTGCACACAGTTCAAAGCATGTATGGAGGTCGGACTTGATCTCGCAAGGATAATGAGTGGGAAGATACATGCTCTCCACTTGTTTAGTTTTAGTGAAATATGAAGTAGAGAGGCATGCGTGTAACAGCAGCTGAGTGAGGTAGAGCAAAAAATCACAACCAAGGTCACGGAATGTGCCCAAGCGTAGGCGGTGCAGCAAGCAGCAGTCGCACAACGCGTTGAGCTAGAGAATTTAGTTCACATGCTATGTGGATAAGTCCCCAAAATTGTTATTCCTGCCTCTGCTGCACCACAGGAAAAAATTGAGAGCTTGGTTATTGATTTGAAGGCTTTTAGGTCTGATTTTTAGACAGTCAAAGTCAACTTCGAGCAACATATTGATGTGCTGTAGGCAAATTTGCATCTTGAGACTCCTCTGGAGGTATGAGCTTAGCAAGCTATATAGGTTAAGGAAGGCAGCAAAAGTATTTCTGCTAACGTCACCAAAGGATCTAAATTACTGGACACCTCTCTGGAGCTATGGTCATCAGTGCAGTGAGACCCACTTCTCTCACAATTAACTCAGGAGTTGCACCAAAAACAATAGGAATTAGATCAACTATAAGTAACCATGTCCACCCTTGTTGCAACCTAGCGACTGGCGCACCTTCGCAAGATTCATGCTCTAAGAGATGAAATTGAGGGGCTCTACCATAAAAAGAAATTTCTCACTGATCATCTAAATCTCTGGGAAGATGAAGAAATGAAGCTCTCGCAAGACCTGGACGATGCAGTCAAAACATTGAATCAGACATTGGACAATGTCGCTTTGGCTATTGAGGGGCTGACTTCACAAAAGTTGGTCAAGATCATCGAGAATGCAGTTGTGCAGATTGAGGGCATCCTAACTTCATTTTATTCTTCCCTCGAACAACTCCAAAGAAAGATGAATACCCCACCGTCGCTGTGACTCGGGACGAGTCACAAGATTGTGTTAGGGGCATGTTGGAGCGAGGCCCCTTGAATTTAATTTTGGATATATTTTTGGGATATTTTGAGTAGTTTAATTGTGTGTAGCATAAGTTAAAGGACTTTGGTGTGGATCAAAGTACCTAATCCATTATAATGGGAAAAATTGTATATCTATGGGTCGCAAACCATGTTTTGCAGACCCAAGTATAGTGCAGGCTAAATATATAAATAAGAGTCTAGGATGAGTCAAAGAACTAAGCTATACTAAGTATTATGGTACGTTTTGTCATGGTAGATATGGTATGAGGTTTTTGTGTGGATTTGTCTGGGTAAGCGCTCCTGCTGGCTATGTGCGTGAAGGCCCTAAGTCCAGATGTGTATGAACCCTATTGCTTGTGTGCGTGTGTATGTTAAAGATTCTATAAGAAGAATCTAATTACTAATGAATGGAAGGACATTTTTTTGATATTAAATTCCTCTATCATATGGTATGGGTTGTGTTGCATGCTATTTCCATGTGATTTTTATGATATTGAATATTGTTAGTATATTGATTGTGCACGTGTATTAGATACTTAAAAGAACAATGAATGCATAGATATGGTGATATTGGGTTATATTTCTCTGGTTACTTAAGTATCTTATGACTTACGGGCTGCGCCCAAGTCCTTCTGTTAAATTATATTGTTAAGGGTTTATGGCTTCTCTACACATGCTTGTTTAAGGGTACCCACATCATTAAAATCTCTCTTTAAGGGTGTAGAAACCTAGATCCAACACCCTCCCATATTACTTCCGGTGATACCTTGACTTGCGCAAGCGGGTCATTTCCAAAAGGGGTAGTAGTACAAGGGTTTGTTGGTTAACCTAAAATATGAACCTGGGTCAAGACCCCTCAAACCAACATAATGTGTGTAAAAAAATCCATAATCTGTGGTCCCTGTAATATACCTTAACATCCTTTTTGCAACCTTCCAATGAGTAATCTTTGGTGACTGCATAAACCTGGACACAAAACTTCTTGAAAACATAATATCAGATCTAGTTTCAGTGAGATACAACAAACTACAACTAGAATTTTATACAATGAGGGATCAATGGGTGGTGCTACATCTTATTTTCCAAGTTTGGTGCCTTCAGAAATTAGAGTATCACCTGATTGCAATTTGTCATTCTAAAATTTTGGATGATGTTAGTGGCATATTTTTGTTGACCAACAAAAATTTCAACAGTATATTCTTGAATTTCAATTCCTAAGAAATATTTCATGACTCCTAGATCTGTCATATCAAAATCTGTTTGCATTGTTGCCTTGAAGTCTTCTAACATCATATTTCCAGGATAAAGAATATCATTTACATACATACATATAATAGGAATTTTACCTTCATGAGATTTGATACATAAATTATGTTCATGGCTACTTTTGGAAAAATCAATTTTTGTGAGATAGGTTTCCATGTGATTGTACCAAGCTCTTGGAGCTTGTTTCAAACCATACAAATCTTTCTTCAATCTATATACTTTATGCTCCTATCCTGGTACTTCAAAATGAGGAGGTTGCTCTACATAAACTTATTCCTACAATATACCATTTAGAAAGACAAATTTTACATCAAGTTGATAGAATTTCCATTTCTGTTGAGCTGTTGTGGACAAAAGGGTTATGACAGTGTCTAGCCTTGCTACTAGAGAAAATGTTTCACTATAGTCCACACCAAACTGTTGTGATAATCCTTTGGAAACCAACCTTTCCTTATATTTCTCAATTTTTATTTTTTCATTTATTTTGGTCTTATATACCCATTTTACACCAATTATGGTTTTGTCCCTTGGGAGATCAGTTAATTCCCAAGTCTAGTTCTTCTCTATGGCAGAAATTTCTTGGTTCATTACATCAACCCAATGCTTTTTTTAAATTATTCTTTAAAATGGGTTGCTTGAGTTGAAAGAAATGAAAACATATTCTATTGGTCAAACTCATTCTCTTGTTCATATATTTCTCTAATGCTCCTTGTTTTCTGGTCGTCTTCTGAAGATGTTGAATCACTAGCGGATTCACTGCTTGATGATGTACCATTTTTAGAATGGTGTGGTTGATATTGTACCTACAATCTTGGTGAATTTGGTGGATAAAAATACTAATTTAAAATTTCATCAAACATGACCAAGAAACAGCTATAGATCAGATACTGAAAACTCCTCCTGATGTGCTCTTTATGTCCGTTGGGCTGCCCACCCAATCTGCATCCGTAAAGCCATGCAACTTCACCTCATTCCTCTATCTGTACCATAATCCATACTCATATGTGCCCCTGAGATGTCTTAGGACATGCTTGCCTGCCTTCCAAAAGAGCTTGGTAGGATTAACCATTTCTTGACTAAGCTGGTTCACTGCATAGCATATGTTCAGTCTTGTATTAACTAAATACATGAGCAAACCCACCAAATGTCGATAAAGAGTGGCATCCACTACCTCTACTGATGTAGCATCCTCTTTCTTGCAATTTCCTGGAAGAGGAGTATCCATGGGCTTGTAGTCCTCCATATGAAACTTACCAAGTATCTCCCAAGCATACTTGCCTTGAGACACAAACAGTTCACCTTTTCGCTGCCATATTTTCAATCCAAGGAAATACTGAAGGAGGCCCAAATCCTTCATCTCAAACTACTTTGCAAGGTCATCCTTGCATGAGTGTAACAAATGTTCGTCACCCGTTAGTACTAAATCATCAACATAAAGAACAATGATTAAAAGCTTACCCTCCACCACAATTTGGTATAGGTTTGCATCCGCCTTACTATTGCTGAAGCCAAGCCCAGTGAAATAGTTGTTGGTCTATGTGTACCAAGCACGGAGTGCTTGCTTCAGCCCATACAATTCTTTTTTGAGTCTGCACACATGCGACTCACTGCTGAAGATCTGATGAATGTGCCAACCCATCTATGCTGAGATAGAAAGGATGGTCCTTATGGAAGAATATCATGTGACAGGTGTAAATTTTTCTTCATAATAAATCCCCTCAATCTATGAGAAGTCTCGGGAAACAAATATTGCCTTATACTTCTCGACGCTCCCATCAGCAGCGTGATTTACCTTGTAGATCCATCTTGAACCTACCACTGACTTACCAACCAGACTTGGAATGATCTCCCAAGCATTTTTCCTGACAATGGAGTCATACTCCTCCACCATGGCATCTACCCATGTGGGCTCTTGCGCTTCTTCCTCAATGGAAGATGGCTCTGTCACAATACACTTGCTCATTAGAGCCATCTATCCAGTATATCAGTCAAGTGACTATCTTTGTCTATGCTGTGAAGTAGGGACTCCTACATTCTGTGCCGCATCAAGCTTCAA
Source organism: Pinus albicaulis (assembly GCA_034641835.2). NCBI lineage: Eukaryota > Viridiplantae > Streptophyta > Pinopsida > Pinales > Pinaceae > Pinus > Pinus albicaulis. The sequence continues at coordinate 1,334,768,607 of CM076580.1, read as the reverse complement.
CCTCTCAGCTTCTATGGTACACCTTCTGCCAGTTCTAATGTTTTGGCTCTGCGTCAGTGGACTCCTCCACTCCATGATCCTCCTCCTGTGGCTGATCCACATCTTGAGGCTCATCTTTGGCAACAAGCAGTTCCTCCTATGCAAGCAACAACTTCATGGCTTTCTCCTCATTGAATTTTATATCCCGTCACACCATAATCATCCAAAAATTTGGAAAATACACACAATAATTATGGGGTGTTTCTGTGTACCCCAAAAATATCCCAACTTCTACAGTCAACTCCAGCTTCTGCATGGCGTCCTTGGTCACATTCATGTAAATAGATGAGCTAAAAATCTTTAAATGAGGAATATTTGTCTTCTTACTAGTAAAAACTTCTTCAGGTGTACTCATGCCAAGTACTCTATGAGGACAACAGTTTTGCACATAAACCACAGTGTTGCATGCTTTATCCCACAAGTGCATTGGTAGGCCCTGGTCATGCAACATAGCTTGTGCACCACCCACGATTGTTTTGTTCTTCCTCTCTACGACACCATTCTATTGTGGGTTATGAGGCGCTACGAGTTCTCCTCGAATTCCTTCCTTGCTACAGAAGCCTTTGATTTTATTTGAGATATATTCACCACCATTATCACTCCAGAGAGGCTTCACTTGCTTCCCCGATTCCTTCTCCACTAATGATTTAAAATCATAGAACTTTGAGAATGTTTGATCCTTATTCTGCATGAAGAAGATCCAAAATCTACAAGAATAGTTATAAAAAAAAATAACATAATACATGCGGTTTGCTATTGAAGAAACCGAGAATGATCCACACATGTCTATGTGAATTCTCTCCAGAATCACCGAAGCACAGTTCTCCTTTTCGTGAAAGGTGGTCTTCACAAACTTACCCATAGTACATCCCTTGCACTGATCTAACTATGCAAGAGTACCCTTGGGAAGTCTAGTAGAATTCCACTGCAAAATATTCAAGGTGCCATGGTGAAGATGGCCCAATCTCCTATGCCATAATTCACCCTCATCCTGGCTCACCACTTATTCTGCTTTTCCCATCATTGCAGCACAACCATCTATCTACAACTTGTAGAGATTCTTGACTCAAGTCCCTATCCTTTTGGTTTGAATCGTTGTTTTATGTCGCAGGAAAGATTTTCCCTCACTAAAAAAAAACATCATAATCTTTGTCCTCCAACATCGCAATTGAGACCAAGTTATTCTTCATACATGGAACATGCATAACATCTTTCAACATAAATGGTTTACCTGAATCCCTCTCAAAGGTAATGGTTCCAATTTCGGTTGCACTGTATGTACCATTGTCGCCCATCTCTATATGCATTTGGAGATCTTTGTCCTCTAAGTCACTAAAAAACTCTTTGTCTCTCATCATGTGGAAGGAAGCGCCACTATCAAGATACCACACCGATCCCATTTCACTTGAAACTAGGCATACGATCAAGGAGAAATCAAGCTCAAATTTCTAGGCAATGGCCTCACCAGCTGTAGCTCTAGCAGCCTTCTTGTTCTTCTTTTTTTTGTGGGTAGTTAGTGGCAAGATGCCCATGTTCGTGACAACGAAAACATTTCACCTTGGACAAATCTAGCCTTTTGCCTTTATCCTTGGATTTTGGATGGGATTTCTTCCCCTTCCCTTGCGAATGATAACTTATGACATCACTAGCCATTTCATTTGATTGTGGATCACTTTATAAACTAGAATAAAGGTTATGACAAAACTTGTGTAAAAAACCCCTTGGGCTTGTCTCAACTTACTCTATTGTTAATCACATAGTGTCAATTTTGTAAATCTATAATCTACAGTAAGGACTGAATGGGTTTTTTCTTTTGTAAGTTTTGCTTGGAATTGAAAAATAAAATAAAAAATCTAAAATCCAAAATTATGTAGTGAAAAACTTTATTTAAAATTTCAGACTAAAAAGTTGAGTAAGTTTGACATCATTTAATATGAAAATTGTTTATGATTATAAAGTAAAAAAAATTTAAGATTCTTTTAGCTAAAATTAGGTAACTAAGCATACATATATATATTTTTTTGAACCGAAGAAATATGATATTCATTAACAAAAAAAAATCTGAAAGAGTATGTATGTAGTTACAAAGTATTACACTTAATTAATTGAAGGTAAATTTACTGTTATTTAAGAAATGAGAATTATGAGCATTCATCATTATTGCTAAGATACATTTTATTAAGTAAAAAGTTAAAGGAATAATGGTTATAAGCATTTAAAAATAATTTTATTAAACAATTACTTTAGATCTATATTATTTATGAGAGAGATCAATTCTCTTTTCACTCTAAAAGAGGTTTTCATACCAAGACATTTGATCCCTCTTGGCTCTTGGTAGATCCAGAGTTAAGATTTATGTAGGCCATCTTAATTTCCTTTTTCCTTTTTATAGTGTTTTTTTATCTAGGCAATTTAAATTAATTGGTTTTTTTGGAGTTTAATTTTATGATATAAATTTTATTTAAATCTTACAAATTTTTAATAACATTGTTTTAGCTTAAAAGCCACCAAAACCTAAATAGTTATCTTAATTTCCTCCTTTAAATAAACTGCATTCCACATGAATACCATGGGTCGATACCATGGGCTATTTTTATAGTTTATTATTATTTTTATTTTTATTTTTATTATTTTTTTTGTATTTTGACCTAGTTAAAGTGTTCATTACATTATGTCATTCTTTCTATTTAATATACTTTTTTTTTTTGTGTGTAATTTGACATAGTCAAATTGTTAAACATGACATAACTACATTTCTATCATACTTTGTTGGACAACATCTTGACACAAAAATGTAATATTTAAATACATAAATAGTTATTTTCCTTTTTAATAGTGTTTTTTATCCATTTAATTTAAATTAATTGGCTTGTGTTGAGTTTAATTTTATGATATAAATTTTATTTAAATCTAACAAATTTTTAATAACATAGTTTTAACTTGAAAGTCACAAAAACCTAAATACTTATCTTAATTTTCCCCTTTAAATAAACTACATTCCACATAAATACCTTGGGTCGATACCATGGGTTGTTTTTATAGTTTATTATTATTTTATTTTATTATTTTTATTTTAAATAGTTATTTTCCTTGTTAATAGTGTTTTTTATTCATTTAATTTAAATTAATTAGCTTGTGTGGAATTTAATTTTAAGATATAAATTTTATTTAAATCTAATTTTTTTCAATAACATCGTTTTAACTTAAAAGTTACCAAAACCTAAAATAGTTATCTTAATTTCCCCCTTTAAATAAACTACATTCTACATGAATACCATAGGTCAATACCATATGCTGTTTTTATAGTTTATTATTATTTTATTTTTATTTTTTTAATTTTTAATGTGCTAAGACGTTTCAATCATCTAACATTTGATCCAATGCCTCAGACATGGACACATTGGCAGCCAGGGGATAGGTCAATACCATGGGCTGTTTTTATGGTTCATTATTATTTTATTTTATTATTTTTATTTTTTAATGGCCTAAAACATTTCAATCATCTAACATTTGATCCAATGCCTCAGATATGGACACATTAGCAGCAAGGGAAATTGTTTTCAAATAAAATACCTTAAGGCATAATAAATATTTAATAAAATGTCATGAAAAAAAGTAGTAAATAATACAATTTTAAAAATAACCCCTACAGATTTCCGGTCAACAACATTAACCAAAAATGGCGTTTTCTTTGGTTAGTTTTGTATACAAATTAAGGAGCCTTTGGTAAAGTCTTACAACTTAGGAAAGGGATAAGCGGTTACTAGGCCAGATATAAAATCGCATCCCTGCCCTTTCAATCTTTTGGCGAGGGATAGGAATGAAAATTTAAGGAATAAGCGCTTATTCCAAGCCTTCACATCATTTATCAAGAGAGAATTATCCTACCTATCTTAGCATGCTGTAGCCGGCATTAAAATTTTTACAGCCTACTCCAAGTAGGCACAACGATCTATAATTTTAAGAGAGAATTATCATACCTATTTTAGCATGCTGTAGCCGGCATTAAAAATTTTACAGCATACTCCAAGTAGGTACAACGATATATAATTTTTAGTTGTCATTAAATATTTAACTACCTACTTCGTTAAGCAGATACAACGATATGTAATTTTCCTATACTCTAGCAACCAAATGCACACGATTTATCGATCTTTTATATGACAGAGCCTTCATAATAAAATGTCAGTGGAAGGTGGTCTACAAGACTACTTATGCACTTACATTCTTTTCGTTGCTGCCCAACATAATTATCAGGTGGAGTATGTGGAAAAACTCCATCACAACTTCCGAAGGTAATGAAATGTGTTTGTCAACATTTCTCAAATAATCAATTTTCCTATCGTGCCTTGAAACATGACAACATTCATGGCAACTGATGTTTGAGTTATTGCTTTACCAAAGTACATGTTTGTCGTCTATATGTAAGGCTTGTTCACTTGCATTAAAAGAAAAGTCTATTTATAATATTATACTAGAAAATATGATTATAGTTTTTCTTTTTAGATCAAGATTCTTGAAGTAAACTCTTTAACTTGATCAATATTTTCTAACCCAAAAATATTTACACAAGTTGAATTCTGTGCATATGGCCAAGTATTATGGGTTGCCAAAATGGTCATTGGTGTTCACTTGGTCTTTGTAGATTACATGAATTTGTTTTTATGCATATGTGTGGACACTACAACTAATTGATTCCTTTGATGGTTTTGTAATATTAGAGGATGATTATTATGCCCATAGTTGAAATAGTTTGAACATTAGTGGGATAGTCAATTAATTTGCGGTAAGGGAGTCACAATACAAGAGAATGTAAGGTTTTACTTTAATAATTTAACATAACTTACGAAGGTCACAAACTCCTCAAAATTCAATCTCTTATATTTGTTGTCTTAAAGGGTTGTTGGACAAAAAAATTGGTGGCGGACAGAGGGAGTGAGCACCCAGGTGTCCCGCTTTCCTTGGCTATTGCTAAGACGGACCCCTTTTTGGGAAACATACTCTACACACTAGGGAAATTTTTCCCCCGTTTTACAAAATGGAGTATGTGGGAAGACATTTCTCAAGGAGACTCCCTTGTGGACTCGTTGCCAATATTTGAAATGTGTGCAATAGAGCTTTCCACTTCCTGTTAGTACCAATGGTGAGAAATGCTTGGTGGTCATTATCTGGATACGGTGGAGTAAAGTCATTTCCAGAGATGTTGAGCATTGAAACGAAAGTATTTTCTATTTGTTCAGTTAAATCATGGGAATCAAGGGAGCCACATCCTAGAGGAACATAAATATAAGTTAAGCTTTGGTGTAAATTGTTTGTACATGTGCATATAAAACCCATTAATTGCTAAGCCATATCACTAGATAGAGCTTACCACTTCCTCCTAGTACCAATGGTGAGAAATGCTTGGCAATACTTATATGGATTTAGTGGAGTAAATTCATTTCCGGAGATGTTGAGCATTGAAATTAAGGCATTTTTTATTTGTTCAGCTAAAGCATGGGAATCAAGGGAGCCACATCTACAGGAACACTAAATATAAGTTAAGCTTTAGGGTAAAATGTTAGTACATGTGCATAGAAAACCCATTAATTGCTAAGCCATATCACGAGATATATTTTTAAGCCATATGACCAAATATATTTAACTTTTGTACTCAAACTAATGTTCTGAGAAAGAAAATAAACAATGAGTGACAGATAAAAAGCACACAAAATTAGATAAACCCTACCAAGTTGCTACTTTTGTTAATACATTTCAAAGTGAAAAAAACTTGTAATTAGTTGAGAAAGTAATTACCATTACATCAAAAGATGATATAAATAAAAGAACTCCTATTACCTCTTCTTAAGCTTCCAGAAGATTGCAATATCTTGTGTCACACATTTTCCTCTAGTGACTCCCTTATCACAAATGAATTGACTAGCCCATTGAGTATGACCAGTTGTTGCTCAACTTCTTTCGACCTGAGAAAGAACATTTACCAATGCTAAAGAAAATAACCTTAACTAATTAACTATTGAGAAGATAATAGTCTAGCATTTATATCCAAGACAATGGAGGGTAGAATAATCATACTCTAATATTGCATAACCATCACAAACAACAATTAGTTGCAGTGTCCACTAATTTGCATAAAAAAAAATTCATGAAATCTATAAAGACCCATTTTTCATTTGTGTACCATTCTTATGTTCTTGAAAGATAATGTGTAATCTACAAATACTCCCTCCGAATTGTCATTTGTGAATCATTCTTATATTCTTGCAAGGCAATGTGTTATTTAAAAGAAAATTATATATCTATATTTTGTATATACTGCATTTTCTTCATACACCCATTTTGAAGGGGTCATGTTTATAGGTGTTTATGTTTTGAAGACTTGTACATATTTTTGTGTTTCATGCAATTTATTTGGAACAACTCTCAAAAGGGGTAAAGAATTGATGGTTGAAATTTTTAGAAGAGTACACTCTCCTTTGAATTTCTAGGATGACTTTCTCGTTTGTCTTATCATTCCTATAATTTTTATTTAAGAATTTATTGTTAGAAATACCTACTAGTGTAACAAACTCCTGAGAGCTCAATTATCTCTTTCTAGTTTTCTTTTAAGGGATCCTTCAAGCGTGGTAGGATGATATTTTCCTATCGATACCACACCCCTCATTGAAACTTGGGTTGGCTCATAGGGTTCCAAAATATCACCTTAAACATCACTAGAATTTGTCAAAATTCCTTGGAAAAGCGGTAGGTTGTTCTATACGACACTTTCAAATATGGAAATGTTGTACAATATGGACCACAATGTTTTTAGGGTGTTTTCTACCATTTTAATATTGATAGGGATTTTGGGTACTTGAATTATTCCTGGGTAGACATTTCATGCAATATAGTTTCATATATAACCTATGCGAGTAGTATGGGAACTTTCTCAAAGACTACTAGGAGAAAAACCACTGAATTAACCCAACTTAGAAATTGAATAAGGAAGTGGCTTACAAATTGCATCAAACTCAAAATAAATAAATAAGTAGTCCAAAATTCTAGGAGGACAAAAAAATTAGCCCCAAAAAATCTCAAAAATAGTATAAGGTTGTGAATAATGATGAATAGACAAACAGGGGTCATCCTTTTTAAGGCAGGGTGGGGACAAATCCTCATATTAATCCAATCATATTGGAAATATAGGATAATAAAGAAGGGAAATCCTCACTAGTGATTCACACCCTTCATAGAATCAATAAGTTCATACCACACATGGGAGTTGCTCTAAGAACATAATTGTGTCCAACTCTCCCTCCAAAGGGTGAAACATCCCTTGTTTGAGTTCATGTGACCCTATACAATATGTTTTAGAATGGTCTCTGTTGTGACCAAATGAAGATTAAGGGAACAAAAAGAAAGCTGGAAATGGGGGAAATGATGAAAGGGAACTGCGAGTAGCAAAAATGACATTGTCACAAAACAAAATATAATAAGCTTCTGATATTGGAAAGATAGGTAATAAAATAGGGCATGGAGCCCATGTAACTATAGGTAGCTAGCTAGCCTAGAAAAAAGGATAAGTCTAAAAGCATATATAAAATAGGACAATCCATTGATAGTTGCTCTCCAATAAATCAAGTCACTCAAGTGTTAGTAGGAAAAATATAGAAACAATATGGAAAGGAGACAAATGGATCATATAGGAAGCTAAAGGGTTTTTGGAAAGTCTTGCCATCATTTGGGATCCTAGTATCATTGCTATAGAAAATCATTAAATCTCTAATTACAACCTTAAGTGGAATAACTCAATTTGATCACCATTTTTAGAACACCAATGCCATGGTGGAAAACAAATCCAAGGAGAAATAAATTTCCATCTCCCTCAAAGAATGTATAACAATTTATTTCCAAATTAATAGACTTATTACTATATAATATAATTTGGTCTTGAGCAAAAGGGAAAAGAAGGGAAGGAACATCGACTGTTTCCCTTGCAGGAATATGGTGAAAGATATAATGCATGATTGGGGTTTGAATATGTAAACACTAAACATGGCGTAGAAATATTGGTGTTCTGAAATTTCCATCTCATAGGAGGCTACAAATCTACACCATGGACATTTCAGCCCTAGTACTGAATCTTATTTCTTTGGAACACCTGCAAGGAACTTCAAATTTTCCACAACACGTCACTTCCAAGGAATCTCTATGTGTGGACACTATAATTACAACATAATTATATCTAGTTAGCACCCCTAAGGGTTAGATCTATTTGACAACATAAAATTGGAATCTATAGTGGCATGCAATAGTAATAAAACAACCATATACCAAATCTAAAAGTAGAAAATGGCTTGCTAAATTAGAAAACAAATTAGCCTAGGTTGCCCTTTAAATCAGCCCAAAAAATAAGCCATAAACCAGAGAAATTAGATTTCAAATTATTTGTATAGCATTAGTTTGTGAGAGTAATCAATTAACTTCGCATTTACAATAAAAAAAATTACAATAGAACACCTTTGTGCATCACAAGCTGGTATACATATCTCCTTTCATCTTATACCAAGCAATGACTCTCAATGTTTGGGAACCTATTGTACGGTACAACAACCCTCCCCATTTCAAAATTTTAGAATAAATTTCATTTAGAAATAGGTCTCGTTTCTTTTAAAATAGAAATAAAAGACTTGGAGGAAATCTGATCATTTTGAATAAAACAATAAAAATTTCATTGATTAGAAAAACATATATCGCAAAACACAAGTGCATATAAACAAATGCAACATTGAAAATCTTTGAAATATAAAGTCTTTTATCACATCAACATAATACATAAAATTATTCATATTGAATAAGTCCGATGTGAGAAAGTAATCGCAATCGCAAATCGACAGTATCTTAAAGTTTCACATTTGTTTTGCAAAACTCCAATGTGATGTGATTTATCACAAATCTCATTTTGAAGGAGCGATATCACATATACTTGTTTTATAAAATTTGATGCGATGTAACCCATCGCAAATTGCAAATTCCAAAACGAAAAGAAAACCCCTCATTTGTTCAATTGCAAAACTCCGATGCGATGCGATTTATCGCAATCACATTTCGTAGAAACAACATCATATTCACTCATGTTATAAAATCCCGATGCGATGGACCCCACCATCATCGCAATCGCAAATCGGCGGATATCATTTGCAACTTAATTCCTTTGGAAAGAGCCAATGCAATACAACATCATCGCAATTGCAAATCGGAGAAGATCATGAGATGTTATTTGTTATCCCTTTTGAAAAACTCTGATGCGATGGATACTTAGTCTTTATTTTATCACTATCTTACACTGCACATTCATCGCAATTGGAAAATTCAAAAGGAAAGTTTTATATTCACATTTCAAGATTGTCGATCTCCAGTTGTACATTCATTATTAAATAGAAAATCAAATGAATTATGGTGATTGATTCTATTTTGAATCCGTGAGTGTGACTCTCATAGAGGGAATTTAAGTTTAAACATGGATTTAATATATTAAAATCATTGAATAAATATTTTCATATGGCCGTTCTCCTTACTCCATTTTTTACTGCGTCTGAAAGTTTTTCTCATTTGTAGAACCATAGAATACCTAATCCTCTCATTCATCAAGCAATTGAAACATTACCAGACGACAAAATGTCTAAGAGATCTAAGAAATCAAAGGCAGTTGCCGCTGCAAAGACCCTTGCTATTACCATGGTACCAAAAGAAAAACCAGCCAAAGTTAAGATGGTTACAAACACATCATGCCAGGGTCTTGGAAAAATCTCTTGGGAAGATGTATATAATTTGATTAAAAGAGAAAACCCTAAGGTCACTAGAGTGAATGTGATAGTGCTAGATGAAGAAGACTCATATTATGATTCTGATACTCCTCTTAAAGCGCTTGCAAATTCATTCCTTCACAGAATTGCAGATCGGGAAAACATTTCTCCCTATTATGATGTTATTCGGTGGGTGATTGACAATGTGACTATCAAAAATAGGACATTTGTTTCAGCTGCGGGAACAATATTTGGGTCTTTCAGAGCAGAGGATATAAAGGCAATGTACCATCTTCCACACCCTCAGAAATTCTACAACAAAGCATTCATTAAGGATTTCGCTGCAAGCAATGAGACTCAGTAAGAAACAGTTAGGGAATGGAGAAGAGCTCTAGAGAAACACAAAAACAAAGCATCAGGTATGTACTCCATGGAGTCTCTTTTCCCCCCATATTTTTATGCAGCTGCAATGATGTGTAGGATTTTAGGAAATGATAATTCTGCGAGATTTTCAATCCAAATGGTACTTTTGATCCATCTGGCTGTGAATTCTGAAATTATGGACTGGTCTCTTATCCTTTCAGACAAGATAGCCAATAGAATCATAGAGTATAGAAAGGATAAATATACAGGAAATACGACCCTGTTTCACTTTTGTGCCTAGATTTTAGATGCCCTATACAGATTTTCCCATTTTAGGTTGGAAATGGACCCCCCAAGATCCGGTTCCTATACATATTTACCATAAGAACTTGTGGAAGGTTCATTTTAAAAATCATGTATATAGAATTTGTCACGGTCTTATGATTCCTGTCTATCAAACCATTTTTGACCACTTTCCTCCCTGGCTCTCTAATATGGCAAAGACTGATATATCCCAGATTGGTGACTGGTTTGGAGAAGAGAATTTTACCTATGTTAGAGGTTTTGGAAGAATTATGGAGCCCCATATTTTACCCCTATATGTTCCTGGCAAACAATTAGCACAAGAAATTCCTTATCAGTTAACAATAGAAGGTATGTCAAGGTGTCTAAAGAATAATAAGAAATTGATGTGGCCTAATTTTCCATTTTACTATGGAAATTATACTCTTAATTAATTCAGACATGCTGAGAAGGAAGTCATCAAAATAAGGGATCTTAAGTTCGAAACAGTCCCAGGTAGGCAGTATGACCTAAAAAAAGTAGCATTTGATTTCACAACTTCAGTTTCAATTGCTTGGTTTGAGCATGAACCCGATGAGTTTGATGATTTATTTGTTTCCATTGACAAATTTTCCCAAGTTTCTAACTTGGATAAACCCAAGTTTCAGACTCAGGATATGAATAAATTCATGTTGTTTAGAACTCAAAGACTGCTGAAAGCCCCTCTTGACTAGTTAAGAATTCCTTTGCAAGAATTTGAAAATATAGAAACAGAGCAGAAGGAAAAAGAAGATGCATCTCCCAAAGTAGGAAAATAAGCATCTACCAACAAGGGTAATGTACAGACTTAAAAGGTAATCACAAGTGGCAAACTTGATGTGCAAAAATAGAATACTAGCAACAAAACTGATGTAAATATTGAGAAAGGAAATACCGTTCAGACAGAAAAGGAAAACACAGGTATTAAGACCAATGTGCAGACTTAGAAGCAAAACACAGGAAGCAAGGCTAATGTTCAGACATAAAAAGAAAATATTGGTAATAAGCCAGATAATCAACTTGAAAGAGAAAATACCATGGAGAAAGTGGTGGATTCTGCTGAAGCTATTGTTACTTCCCATTTGCTAAGTCAATATGAAAAATTTTCTCAGCAAATAGGATCACAAAATAATCCTCAAGTTGACATTCTAGAAGATCAAGAGATGGAGATTATTCCTGAGCATCCTACAGAAGAAATTGTGCTGAAAGTAGAAGAAATTCCTCCTCTAGATATCTTTTATAGTCCTAAGCATAGGGCTGTTGTCAGAAAGTAGAGGAAGAGAAGAAGAGCAGATCAAGAATCACTTTCAACCTCACAAGTTGAATTTATGAACACTGTCTGGAAGAATATTGAGGTGAATCCTTCAGAGGATCTCACCAAATTGTCACAATATGCAGGTGCATATACTGCAGCCACTATAGAAAAAGCTTCTGAAGTCACCCAAATGATGAAACAAAAGCACTTATAGATAGCTATCCTGGAGGAACAAGCAATAGAAAATCAACAAAAGATAATGCAGTTGGAACAGCAGTTGCAAGAAGAAGATCTCATAGCTAAAAAGTTTGAAGAGAAACTTGGCATTGAGAAGAAAAATCTTGATCAACAAGCCTTAAATAAGCAACAACGGTTAACTCAAGAGGTGGCAAAAATACAGACCCTACTACAAAATGAAAAAACTGCTAAAGTTGAGCAAGAAAAGATATTCCAAGAAAAATTGGACAAATTTAGGGATTATTCTAAATTGGACCAATTTAAAACTAAAGCTCTTGAAATAAATAAACTACTGTCTCAGCAGTTGAATGAACTCTGTCAAAAGATGGCACAAGCCGAGTCGTTGTGTGAAATAACATCGTCTTTAGTAGATGAAGGACTCAGCCTAAGGCTCGAATTTGATGATGCAGATGAGAAAATTTTTGAATTTCTTTCATGGCAAGACTTAGAGCAAGGAAGGAATGCAAACCTTCCCAGGATTGAGGAAAGACACAAAGAAATTATTTTTGCTGAATGGGAAAAGAAATTGATAAAAGGAGAAAGAGCCACATCAAGAGCTAGAACTATGATGAATAATATACCACAGTTGGTTAATGATAGCTTATATGCCACCAATTTAATTTCAGATTGTATCCTAGGTAAATTACCAAAGGTAAAAGAGACTAATTCTTAGTGGAAGCAAAAATTAGTCCATAAGAATCATCAAATTATCAAGCTTCAAGGAATTTCATGGGTTATCATGTGGACATATCTAATCAAGCCACATAGTCAGCAAATGGCAATCAAATTCCTTTCCAATGTCATTAATTGCATTATTTTAGAATTTTCTGATGCCACATATACTGGTCAGTTACATTCGAGGCTAAGTCATCCAGCAGAGGTCAAAGATATACTCAAAATTTTCAATCTCGACACATTGAATGCATGAGGAAACCAATTAATCTGTATCATTTTAATATCGCAAGTTTGTTTTCAGATTTTTGATGATAGATTGTAGCAATAGTTTTAGTTATTTTGTTTTATTAATTTCCTATTTAAACCCCTTCCGTGTATTGGAGAAGGGGTCCAAAGTTTGTAATATTTTGGCTTGGATGTTAAATTTTTGTACTCCATCGACTATTTTATTTTTGTAAAGGATCACATCTGGTGGTTTATGGAAAATTATCTCTAATAATTGCACTTTTGTACCTTGGAGGTTTTTTTACATTGAGGCACTAGATGTGGATATTGAATTGCATCAGGAAAAGTATGAAGATGAATCTGGTATTTCTATCAATTTGTTGTTATTTTTATTATGTTATGAGATATTCTCTTTGAATTTTCTATCATTTATAAATACTTAATTTACAAATATTTATTTATACATATCATTTTTGTGTATAGAAATATTCATCTCTCACAGTATGTGCAAATGATATATAAAATGATGAATACAATGTGTTATTATAACTCTGTTTAATTTCTTAAATAGAGTTATCATTATTTTATACTACATATTTCAATTAAATTATAATACATTTTCATGGTTATTGGTTTCATTGAAACAATCTTAAAATTGTATTCATATTTGACACCCGAGTTAGTTTTAGAATTATTTATAAGTTATAGATTAAATTAGATAGATTATTTCAATCACTTAGTTTCATTATCCAGTCACACAATCATTCCATCACCAATCCATTAGTTATTAGGAAAATGGTCCTATAAATCAAGTCGGAGCCACCACACCAATCAGAGAAGGAGTTGTCCTAAGGTCTCGATCGGGTAGTTTTTCCCCCAATGTATGAAGCAGTGATTTTCGAGGCTTCAACATTTTTGGCGCTAGAAGGAGGACCTAAGTTATGAATGGAAATTAAATCTCAATCCACAGGCCATTCTAAGAGAAATTCACCCTCATCACCCTCTTCAATTTCTTCTACATCTCAAAGCCCTAGGGAAGAAATTGATAAGAATATTCAAACACCCACTACCAAAGTCTCAAACCAATCATGCAATCAACCTCTTGAGTCACTTGAAGTACAAGCTTTAATTCACAAATTACAAGGGTTCTCATTATCTTTAGAAGAGCCTGAATTATCTGAAGGTAGTGTAACTTCACAATTTGTTTCTTCCAAACCTCTTACTAGGTTACAGAGTGAAAAACTTGTTATTCCTCCAAAGGAATTTCCTTTACCTAGTAGAGTTAAAATGAGAAAAACCCCATTGGAATCAGAAAGTGATATTAGTTCTTCATTGCAAATTCAATCATCTGTTTCCCAAACTCTAACTCAGAAAAGTGTAGTTGTCTCAACATCGGCCATTCAAACATCAGTTTCCCAAACATCATCTATTCCAATATTGTATGATCCAACAACATCTGTCCAAACACCAATTGTCTCTTCTAGTCCTTCAACTGTTATCAAAATAATGGCACAGAGACCATGGGCTAGTCTAGGAGCTGTTGCAATGGCTGCACCTTTACATGGTTTACCAGATCATCGTGAAAAATGGCTGCCAAAATTTAGTCGTGACCTTAATATACAAGATGAAGAACATATCAATAACTTTATGCTTGCTGTAAAATAGAGTTGAACATGAGGATGTTGTAGTCAGGTTATTCCCCTATACTCTGCAAGGGGGAGTAGGATCCTGGTATTTTTCATTACCTCCAGGATCTATTACAAATTGGGATATTTTTCAAGAAAATTTCTTAACCAAATTTAGAGATGACAGATCAATAGCTACCCTAATCAATAATCTATCCAATTTGAAGATAGAACCCAAAGAGCCCATCAAATATTTTAATTCCCGATTCAATAAAATCTTGAATAAAATCCCTACAACATCAAATCCCAGTGAGAAAGTTAGAAGTGAATGGTGTATAACAGCTTTGCCTACAAATATAGAAATTTTTTTGAAAGATCTACTAAACCTACTTTGGCTGAAAACATGAAAGAAGTGATTGCAGTTGAAAGAAGGATTTTTTCTTTGGATAAGAAAAATGATATTGATGAAAGAAAATCCAAAAAGGTTAGCTTTAAAGATGATTCAAAGAAGAAAAAACTGAGAGATCCATATGACATGGAAGGCTTACAGAAATTTCTCAAAACCATGTCTAATGAGATGGTTGAGATTAAAGAGCAAGTGGCAAAGACTTCTACTAAAAGACCATTCAAGAGTTTAAAAAGAAATGAAGCTGAATATAAACCTCCCAATTCAATCTCCAATGTAGAATCAGAAGAGGAAGAAGAATAATATGCTCCTCCAGTATCATATGAAGAAGAAGAAAGAGAGGAAATAATTGAATTACATGGGATGTGGGATTTCATTCTCCCTAACTCAGAAAGTGAAGAAGAAGCCATGCCTGTAAGTACAAGGAGTAAATCTACAGTGGAAACTGCTCAATCTATTCCTAAGAAGAAAAGTACAACTCCAAGTACCAAGGACAAATCCCCCGTAAAGAAAGATTCTCCCTTACCCACTCAAAATCAGCCATCATCTTCTAATCCTCATACATCAACATCTAAAACTTTGGTGGTATCAGATCCTATGGATTATAACATTGTTGAAGACATGATGAAGACTAGAGCGAACATTTCCTTACATGAAGGAAACAAAATTAAACATCAACAAAAGCTGCTATTGAAAGAATTAAATGCGACACCTATTGCTCCTCTACCAAGTGCTGTAGTTGCCAAATTAGCTAAAGGAACAGGTAAGCCACCGGATAAAGTAGATGCCACTGATACTATTCTTATTGGAGAAAGATCAAATTCTCAGACACCTCCTTTTCTTTTGACTTATGAAATCTACAACAATAATTTGCATAATTGTTTAATAGATTCAGGAGCATCCTCTAATATAATGCCTACTTTAGTCTATGCAAAATTGAATATTGAACCACAAAAGTCTACAATTCACATTTTTCAATTGGATCACTCTAAAGTCCAAATTGTGGAAGAAATCAATTCAGTTACTATTCAATTAGCTTCTGATCCTAGAATTGTCAAAAGAATTGTTATTCTGATTGCAGATATTCCTAAATTCTATGTACTAGTCTTAAGCAGAGATTGGTCTGCAAAGCTTAATGTTTATATCACAACTGGTTATTCACATATGTGGCTTCCCTACAAAGGGAAAAGAAATCAAATCAAGGTTGAGCGAGAAAAACACATGGTGCATACTGTAATAGAATTTGAACAAACAAATGAACCTGTAGCTTTTAATAACAATATCCTTCGAGGTTATTCTCTTGAATCATTCCTTGGGAACTTCACAGCACCACAGTCCCCCTTTATTGTAAATACTTTTATTTCACAAATTGAATTTTTTTCACAATTTCATTCTTCTAGAATTGTTAATGTGTATGATACATCTGTAGATAAACCTATAACTAAGTCTTTATTTTGGTCATTATATTTCAATGGATCAAAATATAGTGATGGGGCAGGAGCAGGATACATTCTAATTGATCCATATGGAGAGAAAACTAGATGTTGTCATGTAGACTAGAATTTGAGTGCACAAAAAATACTGCAGAATATGAAGCCTTGATCCAAGGGCTTTATAAAGCAATAGGGTTAAATGTCAAATACTTGAAAGTATATGGTGATTCTGAAATTGTTATAAGACAAGTAAGGAATATTATCCATTGTCTTTTAAGACATCTTAAACATTATGAAACCCTTTTTCAAGACCTTACCACTCAATTTTTAGCATTTAACATCTTTTCTATCCCTAGAACTCAAAATATATCAGCTGATTTGTTAGCTAATATTGCATTCAAACTCCTCCCTATTGAAGATTACAGTCCTGATAGGTTCTCAGTCAAATTAATCTTTCGACCATCTATTCCCGATAATATCACAAACTAGAGAGTATTCTATCATGACGAAGATATATTGAATTTCTTGACTTCAGAGAAATCCTATGATGAACAAATTATTGATGAAAATGATCATGATCCTCAAAATACCTCAAAAATTAATGAAAATCCTACTCCTAAATCTGTAGTTACTAATGCTAAACTTCAAAGTTCCACTTAAAAGTTTGAATTAGTAAATCTTGGCTCTGAGTCTAAACCTCAAAATGTTAACTTCAGAAGAAAGAACTTCTTTCATCAAACTTTTGAGTAGGTATAAATATATTTTTGCTTGGAATTATGAAGACTTGAAAACCTATGATACTTCTGTTATTCAACATACAATTCATTGCTTTTTGATGTCAAACCTGTTCAACAGAAGTTAAGAAAAAATCATCCAAATATTAAAAGTCAAATCAAGGCAGAACTCAATAAATGTTTGAAGGCAAAAATCATTTTTCCTGTAAGGCATTCTAATTGGGTCTCCAACATGGTGCCTATCAGAAAGAAAAATGGAGATATTAGAATCTGCATTGATTTTAGAAATTTAAGAAAGGAATGTGAAAAAGATAACTTCCCATTGCCAACGATGGAAAAAATACTTCAAAATGTAGCTGGTTCTGAACTCATGTCCTTTCTTGATGCTTTTTCAGGCTATAACCAAAAATTGGTACATCCAGATGATAGGCTAAAAACTACTTTTAGAACCAAATGGGGAACCTATGCTTACCAAAAAATGCCTTTTGGTCTGATAAATGCAGGAACTACTTTCCAGAGAGCCATGGATATAGCATTTAAGGGTCTAATTAATAGATCAGTGATTATCTATCTTGATGACATAACAATATTTTCAAAGAAAAGAGCCAATCATCTGCATGATCTGAAACAAATATTTGAAATATGTAGAAGATTTGGTATTTCTTTAAATCCAAAGAAATCCTTCTTTGCTTTCAATGAAGGAAAAAATTTAGGGTTTGTTGTGTCAAAAGATGGTATATATATTGACCCTGCCAGAGTGAATGAAATTTCCGATATTTATTTACCTCACAACAAAAAATCCATGCAATCATTTATAGGGAAAATCAATTTTGTAAAAAGATTCATTCCTGATTTTTCTCAAATTGTTTTACCTATGCAGAGTATGATTAAGAAAAATCAGTATCGAAATGAGGGTATAAATAGAAGGAAGCCTTTTATGCAATCAAATAGGCAATCATTAATGCACCTGCATTTAATACTCCTAATTTTTCTAAAGATTTTATTATGTATACCTTGGCTACTGAAACATCTTATGCTGTTGTTTTAGCACAACTCAATGATCAACAAATAGAAGCACCAATTTCTTTCTTTAGCTCAAATTTGCAACGAGCTGAACTTAATTAATTCGATGTAGAAAAACAAGCTTTCACTGTGTTTAAATCAATCAAAAAATTTAGACCTTTTCTCCTAAAGACACATACAAAAATTATTTTCCCATATTCTGCAGTGAGACAATTGTTAATTCAAAAAGAGGTAGGAGAAAAGAGAGCTAATTGGGTAACAACTTTTCAAGAGTATGATATTGATATTAAGCCAACTAATATTGTTAGAGGACAAGGTTTTTGCAGATTGTTAGCAGGAGCTCACAACATACCAGAACATCAAGATCAAGATAACATCATTCAAGAAATCAGATAAGTGTTATAGATTCTGAATCTCAATATGTTGATATGATCTTCTACTTGAAAAATGGGTATGCTCCTTCTGATCTCAGCTATAAGAACAAACGTGCTCTAAGATTACAAGCTAAACATTACGAAATCATTGATGATGTGTTATTTAGAAGAAATTATGATTCAATTCTATTAATATGTCTTCAAAATACTGAAGCAAAAAAGGTATTGCAGGAGTTACATGATGGACCAACAGGTGGAGATTTTGGAGGTGATACCACAACTCACAAAATAATCCATGCTGGATATTATTGGCCTACCCTTTTCAAAGATACACATGATTATGTAAGGAAGTGCGAGATTTGTCAAACTGCTAGTGGAAGACAAAGGAAGCCATCTTTTCCTTTGCAAACAGTAAACATTGAGCAACCATTTGAGAAATGGGGGCTTGATATTATTGGAGAAATAGTACCTCATTCTTCCAAACAACAAAGATACATCCTTACAGCAATATATTACTTCACAAAGTGGGTAGAAGCAATTCCTTTAAAGGTAGTCAATTCTAATGCAATTATTGATTTCATCGATCAATTCATTATTACCAGGTTTGGTGTACCTAATGCTCTTGTCTTTGACAAGGCATCTTATTTTTCTGGAAATAGTATAATGGAATTTGCAATCAAAAGAGGTTTCAAATTGAAATTTTCAGCAAATTATTATCCCCAAGGTAACGGTTTAGCTAAATCTACTAATAAAAATCTCATCAAAATCATTAAAAATACCATTGATCAAAATCAAAAGAATTGGCATAAATCTTTAATTTTTGCACTATGGGCTGATCGTATTACTCATAAACCTTCAATAGGAACTCCACCTTTCAATCTATTTTATGGAAAAGGAGCTGTGATACCATCAAATCTAGCTCTCCCATCATAAGCCCTAGTTCAATTTATTGAAGAGAATCCTTCATCATCTATTAAGTTGAGATTTGATCAAATTCTTTAATTAGAAGAAGATAGATAGAAAGAAAAAAATATTCATGAAAAAAATCAACAGCTTGTAAAATCTTCTTTTGATTCAAGTTCCACCGGATCCAAAACTTTGCAAATTGGCGATCTTGTTCTGAAATGGGATAAAGCACATGAATATAAAGGTAAGCATACCAAATTTCAAGTGATGTGGCTTGGACCATTTTAGATTGCTGAAAAGATAGGCTCATATACATTCATTCTGCAAGATTTAACAGGAAAGAGAGAATCTCTTCTTGTAAATGGGCTTATTTTGAAGAAATACTTTTCTTAAGAAGGTAACCCCTTCTTACCTGTACATATTCCTTTCTGCAATTTTTATTTTTTAAATAAGGTTGTTAATAGTCTCTAATTGACTTTTTACTATTTGAAAATATTTTTGAGAAAATATTATAAATACTTATTTTATGTAAATAAATTTTTTTATAGAAATGATTACAATTTTTGATAGTTTGAAATAAAATGTTAAACTTTCAAAATTTGTTCAAAATATTTGCATAATATTTTGAAACCTTGAGAAAAATGTAAATTATTATAAGTTTATTAAGCAAAGAAAGGTTATCCATAAAAAGTAAAGACTTTTCCAAGCTTTGGCATTCAAAAAACTCTAAAAATTGTCTTCCATTGATTCTTAAGAATAAAATCATTTCACCTCATCCATTAAGGTTGTGATTTTTTAGAATGTAATTCTAAGAAATTATATGTCAAAATTAAGAGACAAGAGGTCTCATCACGAGCTTGCTTACCATGATCATAAGAAGTAATAAAACTAACATTACCAACACTTCATACCAAAACAGGGTAATGGCTTATAATTATAAGACAAGGGGTCTCATCAGGAGCTAGATTGTTCAGTTTGATTACAAATAGTGAATGGCATTGTTATCAACTAGCTACCAAACCAGAACAATGGCTTTTAAATTAAAATAAAAAGAAGAAAAACATAAGATACAATGTCTTATGAATTTATCTTTTAAAGAATTATGATCTTATTTGGATGGGACAATGAATGGTTAATGGTTAAAAGGTAACCCTGTCAAGACTATGAACATTTGTAGGTAGCAGAAGCAATGCCTATGACAATAGAGTAAAACACAAAAGCTAAAATTGAAGGAGCCCCCTACTTTATTATTATCAACCAACCAAGGCTTCAGAAAACCCAAAAATGTTTTTTTTTTTTTTTGAGGAATTATAAAGAAATTGTAAGCGATTTTAATTCTTTTTCACAGTTAGATTTTATTCAAAATTTCTCTCAGATAGTTTTCATTATCTTTAAAAAACTTTACTTACTAGAAATATAGTATTCATTTTATTTTTCAGAGATAACTGTTCTCTCTGAAGTGAAGGCGACAGTGCCAGACGAAGAAGACTCAGATTCTTATTCTGAGACTCCTCTTAAAGCACTTGAAAATTCATTCCTTCACACAATTTCAGCTTGGGAAAATTTTTTTCCCTATTATGATGTAATTCGGTGGGTGATGGACAATGTAACTATCAAAAACAGGAAATTTGTTTCAGCTGCGGGAACAATATTTGGGTCTTTCAGACTAGAGGATATAAAGGCAATGTACCATCTTCCAGACCCTCAGAAATTCTACAAAAAAGCATTCCTTAAGGATTTCGCTGCAAGCAATGAGACTCAGTCGGAACCAATTAGGGAATGGAGAAGAGCTCCAGAGAAACACAAAAATGAAGCATCAAGTATGTACTCTGTGGAGTCTCTTTCACCCCCATATTGTTATGCAGCCGCAATGATGTGTAGGCCTTTTGAAAATGATAATTCTGAGGGAATTTCAATCCAAATGGTAGCTTTGATCCATTCTGCTATGAATTCTGAAATTATGGACTGGTTAGTTATCCTTTTAGAAAATATAGCCAATATAATCCTAGAGTATAGAAAGGATAAAGATAGAGGAAATACAACCCCGTTTCACTTTTGTTCCTACATTTTAGATGCCCTATGTTTCAATTCAGATTTTCTCATTCTAGGTTGGAAATGGAACCCCCAAGATCCGAATCCTATACATATTTACCATAAGAACTTGTGGAAGGTTCATTTTAAAAATCATGTATATAGAATTTGTCATGGTTTTCTGATTTCTGTCTATCAAACCGTTTTTACCAATTTCCTCCCCGACTCTCTAATAAGGCAAAGACTAATATATCCCAGATTGGTGACTGGTTTGGAGAAGACAAATTTACCTATGTTAGAGCTTTTGGAAGCATTGTGGAGCCCCATATTTTACCCCTATATGTTCCTGACAAACTTTTAGCACAAGAAATTTCTTATCAGTTAACAGTAGAAGGTATGTCAAGGTGTCTAAAGAATAATAAGAAATTGATGTGGCCTACTTTTACCTTTCACTATGGAAATTATACTCTTAATGACTTCAGACATGTTGAGAAGGAAGTCATCAAAATAAGGGATCTTAAGCTCACAACAATCCCAGGCAGGCAGTATGACCCGAAAAAAGTAGCATTTGATTTCACAAATTCAATTTCAATCGTTCGGTTTGAGCATGAACTCGATGAGTTTGATGATTTATTTGTTTCTATTAAAAAAAATTCTCAATTTTATAACTTGGCTAAATCCAAGTTTCAGACTAAGGATATGAATAAATTCATGCTGTTTAGAATTCAAAGACTGCTGAAAGCCCCTCTTGAGCAGTTAAGAATTCCTTTGCAAGAATTTGAAAATATAGAAACAGAGCAGAAGGAAAAAGAAGATGCAGCTAACGAAGTAGGAAAAGAAGCATCTACCAGCAAGGGTAATGTACAGATTGAAAAGGTAACCACAAGTGGAAAAATTTATGTGAAAAAGGATAATACTGGCAGAAAAACTAATGTACATATTGAGAAAGGAACTACAGTTTAGATAGAAAAGGAAAACATAGGTATTAAGACCAATGTGCAGACTGAGAAAGAAAACACATGCAACAAGGCTAATGTTTAGATAGAAAAAGAAAATATTGGTAATAAGCTAGATAATCAACTTGAAAGAGAAAAAACCATGGAGAAAGTGGTGGATTCTGCAAAAGTTATTGTTACTTCGCATTTTCTAAGTCAATATGAACAATTTTCTCAGCAAATAGGATCACAAAATAATCTTCAAGTTGACATTCTGGAAGATCAAGATATGCAGATTATTCCTGAGCATCCTCTAGAACAAATTGTGTTGAAAGTAGAAGAAATTCCTCCTCTAGATATATTTTATAGTCCTAAGCATAGGGTTGTTGTCAGGAAGTAGAGGAAGAGAAGTAGAACGGATCAAGAATCACTTTCAACCTCACAAGTTGAATTGATGAACATTTTTTGGTAGAATACTGAGGTGAATCCTTTAGAGGATCTCACCAAATTGTCACAATATGCAGATGCCTATACTGTATCCACTATAGACAAAGCTTATGAAGTCACCCAAATGATGAAACAAAATGACTTATAGATAGATATGTTGGAGGAACAAGAAATAGAAAATCAGCAAAAGATATTGCAGTTGGAACAACAGTTGCAAGAAGAAGAGCTCAGAGCTAAAGAGCTGGAAGAGCAACTTGGCATTGAGAAGAAAAATCTTGATCAACAAGCCTTGAATAAGAAACATCAGTTAACTCAAGAGGTGGAAAAACTTCAGACCCTACTGCAAAATGAAAAAACTGCTAAAGTTGAGCAAGAAAAGATATTCCAAGTAAAATTGGTCAAATTTAGGGATTATCCTAAATTGGATCAATTTAAAATTGAAGATCTTAAAATAAATAAACTATTGTCTCAGCATTTGAATTAACTCTGTCAAAAGATGGCACAAGCCGAGCCCTTATGTGAAATAACATCATCTTTAATAGATGAAGGAGTTAGCCTCAGGCTCAAATTTGATGATGCAGATGAGAAAATTTCTGAATTTATTTCATGGCAAGACTCAAAGCAAGGAAGGAATGCAAACCTTCCCAGGATTGAGGAAAGACACAAAGAAATTATGTTTGTTGAATGGGAAAAGTTGTTGATAAAAGGAGAAAGAGCCACATCAAGAGCCAGAACTATAATGAATAATATAACACAGTTGGTTAATGATAGCTTAAATGCCACTAATTTAATTTCAGATTATATCCCAGGTAAATTACCAAAGGTAAAAGAAACTGATTCTAAGTGGAAGCAAGAATTAGTCAATAAGAATCAGCAAATCAACAAGCTTCAAGGAATTTCATGGGATATCATGTGGACATATCTAATCAAGCCACATAGTCAGCAAATGGAAATCAAATTCCTTTCCAATGCCATTACTTTCATTATTCCAGAATTTTCTGATGCCACATATACTGGTCAGTTACATTTGAGGCTAAGTCATCCAGTAGAGGTCAAAGATATGCTAAAAATTTTCCATCTCAGCACATTGAATGCAAGAGAAAACCAATGAATCTATTTCATTTTAATATCACAAGTTTGTTTCCATATTTCCGATGAAAGTTTGTAGCAATAGTTCTAGTTATTTTGTTTTATTAATTTTCTATTTAAACCGTTTCCATGCATTAGAGAAGGGGTCCTGAGTTTGTAATATTTTGGCTTGGATGTTACATTTTGTACTCCATCGACTATTTTATTTTTATGAAGGATCACATCTGGTGGTTTATGGAAAATTATCTCTAAGAATTGCATTTTTGTACCTTGGATTTTGTTTTACATTGAAGCACTGGATCTGGATATTGAATTTCATCAGGAAAAGTATCAAGATGAATTTGGTATTTCTATCAATTTGCTATTATTTTTCTTATGTTATGAGATATTCTCTTTGAATTTGCTATCATTTATATATACTTACTTTA
The DNA here is from genome assembly GCA_034641835.2 of Pinus albicaulis. Taxonomy (NCBI): domain Eukaryota; kingdom Viridiplantae; phylum Streptophyta; class Pinopsida; order Pinales; family Pinaceae; genus Pinus; species Pinus albicaulis. The sequence continues at coordinate 1,334,744,276 of CM076580.1, read as the reverse complement.
CAAATATTTCTTTATACATATCATTTCTGAGTGTATAGAAATATTCATCTCTCGGAGTATGTGCAAATTATATATAAAATGATGAATACAATGTGTTATTATAACTCTGTTTAATTTCTTAAACAGAGTTATCATTATTTGATACTGCATATTTCAATTAAATTATAATACATTTTCATGGTTATTGGTTTGATTGAAACAATCTTAAAGTTGTATTCATATTTGACACCCAGGTTAGTTTTAGAATTATTTATAAGTTATAGATTAAATCAGATAGATTATTCCAGTCATTTAGTTTCATTATCCACTCACACAATCATTCCATCACCAATCCATTATTTATTAGGAAACTACTCCTATAAATCCAATCGGAGCCACCACACCAAACGGAAAAGGAGTTGTCCTAAGGTCCCGACCGGGTTGTTTTTCCTCAATGTTTGAAGCAATGATTTTCGAGGCTTCAAAAGAACCATACCCAATCACACCAAATTGTAACCAACAATATTTTAGCCAAGAAATGTGTCCCAAAAATCTCTACAAGCTAACCCTCATAGCTCCAAAATAAACCAACATTATATTAACTTACTTACTCCAACAGAAGAAGAAAAAATGTGACTTTGATTCTTATTCAGGGACATAAAACTACACTAAACCTCAAAGAAAAGTGCACAATATATGTTGTTCAAATTGTTCAGGTGGTACTCTACACTTTCACAACAAAACCAAACATTTCCCATTGTATTCTGATGCCATAGATCCCAATTCCTGTACATTATCACATAATATTTTCTCTTCTGGAAAAGCACGCAATAACTAAAAAAAATTGTTTTAATAGAATGATTAAGGCAATATCAGTTGTGTTTATTACTTAAAGAAACAAAAACAGGAAATGGTTATCAATTCGTAACCACAATGTGATATTAACTGTGTTTATTACTTAAACTCCCCAAAAAAATGTTTCACCCTTTGGGTTTTGTGTATACCCACCCAATGCTTCTTGGATCAAGGGATATTCTTAAAATGTTGTAAAATGGATGCATTTTAATATTCAAAAATTGGGATAGGGCACTTGAAAAATATGATAAAGAATATTTACAAACATAAAGGGAAAACGACAAACCAAACAATGACATAGCTCAATCAATTAATACCGTTGAGAACAATTCAAGGGAAAAACATCTACACAAAGTTCATAGCTAGAACTACTAAGTTCGAAGTAGTTGTTGGTATTGCAACCAAAAACAATATGATAATAATTTGAAATGCATGTGCATATGCATGTTGTATAGTTTTTTTTTTCTACAAATACATGGATGGTGTTTTGAACACACAATAGATAGAAGAATATAAATTTGAAACAAAAAAGGAGTTACTCACCAGTCTTCATAGCCATCGCATTGAGTCATGAAATGGTCTGGATTATAACGTTCTTCAAATTTATAAAATCTAACAGAGAAATATGAAAAAAAAATGATTTCGTCAAGTGGTCTTGAAATTAAAAAACCAAGAATAATGAAGGAGAGGAAAAATAAGGTAAAGGTAGAAACAAAAATAAATAAATAAAAGAAGCATGCAAAACTTCATATCCAAATAAATGTTGCTTCTCGTTGTGGCTCTGGTCAAGCATGGAGATGGTATTTCTCATAATGTCTCCAAGTCAACATTTCATACAACAAGAAGTTGCATGTAATGCTAGGCTATCAGTCGAGGAAGAGGCCAAGGGCTCATCATAATCATACTCAGTGGTACTCCTCCTTTGCCAAAATTGGATTTATTTAAGGTGGAAAATTCTAGGAGATTTTCCTGTTAACAATGTCAATTGAGTATTTGTGCCTGACCAGTGGCCAACTAAGCTTTAAATCACATACATTCCATTTCAACTGGAAAATTGCACGTGCAAAAAAATATACAGGATCTCGCTTTGTTTTCCTCGCTTCATACACCATACTAACTGCGTCATGTCTTTGTTCAATGTCAACATCTCGAAATAAACATAGTGATATTAATATTAGCAATATTTGAAAATATTGTTGGAATTTCTGAGGTATTCAAAAACACACAGAGAGAACTAAATCTCTCCTCTTAACACAGAGAACTCATTTAAAATTTTTATGCATAGAGATGGCACACAAACAGCTTCTATTTCATTAAAAATAAAAATACTATTACAAACTGAAGTTCTTCCTCTTCTGAGGGATTACAAAAAAAAATTATGTGACTACTACTAGAACATAGTGCTACACATGCTTTAAACTGCTCTCTGTCTATTTCAAAAAATGCACACAGTGTTGTATTCTATTTTTAGCCTTCGGGCTCTTTTACAATAATATGCACAGTCCACACCTATGCTCTTCTCACCTGCTGGCTTTTTCAATACACAGTTTTCAACAACAACAACAACACTCTCTAGCTTTATATATATATATATATATATATATATATATATATATATATATATATATATATATATATATATATATATATCATGAAGTTTTAAAAGAAATAAAACATGTAAACTTAACCTATGGTTTTAAAAACATTATCGCGGATTCAAAAACCCAAAAATTAAATCCCATTTGATAACTTGATCGGCTCCATTCTATGTGATCGTCTCACCAAATGCAATGGATAACCTAACACTTTGTGCATGCGATATGTGATATGTGATATCAGCAATATCACATCCCAAATGAAACAATGGGACTTTTGATGGCGCGGAAAAATAACGTGATGTTGCGAAATTGTGATTTTGTGAAATTTGAGTTCAGAATTCTGTGGTTGGTGGTATTTAATGGCACAGAGGACAGAATTTAAATGTTGGTTGGTGAAATTTTTTAATTGCTGGGTTGCGTGGTTCGAAAATTGCGGTTCTACATTACAAACACAAGTTACGACCATGATAAAATTACATACTTGTAGAGTTTTATGGTGCCTCTTCAATGCATAGTGGCATGGACACAATACCAAAATAAAAAAAAAACGCTGCTACTGCCCTTTGTCCTCCTATACAGTTGATTTACTCTTCTTTTGCAATCTGTGCAGTTGGAATTAAATTCCAATACTCGCCCTTAATTTCATTTGTTCTATTCTCTTCCATACCCAAACACTTTCTCAAATAATTAAAAATATTTTACCCCAATGGCTTTGTTAAAATGTCTGCAAACTACTCCTCTATTCTGCGATGTTGCAAAACAATTTCTCCATTGTTGACTAGCTCTCTAATGTAGTGATACTTGGCACCAATGTGTTTCTTTATCTTTTGAAATAATGAATTCTTTGACAACGCTATAACTGAGCTATTATCACAAAAAATTAATGTGCCTTTTACCTATTCATGACACAAACTCCTCTGCCTTTTTTTTATCCAAACTACGTAACATGTTTTTGTTATAGTTGCCACATACTCTGCCTCTATTGCAGATAAAGTCACAATTGTCTGTTTATTAGAAGCACGTGAAATGACTCCTAAACCCATATGAAAAACATAACCAAAGGTGCTTTTCCGATCATCTATACTTCCAGCCCAATCACTGTCAGTGTATCCAATCAATTCAGAATTTTATAAAGTGGTATATAAAATTCCATACCTCTTTGTTCCTCTCGCATACCTTAAAATTCTTTTTGCTTCTTGCCAATGTTCCTCCTTTGGCCTTTCCATAAATATGGAAATTAAACTCACAACATGCATAATATCTGGCCTGGTTGCTGTCAAATACATGAGGCCGCCAACTATGCTTTTGTACAAACATGGATCAAAATCCTTGCTGTTGTCTTCCTTGCTCAATTTCAACCCCATCACTGTAGGAGCAATTGCTTCCTTGCAATCCTTCATATTAAATCTTTCTAAAACTTCATTTACATATTTGGCTTGAGAGATAAAAATTTCATTTTCATTTTTCTCTACTTCTATCCTAAGAAGTATTTCAGAAATCCCATATCAGTCATCTCAAATTCATCCTTCATGACTGTTTTAAAATTCTCAATGAGGTAAGCATAATTACCTATAAATATCACATCATCATCATACAGAAAAACAAGAAGCATCTTACCATATTTCTCCTTGATGTATAATGTGGGTTCTCCTTTAGTTTTCTCAAATCCATTTTCAAGTAGAAAGGCATCTATCCTACTGTACCATGCTCTTGGTTCTTGTTTCAACCCAAAAAGAGCTTTCTTCAATCTGCATAATTTATGCTCTTGGCCCTTTTTCTCATAGCCCAGAGGTTGTTCAACATATACCTCTTCCATCAATACTCCATTTAGGAATGCTGATTTCACATCCATTTGGTAAACCTTCCACTTGTGTTGTGCTGCTATGGATATCACTGCTCTTACTGTTTCCATTCTGGCAACTAGTGCAAAATTTTCCTCATAGTATCTTCCTTGTTGCTGCTTGTAGCCTTTGACAACAAGTTTGGACTTGTGCCTTTCAATCTTACCTTAAACATTGTTTTAAGTTTTGTAAACCCATTTCACTCCAATTACTTCCTTGCCTTTTGGGAGATCAACCAAATCCCATGTTTTATTTTTCTCTATGGCATTCATTTCTTCATCAATAGCATCTATCCATTTCTTATCTTTTATAGCTTCTTCGAAATGAATAGGATCATCTATATGACATTACAATGAAAATAAATATTTCATACCTTCATTTACTGCCTCTTTGTCATAAATCTCATTCAAAATTTTGAATCGGATTCCTCTTTCACTTGGTGTACTTGTGCTTGTAGAAGCACTCAAATCTACTCCTTGTGGTGTGCTTGGAGAAGCACTGTTATCACTTCTCAAGGGTGTTCTCATACCTACTTGTGGTGTCACTTGTTTTCCTTGTGTTGGTGGAGGTGGTCCTGCTAATGGGGTGTTCCTTTGAGCCATTTCTTCCTCATCATCATCATGAGAGAAACAACTCTTCACATTGACTATTTTCTTAATGATTCCATCCCAATATTCTTCCTCAATGAACTACACATATCTGCTTATAAAAAACTTCTTGGTGGATGGGTTATACAACCTGTATGCCTTAGATTCTTCATCATATACAATAAATATGAACTTATCCCCCTTACTGTCCAACTTCTTCCTTAGCTGATCTGGAATGTGTGCATAAGCCACACAACCAAAAACTCTCATATGGGTGACACCATGTTTTATGCCACTCCATACTTCTTCTGGAACTTTGTTCATTACAACCTTGGTTGGGAATCTATTCAAGATGTATGTTGCACAATGTACAACTTCAGCCCAATATTCATTTGGCAAATGTTTTTCCTTCAACATACTTCTTACCATGTCCATGATGTTTCTATTTTTTCTTTCAGCAACTCCATTTTGTTGCGGTGTATACCTTGCTATAAACTACTTGTGTATGCCATTTTCTCTGTGAAAACACAAATTATTCTGAGATATACTAACCTCCTCTGTTTTTTCTTAATACCTTAATATGTCGCCCACTTTGTTTCTCAACAAGAGCCTTAAAGTGGTAGAATTTCTCAAACACTTCACTTTTATATTTCAAGAAATAAACCCAAGTTTTTCTTGTGTAATCATCAATAAAATTCAACATATAGTGACTGCTTGCTAGTGATGGTATTTTCATTGGTCCACACAAATATGAATGGAAAATTTCTAATGGTGCCTTTTCCCTAATGCTCTTTCCTAATGGAGAGCTTTCTCTGTGTTGTTTTCCCAAGATGCAACCTTCACATAGGCTTTTCGGTTTCTCAATCAATGGTAATCCATTTGCCATTCCTTTCCTATGAAACAAATTCAGACCTCCAAAGTTGAGATATCCAAATCTCAAATGCCATAACCCTTTTTCATCTTTTTCTTCTCTTTGGAATGTCTCTTGTGTCATTGCTTCCATTTCAACTCGTGTATTCAAATCTGCTCTCATTTTGAGAGGGAACATTTTGTTCCTTTTCATCTTCACTTGTGCAATGCATTGCTTGCTTGATGGTTTATCCATGATGGTGCATACATCATCTTCACAGAAAACATTGTACTCATTTTGAATGAGTTGTTCAATTCTTAAGAGGTTACACTTCATACCAGGCACATAGTAAACATCTGATATGGATCTTCCTTCTTCTTTCTTTGTTAAAACACTTACTCTTCCTTTTCCCATGACAGAGACTTTACAGTTTGTCCCCAATGTTACTTGAGACTTTACATATTCATCTAACATGGAAAACATGGAAATTTTTGCAATCATATGGTTGCTACATCCTTAATCTAGAAATCATATATCTTCATTCTTTTCTTTAGCTATATTACATGTAAAAGACAATTTTTCTTGACTGATATTTTCTTTGGTAAAATTAACACTGGGTCTATTACCCGTTTCACTCTGTTTCTTCCTACATTCATTGGAATAATGGCTATAATTCTTAGAGTAATGACATTGGACTTGGGATTTATGATACCTTTTTCCATGTGCTTGACTTTGTCCACCTTGATGGCGGCTTCCTTGGCCTTGGTTCTTATTTTGGTTGTTTCCCCTTCCATTTGTATTTGCAGGGTTGTTTCTACCTCCTCTATTTTGGATTTTTCCTCTTCCTCTTCCAAACGACATTTGGGTCTTGAAGGCATGCTACAAAGATGAGTTTGATGTTCTACCCAATCTTTGTTCATGTGTCATCAATGATGCATGAAGCTTATCATCAACTACGGTTATGTTCTAATCCAGGGTTAACGGATTGGGGTTTATGTATGCTTCGGCATGTATATATATGTGTTTTAAAACTAAAAGAAATATAATGAAAAATCAAGCTGCTCGTATCGATTTGGGATCCAGGGGAAAATCTTTGTGTATATCTATTTTATGTTTTATGCTCTCATTATTGTTTATTTTCTATTCTTAAGATTTTTTTGTAGCTAATTTCTATATAGGGTTAAAACCTACATTTGGTATCAGAGAAGTTTTGGCTTCAAGGGGACACCTTTGCTACTGAGATGTTTTTTTTCTTGGGCCTGAGGTAGACCCTTTTCAACGGGAAATTTGCGGAGTTGATTCTTATGGTGAAAGAAGATGGCAAGTGGCAGAAAGATAGAGATCGAGAAATTTAATGGTCAGAGTTTTGAGTCTTGGAAACTCAAGATGGAGGATCTACTGGTGGATAAAGATCAGTGGATCTTAGTAGATCTGAGTACTAAACCAACGAAAATTTCAGATGAAGACTGGAAGAAGATGGATCAGAAGGCAAAGAGAACAATACGGTTGCATGTCTCAGATTTAGTATTGTTGAATGTATATGGGGAAGCTACGGCGAAGAAATTGTGGGACAAGCTAGGGACTTTGTACCAATCTAAGTCTCTGGTGAATAAATTGTTCCTACAGAAAAAGTTGTATAACCTGAGGATGAAGGATGGAGGCTCAGTGATATAGCATCCGAATGCCTTCAATACTATGGTAAGTCAGTTGTCATCTATTGATATTAAAATCACAGATGAATATAAGTGCATCAATTTTTTTTTTTGTCTACCAGATTCGCAGGATAGTCTGGTTATTGCAATAGGTAGCAATACAACTACCTTGAATTTTGATGACATTGTCTCAGCCTTTCTCTTAGAGGAAATGAGACGGAGAAATATGGAGGGCCATAATGGAGATGCCTTATATGTACAATGAAGGTCCCAGAATAGAAATAAGAATAAGGTTTCAAGTGGGAGATCTAAATCTAGAGGGAGATATAAATCTCCTGGAAAGTTTGTAAAGGTGTGCTGGAAATGCGGAAAAGAAGGGCACTACAAAAAGGACTGCAGATCTAAAGCTCCTTAGAAAGGAAAGGGATCTGATGATGCTCCTTCTGCAAAGGAAAAAACCACCTCGGATGAAGGTGAGGATGTGTATTTGGATTCTTCTTCAAATACACATGTAGATCATGAGTCATGGTTGATTGAATTGGGTGCATCCTTTCACTTCACTACCCATAGGGAGTGGTTCTGCGAGTACGATAAATATGATGGTGGTGATGTATTCTCAAGTGATGATAGGAAGGCCAGAATCGTCGGACGTGGAAAGTTCAAGCTGAAGCTGTAAGGTGGAAGGATTAGAACACTTGGTGGTGTTCTGCACATTCTTGCATTGGCCAGAAATCTGATTTATGTAAGCAAGATCAATGATGCAAGTGTAAAAACAATGTTCGGGAAAGATACCTGTAAGATGGTTCGGGAAGCACTGTTATTAGTGCGGGGAGTTCGCATTAGAACTCTTTACAAGATTGAAATCAACACTATTATTGATGGGTGCAATATTTTTGTGGTTCCCGAAAGTGGAGCGGAAAGCCTAATGGTCTATGGAGAAAAGACCATGCTATGGCATCAAAGGCTTGGATATTAGAGAGAAGGGCCTCCGGATACTGCATGGAAATGGTATGGTAGAAGTTATAGTCCATTTTCCTTCTATTCAAATTTTTCTTTAACTATAACTGATGATGATCCTAGAACCGTCAATGAGGTAGTAGATTTAGAAGATGGAAAAATATGGAAGGAGGCCATGGTTGATGAAATGGCATCCTTGCATAAAAATGAGGCTTGGGATCTGGTGGAGTTGCCGGCTAGAAGGAAGCCCATCAGGAGAAAATGGGTATTTAAGAAGAAGATGAATGTAGAAGGCAAGGTGGAGAAATACAAAGCTCGGTTGGTAGAAAAAGGTTATTCCCAAGTGCCAGGAATTGAATTTAGTGATATTTTTTCTCATGTTTCAAAACTTACTTCTATTAGATTACTTTTATCTGTTGTTGTTGCATTTGATTTTGAGGTAGAACAGATGGATGTGAAGACATCATTTCTTCATGGGGATCTGGAAAAGGAGATCTACATGAAACAACCTGAAGGCTTTATGGTGAAGGGGAAGAAATAACAGGTATGCAGGTTAAAGAAGTCTCTGTATGGGTTAAAGCAGTCACCAAGGATGTGGTATCAGAAATTTGATACCCATATATAGGGACTTGGCTTCACCAGAAGCAAGGAGGATCACTATGTTTATTTTAAATTAATTGGTGACTCTGTTATTTATTTGGTCTTCTATGTGGATGATATGTTGTTGATTGGAAATGACAAAGAAATTATCTAGGATTTGAAGACCCAACTCTTCTCCAAATTTGAAATGAAGGATCTTGGTGCTGCAAACTATATTTTGGGCATGGAAATTAAGAGAGATCGAGCAAAGAGGAAGCTCTGGTTAAACTAGAGGAAGTATGTCAAGACTATATTGCAGAGGTTCAATATGAAAGATAGTAAACCGATGAACATTATGATTCCTGTAGGTACAAAGTTGTCTGTTGAATAGTGTCCCAAGACACAAGAAGAAGAGGAGGATATGTCTCGTATTCCATATGCAAGTGCAGTGGGTAGCTTGATTTATGCAATGGTATGTACTAGACTAGACATTTCACATGCAGTGGGAGTATTGAGCAGGTTTATGTCAAACCCACGGAAGGAGAATTGGACAAAAATGAAGTGAGTTTTCATATATTTACATGGCACTAGTGATTATGGCTCGTGCTACCAGGGAAGATCAGGTTTGGAAAGAGTGTTGGACATTCGTGGTTTTATTGATGTAGACTGCACTAGAGATCTGGACCAAGGAATATCTACAAGTGGGTATGTGTTTAGCCTATTTGGAGGTGCAGTCAGTTGGATGAGTAAAATACAATCTGTAGTGGCTCTTCCAACTACAGAGGCAGAATACATGGCAGCCACTCATGCAAGAAAGGAAGCAGTTTGGTTGCAGAGATTGTGTTCAAGTATGGGGTTGGTGCAGCAAGCTATAAGGATAGATTGTGATAGCCAAAGTGCAATTTTCTTGGCTAATAACCCTACATATCATTCAAATACAAATCACATTGATGTTCAATATCACTTTGTGAGATATATCGTTGAGGCTAAAAGGGTGTTGCTGGTAAAGGTGGACACTTTGAAGAATGTTGCAGATGCACTGACAAATTTTATGAGCACTCAAAAGTTCTCTTGGTGTAGAGAAGCTATGGGTGTTGCAATGCTGGGCTAATGACTCAGCTCTCCTATGGCGCCCTACGAAAAGAAAACAACAAGTGGGAGAATGTTGGGTTTGTGTCATATTCTTTCCACGACTAGTCACACGCGGGGGTGGGGTTGGGTGGGGAGTAATAGGGGGGTCATAGGGGGGGTAGTAGCACCCCTTGTCAGGGTTCGAGGCAGCGCCCCTAAAAATTTTTTTTGGTCCTTATTTTCTGGTGGGTAGAGTCACCCATGGTTTTATGTATGGGTTTGCACATGGTTTTAGGGCATGATGGTTTTTGGCCCCTGGTATTTTTTAGATCCAGTCAAGGGAACTACGATTATGTTCTAATCTAGGGTTAATGGATTGGTGTTTATGTATGCTTTGGCATGTATATATATGTCTTGTAACACTAAAAGGAATATAATGAAAAATCAAGCTAGTTGTCCCCATTTGGGATCCAGGGGAAAATCTCTGTTTATATCTGTTTTATGTTTTATTCTCTCACTATTGTTGATTTTCTATTTTTAAGATTATTTTACAGCTAATTTCTGTACAGGGTTAAAACCTACACTCCACTATCCTTCTTTCTTTAAGTGTCTCTCCATGAGACCTTATCTGGGTAACCAACCCAATCACATGTGTGAAGAACGAGTCTATGTTATCAGACTCTTTCATACAAAGAGTTTCAAATTCTCTCCTCAACAATTGTATCTTTTCTGTCTTCACCTTCTCCATACCTTGATAGGCAGTTTGGAGGGTATCCCATGCATCCTTGGACCTCTTATCTGTTGCTATCCTTGCAAACATAGTTTCATGCACTGCTTGATAGAGATATAAGAGGGCTTTTGAGTCCTTCTTCCTATTTATTTTCAGCAAATCCTTCTCTATCTATGTTAAGGCATTAAAAGCTTGTTCATTTGCTGCTTCTTCATAACCATCTTCAACTAGCTCCCATAAATCCTGAGAGGAAAACATGACTCTCATGGTGATTGCTCAGTAGTCATAGTTCTTCCCATTGAACTGTGGGAGTTGAGTATTTCCAATACTCATGCTTGTGCTGGCTCCTGCCATGGCTTAGCACACTGAACAATGTAATAAAATCTTGACTGTGTTTTTTAAACAAACTGTCTCTACTTAAGATACAAACTCTATCTTTAAAAAGAATTCTCTGCAGTTCTCTGGACTGTATTTCTAATGCAAACACAACACTTTGTTTTGTAAAATACATGGACTTTGCTGAGCCTTCACACTGCTAGAGAACTACTTCAATAACTCCTTCCTTCAACTTCTTTAACTATCCTTCAAAGAGCCTAGACTGGCTTGGATACCATGTTGGAATTTCTGAAGTATTGAAAAACACACAGAGAGAACAAAATCTCTCTTCTTAACAAAGAGAACTCATTTAAATTTGTGCTGGACAAAGATGGCACACAAACAACTTCTATTTCATTAAAAATAAAAACACTATTACAAATTGAAGTTCTTCCTCTTCTCTTCTGAGGGATTACAAAAACAAAATTGTGTGACAGCTTCTGGAATGCAGTGCTACACATGCTTTAAAATTCTCTCTGTCTATTTCAAAAAATGCACATAGTGTTGTATTATGTTTCTAGCCTTCAGGTTCTTTTACAATAATACACACACTCCACACCTATGCTCTTCTCGCTTGCTGGCTTTTTCAATACACAGTCCGCAACAACAAAAACAACACTTTCTGGCTTATATATATATATATATATATATATATATATATATATATATATATATATATATATATATATATATATATATATATATATATATATATATATATATATATATATATATATTTCATGAATTTTTAATAGTGATAAAACATGTAAACTTAACCTATGGTTTTAAAAACTTTATCGCGGATTAAAAAACCCAAAAATTAAATCCCATTTGATAACCTGATTGGCTTTATTCTATGCGATTGGCTCACCCAATGCAATGGATGACTTAACACTTTGTGCATGTGATATTGATATGCGATATCGGCAATATCACATCACAAATGAAATGACGGGATTTGTGTTGGTGCGGAAAAATAATGTGATGTTGCGAAATTGTAATGTTATGAAATTTGAGTTCAGAATTCTATAGTTGGTGGTATTTAATGGCGCGGAGGACAGAATTTAAATGCTGGTTGGTGCAATTTTTTAATTGCTGGGTTGTGTGGTTTGAAAACTATGGTTCTCCATTACAAACACAGGTTACGACCATGATAAAATTAAAAACTTGCAGAGTTTGATGGCAGCTCTTCAATGCATGGTGGCGTGGAGACAATACCAAAATTAAAAAAGCATTGTTGCTGTCCTTCGTCCTCCTGCACAGTTTATTTACTTCTCTTCTTCAATCTGTGCTGTTGGAATTAAATTCCAATAAATATGCCCAGCCCAACACACACACACAGATATATATATATATATATATATATATATATATTTTCAAAGTTTCTCACACAGTTATCACACAGTTAACACAATTGAATACATTTCCAATATAAATCCAAAAAATTCAATTAATTTATTGAATCAAAATTGGTATCAATGCCTCAATAATATTAATTATCATCAATTAGATTACGTTTTCAAGATCATTATCATACTTGAAAAATACTGATTATGTTGCTGCTCCAAATATTTTGTGCACAGTTCAAAACATCTGAGGATCGTTTGGTGGGATGTAGGGAGCCAACACACATTTGTCTCCAAACTTCCTTCTCAACGTCCTACAAGCTCAACATGGGGTTTCCATTTTTGTGCTCAAACTTTCCTCTCTCATCCGCATCATAAAATATATATTCATGTGATATCTATGCTATGAATATCTAATAAACTAAACAACTAAACTGATCAGGTGAGGCCTATAATTATTTTTTGTTGATTCTTCATTCCACTTTCATTCTATAGGAGGGTTTGAGCTGTAGAACAATTTTGGGATTTTGTGAATGTCCTCGCTATCATGTTTAGGGATTCTCCTCCAGAGGAGAAATATAGCCAGGCTCGATGGTTTTCACCCATGGTCAAGAACCAAACTCTGGTAGCTTTGAAACCCTCCTTGCTGCTCAATTTGACTACATTATGCTTTAGGATACTAAGGTCCAACTATCTCAAAACTCGACATTACAGATGGTATGGTAGCTTTGTTGCCTGAGGCCTCCAACGCCTTCGGCTTACATGAAACCCTAATCTATTGGTTTAAACCATTTTCCCAACAGCACAGACGAAAACACTGCGCTTTCATACTCCACAATATTCTGCATGTTTCTTTCCCCACCTGTTTTAGGCTTCCACTTGGCCAATATATTGAATAAATAATACCTTATAATACGTAATACATTATATAACATATAAAAACCCTTTCACCCTTATTATATAGCCAATATATTATTTTATGTTTTCCTCATTCTTTATATCCTAATATGAACGTTCATATAGTATTGCTTTACTAGTGAAACCCCCACAAGGCCAAGCAATGAAATGAAACACATAGGAAGTGAATAAAAACCCTAGGGTGAAAATCGGAAATCCATAAAGATCCAACATATAGTGTAATAATGGTGACAACCATGTGTGTTCTATGACTATAAAAATGAGTTTGGGGTAACAACAGGGAATAATAAGAGATAGTAAAGACCATAATTATAAATTCATACGTGTCCCACCAAGTTAGAAAAATTAATAATATTATATTCAAATAAATCTTCCCGATTCTAATCTCATTTAACACATATAATTTAAAGTACAACAAATATTCAAGTTCTTCCTGTATAATACTTGTAGGTACAAAGAAATTGAGGTCTTATTAATGATGACAATAGAAATCAAACCAAAGTTATAGGTTGGTGAATTGTTTGAAAGGTTTGATGTTAAGAAAGAATACGACATGGTGATAAGATTCGAAACATATAACATTTAAACAAATTTCCAAAATGATATATATATATATAGAAACAAGAAACCTATCGAAATGCATCATGAAAAATATTTACACAGAAATAAAATAGAAATATATATACTTAAACCAAAGTAGGGATGTTCATATCAAGTGATTAATTAGGTTTTTAGGCATTTTCAATGATAATCAGTACTGCAACAAGTAGTATCAGGAAGTATGGATAATCAAGGTAAGCTTTTCCTCAATGATGCAAATTATCAGGTATGGAAGGAAAGGATGAAGTCTAAAATAATATCTTTCAAATCTGATATACATAATCGCTATACCAAAATTTTCCATCAAGTCAAGAAATGCAAAAGAATGATCAGGAAATAAATGAAACTTACTGTAGCATTACTAATTCATAACTTGAGAATGTTGTGCAATATGAATCTACAAAGGATCGATTGGATAACCTTCCAATCGTCCATGAAGAAGATATATATGAGGAATAAGTTCAGTAGGTAAAATAATAGGTAATATTTATTGTTTTTTTCTAATTAATAAGCATTCAATGTGTTTAAAGATGAACCTTGTCATCCATAAAAAGATGAGCATGGCCATGAATTAGTTTCGATTACATCAGATGGAGATAAATATTGAAAAGAATAAAATATAGATAAGAAATTGTATCTTAAAAGAAAACTTGTTTCTTCTTCGAAAAATATTGAAAGCCTCGAGGATAAGATGCAAATATATGAAATCAGGGATCCAGATGTAGATAAATTAGAAAATACTGTAATAGTCCTACAAGAACAACTAAAGTTAAAATAACCAATTAAGCAGTAATTAAACAACTTAATGAAGGAAACGCTATTGCGAAGGACTTGAAGTTAAAATCATCTCTCTTAAGGCTAATCTATAATTTAAATAAAATAAACAAATAAGTACCTTTGAAGAACAGTAAATGGTCTTAAAGATAAAATTATCAATTTGAAAACCTAGTTGGAAAAGACAAGAAAAGTTAAATAAGAAATAAGCAATTGACTATAAGAAAAATAGAATTATTATGAGATATTACAAAATAGAAGTACTTTCATTAAAAATAAAATTAGAAGATGATTTGATGAGCAGTAGCAGTAGTGTGTTGATCGAGAGCCTACATACACTTTAATGTCCACAAGATCAACTAACTTATTAGAGGTATAATGACCTCACAAAGAGATATGCATTGTAATTAGGGTTTCAAGGATTTTTTTTTTATCATTTCTTCACTCATTTTCTCTGATAGAAACTCATATTATATCTCGAAGTACAAGAAAATTCTTTGGGAAATTGATTGAAAATCCTTGTACCAATTATGTATCTTATATATATATATATATATATATATATATATATATATATAAGAGAGAGATAGTCATGGTGCTTGGAGTGCATAACAAACAACCTTGTAAATCACTATTGTGTGCATCTTAAGAAACATGCATCATTATTGCATCATCTCTGAAAACTAAACATGCTCCCCCTGAGCATGTAATGGAGGTGCAATCACACTCTATCTGTTGCAATAAGGCTCGTTTCTAAGTGCGAGAGACTACTCCTTATTACTATGACTCCAACTACCTTTGGAAAAGTTATACAATGATGTACAATACATGTAATGCTTCATGGATAAAATACATGGTTTTTGCAAATACATGTGATTAATATATGAATCGTCTATAAACTCTCTTATCAACAACCATGACTTTATGGAAAAATTTTTACGTCATGCACCGAATGAAGTGGGGCTACATCAAATATATAAAAAATGATACATGACTTGGACTTCCATTTACCTATACATCGCTAATGACAAATCATACTAGACATGATGGGTCTCTGTATGAAAAATATTCTGAAAAGGTGACACACTGATATTACATGCCTTTTACATCTGCACAAAATCATTCTTTCATCAATACATGGCCAAAACATGAGATATCATTAGTACATGTCTACAATAAGCATCGACATATACTCCATATGGAAGAAACAATAGAATGCAATACATGGTATGTGAAACAAAACATAGTCCTCCATGAGAAATAATATAACTTCTCAATGTGTAGCATGAATAATAGGAGAACTAATCAAATCATATTCTAGTCCATGACCACTCGACATCTTGGCCCTCAACATTCTAACAATTAATATCATGTAATAAGGTCATTAAAAACCACTAGAAACCACCATCATGATCCACATGTGCATCAATCCTCAACCTCATGTCCTCAACAAACTCTCTCTCCCCATGAGAGAAAAAACCAAGTAGAAAAATCCATCATAACCAACAACAAATACTTATCCTCATCATAGATGAGCAACACATCATCAATGAGCCATAACAAACAGATAAGTGAGCAGCAAAAATTTACACTCCACATATAAGCAATAATATATATAGATATATATATATATATATATCATCCTAACTCATCCACATGAGAAACAATATGATTCATCTAGAAATAAAATATATAAATGATAATATGCCAACGCATCAACTGATCTCCATAGAAAAAACATATGCATGGTAGCATATCACATAAATGTCAACTATATCATGCAAAACATATGATCTTGCCACTATATGGAAAAAAAATCAAAAGATTCATTCCCACAACACACTCATGATAAATAGGCACAATAAAACTCCTCCAAAGTGAGCATGATGTCAACAAAAACAAGTCAATTTGGAAGCACAAATTATCGCCCTGAATGTGTGATCCACCATCACACCTATAAAATGCATATAAGAATACTATATTGGTGCCATATCATCATTAGCATCAATACTAACCAAAAACATATACCTGCTCCAAAACATCAATATATGTACATGGGTGATCAACTAAAATCAAATCGTAATAGAAATATATATAAAATGAAAATGCACTTCAAACCTTAATAAATTCCCTTGAACACATGCATCTCCTACAATAACACTTTCCAATATGGTTTTGTAATAAAGGTTTTTCATGAAAAACTCATAATGCAACCATACACTCCCCATGAGACAAAGAAGACCTCAGATTTTAGTGAAAGTTCCTTCCTTGATGCTCTTTTCTCCTTCGAAATTTCATCTTTTCATCATTCCTCTTCTTATCTGGTTGTCCTTACATATTCTCCTCTCTATGGTTACATGTCTTGAAACACATGGGAAACTTCCAATTCTTGGCCTTGTGACTAATATTGTCACACATAAAACATCTATTCTCACCAAGGAATAGAGTAATCGGCTAATGTCTTCTATTGGTATAATTTCCATTCCTTGCATTTTTCCTGCAGTCAGTATCCCTATGGCCAAGTCATTGTATACTATGAAGCCTTTGTGCCTTCACTTCCTCCATGTGAGCCTAATTTCATAATATTTTACACAAGACTCATAAATTTGCTCAACATGATAACTTCAACAACATAGCATCAAAGCACAATCAAATAGTATATTTGAAACACTAGCTTCAATGAAAACCTCCACAAAAAATCTCCACATAAGTTGCAAAATAATCACATCAAAACACAACTCCAAACCACAAATCATCTTCTCACATAATACACCAATCTCTTGAATGAAACATACCTCAACTCACTACTATTACAACTTCCAACTACTTCAACAATTATGTAGTAAAAAAATCACATTGGTTGCATAAGTTTCTCCACATATACACTCACTGAACACAATAGTGTAATCAACTATAGTATCATTGAGTTATCTCTAATATAAAAATAGAATCAAGTGCTCAACTCAATAATTCCACAAAACTAATAGGCTTCACAACTATGTTCATATGCTTGATTTGATCCAAATTCAACTTGTTGACTCCATCAAACAAATAAATCCAAAATCATTTTTATATTTTCAACTTTGATTAACTTATGGACGTCCCACAAACTTTTCAAATCATAAACCGAAAATTTCCAAAAAATAATGGCACCAAAACACAAAAATTAGCTAACCAGCATGAGAAATCTGAAGAAAAACTCATGCAAATACTCAGCCACGTGGATAAAACTTGCTTCATGCAACTTGAACATTAGAGTCTCTCCCATAGGCCTACCTGCCGGTGATTGAATATTTTCAGCCACTCCCACAAGATTGGTTACATGCAACTAAGGCTAAGGATGAAGAAAACCAATGGATCTTCTTTTCAAACCTATGCTAACTGATGGAACACTTTCTTCAACATCAGATCACTCCTCCAAGACTCTATGTTAAGTTTTCAACTGATGAAATAGGATAACAACATTTCAATGACATGCAAGCCATATATTTCCAACCATAGTACCGAAACCAACACCTCTAGGTTCTCAAGCATCAGCTGCAACCTCTTTAAACATCTCTAATATTGGTAGAAACATCTCTAACTCATGTAGCAGCATCTCAAAATCCTTGAGTGACAACATCGTATCATAAAGATTCCTCCAATAGTGGAAGAAGCACCTCAACACATGTAACCATAACTCAAGACATGTAACAACATTATCAAATCCTTCAGTAACAACATTATATCATACAACTGCCTCCAATATTCGAAGAAGCAACTCAACACATGTAACCATAACTCAAGACATGTAGCAACAAATCCAATGCCTCCAACACATGAAAAAGCATATGTAACACCTATAGCAGCACTTCAACCTCCTATAACAACAACATATTGAATCAAAAAACCATACCAACCTCAATCCAACATCACATGTTGAGTCCCTCTACTCGATAGCCACAACATCATCTTCACTAGGTCATGTCATAATCATGTTGACATAAATACCAACTAATAAGACCATCAAGCCAATAATCCATCTGGCATGCATATGCAATGCCATAAACCTATTGACATCAATGCCAACACTACAATGCCAACATGAAGAGAGTATTTTCTTAGCATGGATTGTAGTGGACCATGATATTCTTTCCATGTATGCATCATTAAGTGAAAGTTTCAACCGTGCATTTTAATTTCTTTCATTATTTGGCTAATTTTAGAATTTCCTTAGTGTCAATTATGCATAGGAAAAAGAATCTTGAGTATTTATTAGTCATGTATGAAATTTTCGAGTCATGATATAGAATTTTACTTTGTGATGAAGTCATTCTTTCACACTTTAAATCCCTCTATGTCATGTTCATCATTTGGTTTTGGATTCATTGGTTATTTGGTGTGGCCTCTTGCATATGGCAACGAGGACAAGGAAATAAAAAAAGGAATATACAACAACATGGAAAAGTGCATGGTCTCTTCCGAATAAATCACATAATTTTTTTATGGTCGACATGTTTCAAAACACTTACTATGGTTCATCATCAAGACAAAGAGGGATAGTCTTATCAAAAGAACAAATTAATATAACAAATATGCAACAATAGTCTGATGAAGGGAACAAATTAATATAAAAAATATGCAACAATATATACATAAAGACTAGGAAAATAAATAATATGAAAATGAAAATGAAACATTAAGGAATGCATAAAAAAATATTATTCAAAAGAGAAAAGTCAAAAAAGGAAAGAAAATAAATTTGAAAAAAAAAGAAAAAGAAAATATTTTTAAATAGACATTAACATAAGAACAACATTAAATAATACAATATAAAAATTGAAAATAATATTTATGTGTTTTTATACATGTCAAAGGTTGCATATATTGTAATTATTTTGGGTCAAAATTATTTGACTTATAATTAATTTGTAAATTTTTAGAAACAAATTCCAAAGTTTATTAAAGTTTTAAAAAATTAACTATTAAAGTTATTTTTTTTTTGAAATTGGATTTTTTTTCTTGAAATTTTTAAATTTGAATTTCTAATTTTTGATTGATGGATGTTTAATTTTATGTGGTTTATCTTCGAATTGTCATAATTAAAAATTGTTAAAAAAAACTATAATCGCCAAGTGTCCTCTTAAATTAATTATCATTTTTTTTACTTTTTTTCGAAATTTATGGAATTTTCCATAATTAATGTTTTATTTAAAAAAAAAATAGTTTTAATTATGTTTTTACCTTTTACTAACTATATAAACTGGTCAATTTAAAAAACAAAAGAAACATCAAGGCATATTACACTTATTTTTCTGTTGCTTATTTTCTTCATATTTTTCCCTTTTCAAATTTTATTATTGAATGAACTTGGTTCAATGAGTTTCCTCATTAAACCTTATCTGTATTATATATTTTCACAATTCAATTTTAAATCAATATGCAACACAAGAAATAAAATTTAACTAAACACTATAATAAATAATATTTTCTCTTTTGTCTTTACAATTTTAATCATAAAGTAAAAATATAAAATAAACTTTAGGAATAATTCGCACTCACTTAAGCCTATGTGTAACTAAATATGTTATTTTAATATATTAGATATTGCAAATTTTTATATTAGATATTTTATTACATATGAATTATTTACCAGGGGATTAATAATACACATGATACTTCATATTAATTTGATTTTTTTGGGATATAAATTATAGTATAGATTATTTATTTTCCACTCAGTTACGATGAGTATAAATTTAAAGTTAAAAAATAGTTTGTTATAACAAATGGATTTTTAAAATTTTATTTTTTTTATTTAGTTCACACACACACACAGATAGATATATATATATATATATATAATTTAATATAAAGATACTAGAGATTGTACTTTCACCTCTTTATTTGGTCCCATAACCTAAAGATGGAATAAATGTCCCCAAACACATTTCAATAGACTCTTAACTTTTGTAACAAATGATGATGTTGTGGCTAATGTTTCATCCAAAATTATATATGTACCTGTCTCTATTTTTCTCCAAGGTTATCTAGTTCATTAATTACTTCTCTACTTCCCTTCATCATATTCAAATGTGTTTTATTATTAGATTTAAGAATTTATATATCAATCACTTTTTTCATAAAAGGAGGGTAATAAGAAGCAATAAATATTTTCTTCAAGACAATCTAGAGACACATAATTGAGGATGACATGAATCCCCACTCCAAGCTAAAGGGCTGGCCTCCTTTAGCAGCAAGGGATCTTCCCTATAATTAATATTAATTAATAAGTATTCTATTTAGGAAAATAAATTAGGGAAGTTTATAGATATGCAATTTTGTTGTTTAAAAAAATAGAGGTTAAAATTTGGAAAAGAGGATTTATAGTAATTAAAAGATCAATAATCATGATTAAAAAACTAATTATGCAATGAGAAACCACATAACATAAATTAGAAATGAATATGACAAAAGAAAAGGAAAAATAAAAAAAATGTTAGTTGTAACTATACTCAATTTATAAGGTTCTCATCAGAACAAACTAAAATAACTTTATGTATTATTACATTCGATTCTCTCTCGAAGGAAATAATTAAGACAACGTTAATTTATGATCGTATGAATATCTGAAAATACGATCAAATCATGTAATTGTTGTGAACAAATGGTGCTAATCAAGTTAAATACCATATTTCCAATATATATTTGAATTCGAGCACATAAATTACAAGAAAAAAAAATGAATAAAGGAGACTACGTTTCTTTAATATGTATCTTTGCATAAAATATATAGTAAAAGTAATGAATAACAAGTGTTTTTAGTCAACAAACACATTTTTGATAGGTTTGTGCAACAAGTGAAATTAGAGAGTTATGTATCATAATTATATTCTTACCTTGAAAGCTATCTCTCCAGTCCTTTCCTGAATGAGAAAATTAGGGATTTTATACAAACGTTTGAATAACTATTTTTAAAAATTGTTAAAGTAAAATAAAAGTAAAAAATTAATTTTGAGGGCTCATCTTTGGAATTCCTTCCCATGCTCTTCAATTTTGAACAATGTAGTGATCTCCTAATGCTCTTTGACTTTGACTTTTAAGCATAATTATTCAAGTAATGGTTTCCTCATATAATGTTTCCTTTGATAATATATCCTATATCATAGTCATTTCGTAGTTAATCATGTATAGCAAAAATAGAAGTTAGGATTTCAACAAACACATATAAATATAAATAAAATTTATAACTTTTGACTGTTTTCTTAAATTTGATAGATATTATTGCGTCGAGAGGTGCATCAGCTTTGTATGACCACGATGTGTAAGTATGCCCAAAGTGAAAATAAAAAAATAAAAAAATTTACAAAATAAAATATAAATACAGCTTAAACAATAACTTACATAAACATATAAATAAAAAATAAAAAATCATTAAAATAAATTTTGAGCATAAAAATTTAAAATATGAAGAAGTTTGGGAACACTAAAAAAAGATCTATAATAAATAAAAATATAAATAAACTAGAGGTATGTAAGATAAATAAAACCTCTTTTTATATTTACTCCATAAACCTATTTATATTTACAAAAAATAAAAAAAGAAGTTTTATTAACGTGAAGCCTATGAGCCAAATAACATGAGACAAATTATTATTAATACCATGGGCCAAATACCATATTTATAAAAGAGGTATGGTAAATAAATAAATATAAAATAGGTATAAAGAGGTAAGGTAAATAAATAAAAATATATGTCATAGGATTAGAAATCAACGTCTATTTATATACCAACCCTATGGGTCATATACCATCCACCAAATTATTATTAATACCATGCAAAAAAATATATTAACCCTAACATTAATATTGAAATATCAATATCAATATTAATGTTAATATTAATATTATTATCATTATTAAATCTAATATTCATATTAATATATTATAATACTAATATTATTAAATTTAATAACTTTGGATTAATACAACATTAATTTTTTTATATTATAATATATATTAATATATTATTATGTGTATATTAACTCTAGATGTATATGGGAGGGAATGACAAAGACATATGATAGATGTGGAGAAATAGGAGGAGTGACAAGGAGAGTAGGAGTGGAGAGAGAGAAAGAGGGAGAGGAGTGAGGGAGGTAGAGAAGGGTAAGAGAGGGATAGGGAGACATAAATATGGAGGTCGGACGGAGACAAGGGGAGAGGGATTGATAAGGAGAGAAGGTTGGAGGGTAGAGAGAGAGAGGTAGGAGACAAAGGGAGAGATAGGAAGGATGAGAGCAGGGTGAAAGATGGAGGGATATAGAGATGGAGTTAGAGGGAGAGAGAGCGAGGGAAGAAGAAATACATGGAGAGTGATAAGTGGAAAGAGAGGGAGTGACAAGGGAGAGATGAAGAGAGAGTGTGTTAGGGGTGAGATAAAAAGATATATAAGAAGTGATGGAGACAAGGGGGAGAGAAGGAGAAAGGGATGGATATAGTAACATTTTTGCAGAGAGACATAGAGTGATGGGGGAATAGAAAGGACTGGAGGGCAGAGAGAGAGAGAGAGAAGAATTAATGGAAAATATATATATAGAGAGAGAGAGGGGGTGGAATAGAGGGAGGAGGGAGATAAATGGAGCAAGAGGAAGGACAAGAGAGAGGAAGACAATGATGTGGAAGAGAGATGATTATAGGGGAGAGAGAGAGAGAGAGAGAAGGGGGAAGAGAGAGGGAGGTAGGATAGAAAGCGAGAGAGAGGAAGTAAAAGTGAGGGAACTTGAAAGAGAGGAGGATAGAGGGACAGACATAGGAGGAGAGAAAGAAGGATAAAGAGATGGAGTTTTAAGGGGAGAGAGGGAGGGATAGAGAGATGGAGTTGGATGGGGAGAGAGGGAGAGCAGAAGAAAAATATAGAGTGAGTAGTGAAGAGAGAGAGGGACTAACAAGGGGGAGATGGAGATAGATTTTGTATGTTTGGGGGTGAGATAAAGTGACAAACAAGGAGAGATGGAGAGAAGGAGAGATAGAGGCACATAGTAACAAAGTTGGAAGGTGAAGATAGAGAGAGGGACAAATGTGGGAGAGAAAGGAAGAGTGGTAGGGAAAGAGAGATGGAGATGGAGGGGAGAGAGATGGAGTTAAGAATAAATAAATAGAGAGTGAAAGGTGGAGAGAGAGAGGGGGATTGATAATAAAGATGGAGAGAGAGGGAGAGAGGATAGGAGGAGGGAAGAGAGATCAAAGTGGGGGAGAGGGAGGGAAGGGGAAGAGAGAGAGGGGGGAGAGGAGGAGGGAGTGATAGATAGATAGATTGGAGAAAGTGAGTTCATTTTATGGGGTTCATATAGATATATAAAGGGAGATATGATATAGACATAAGGTGAAGAGAAAGAAGAGATAGATGGAGACAAGGAGGGAGTGACAAAGAGATTGATAGATATGGAGTGAGAGAGCCTGTGTTGTTTGGTGGGGTGATATAAAGAGATGGAGGGAGATAGAGGTATATATGTTGGGGGGAGAGGGAAGACTATTTCTTGTACTAGATGCATTGATTTAAGCGTAAGTGGTGATTTCTAATCCTATTTGGTTACTTGCACTACATGCATTGATTTTAGTGTAGATGTTGATTCCTAATGATATTTGATTACTTGTGCTAGATGCATTGATTTCAATGTAGATAATTTCTAATATTATTTTATTACTTGCAATAAATTCATTGATTTAAGTGTAGATGGTGATTTCTAATCCTATTATATTGCTTGCACTAGATGCATTGATTTCAATGTAGATGTCGATTTATAATTATATTTGATTTCTTTCCCCAGATCCATTGATTTCAATGTATATGATTTCTAATCCTATTTGATTGCTTGCACGAAATGCATTGATTTCAGTGTATATGATGATTTCTAATCCTATTTGATCGCTTGCACTATATGCATTTATTTCAGTGTAGATCTTGGTTTCTAATCCTATTTGCTTACTTGCACTAGATGCATTGATTTTAGTGTAGATGTTGATTTCTAATCCTATTTTATTACTTGCATTGGATGCATTGAATATAGTGTAGCTGTTGTTTTATAATCTTATTTGGTTTCTTGCATTAGATGCATTGATTTCAGTGTATATGTTCATTTTAGAGACATTGGATTAATAGTGTGCATTGATTTTATTGTAACCATACAAATTATTGACATCATACATTGATTTTTGTGTTATAGTACTTAAACCAATTAATATTGGAGAGCAAGAGAGAGCTAAATATTTAAATGGTTTACCAGTATAACTATCATTTTCATATAATCAATATGAAAATATGATAAAACTAACAAGGGTGACAATAAGAATAGTTTGAGATTGATCACAATGAAGACTATTTGTAACTTACTACATTGTTATTATTCACATTTTCTATCATTCAATATTAATAGATTGTCACTTTGCATTCAAAATTTATATTTCATCATTTTTCATCATTAGAGTTATTTTACAATATTTATCATCTCAAAAAACTCACGTAAGTAAATTTAAAATTAAAATGAATCGATAAAAGACATATTTAGCATATTCAAATTGGTTATATTAATATTATATGTATTTACATATTATTGATAAATTTAATCATATGTTGCTCATATTAGGTGCTCATATTAGCGATAGATTTTCCTTGACTACACACAACTGAAACCACCTATATCCATCTTAACTCGATCTATCAAGTGCCGAGAGGAATCAAACCTTTCCTCAAGTTTTGCACTCAAAAGAGAGGTTTGTACCTAGAGAGATTTGATCCCTCTAAGGGCTTGGTAGATCTGTAGTTAAGATGAGTATAGGGTGGTTTACCTCGTGCTCTTGACAAATTCATACTATAAAAATCTTCTCCAGCAATATTCTTATATGGATAAATTCCCAAAAGAATTAACAATTTTCTTAATAAACCCTAAATATTGAAAACACATATTATATGTAACTCCATGGTAAAATTCTAAAATTTGTTTCACTTGAATCTATCTTTTGGCTTTTACATTAAACTATCGTAAATCGTCCTCGATCATGTGATAAAATCCGTCGATTATAAGGAATATTTGAAATGAATATAAGTTGTAAATACAATATGAAATAAAGCCTTCAGTCGAGCATAAGTAGTTTGAGACAAATATTTTTAGTGAAGGTAAATTTTTTTTAAGAAGGAAAATTTTTAAATTTTTTTTTTTTTTTTTTTCAGAAAGAAAAAAATGCTGTTTTATATATTAAGATATGCAAAATAGTACATATTACATGATGATACAGTGTATAGCAGCATTGTACTAATAGCGCAAATTATAGAGCATAGATAATGCAATCAGTTACAATATATGATGCCCCATATATACCGGCAGAAAGAAACCGACGAAGGCAAAAAGATTATGATGTGTCCACAAATTATATCAAAAAGTTTGGCACCATAAAAATGCCACTACTTAATTCTAGGAACCAGAGAAAACCTGTGGAAAGACCGGCTCATATACTTCACCCGAAGGATACATCCAGAGAAGGGAGTACGTGAGGGAAACAGCCTCGCTTGCATATTATGTTCATCCAAAAATTGGCACGCTTGCACCTGAAAAGAAAACAAATATAAAATCTGGCCCGCCTGCAGGAGGAGGATATCCAAGTCGTGATGGCCCACGGAATTTGCCAAAGCAGCAAACGAACCTCTTATATAGAAGGTAAATATATAGTGGAGAAAACCCTAAAATCCCGAGCTACGGTGCAGGCTCAATAAAAGTCGGGGTTAGAGTCAAATTAAATCGATTGTTCTCTTATTAGTGACGAACAAGGAGTGCTTTAACGAGCTATTTTTAGTGCGATGCAATCCTCCGTTGATCTTGTTTTTAACGAAGGTTTTCATTCATATCGAGTGGATAGTGCTAGTGAGTTAAACGCTCTTCTTCGCCCCGATGACATTAAAAAAAATGCAATGGGACGTCAAAATATTAAATTTCAAATCAAACCATTTGTTAGTGTTTTAACATAACCATTTAACAATATGACTTGCTTATATTTATGAATCATTTTAATAAACTTTATAAGATTTAATAAATGATTCTAAATATTCACCAACCACTATTTTAAATTAATAGTTTCGAATCTTAACGAGTTATTTTTAGTACGATGCAATCCTATCCGTTGATCTTGTTTTTAACGAAGGTTTTCATTAATATCGGGTGGATAGTGATAGTGATTTAAACGCTCTTCTTCGCCCCGATGACATTAACAAAAATGCAATGGGACGTCAAAATATTAAATTTCAAATCAAACCATTTGTTAGTGTTTTAACATAACCATTTAACAGTATGACTTGCACATATTTATGAATCATTTTAATGAACTTTATAAGATTTAATAAATGATTCTAAATATTCACCAAACACTAATTTAAATTAATAGTTTCGAATCTTAACGAGCTAGTTTTAGTACGATGCAATCCTATCCGTTGATCTTGTTTTTAACGAAGGTTTTCATTCATATCGGGTGGATAGTGCTAGTGAGTTAAACGCTCTTCTTCGCCCTTATGACATTAACAATAATGCAATGCAACGTCAAAATATTAAATTTCAAATCAAACCATTTGTTAGTGTTCTAACATAACCATTTAAAAATATGACCTACACATATTTATGAATCATTTTAATGAACTTTATAAGATTTAATAAATGATTCTAAATATTCACCAAACGCTAATTTAAATTAATAGTTTCGAATCTTACTTTATTTTTTTAAATAATTATTTCAATATTCAAGCCTCCACTGAATGTATATATGTACGATTCCATTGCATATCCGATACAGAAGAGCTTCATACAAGTAAAAACAAATTATAACGTGAATTTAGCTCATGACAACTTCTAGAATGGGTAAAGCTGTAATAAAAAGAGACTTCTTATTATTATTTTCTTTTCAATATTGATGCTTTAAACTATAACATTTATTCGAATGGCTTCAATAATTTGAAATATTTATATCAAGTGTTTTGGGAACTAGACTTGCTTTAACCACTTGCTCACTAAATATGATAAATTCTTGAAATTTTAAATAAAATTATAAGTTCTGGCATATATCTACATAGGTGAATTGAAATTTCCGTTCGAATTTTGAATACTATTTAATAAACTTGTGAAGCTAGATAACTGTAATAATAATTTCTTGAAATTTGGCTTGAGTTTTAAATTTATTTTGATTAGTGATTTTGCAACGCATTTGAAAAAAAGAGAGGTTTTACTTTATTATTTGAAATTTACAAAAATGATTTTAAATTCCATTTTCCACTTATCTAGTGTGTCTTACTCTTCAATAATTTTATTAAATTGTAAATTGTATGATTTCAATATATTTTAGGAAAACTTTTATTTTTTTTAGAAATTTTAAATATTTACTGTCATGTTTTACATCATAATTTACCTACAATAACATTTGTAAAATTATCTTTCTAATTTCTATTACACACAAAGATATATATATTCAATTCCCTTAATAATATAAACACCAAATTTTAAATATTCTTAATATATATTTTTTCCAGCCATTTTTTGTGGACAATGTTTTCCCACTTTTAGGAATACTTAGGAATATAAATTTTAATAATTTCTAATAATATGAATCAATTGATGAAGTTAATAGTTTATTTGTTTTGTTTTGAATTTATATGTGCATTATAAAATTAAAATCACACTAAATATTACTTATGCATTTTTATCGTGTGACATTTTTTTAACGCCACTTAGTTATTAACCTACTTACGTTTGTTATAATATCTTTTACTAGTTTCCATTTTGTATTCTAAGAAGTCGAATAAGGCGAAACAACTAGTAGTGAGTGAGTGATTACTTGGAAATGAAGGATGCTAAGACATGAGTTGGAGTTTCAATCACAGTGCAAAGGCAACGGTTGTTGTGGAGAAAATGGTGCAAAACGACAAGCAAGGAAAGTAGGAAGCAAATGAGCTTGAAGCTTGTGAATAGGTGTAATTAATTTAGAAATTTCATGATAAATAAAGATAGGAAAGTTGTCATGATTTCAATCCAATAGAGATTAATTATTTTCCAATATCGACATAACGTCTCATTCATTGGTTAGGTTGGATGGATAAAACATCACGGAAGTAGCAACCCGAAAATCATTGATGAGGTGTAAGATGAGCGATCGAGATTACATGGGGCCAAATTTTCTTATAGACCACTAATTATGTGAACGATATACGATCAAATATCATCAAGCAGAGGGGGGAATGTTAATGCCCTTGGTCCTTCCTACCCAATGGGAATGAGAGTCATTGAATGAGAACAAATCTAGTGGCTATGAATTATCAGGGAAAAGTGAACTACTTAACTCGTGAGCACATTCTTCCAAATGGCAAGTATCAGCCATTAATTTGAAGCAAGAGGGAAAATCTGACAAACATGAAGATTTTAAGGAGAAATTTTGATCTCAAGAATATAAGAGGGAGTAATATGATGAGAGGGGTGCATGGTGAAATAGATAGAAGGAGCCAATATCTAATTGGGGTTAGATTAGTGACAAATAATAATAATAATAATAATAATAAACTATGTAACCATTAGTCATATTAAAATTAATATTGGTAAATTCAAAAGAGACTTTTGAAAAATAAAATAAAAACAATTTACAAGAAAATAAATTGCAAGCTAACTAAAATAAAATTAAAAATACAATAATATTAAAATAGATATTAATATTTAAATATTATTCAATTAAAAAAACTTGCTATTTCAAATGAATGAATCAATATTGAAAAAATAAAAAGGAAATGGATCTAAATGAAAAGATGATTACATTTTACTAAAAGCTAAATTAATAAATATTAAAAATATTGAAACAAATAAATCTAAAAACTTTATATAATGATGCATAAATCACGAATAAAAAAATTCTAAATTATGAGAACATGAACAAGTGTTTTACGACCCCCATTACATATTTAGTAGGAAAATTTTCATCAAAGTACCAGAAATAAAAAAATGGTATTTGATGGAGACATGTTTTTTTCTTTTCTAAGTTAAAGTTTTCTATTAATAGTAAAAATATAGTACATCAGGTTGAAGCCTTAGCAGTGCCTTCGTGGAGGCAATTTAAACATATAGAGCATAGTTTTTGGCTGCCCTGCATGAGGGAAACTAGCCTGAAGAGCCACCAACTGAAAAAATCCCACGCAGGGGATCGAACTAGATTTTCTTTGATAAAAACTTGGAACATTGACAGTAGATAACAGTAAAACTAGACCATGACAAAAACTGGACCACTGTAGATTCTGAAGATGGTCACTAACAAAAACTGGACCATAACAGAAGTAAACATTAAGACAACATGACACGCCCTCAGAGTGGGCAGAGAAATAGCATCAGAAACATAAAAAGAGGGCTGAATTACTCATCAGGAGCAACCTCCTCGATCCTGCATCCATAATCTTCTAGTTCGCCAAGATCATTGGAGAGTTCTGCGTTGGAGTGGACCGCTGGAGGAGTTTCCATCAAATTTGCCTGATCGCGACCCGAATCCTCCTGCAGAATCTCCTTGCTCCCGCTGGGCTGGCCCCTAGAACCTTGTTGCGCCGCGTCCATGTTTGTGCCCTCGACAGGACCCTGCTCTTCCGTCGGATGCTCAGGCTGGGGCTCCTCCAAAAAGACAATAGAAATGGCTACAGTGACTCTCGGCCTGTTGAGCGCACAATCAAAAGAGAAGAGAGCAGTGTGGGACTGTGCAGGCAGCGCGTCGCTAGAGGGAGAGTCAAGCCTGCGGCCAGAACGGAGCAGGCGTCCATGGAGGAGACGAGGGAGACTATCTGAGGGAGAAAATATTTCGGATGGCGAGCTGATAGAGGAGGGCGAACGCCTCCTGGCGCTGCGAGAGGACCCCCTTCTGCAACACATCCTCTGCCGAAGCCTAAGCATGCTTGCAGCCGAATTAGAATTGGAGCTCTGGAGAGCCTGAGAGTTGACAGGGTGTAGCGAAGGAGGAATGCTCAGAACAACCGTGGCCGACATGCAAGAACCCGAAAGAGCAATGTGTATACTGTCATCAAGCTCCAAGCAGCAGGTGCTGCGACTACATTTCCCAGTGGTGGTGCACTCGTTGGCTTTTCTTGCAACAGAATTGCACCACCAATTCACCGGCGCAGGGGAGAGCGGAGCCATAACATATAACATCATACCCCTGCAACAATCTGACCTCAACATTGAATGACCAAACCAGTTAACCTGATACAAAACACTATTGCTGTAGTCGAGACTACCTCGAGCACCAACCTTCATATCGAAGTGTGCCTCCATGGTTAATGCCATAAAGAGCAAGCAGGGTGAATTAACTGCGATCAGGTGGGCGCGTTGGTCCCATGCGGGAAGGCCAGTGGCCTCCCATCTGGTTGACCTCCATCCCATCATCCTCATTAACACTTCCAGCACCCGCATCCAGGATTTGATGGAGACATGTTAGTTGGCATATGGAAATGAATTACCTTATTCCTAATATGAATTTTGCAGGTGTTAGTTGTTGATCGGCTTTCATCATTATACCTACTGATATGTCTTGTTGGATGCATCAGTATGGTGTTTTAGTGGTGATGGACCACTATTTTCCATTGATGTCAAAGGGGGTGATTGACGCAACCACTATGAGAGAGTAGGTTAACATCAATACCAAAGGGGGAAATGTTGGTAGTGATCTAATTGTGCTGGAATTTATGTCAATAGGATCCTAAAGGTTGTAATCATGTGGTTTCTATTGATTGTTGTTTTTTTTCTAAGGGAGCATTGCTATTGAAAAATGGTTGAAGGTGGTATTTTTATTATATGAGGTGATGGCATGTTACAAGACTTCAGTTGCAATAGTTTTCTACAGGACGCCAAGTTGCTACCATATTTTTTGTGTGTTTTATTTAATCTCAACATTTGATCTGGTGATCATTCAGTGGATTGATACGATCTTCTAGTTGTGAGATGCATTCACTGGTTGTTTTGGTCGAAGGTTAATGGAATTAGTTTGGTTATTGAAATCCTTGATAGAGCATCCAAATTGAATTTTGTGACCATGGACCATTATGCACATTGATCGAATGGTGAATCGAAGTGTTGAGAGCTATAAATTGGCAAGGCAATTCAACATTTAGTGTTCATTTTGAAGAGTTTGACATTGCACTTCTGCTCTTCTTATCCTTTGCATTTTTTTGTTTTCTCAAGTCCTCACACAATTTTGGAGTTTGTGATTGCGATCTCGAGGAATGGTTACCTATTGGTAAAATTATATCAATATTAAGTATAGATATCATCGATTTTTTCATTGAGGAATTGTTATTTTGTACCCTATGTTTGTTGCATATGAGTATGCATTCCAATTTGATGGTTAAAGTACATATAAGTGTATGAGCTACAACCTTTGAATCAAATAGGAAGGGGGATCGAGTTGAGGGCTTGTGTTTTTATGTAATTTGATGAGTTTGATCATTGAAAATTTTTGTGTAGTGTGATAATGTGAAAGTATTGAAATGAATTAATGATGGTTTGGTCATATGTTTTGGAACCATAGAAAATAGTCTAGTGTATTTTTTTTGTCCAAAATTTAAAATCTATATGTGTTTAGCTATGGATTTATGTAGAGGTTGGAGAGTCTAAGGTTTTATATTAGTATGTTTGAAGAACAAAATAATATGAATGTGATAGTGCACAAATGAAAGTGTGATTGACTCTCCTTGATGCGTATAGTGTGCTTCAATTACTTATACTCTCATAAGAATGCAATTTGGGAAGATTGTTTGAGTTTAGAGTCGAGTTAGCAAAGATTGAACTAAGCCAAAAGGAGCCAGTGTGCATGAAAAAATTAGATTTGACATACCCTGTGGTGTGAATGGTGCAATTAGACTCAAATTTTATGTCTTGTAGATGAAATATATAAATGTAATAGATTGTAAACGTGAATCATGGTATATTTTATTGGTTGAAAGGATAGATCATGCTTTGATGTTGAATGTATATTGATGCATGGAATTTAGAGGTAGATTGAAGGAGCTAAGCTACAATAGAGATCATGGGCTTATCTAACATACTTTTTTTGCATTTCACGCTAGTATGATCATTTTTATAATGTATTTATTCTACTGAGTTTCATTATGAGTATTGTGCTCATTTTATTGATACAATTTGATGTATTTGGGTGAGCTTAGAGTGACAACATGCACGACAGTTTTGGATCAATGTAATTAGTATTGTAGCCATTAAATAAGTGTGATTATCTATGATAGAGAGTCATTTCCACGAAATTTATAACTATAGTGTGTTTTCAGAGATGTTGATGCTAGATTTTATATAGTTTATGTAACTGCCCCTCCCACATTTACATAGTTTAATCGGCCTTCTAAGGTAAACATGATATGAATAACTACTATGGCCTAACTCTATCTCCTAGATCCAATTAAGGATGTGGGGATGACTAACGATGAAAAACTGACAACTGAATACTTTTTGTAGGAGACACATGTCACTCAGAGCCTACAAAACCATCCCATGTGGACAAAGCCTAAGCTAAACCTCTATTTCTCATCTCTGGGTGCTCAACCACTCCCAAACAAAGGCCTCATGTGGTTGGGAGCCTCCAAACACAACATGCACAAGTGATACGAAAGGAGTGTATTAGTTCTGTTTTCTAAGTGTCCTTTCAGTTAAATAAACATGTACAGATTATCTCCATAAGTTTTCTTAAGGAATGAGAGTTTTAACCATGAAAATTAGATGAATTAGTGAACTTTAAGCATGTAAATAACCCTTAAAAACACTAAAAAATAGTGCATAATAGAGAAAAACATTCAAACATAAGTTTTACATAGTAGGCATGATGAAGCAGTTCACCCCTCGTAGGCTACGTCTGCTGGTCCAACTCCCAATGGCATGCCCCTCTTTGTCATTATACTCAAAATTGTAAATTACATTTTTTTCAGACCTCTAATAATTTTTTTCTCTACACTAATGGCTCCAGAATGCTCAAATTAGTCTAGGTAGACTCTTGTTTCACCAAAATTGGTCGAAAATGGACCTCCCAATGCATTTTTCTCAATGACAGCTAGAAAAGCTCCACTAAATGTGGAGACATGAAGTTAACTGAAGATAAATTTATGGCTTAAACCCAAAGTTAGGGGCACCCTCCAAATATTTCGAAAAATTTAACTCCGCATTAAATGTGAGTGGTGGGTGGTCACATGCCACCCTTGCTGAAACCTTCGCGCTAACCATTTGAGCTCCCTCCATGAATGTTGGAACCGGGAGTTACGAGGTTCCATTTCAAACATCAACCATCGCATTAAACGTTGAAAACCCACCATGTGACATCCATTGCAGAACCCGCTAGATATGTTGGAAACTAGAGTGGCAATGTTCTGCAACCCTCGGATTTGATGCCACTCCTGCATGTGAAAAAGTTTTAGAACCTATCCACCGGTGGTCACGGTTTCAAATAACCTTCAGTTTAATAAACATTATGCTGTGGGTAAAACACCCATGTGAACAAAAATTGACATGTCGGTGAATTTTTGCTGTAATGGTAAGAACCAGGCCATGGTTTTGGGCGCTAAGCTATATGACAGGGGGGCTAGCCCTTCGAGGGTGGCCTCCCAAGCCCTCAACATCCAAACATTCAAACTTTAAATACAAATTTGCTTTATAATAGGTTAAGAAACATTGTATGGGTGGATTGGTAAAAGGACTTGTGGGTAGACAGGAGGTCGCGGGTTCGACCCCCATCGACTCCACATAAATTTTGCACCACCATTTTGAGGACATGTGGTGGCCATCGAGTTGGCCATGTGTCGCTAATCTATTATCTCCCACATAAACCCATCAACATTCCAAATCAATTTCGGACCATCAACATCCAATGACCTACATTGAGCCACATCGCACAATTATGTTGGTCGAATAAAAACATAATATTCCAAGTATATTATGCTAACTATATGTACATGCTGACTGGGCATCCAGTCACCAAAATTTTATTGTTTGGGAAAATGAACATAATGTGATATCTTCCTCATATGACATCATTTTTTGGAACCGTTCACAGTGCCGGAATCACAACGATGAGACGTTTCCGGTTGCTCATTTTGAGACATGTTTCGAGCACTTTCATTTTTGAGCATATGACTTGATACCCTAATCACACCTCCCCATTGGGAAGATTTTGGACCCCAAAATACTTTAATCACCTATTTAGAATATGAGGGAACAATTCCCTCACCTTTTCCACTTCCATCCACCTTGCCTTACTTGGTTTGCTGCCCTTGATCCCAATCCGAAGATAATCAACACTTCCCCTTTTAGAAGTGGGTGTCCTCCTATCAAGGATGGCATCCTCCTTGAGCTCGTCTAGAAATTCTGGTGAGAAATATTCTATTGATGGCAGTTGAATGTCATTCCCTTGATCATCAATCAATGGAGGCCCATACAAAGGTAAATTCTTTACATTGAAAACAGAATACATTTGCATATATGAAGGCAAGTCAAGTTGAAATTCATTATTACCAACTTGTTTAATAATATTTAATGGACCATAAATAATAAGCTTGAGAATTTTACGTTCTCCTTGCATCCTTTCTTTGCTTATCTACAACCATACTTCATCTCCTTGAAACTTGTGATCAACTACATGCTTGTCATGCCTCTCCTTGTACTTGCTTTGACTCTTCTCAAGATGTTCTTCAACTTGTTGATGAATAATATGAATTTTCTCAATGAAATTTCAAGCCTTGTCAATATCACTATGCCCATAAGTTGCAACATCCTTCTCATATATGAAGTCTAATGGCAATTTTGACAAATACCCAAAGTCGGCTTCAAAAGCTGAAGTATTTGTAGAAGAGTGCTTGGCCCAGTTGTAAGCGTGTTGAATGTAATGTAGTTTTTCATCCCACAACTTGGGATGCTTGCTGCAATATCCTCTCAATAGATGCACAACGGTTCTGTTCACCACCTCTGTTTTCCCATTAGTTTGTCGATGAAAAGCAGTACCCTTTTCAACTTTGTGTCCATCATCTTCCAAAATTGGACCAAAAATTCCCAATGAACTTGGAATCCTTGTCACTAACAATAGAAGTTGGCAAACCAAAATGAACCCATACATGTTGAAAATAAAGTTCAACAGTTTGTTCAATAGTAATGGTTTTCTTACATGGTATAAGTATACACATTTTATTGAATCTATCCACAACTACATAAAGATAATCATGTTGTTTTCTTAACATAGATAGACCTCCAAAAAATTCCATGGAGACACTCTCGCACGGCCTTGATGGTACTGGTAGTGGCATGTACAACCCAATCTTCCTATTTCTAGGCTTGCTTGTAGCACACACAGAACATCCTCTTATAAAACGTGACACACTATCTATCATGTGAGGCGAATAAAAATACCTCTGTATATGTGCCACTGTTTTTCTTACTCCATGTGATGAGCAATAAGAGAGGAATGGGCCTCTCTCATGACACTAAGTCTCTCTCCTTTTCATATACAAAACTTTCCCAAATGAAACAGAAAATTTTTATGCAAGTGATAATCATTTTCCTCAACTTGATTTCCTTCACTCAAACTAGCATACACATCTTTAAAATCAACATCAGATGCATATTGTTCTATGTAACTCTCATGTACAATAAAATCATTTTTAATCAAAGTAGAAGCACTTATAATTGGTATTGAAAGCATATCAACAAATTTATTGAAAATACCTTTCATGTACCTTATAACCAAGTGAAATTTTTGAAGAAATCCCATCCACCTGAAATGTCGAGATTGTGGCAATTTTGTTTGCGACTGCAAGTACTATAGCAGTTGGTGATCAATATGAATAATCGTCTCTTTACCGATAAATTAGTGTTTCCACTTCTTGACACTTTGTACCAGCACATACAACTCTTTTTCATATGTTGGATAATTGATTACAGCACCATTGAATGTTTTATAATGAAAAGTGATAGGCTTACCATGTTGCAAAAGTACTGCGCCCATGGCATAATCACTAGCAATGGTATGTATCTCAAATGGTTGTCTCAAATTTGGTAATGCAAGAACCAGAGCTGAACTGATATTTTATTTTAAAGATTAAAAAGCTTGTCTCTGTTTGCCTCCCCATCAGAAGCCTTTCTTCACACTTGTCACTACATGCATAGGAGTTGATATGCCAGAAAATCTAGCAATAAACTTTCTCCAATACTGAGTTGCACCTAAAAAACTTCTTACCTCTATTACTTATTTGGGAGTGGGCCAATTCACAATGGCTTCCACTTTAGAAGGATCAATTCTCAATGCGCCTCCTCCTAAAATGTGTCCCAAATAAACCAAAGAAGCCTTTCCAAATTCGCACTCAGACATCTTAGTAAATAATTTCTATTTATTCAAAACATCAAGTACCCTCTTTACATGCAAGACATGCTCTTCTGTTGTTTTGCTAAAAATGAGTATATCATCTAAATAAAAAATCAAAAAGTCATCAAAAAATGGATGCAAAACATTATCCATCACATGAATGAAAGTCGCCGCTACATTACACAAGCCAAATGACATAACCAACCACTCAAAGAGTTATTGTTTGGTTTTGAATGCAATCTTCCATATGTCACTTTCTGCAATTCTTACTTGATGATATCCACTTCGTAAATCTAGCTTAGTGAAATACTTTGCTTCTTTCAACTGATCTAACAAATCATCAATCCTTGGAAGTGAGTATCGATTCTTTACCATTATCTTGTTCAAAGCTTTTAAATCGAAACCCATGCGCCAAGTCCCATCTTTCTTCGGAATGAGGACTATAGGTGAACCACATGGTGAAGTGGTTGGCATTATGAGTCCCTTGTCCAACAAGTCTTTGATTTTCCTATTTATTGTAGCATTCTCCATTATCGACATGCGATACATGCCAATGTTTGGAAGAGGAAAATCTTGTTGAAACTGAATCTCATGTTGAATCTCCCTTTTAGGAGGCAAACGTCTTGGCTCCTAAAACATCTCATGATGTGCATCAAATACATCATATAAATATGATATCAATGTAGGATCACAATATTCAAAGGACTCATGATTAACATCAACTTTAGGCTTAATCATTACAAGAAAAAAATTCTTACTTGAATTCACTAGCCTTTTTACTTGGCCAGCATTTACCATTGCAATATTCGTCTTCTTACGATGTGCTCTAACAATGTAATCTTTGCTATCTTTGAATAAATGGTATTTCTTCTCGTGGTCATGGAAGATAGCTTTCCTGTCATACAAGTAAGGACTGCCCAACGCAACACCTATAATATCAAGTGGAACCACATATAGTTCAACCGCGTCAACAAAATGTGTAGTTATTGCAAAGCACAATATGCACTTCCTTGAAACCTGTAAATTTGCATCCTTACAAATCCACCCAAGTTGATATGGTTTTGGATGTGGAATAGTGTCAAGATTAAGTTTCTTGACCAAGTCTTCAGAGATTAAATTTTCCTTTGAACCATTTTCAAATAGTGTATCAATCTTGGTATGTTTGGATATGACCCTCACATGAAACAGTTCAATTCTTTCTTCTTCATTTGGAGCTTCTATGTGACAGTCTGAAGTACTAGTACAGGGTTTTGTTTCAATTTATTTCCCATTCATTTTCTTCAATCCCATGGCTATAATTTTAGTTTCATCACCTGAATCTTCTCCTAAGTCATGTTGATTTTTAGCTATAGTTTTCTGCTTCCCTTTGTTATTGTTAAATTTGGGTCTCTTTTCAGGATGTAGTTTCCAACAATTTTTCTCTTCATGGCATTTTCTTGAACAATGTTTACAAACCACTTTCTCTCCCTCTTTATTGACAGATGCATTATTTTTCCTTTTCCTTTTGAGTTCTTCTCTTTGTTTTTCCCCTTAAAAGGTTTGTTTCTACCCTCTTCAAAAGTATTTTTCCCTCTATCTTCTAAATGTCTAGCTTGAACACATACCTCATCTAGGCTTGTAGGATTAAACATGAGGATAGTATGTATGAGGTAGCTATGTAAGCCTCACATGTACTTTAGCAAAGTATCTTGACTCTACAAATATACCCCTAATAAGAGATATCTTCTCCTAAATTCTTGGGTGTAGTCTTGTACATTTTTTCCTTTCAATTGTCTAAAATGTTTTGAGTTCATTATGTTTTTCTGCATGTGAGCTAATGGATAAAAATTTTATTTTATTAAAATAGTGAAATAAATCCAGATAGAATAATATTACCATGTTTTTTGATCTCCTCCTTTGCCTTAGCTTCCCACAAAACAAGAGCTACACCTTCCATCCTCAATGAAGCTAGTTGGATTTTCGTGTCATCATCATGAAGGTTTTGAATTCTCAAATAAACCTCCAATTTTCTAATCCAATTACGAAGCTTTTCTACATGGACTTCACCATTAGACATTGGCAATTCAAACTTAACATCAATTTTTAGAAAAGGAATTTTATCTTTGTTCTTTGACTTGTGTGACTAGTGCACTAAAGGTGAAGTAGAGGATTATGATGATGAGGGTGAGGATCATGACTTTCCACTATCTCCATTTCCTCCATTACTGTTTTTTGATTTGTTTTCATCATTGTGACCTCCTGACAATCCTTTTCCTTCCTTGTGAAGTTTGGATCCTTCTCCTTCTAGCATTTCATTCCTTTCTTGATAAAGGAATCTCACCATTTCACTCATGTCAAGGAATGCTTTCCTAAAAACTCTTTCTTCCTCTTTGGGATCCACCTCTTCATGGGTTTCTTCTTCTCCTGGAGGCATGCTTAATGATGCTTCTTCTTCTCTTGGAGGTGAGATGGGTGGTGGAGAATATGGAAATATTGCCCTCCTTTATTGTGGCTCACTTTGAGAACCTCTTTCTTCCACCAATTTGCCTTCTCCTCTCTTAAGCTTAAGCCTAGTAAGCATGGAAACCCTTGCAAAGAGTTAACAAATCCTTGCACATAAAAACACCAGAGATAAAATTCTAGCTCTGAAATCAACTTGATCTGAAAGGCATGTATTAGTTCTGCTCTGATAAGTGTCCTTTCAGTTAAATAAACATCTACAAATTGTCTCCATAAGTTTTCTTAATGAATGAGAGTTTTAACCATGAAAATTAGAAGAATTAGTGAACTTTAAGCATGTAAATAAGCCTTAAAAACACTAAGCAATAGTGCATAACAGAGAAAAAAATTCACACATAAGTTTTAAATATTAGGCATGATGAAGCAGTTCACCCCTATCGGGTTACATCTACTGGTCCAACTCCCAATATCATCTCCCTCTTTTTCATTATTCTCAAAATTGTAAATTAAATATGTTTTTAGGCCTCAAATGGTTGTTTTCTCGACACCAATGGCTCCATAATGCTCAAATTAGTCTAGGTAGACACTTGTTTCATGAAAATTGGTTGAAAATTGACCTCCCAATGAATTTTCCCCAATGACAGCTAGAAAAGCTGCACTAAATGTGGAGGCAAGCAGTTAAGTGAAGATAAATTAATGGCTTAACGCCAAACTTAGGGGCGTGCTCCAAATATGTTGGAAAATTTAAATCAGCATTAAATTTGAGTGGCAGGGTTGTCACATGCCACCCCCGCCGAAACCTCCGTGCTAGCCATTTGAACTCTTGCTATGAATGTTGAAACCGAGAGTTACGAGGTTCCACTTCAAACCTCAATCGTCACATTAAATGTTGAAAAATTTCCATGTGACATATGTTGTAGAACCCGCTGGATACATTGGAACCTGGAATGGCAATGTTCCACAACCCTCACATTGGATTCCACTCTTGCATGTGAACAAGTTTCAAAACCTATCCACTGGTGGTCACTATTTCAAATAGCCGCCGGTTTAATAAAATTTATGATGCGGGTAAAACAGCCATGTGAACAAACATTGACATGTCAGTGAAGTCTTGCTGCAATGGTAAGAACCAAGCCATGGTTCTGGGTGGCAGGTTATATGACAGGGGGGTTGGCCTCCCAAGCCCTCAACGTCGAAACATTCAAACTTGAAATACAACTTCACTTTGTAACAGGTTAAGAAACATTCTATATGAGGATTGGTAAATGGACTTGCGGGCAGATAGAAGGTCACGGGTTCGACCCCTGTCGAATACACATAAATTTTACAGCACCATTTGAGGAGACGTGGTAGCCTCTGGGTTGGCCACGTGTCGCTCATCCATTGGCTCCCACATAAACCCATCAACGGTCGAGATCAATTGCGTACCATCAACATCCAACGACCCAGATTGAGCCACGTGGCATAATTTTTTTGGTCGAATAAAAATAGAATATTCCAAGTATATTTTGACAATTGTACCTGCATGCTGACTGCGCATCCAGTCACCAAATTTTTTTTGTTTGGGAAAAATAAAAAAACACTATATCTTCGTCATATGACATCATTTTTTCAAACCATTCATGACACTGGAATCACAACGATGAAACCTTTCCGGTCACTCAAGTTCAGACTTGTTTCAAGCACTTTCATTTTTGAGCATATGACTTGATCTCCTGATCAGCAAGGCTCCATCAATGTGGTTGCAACCCAAATTTTATAGCTCAAATGGTGTGGTCTCAGATTCATAGCCTAAATTCTACATTAACCTCTAGACTGGCTCCTATAACTTAGTGATACTTTCCATAATAATAAATGACATCACAACAAATACATTCATATAAAAATTAATCATATACTTCATTTTCACAGGCCTAATCATGAGAGTCATTTCGTCAAACATATGGTGAACATATAGTCTATAGGTCATGAATGCATATTTGAACATACAAGTTTCAAATGTATCTAAGAATCAACAAGAAGGTATAATTACCTCTCATAATAATTGTAATAACATTTTTTAGCTCAAGTATTCATTAACAATTTATGAACTAATCAAAACATATCAAGAGCCATAGATAATATAGATTAGATAAGCAACATAAAACTAGAAAATGAATAACTTAGAAGCCATGAAAACACAACCATAATAACGCAAACATATTCAACACATATTCTCATATATCACAATAAAAAATACCTCTTATTAACATATGAAAATGTTAACCAACACACGGATTTTGATGTACCACCGGACCACAGATTGGGTTGAACCAAATGTTTCTTTCGTCAATCATGATCGTGCCATATTCCAAGCATGAATACGATATTTCATTGAAAGAACAAAACAAAACCAAACCAAGGTTTATAGAGGCCAAACAACCTCATCCCTCAATCAGTGATTCCACCTCATGGTTAGTAATCACTAACACCAAACAGATATGTCTCTACCCAATTGTTCAGGTCTCCAAACCATTTATTCCAATTTAGGCTCCATGAACTAATAAATCAACCCACAACCTTCCAATACACTAGAATGTTTATGCAACCAGGCTCTAGGGACTCGTAACTCAACCCACAATTGAATCTAGAGTGTTTGTCCCAAACTAGGCTGTAGGACTAGTAACTCGACCCAATTTTTTCCAAGACTTTCAGAAAATTTATCCCAACTAATGACTCCAAGAAATAGTGACTCAATCCACATCGATAAGGAACCTAAGAACAATTAAGAAAAAATAATTAAAAAAAAACACAATACCATGGCCATCCAAGAAATGGAAAGGCAAGGCTAAAAGAAATGTCAATCCAGGCAACTCTCTGTTCCAATAACAACAAAAAACTAAGAAACCACATGCATATACCATGCATTACAAAATTAGCAAGGAAATCATACATGAAACTCGATACCTACAAATCAATCCAGGCGTACCTGTTGATCCAACTATTCCTTGCACTTTCCCTCTTTCCTTTGCGTTCTTTCTCCAAATCCCATGTATGCCAGTGTGCTGTATGAATAATCAAAAAATACTATAAGTGTGCAAGAGTGTGAGGGAATGAGAGAATAGAATATAGTGCCAAGCTAAAACTGATAAAATTTTGTGAACTAATCCTCATAAGCCTTTTTGTCATTGAGGTCTCTATTTTCTTACTTTTCCTTCATTTTTCCTTCAATTTCCCTCTCATGCAATTTTATTACCATTGATCTCATTTTTCTCCGATTTTCATTTATTTTCATAAATAAAATTCCAATTAATGTCTCTTTTCCTTTGTCAATGTCTTTTCCAATTTCCTTAGCCATAATAAACCAAAAGTGACACCCACTAGGATTTTTTTCGCACCTTTCAGCTTGGAATATGTCCCATGACCTTGGTCTTGTTAGAAAATTAGAAAATCAGAAATATTTTCTTATTATTGATAATTACCTGTGATGTTTCTGGTTGTTAGGATTCTTTATATCTTCTTTCTTTTAGTCCATCAAGAAATTACCAAAGCAGCAACACATAAAAAATAGACACCAAATGTAGGCACTATGCGAGGGAAAAACTGCCCTCGAAGGAAAAACCTAGTCAATAAATTATTCCTTTTGAATAGTATTCCTTGAGACTC
Organism: Pinus albicaulis; assembly: GCA_034641835.2. NCBI lineage: Eukaryota > Viridiplantae > Streptophyta > Pinopsida > Pinales > Pinaceae > Pinus > Pinus albicaulis. The sequence continues at coordinate 1,334,701,097 of CM076580.1, read as the reverse complement.
TTCACCCTATACAAAGACAAAACCTTCCCTCCACACCAAGTCAGCCTCATAAATTTCGACCCATTTCCAGTATCTTTGACTAGGCAACAATTTCTGGCAACATACAGCTTTCGGTAGCAGTAAAACTTGGAAGACTTTGATCTCCCAATACTAAGCACGAAACAGAGAGAGAGAGGCACCAAATTTTCAATTTTATTCTTCTCCTTAGTATTCCCTAAACTTGCACTTATTTTTTCTTCCTGACAACAAACTTCATACTTCTCTGATCCATAAGAGATATTAAACTTGTTGTGAGAGAGTGCTCTCTAAATGATTTGGATTTTTCTGTATTTATAGCCTCCATGTGGGGTCTAATTGGGGTCCCTAGGCTGATTTGATGTCTTCTAAGACAACTTCAGGTGGAGGATACATAAATAATATTTGAATCAATACTAAAAAATTTTACATGATTCAAAATCCCAAGAATGGTCTCCTTAAAATTACAATAACTCTATTGACTCAAAATAATTCCTAGAAGTCCTCAATGGGGACTTTGAACTACAAAAATATGACCCAAGCATGAAAACTGTGCTTTAAGAAGTCACATCAATAATAAAAATTGTTTTTTTTATTCTTTTCACAAGTACATTATAAGATGATTCTAGTACATTAAATGAAGACCGAACCTAGTTACATTTTCAAACACTCCCTATTAACTAGGGAGGTATTCATCATATAAAAGTACAATGAAATATCTCATACTATATGGACAATGAAGAACTTTAGGCACCACAATTCCATGTACTAAATTCTTAACCAGGGAAATCTATCCATCAACCCTTCAACAACTTAGGCACCGCAGTACCATGAAATAAATTCCTTACGAGGGAAATATATCCCGGTGGGAATAAAATGGAAAAAATATTTCAGCCTCTCTAGCTACCATAGAGCTTACCTTTTAACCATCAACCCAGGAATCCAAGTGTGTGTTAGAGCTTAATGACCAATACCACCTTTCAAACTTTGGGAACTAGAAATCAACACAAAGTGTCATCAATATATCCTCTCGGGAAATGATTGACTCACAAGCCTCAACACTCCTTAATCTACCATATCATGGATTACAAACATCTCCCAATAAAACTGATTAGTAAACACCATTCTATCAAATCGTTCAAGAGTTTTACCTGTACAAACACAACCCCAATCAATGATATACTTTCACAAGTATAGAAACAAATACAAGCCTTTGGGGGTTTTCAAACAACTTGATGTTGTTTTTCAAATTTTCATAGTAGGAATAGCAAGTGAATATTTCATAGAATATTCCTTCATCGTATTCTTTCCTATTACTACTTCACATGCATCAACATATCCTTCGAATTTAATTATTCAATAAAAACCAAGTTGTGTCCTCCCTCTAAACTAGGGAGCATCTCTTTATTTAGACTCCCTCTTAATAGTAGGGACATCTCTTCTATTTAGGCTTCCTTAGGGAGATCATCTTCTTATTTTCATAACCAGAGAAAATTGTGTGGCTTCCAAACATTTCATTAGAGTTATCATCATCCTTATCATTCTTATCATATTAACGAGCATATTTACTATATTGAAGAGAGTCTACCTGCACAACTTAGATAACAAGTAAACCCAAATATATAGAATCATGAAATTAGCCATATCAAAATCATGGAAGCATTTCAAATTGATACATATCAGATACCCAAACTTAATTACGAAAAAAAAACATATACTCTTCAACATTTTGTTAGGTACTTTGTCATAAGCCTTAAACTACTCCATAACAACTTTCATTTGATCTAGGGTTTCAATGTTTATTTCAAAGGTGTAACACACCCTAATACGACATGAAGAAAACCCTAGAAACCATTTAAATAAATATTTAGAAGATATCTAAAAGCTTCGAGAATTCATATATTAGACTTTCTAATGTAGATTTATACAAATTCTAGATTTCGTACAAGAGAATCAACCAGATTTAGTAATGGCTTAGTCATTAATATGACCAACTTCCACTAGAGTTATTTGCAAACCATATATATTCAATCAACCCCCAAATCCAACCAAAACTCGAATTTCATCAATCTTACACAAATCTCAAATCATCATATTGTCATTATTCATCACAAATTTTCACTTCCACTAACGTTCAATTTTAAGACCAAAGAATTTCATTTTCACAACCTCAACAATCATTATATAAATAGATCTCATATTGATATTTCACACATACTATAAACTTTGACTAATACTAGCGTTTAGCTACAAAACCATAGATTTCCAAATATCATCATCCTATAATCACATACAAGGATTTAATTAAATCCTAAGACATATGACCATCAATAGCTAGGTAAGAACATGTATCTAGGAATGAATTATCATGCAAAGTCATATAATATTTCTGAAAAAATTAATACATTAGGAATATATAGACCTAGAGTAAGCTAGGGTTTCAATAAAAAAGGAAATATCTTCATATACCTATGGTTTCATCATCAAGAAAAGTCATTTCATATCATAGACAAACCCAACTTCTCAACATATCAATTTTTTTTTTATTAGAATAGGGTTTGATCAGAGAAACACAAATATACCAAGGAAATAATGTCTAAGGCATTATAAGGTTCTTTCCTACACATTCCACCCAACCCTAATTAGTTAGAATTTCAATATAGGAACATATAAAACCCAAAAATTACTAATGTTTTAAAGGTCGAGAACTTTAAACTTATCAGTCAACCCTAACAATTTAGGTTTTCCTAATGATACCAAAATCCTAAACATGACATCATCAATAAAAAATTCAAATATAATTTCACAATAACCCTAGGAAAGCTACATATTCAGACATTGTTATCATAGCTCTAAGTTATGGTTTTTTCAGAGAACCTTTGTAAGGATCTACATAACCAGGTAAGGATAGGAGTGGGGTAGATTTCTCAAGTGATGAATCACCCAAAATAAGAATCAATATGATTTAGTATATCTAGATACAACAATGTTACTAATATATTTTCAAATGAATAAACATTTATTATAAATAAATAAATGTTTTAAAGCATACCTTTGTTTCTTGACGAACCCTTACTTCAGAGGTCCTTCATATTTCTTGAGAATATAGCAGATGTTTTCCTCATAAATACAATAGAGGGAGAAAGGTGATTAGTATTAACATAATCGAAATTTAAATAATTACACAAAGCTAAAAACTGAAAGGAAAATAGATTTATCAATGGGAGTTGTTGAGGGCTCCCTCCAAATCTTGAGGGATACTTATAAACTTATAAAAAAAATAAAAAGTATTTTCAAAAAATATGCTAAAAACCTATATAATCTAAAACATAAAATAATATATATAAAGCTATAATAAAACTACTTAGTAGTGTAAATCCCTAATGTCAGATTCTTCAGGCTGGACTTTCTTTGAGTTTCCTTCTTCATCCATGTTGGCTTGATCTATTTCTCTTTTCTTATTTCTTGGATTTTCAGGACAATCACTCCTATATTAACCCTTCTTATGGCATTTATAACATTCTACCTTAGAAATATCAATGTTCTTCCTTGTTCCTTGCAATTTCTTTCCTTTATGTTCAACAATTTAGGCATTTGATACTGCTTCAGAATTGGTAGCCAATGAGATCCTGAATTCTTCATGACTGTAGACAGTCCATAGTTATTCAAAGGTGGGAGCTTCCTTATAACTGTTAAGTCTTCCAAAAAATGCATAGAAAGTAGGTGGTAATCCTAATAGAGAAGTGATCAAAAGTTATTTGTTTGGAAAATTTTCATATTCCTGTTATCTTCACAAAGGAGGCCACTATGTATACTTTAGTTAGCACTATATTCCTTAGATTATTCTTCAAACTTGATACTTGAAGAATGTTATGAATAGTGAATATCTTTGACAAGCCTTCATACATTTCTTGAGCATGGTCTATGTTAGCTATGAATGGGATGAGGTTGTCCTTTATTCCTTCTACCATTAGAGTCATGGCCACTAGTTCTAGTTCCATGAATTTCACTTTGTCACCATCATTGGAATCCTCTTTAGGCTTCTTTACATTTCCTTTGACCAATTCCAGTACCTTATTATTTTCAAGGATTAGGTGAATTCTCTTCTTCTAGGACTTGTAGTTTGAGGCTCCTTCAAGATTTTTTTCTCCCTTAATTTTGTTAGACACCTTCCTAGACTAAAGTAGATTCCTTCCCTGAGATGATCCCTTGAATGGTTCCTTGATCAAGTGCCAAAGACTTCCTTTTTATTCCTTATTTCACCAAGTATCTGAAACCATGTTAGAAAACTAGAAAGGAAGAAATATTTTTTTATTCTTGATAATTAATTGTGATGTTTATTTTTATTATTGTTCTTTATATCTTATTTATTTTAGTTCATTAGGTAATTACCAAAGCAACAATAGATAAAACAATAGACACAAAATGTAGGCACTATGCTAGGGAAAAACCCCCCTTGAGGGGAAATACATGTGAAGAAATTATTCCTTTCAATAGTATTCCTTGAGACTCTTCACCCTAGAAAAATACCAGACCTTCCCTCCACAACAAGTCAACCTCCAGAATTTTCACCCCTTTCTAGCAGCTTCAACTAGGTAGTAACATCCGACAACACACAACTTTTAGCAACAGTGAAAATTTGATGACTTCAACCTCCCAATCGAGAGCATGAAATAGAGAGAAAGAGGCACCAAAACTTTGATTCTATTCTTCCCCTTCCACTTCCCCAAAATTGCACTTTTTTTTCCTTTCGGGCAAGATAATTTGTACTTCTCCTATCTGCAAGAGATATCGAGCTTCTTGTGAGAGAGTGTGATCCAAATGAATTCATTTTTCTTCTATTTATAGGCTCCATTTGAGTTTGAATTAGCATCCTTAGGCTGGTTTGATCTCTTCTAGGCTAACTTGATCTGGAGGATACATAAATCATATTTGACTCAATACTAAACCTTTTTCCATGATTCAAAAGCCCAAGAAGGGTCTCTTTAAAATTAAAATAACTCTATCACTCAAGTTAATTCCTAGATGTCCTATGACTAGAGAACCAATGAAAAAAAATATATTTCCTATGGAGCTTTATAACACAACTAATTGCAGTATTTACAATAACCACCATTGAAAAGAAGATAATCATACAATTTACTGGACCTTTATAACACAACTCATTATGGTATTTAAAACAACAACCACATATAAATTCGTGCACCTTTGATTCAACCAGAAAATAATCATACTATTAATGCAGATTTGTAAATCTAGCTCTTTTTAGTATTTACAAAACAATACACATATATATTTATGCACATTTTATCTAACCAAAAAATAAAAGGATAAAATTCCCATATCAATCAACAAAGGAATCTAGAGGCTCACACCTCCACCCTCAAAGAAATAGTAGGATTCACCTCCCTCCTAGGAATTCTAGAATACCCTTCCAAAGTCAAACCTGCATCGAATATCCATCACAAAAATATGTGCGCTACTTGTTCTCTTAGAGAACATTTATCGATTCATTGTTCCATGACACACTCCCAATGTGCATATAAATCAATTTGGAAACTCTAATCATAAAAAAAATCCATTCCCTAACCTTCCGTTCTCTACTACACAGTCCCCCTGGAAATCTGGTCACCCCCTTTCCTGTAGTCACACACCTTCCAAGTTCCACTGATCCCATTCTATGCTCCATTTTCCCTCAGGAAATCCATCCCTTGGCAAGGTTTCGTCACATTGGAAGGTCCAAAAACCAACACATGTCCCTACCTCAAAACAATCATACTATTCATAGAATGCTCATGGAAATAAATTGACACTACTGGGTACAAGTGTCCCACAATGGACCTTCTCCTTAAGTGCTTTACTTGCATACTACTGGATGTTCCAATTTCTTTCACTGTTGCTACTAACATTCCGGTAGTCAGTTTACTCTACCCGGATTTTAAATTTCCCATGATTTCCTATACCAAGCACATAGTTCCCATTATATTAAAAATAAATTGAAATAATTCAAAGCATACCTCATGGATAGCTCGTCAATAAGTCACATTGAATTTTTTGTTTAATTCCTGTCACAACAAGTGAAACTAACTCTTTGATCAAATCATAACTTATAAACATATCACATCTATTGAGCTCAAAACTCAACCATCATCAATAAAAACCATAGATCACATACACGCATAAAAAATCAAAGTCATAGATCACATGCATAATTAAAACTAGAAAAAAATAATGATATTTACCTTTCAATAAGTTCTTTCTTCTACTTGTGTTTTTTGTCCTTTCTGTACACACACTCAATCGGTTAACAGACCCAAAAATAGCTTAGCACCTTTCCTTCTCTTCAAATAGGTACACATACACATAATATACATCACATGCATACACTAACACATGATGTGTAACATCACACAATACATGCACCTACACCTGACAAAAAAAAAACTCATACACCTACACCTGGTGTACAACACAACACATACACCTACACCTTGTGTACAATAGAATACATATATATAAACATAGTACAACACAACAAATACACATGTGATGATACAATGAGTACATAATACACATAAAATAGTACCACATCTACACAACACAACGTGTATGATATGTAAACAATACCATATATACACAACGCCTTTTGCACAATATGTACACAACACAACATCTACAAAACACCGGTTGCACAATGTGTACACAACACCACATGTACACAAAAACACTTGCACAACGTGTACACAACGCCACTTGCACAACATGTACACAAAACCACATGTGTAACATGTACACAACACCACATGCACACAACACAACATGTAAAACATGCACACAACACCACATATATAACATGTACACAACACCATATGTACACAAGAATGCATATACCACATGTACAAAACACTGCATATACCAAATATACACAACACCATACATACACAACACTACTTATACAATATATACACAACACCAATACTGCACATCTGGAGACCACACTATCTCTATAAAGAAACTTTGATTCTAGTGTGTTTTCACTATCAATGCTTATCCCAGCATGATGTAGATCACACTGATTTTATTCTGTTGATTTATCCCTCAGGATAGCCTATACATAACATAAACATAAGCATAGTACAATTACATAATGTAACAACCCTGGTGAAAATTCCATGTAATAAAATTTAATAAAGGAAAAATAATAACCAATGTCATGGGACACATATTCCAAGATTAATGTTAATAAAAGAATCCTAATGTGGGTGTTCAAATGGTTTCTAATGGCTATGGAAATTGGCAAAGGAAATGACTAAGGCTTGGGAAAGGAAAAGTGGATTTTATTGGCATTTATTTATGAAAAATAATGGAAATATGAGAAAAGGGAGGAGAAAGGTCACCAGTTTCATGTGAGGAGGAAAATGAAGAAAAATAATGTGAAATGAAGGAAATAAAGGCCTTATTAATAAAAATTCTTCTGAGGGTCTGTTCATGGATTTTGATCTATTCATCTTTGGAACTCTCATTCTATTCTCTCTCTCTCTCATACTCTTGGTGACTTAGATTTTCATGGAGCACTATTGGAGAGTGTGGAATACTTGGAGTTTTTTTAGCAAGAAGGTAAAGGGAAATCGGGAAAGCACAAGAGTGCATTAGGATCAACAACTAAAATGGGTTTTTATTGTAGCTAGAAAGTCGTATATATTTTTTCCTCACTATTTTTTTCATGCATGGCATATGCATGCGGTTTCTCAGTCATGATATAATATTGGCATGGAGGTTTTCTCAGACTAGCAGTGGATTTTCCTAGCCTTTACATTCCCTCGATAGCTATGGTGTTGTGGGTTCATTTCATTATTTTTTTTCTGGTTGGTTCTCATGTTCCTTTCACTATGGGTTGATTTATTAGTTCCTGGAATCATTGGTAGGACAAAATCTTTAGGAGCCCTGTAACTACTTGGGTTGAGTTACAAGTCCTAGAAGAATCGGTTGGACAAACACTCTAAAAGAAGTTGGTGGGTTGAGTTACTAGTCCTACAAGCCCTCATTGGAAAAACTCTCTAGAAGCACTATGTCAGTTGTGAATTGAGCTAGTATTCCTTGAAGCCCTTGTTGGAACAAATTCTCTAGAGCCCTGGACAACATGGGTAGAGACAAATCTGGTTATGGTTAGTGATGTACGAACATGAGGTGGAATCATTGGATGATGGTTGAGGAAGTTTCATCTCTGTAAGCCCTACTTTGGTTTTGATTGATGTTTTTTATGAGATACCACATTCATTCTTGGAGTATGGCACAGGGGTGACTGGCTGAAGAGATATTTGGATCATCCATTTCTATGGTCGGGTGGAACATGTAAGTACTAGACTTGGTTTCAATTTTCTTATGGAAATAAGATCTCTTTTCCCCTTGTAATTATAGGTAAGTATTGTTTTCTATTATGTGGCTTATATGACTATTATATGCTTGTCATTTATGTCTTTTATATGTTGGTTGTGAATGTGTTCTATGATGGTGGTGATGTATGGCTCTCATCATGTTTCTATTTTTAAATGAATGAATAATCTCTCTATGACCAAATAGATGATAATGTACTTAATGTGATGAGGAAACAATGCTTCTTAGTGATTCTCAAATAAGCATGTGACACCTATGCTCAGGTCTGTTGTTTAAACCTATAGATTACATGTTTTTGACATGTTTGAAGAGATTCCTATCATGTTTAGTAGGGGTATAGCTAAGTCCTTTTTCAAGTGACTACAATTGGATCATTATTCCAATGTTATTTTTTAGTTCTGGAAGTGTCACAGAGTTCTGGGCAGTGAATTCAGCCCTAGGAATGAAAAAATGGCACAAACATTGGGGTCATAGGCTCAGAAATACTGGGAAAAACCCTTTGCTGCAACACATACCCATGTTGTGTGAGTGTTTAGAGCTTTCCAATTGTACTCTTTTCCATTTAAATGGAGTGAATGGGGGGTTTATGCATTAAAAGGTCAACTTGATTCATGGGCTAGCCTCTTGGAAGGTTGGGATGACTCCTGGGTGTTTTGTAGCAGGTACAGAGGGTTTGTTTTGTTGTGTTACATTGATTCCACTTCCTTAACTAACACAAAGGGAATTAAATCATATCATAGTAACTCTTCACCACATGTTAACATTGATTGGTCGAATACTTTGGCAGATGTGGGAGGACGGTGTTATGTAGTGGTATGAGAACATGGTTCAGCTCTCAAACTATATCGGTAGTGTTATGAAACCATATCACAAAATAGAAGAAAATATTGATCAACGACTTAGAAATCAAGCACTTTGAGGGGGCAACCTCCTTTACATTACATAAATGAACAATTCTTAGATGATAAAAATTAAAAAACCTTCTTTCTATATATAGGAGTCCATGGGGTCACAATAGAATCCTAGACGACCTAACAATACTAATGTAAGGGCATAACAATAACAATAGTGGGCTATTATGCGGCACAATAATAAAAATATGGGGACTACAATGGTACAAAAATAACAATAAGCAGGCTACACTACCCACAATAACGGACTACACTATTAATATAGGACCCTAACATGCCTATCTCCTTAAAAAAAGTGTTGTCCTAAACACTTGAGTACTTATCAATGCTTATATACAACATTCTCATCCTCCCATGTGTAATCTTCAATGGGTAAGTTCTTCCACTTGATGAGATACTCTCAAATTGATCGATTTCGTAGCTATCGAGTTCTGGTTTCTGTGACTGCTTCAAGTTCCAATATGATTTTTCATTCCTCATCAAGCTTTTTTAATATTGTTTGAACCAGAAGCTTGTCACCTATAACATTCTTTAAGCATGAAACATGGAAAAATGGGTGCACTCGGGAAGATGCAGGAAGCTCCAATTTTTATGCCATAGTACCAATCTTTTGCAACACCTTGTAAGTACCATAGTACATTGGCAATAATTTATTATCCTTATTAGCTTTCTTGAGGGACATTTTTGTATATGGTTGTAGCCATAAAAATACCTAGTCGCCTACATAAAAACATCTCTCACTATGATGTTGACCTGCCTATTGTCTCATTCGATTCTATACCAAATTTAGGTTACCCTTTAATAGTTGGAGTACTTATTTTTGATGATCGATGTGATCTTCCACTGCTTGAACCTTAGAATTTTCTCTTAAATATGATGTGATGGATGGAAGATGATATCCATAAAGTGCCATAAATGGGGTCTTTTTTGCTACAGTGTGGAAGGAAGTGTTATACCACCATTCAGTCAGAGGTAACCAATTGACCCATTGTGTTTGTTTATTAGATACAAAGCAACAAAAATATCCTTCCAAACATTTGTTCATTGTCTCAGTTTTCCCATCTAATTGAGGATGATAAGATGATCTATGAGCTAGTTGAGTACCCAGACAAGAAAATAATTTTATCCAAAAATTTCCAGTGAAAATGGGATCTATATTGCTTATAATAATCTTTGGGTTTCCATGTAGATTTTTAATTGTTTCCATAAATGTAGTAGCAACTCTAATGGATGATATAATGCACAAAGATGTGTATACTTGGTAAGTCAATCAACTACCACCATGATGACACTCTTTCCTTTGGACTTAAGTAAACTTGTGATAAAATCCATTGATAACTCCTCCCAATGTTGACTTCAAATGGATAAAGGTTGTAGGAGACTTGGGGTCTTAATTGTCTCAACTTTATTTTGCTAGAAAACCAAAAATTCCTCCACAAAATCTTGAATATCAGATTTAGGGCCATCCCAAAAAAAAATATTCTTCACCCTGTGTTATGTTTTGAAAAAATTCGAGTGTCCACCTAAGCGAGAGGTGTGCAATTCCAAAAGAATCTTTTGTTTTAGTTGGGAATTCTTACAAACATATAAGTGATATTTGTACCATAAGGAATCATTTTTCCAACTAAATGTGTCAGATGTACTAGGATCTTGCTGCAACTTTTGAATGAGTGTCCATACTTCTTCTTCATTCTTCCATTCCTCCCTTTCTTCGTTTATCCAATATGGTTAGATACTATAAATTTCACAAATAAATGCTTCCACATCCTCATCCTTTATTGAGAGTGCATCTGCAACAACATTTAGCTTCGCCTTTTTGCAGATGATTTCAAATTCTTAACCCAAAATAATTGTGACCGATATTTTCTTCTCTTCTAAAGATAGTCTTTGTTCCAAAAGTATTTAAGACTATCAAGATCAGTTTTTACCTTGAAGTGTCTTCCCATTAGGTAAGGTCACCATTTCTTCAGTGCATATAGTATTGCCAACATTTCCTTCTCATAGATAGATTTATGTAAATGGTTTACTTTGATTGGACGACTTTCAAAAGCAATGGGTCTTCCTTCTTGCATTAAAACAACACCAAATCCATTTCCTCAGGCATCACATTCCACAATAAATGTTTTTGTGAAGTCTAGAATAGCTAAGTCCAGTGCTTGGCATATTTCCTTTTTAAGATATTCAAAGACCTTAGTTGTTTCAGGAGTCCATGAAAATGCATATTTCTTCAGTAATGTTGTTAGAGGTGTAGCTATTGGATTGAGGGGTCCTTACCGAGGTTCAGATTTATTGTACAACCAACAAACCCTCCAACTACTGGCCCTTTGGGCATTGACTTGCTTGCGAAGATCAAAGTCTCACCTGAAGTTGTATGGGGGGTGTTGGAACCATGTTTTAGCATCTTGAGGAAAAATATAATTTAGTGGACCTAAAAATACTTAGACATAACTATAACAAATGATATGTAGATGCGCACATCAACAGATCAATAGAACAACAGATCAACTTTGTCACATTATCACATAATGCCTCAATATGTATTCATGCATAGTAAAAACATATACTTCGATCATGATATTCATGCATAATATACTTTATTCATTCAATCATATGCATTTAACCATAATATAAGTAAATATGCAATCACTGACATTTTTCAATCTCTAAGAAATTGATAGATAAATAATAGAAATCACATAAAAATTTATAGTTTGCCAAAACAATCTTCTTTATTAAGAGATAGAACTGTTCCAATACATGCAGTCCTTCAATATACCTGATCCTTCCATGCACACAACCAACAAATCTGCAAATATCCAGGACTTAGGTCTCTACTCACACACCCAAGAGTAGCCTTTATTCCCAAAAACTCAGACTTAGATCAAAACTTTATGAAACATGCATGTGTGATCATTCAATGTCTCTACTTGACTCGATCTATCCATAATTATACTAACCTAGTGCGCATATACCATGGTATCAAACCATTATTTGAGACTCATGGCTTTCCCTTAAAACCCATTACATTGATTAGGGACTTTGACTTTCCCCAACGCCCCTTTAACTCTTTCATGCATCATGCACAAAAAAAATTATACAAAAATTTACCAAAATTTACCCAATGGGATCCTTCTCAAATAGACCCTCAACATAAACTCATGACTCTTTCTGAGTCACTTTGGGGTGGTCTCCTTCATCTTTGCTTTGAGTGCTTCGACAGAGCTCTTCAGTGAAAAGACCACATCGACACTCTGCGAGAGAGCACCCTATGCTTCAGCCACGAGCTTTAACTTTGTCAGTCCTTCAAGTGTTAGATTGGTGTTGTGTTGGGTCTATTGAAGGCTCTTCAGGGCACCATCCAAGATCTAAGACAACTATAGGGATTCCTCAGCCCATGAATACATCCTTTCTTCCAATAACTACTCTTAGTGATGCAAACCTTTTATTTATATTTGAATGGCCCTATCCTCATGAAGGTAGGAAGGTCTCCGTGGTGTCACTAATGTAGTCACTATCGTCCTCATATCTGCAAATTATTTTTCCTTCACGCACAATTCATTACACACCTGTTGTACCATTGGGTCATTCTCAACCGAATTCTGGACTCGCATGGACTCATTTAATAGCTGACCACACTAGGTGATGGTGGCTAAGATGCTGTCGGTATCTACTTTAACTCTTGTGGCATGCTGTGCTATAACCTCTAGCGGTGTTTTTGGTTGTAGCTTCATTTGTAAGCCGGAAATTTTTTGTTCAAAGGAAGCCTGGATAATCTGAACTAAAATGCATGATGTTTTAATCATAGTGTCCAAGCCTTCTATTTTATTTATAGTCGCGGCTGAGAGGGGGACCTATGGAAGGTCACCACAAACTTATTTAATATTTTATTTTAATGTGGCACACCGGGCCTCAGTCGCGCGACACACCACCTCAACTGTCTGTTGCTTCTCTTGAAGAACTGCTGCTTGTTGTTGTGACTCATTCACAGTGTGGTAGTCTCGGTTCTCTCTGTATTTAACTCGTCCACAATCATGCTGTGGATCATTTAGGGCTTTCCTACTTCAAGCAAAACCAAATCAATGTTGATTTCACCCCAGGATGGAGTTGCGGGCGTAGAGTCAGCGACTCTACTTGGATGGGCGGTGCGGGGATTTGGATAAGGCATATATCCTTGGTCGAAGGCAGCACCATGTTGAGTGCTTGCATGTTGAAGCAGTCATGATCACTTGAAGTTGGCTTTCTTGGGCCACACTTATTTGAATCGGGCTCATTTGTACCTTCATTTATTGAATTCCTGATTGCACCCCTTCAAGCGCAGTTTTGTAAAATGCCTTTATATCAGTCCATATATATTCTATTACAGACATCACTTTATTAGAAATTTCATTAAAATCATCCACTCTAAAAGTGAGGTCTTCTTCGCCAGATACTTTGGACCCTTTTCTCCTTTTCCCCCTTGGTTGTCTGAGCCACACATTCTTGGCACATGCACCATTATTTTCTAGTTCTAACTATTTTTCTAAATCAATGGTCTCTTTGGTGGTGGTCGGTGTAGGCTTAGCCTCGACATCTTTCCCCTTTTGTTGCATCCTTGTTGTGGTTCTGGGCTTCGTTAGACTCTTCCGAATTAATGATGAAGCACCCCTATTGGTGGGCAACTCCAGCCAAGTTGGTGACCACTTTGCAATGATGCACACTAGGTCATCTTCTATGACCAAGTATGGTAGGTCATACCATACACCCTCCATAGTGCCCTTTGTGTGGATATGGACATTGTGGAATGTCACCTTGAAATTGGAAATCAACTTATATTGATCATACAAGGTTGAGGACAACCTTGGCTTCTATTGGATTGCTTGATAGAGCACTAAATCAAAAAGTACCTAGAAGATCTTTTTTTCGGTCATTCTTGCTAGAATATTGGAATTCCACAGAGTTGTGTAGTGCACGGCTTCACACATATCTGGCTCGATCTCGAGGAACTTTGTTTATTCTAGGATCTTCCATCCAATGACGACGACAAGGAGGACTAGCCATGCATAATAGAAGTGTTTTCCTTCCTCCTGTGCCTCGCGCACATTCTCCCCAAATTACTTGCATAAATATTGTGCCCATTTTGACTGGACACCCTTGTGACATTGCGCGGTGAGGGCAATAACATGCTCTAGGACTTACTTCAACCTGCACTTCCTTGTCATTTTGCAAGAAAGCATGATGTTGCTGAATTGGACTACAGGGTCATTGATTTCGCTGATAAGGAAACCTTAGGTGTGGTGTGACACCTTGTAATCTTTATTTACTTTGTTGACGACCTTCTTTTCCTGACCTTTCCCACTAAATGCTGCCACACGGTCCACGCCTTGGTCAAGCAAACCGGTGATCGGATGGATCAGTTTGACATCGATTGGTGTGTGCTCCCTGAGCCATAGAAAATCATCATGAATTAATGCGAGTAGTTTTCATATGCATATATCATTGATCGAGTTGCGCCTGAAGTGTGGGATTTGTAACAAATTGAGAAATCCTGACTTATGAAAGCCCAATTCCTAGGGCACTGGCTCAACCTTCACCACGCCATCATCATACTAAATACGCTCTAGGTACATGTCAAGCACGATATCTAGAAATATTTCATGATCCACGAGGTCCCAATCTTACATATTAAGCAGCAGAATTTTATCGAAAATGTTGCCCTCAACTAGTATGTTCGTCGGTAGCAATGTCATATTGATATATGAGCACACTTAGTCAAGGTCCTTCGGGATCTTCACCAATTCTTTGAATGGTGCAACATAGGTAGGAAACTGTGTGATAGGATTGGCAATTTCGACCACATCCTCTTCCTCCATTAATGGTTTTGGTAACTAAGCCATTGGATTCTTTTGGCGCTCCACTACAGTGGAGCATGGCTTAGGGGTCTTCTCTTGGGGTGATTTCTGAGATGTCGAGGTCTGTCCCTTCTTGTTCTGAGATTGCACAGGGGTCTCATAAGTCTGCATAGAGGATTCATCTCTTAGTTTGGTAGCAGTCATACTGAGCGGTATTAAATGACCTAAACCTCTATGGCACAACTCCTCCTCAAACAATGAACTAATACCACACATAGAATTCAGATAGGCTTTGGAATTTAGAGAGCTCAATTCGAAAAAAACACATAGAAGGAAAAGGGAACTAATGTGACCTCTTTGGTCATTTTATAGCTTAGAAATATCTTAAACAATATATTGTACATTAATGTATCCCCATAAATGATAAAATGGCTCCAAATCTGGCATAATCTCCTCATTAAATGAAACTTAGATGCTCCTCAAAATGGTAAGAATCTTGTCTTGTCCAGATTTATTGTTCCAACGACTATATTCTGGCACCTTTATGACGTACTCAACCTATGTGGGTAGCTTCTTTCATGTGCGTCACACCTGTCTGAACTTCTGCCATCTCTTCTATGCGGATCCAAGACGGTGACCATATAGTCCTTTGGTGCGTGTCGGGAGAGGGTCATCCCTGTAAGGCTTCAATTGGCTTCCGTTGACATACCCGGGAATATTTTCTCCGTTTGATGTGGCTAGGCAGACCTCACTTTCGTTAGTAATTTCCTTAACAATATATGGTCCTAGCTAATGCATCTTGAACTTCCATGTGTGGTACACAAACTTGTTTTCATAGAACAAGATCAAATCTTCTTCCTTAAAGACCTTCTGTCGAATGTGCCTATCATGCCGAGTCTTTTCGCACGCCTTCTGTACTTTCTGATGGAAATATGAAATGAAGTGATCCTCTTCTAGCATGACCAACTTTGACAACCGTTCTTCCATAATATATTTATCTACCATATTGGAGAATGTTGTTGATCCAGGTGGATATTGGTGGCCACCCACCTATTCCATTTAGACCTGCACCATTAGTTCTTTCACTTTTTAACTTTCAGCACAACTTACTATTCTTAGTAGGTTATCAATTCCTGAAATTTTGGAGCCGTTTGGAGACCCTAATGAGCCACGTGGATATTGGTGGCCACCCTCCTATTCCATTTGAATCCCCACCATCGGTTATTTTAGTTTTTCAGTTTCGACACAACTTACTATTTTTAGCAGTTTTTCGGGTCCTAACCTTCTGCATCCATTTTGAGGCCCTAAACGACGTTTTTTGGGAAAACTAGGAGCAACATGGTTCCAAGGTCCCATTCTATTCACACAAAAGTTGTAATCCTTGAATAGATTATCTAATGAGGTATGATGCACGTCAAATGGAGATCGTATGCCAAAGTTATGTCCTGATGAAGTTGAAATGCTAATTTACCAAAACGGGGCCCATAGTTTTGGCGCTTCATCTCCTATGGTTAGGTTTTTGGATATTTAGGGTTTTTCATTGTTTCTAAAAAATAAATAGGCCTTCGAGCCTCATTGTAACATAGTTCAGAGGCACGAACCCACCACATCTCTTCTTAGAGATAAGCTACCATCGCCCTAGCTAATTTATTTCCATTCTTTCTGTAAACATATTTCAGCTATTTGAAATTAATGAAATGAAGTATTATTTCCTCTGCATCCATGTGTTTATGTCTATTTTTGTATTTTATTGCATTCTTTCATAAATCTAGATTAGTTGCAATGCACAAACTTCGAACAATGTACTCCATTGGCATCACAACTTATTTCATGTGGTTCTATATGCCCAAAGAACCACAAGTATGCGCACATCACAATCATTCCAATTAGCATTGCAAACCTTAGTCACTGTAGTCTCCAATATCTTATTGAAAGCTTCCACTGCACCATTCACCTATGAGCGATATGGAGTGCTCTTCTGATGATGATTATGAAATTATTCTGTTAGGGATTCAATGGTTTCATTCACAAAGTTCGTACCTCAATCACTCTTAAGAATATTAGGGCATCCAAATAGATTCCAATGTTCCCAAATATGAAGTGTTCAGTTGTGTCCACTTTACATTCCTTCACCGACATAGCTTCATCGCATCTTATCAAATAGTTTGTCACAGTGATTATGTAATGCACACTTCTCTTCTTTCCTGGAGGGTCAATAGGTCCAACAAAATTTATGGCCCATTTATCAAAATATTACAATGTGACTTGTGGATGAAATGGCATCTCATCTTTGTGTGATGGCTTTCATGTCCTTTGGCATGCATCGCATTCGTAGTAATGCGCATATGCATTATAGTGTAGTGTGGGCCACCATAAACTAGATCAAAAACTATTTTGACCAATGGCTTTCCCTACATAGTGACCTCCAACCACCCCTCCATGAGCTTTAGGAAAGATATCTTATTTCTCAAATTCTAATACATATATTAAAAAAACTTCATCTCCACCCATATTGTACAGCTGACCGATAATTAGAGTGAATTCAGTTGCGCATGGAACAAACTCTTTCTTCTGTTGTAATTTATACTCCTTGAACGCATGTCCAATAGTCAAGAAATGAATGATATCAAGGAAATTAGCATAAACTAACTTTATAGAAAATAGTTGCGCATATGGTAACCCATCTTCCAAGCTAGTCAGCTCTTCTCCATTTTCAATGCATGATAAATGGTCTGGCCCAATATTTAGTCTCCCCAGCTTCAAAATAACTGCAAAATCATACCCCTGGAACAACAACAACCACCTGTAGATCTTCCCTCGTAACTCAGGCTTATTGACCAGGTACTTCAACACATAGTGGTTAGTAAACAACTTAAAGTGGCCTCCTAATAGATAGTGGTAGAATTTCTGTAGTGCATAAATCATAGCCAATCCTTCTCTCTCTATAGTTGAATAATTATACTTCAGGCTTGATAGCTTCCTACTTGCAAATGCAATAGGGTGATCGATCTCCCCATCTCTTCTTTGCACTAAAATAGTTCCAAGCGCAATATAGGAGGCATCAACATGCACATGAAATACCTTTGACCAATCTTGAAAGACCAATATGGGTGCAATGACCATCTTTTCCTTCAGCAATTCAAAACTCTTCTGAAAATTTTCATCAAAAAATAATGACACATCCTTCTTGAGAAATTTATCCATAGGTGTAGTGGTCAATGCATAACCTGGAATTAAATTCCGATAACATCTAGTATGCCCCAGAATTGAGTATCTTTTGACATTAGCAGGAACTTCAAGATTAAAAATCACTATGACCTTTGTGGGATCCACCATCAATCCTTGCTAGCAAACAATATGACCCAGAAATATCCTGAATGGCACACAAAATATGCACTTCCTCAAATTAAATGAGATCTGATACTTCCTACAAGTATCGATCATTAGGCACGTAATTGATACATTCTTATTGAAGAATCCAAAGAGAGTTAAATCATCAAATTAGACTTCTAAGTACTTGTTGATATATTCCTTAAATGCAGCTACTACTACATGTGAGAATATAGTAAGCACATTATTCAATCCAAATGGCATAAATGTGTACTGAAAAGATGATCCAGGTGGATATTGGTGGCCACCCGCCTTTTCCACTTGGAGCCCCACCATTGTCTCTTTCAGTTTTTTTCACAACTTATAGTTTTTAGCAGTTTTTCAGGTCCTAAACTTTCAGAGCCATTTTTAAGCCCCAAACGGAGATAGTATGCTGAAGTTACGTCCCTGGGAAGTTGAAACACCAATTTACCCAAACGGGGCCCATTGTTTTGGCACTTCATCTCCTAGGGTTAGGTTTTTGGACATTTAGAATTATCCATTATTTATCCATAATAAATAGGCCCTCAAGCCTCATTGTAATATAGTTCATAGGTCTACAGTCACCACATCTCTTCTCAGAGATTCACTACCAGTACCCTAGCTATTTTATTTCCATCATGTTTGTAAGCATATTTCTGTGATTCGATATTAATGAAATGAAGCCTTATTTCCACTGTATTTATATGTTTATGGTTATTTCTATATTATGTTGTGTTCCTGCATAAATATGGATCAGTGGTATCAAAGCAGTCTGCTTTTTCTCGATCCTTCTTTGCATGTCCCCAACGAGTTTGGGGTATAAGGAGTTAGGGCTCGATCTAGTGTAACCATTGCAAGATCAGCCTCGAAAACCCCGACGGACGCCCATGGGGGTTGAAAAGAAAGATGAGGGAGTAGGAGATCCTATCAAAATATTGCTCGAGAAGGCCCTCGAAAAACAAAGGAACGCGATGATGGATAACTTTGCCCAGATCCTTCAACGACTACCCACTGATGGTGCATCTGCATTTAGCAGCCACTCTCGAGGTGTGACTCCCTTTAAGGTACAAGTAAACTTTGAAATTCCCATATTTGAGGGTCAAATAGATGCAGATGCCATAGATAGATGGTTGAATCTATTAGAAGGATATTTCTCAGTTCATGATTTTTCTAACCGAGAGAAGATTATTTTTGCACTCGTCAAAGCTACCCCCCATGTCAAGGAGTAGTGGGAAACCTACTGTGATGAAATAGATGAGACAAAACTCTCTCTATTCTCAATCGTACCCACTTGTAATTCATTCCGATATGCCATCAAGGAACAATACAATCCCGTGGGGAGGTAGGAGGACAAGTACATACAATAGACCACGCTGCGACAACAAAGGGATCAAGATGTGCATGAGCTAATGAATCTGTTCCATACCCTATGCACAAAATTAGGTATCAAATATTGAGAGAAACATTTGGTGCTAAAGTATCATGGTTTTCTGCAAAAACACATTCAGGAGGAAATGGAGTTCCTCGAAATCTCCTTGCTTGGTACGGCATAACGGTATGCTGCCAAGATTGAGCAGAAATTCAAACAGAAGAAGCGAGACTTTGGATCTGTAAATCAAAGGCAAGGGAAAGGTGCCCCCAAATCCCAGAACAAAGGAAAAATCCAAGGCATGGCAACCCAAGACAACCTACCAAAGACACAAGAAAATAAAAACACCATGAAGCCAAATAAGGACACGGAAAAGTGTTGTGAGTTCCATAAGAGCTCCACTCACAACACAAGTGAGTGTCAGGCCAAGTAGTTGCTGGTGGCCGAGATGAGGTCTTCTGAATTAGATGCATGCTCCGACTCTGAGTTAGAACCTAATAAGGTGAATGAAAAAGGGAAGTAGATTATTGATGCGGAGCCCAACACCATTGTTGCCACTACGAAGATCCATAAGGAGGAACTAGAAGATCTAGAGGAGGCAGAGCATCTTTTCCACTCACAAATGTGGGTAAAGGGTTCCTCGTTACGGTTCACTGTCGACAATGGGAGCCAAAAGAACCTCATTTCAGCAGATTTCATGAAGCGGTTGGGCTTGCCGACCAAAGTGCACCCACAACCATACACCATCAGGTGGCTTCACCAAGGACGGGATCTTCGCGTCAGCTAGTAGTGCCTCCTTCCCTATAGCATCAAGCCCTTCATGGATGAGGTATTGTGTGAAATTTCTCCTATTGATGTTTCTGATGTATTATTAGGCCAACCATACTTGTGGAAGTGACATGCTATGTATGAGTCCCGACCTCACGCTGTTATTGTTACTTTGGGAAATAAATTATAAAGGATACCAAAGGTATCACCGCCTCCCACTATCTCTTTTCTTACTGCAAAACAATGCAGTAAGCTCATTTCCCAAACCAGGAAATTTTTTTTCCTAATGATCCACCCCCAGGGCAAGAAGAAGATTGTGGCCATGACCTCCATACATGGCTCCTCTGCACGACAACAACAAATGGACCAGATTGTGGAGGAGTACGGGGAAATCTTCACCTCACCCAAAGGGGTGCCTCTATACTGTGAGGTCAAGCACCCCATTGACTTGACTACAAGTGCACTGCTACCTAATGGACCGATCAATAGGCACTCTGTTCTAGAGAATGATGAAATCAAGAGGTAGATTCAGGAGCTACTACAAAAAGGTCACATTCGGCCAAGTTCATCACCCTGTGGGAGCCTGATCGTGTTGGTACAGAAGAAGGATAGGACTTGGAGACTTTGTATTGATTATTGTGCGTTGAACAAGATCACTATCCAGAATAGGTACCCGATCCCATGAATTGATGACCTTCTGGACCAAATCAAAGGGGAAAAATATTTCAGCAAGATCGACTTGAAATCTGGGTATCACCAACTGCCAATTGAACCCTCTGATGTGTGGAAGACTACATTCAAAGCCAAGGAGGACCTTTTTGAATGGCTTGTCATGCCTTTCGGATTGACAAATGCTCCCACAACCTTCATGAGGTTGATGGATGACATCTTGCATCGATTCACCAACTCATTTGTATTGGTATACTTGGATGACATTCTTATCTTCAGCCAGACTTGGGAAGAGCACCTCCACCATATCTGATAAGTCCTCCAAACACTGTAGCAACACAAGTTGTGTCCCAATTTGGAGAAGTGCACTTTTGGCATGACCCAGGTTTAATATCTGGGATACAATATTGATGAAAGGGGGTTGCATGTGGATCCAACCAAGATCCAATTCATTTGGGATTGGCCAGCTGAAACCACCCTAACAGTGATTCAGAGGTTTCTGGGTCTTGCTAACTTCTACCGCAGGTTTGTGTTGGGATTCTCTTATATCACTTGGCCCTTGAGTCAAGTCACCAAGGGAGAAGTGAAAGAAAAATTCTATTGGTCAGAATCTCAATAGAAAGCATTCGTAGAATTGAAACATCGCCTTTGTTCTGCCCCAGTGCTCACATTACGAGACTTGCAACAACCATTTGAGATCGAGACAGATGCCTCTAACTATGCTATTGGGGTGGTTCTTACTCAACAGGGGCATCCAGTGGCATATCATTGTGAGACATTGTATGACACAGTTCAAAAGTATCCCACTTATGACAAAGAAATGTATTCCATTGTGCAGGCTTGTCGACAATGGAAGCATTAAATTTTGGGGAAGGAGATAATCATCCACATAGACCACTGAACCTTGCAGTTCATACAGACACAAGGGAAATTGCAGAATTATTTCCAACATAAGTGGTCCACATATTTGCAAAAATTTCATTTGAACATCAAGTACAAGAAGGGTAGCATCAATAATGTTGCATATTTCCTCAACCGACCACTAATCCTGGCCACAACCACCATTCTCAACTCTTTTGGGCATGACACTTTTGATTGGCCGCTTCTCTACAAGAGAGATCCAGAATTCAACCACGCATACAAGGCACTCTTGGGGGGTATGCAAGTTCCAAATTTTCACCTCCAAGATGTACTATTATGTCACCTGGGACATCTTTGTGCTCCTTCAAATGAGCGTGCCAAGATGATATGGGAAGTGCACTACAGTCGAGTCGCTAGGCATTTTGGGGTGGAGAAAACAGTGGCAGTACTACAAAAGTATTTCTATTGGTCGATCCTTTGACAGGATGTCGGGAAGTACATCAGATCCTACACTGCATGCGCCATCGCCAAACCGACCATCAAGATGCAAGGTCTCTATACTCCGCTACCTTCCCCTAGTCGACCTTAGGAATCCATCTCCATGTATCACATGTCAAGCCTTCCTTCTACTAAGCATGGAAACAACTGTATTTTCGTGGTCGTCGACAGATTCTCAATGATGGCCATTATGGCGCCCTGCAAGAAGAATATCATAGCAGAAGCCACTACTAAACTCTTCTTTGAACAAGTGTGGGTGCACTTTGTGATCCCACACTCTATCATATCAGTTCATGAAAGTAGGTTCCTCAGCACATTTTGGTCTAGCCTCTGGTCAATTTTGGACACTAAGCTCACCAAGTCCACAACTTTCCATCGCCAAAATGATGGCCAAAAAGAGGTCGTCAACAAGATGATTGTACACATTCTATGCATGTACAATTCAAAGCATCCATGCACATGGGATGAGAGCCTTCCCTATGTTCAACACAGTTATAACCAGGCTCTCCACAGCTCAACCGCCCACAGCCCCTTTCAAGTGGGCTTGGGATTCTAGCCACTATGTCCTATTGACATAGCCATGCCATTTACAACTATTCAGGCCGATTCAGCTCATGTCCAGTCTGAAGCTGACAAAGCAAACAACTTTATCAAGCGCATTCAGCACATCCACCAACAGGTTCATGACATATTGGACAGAGCCAATGCTAAGTACAAGCAATGACATGATCAACATCGGGTGCCACACAACTTCCAGGTGGGTGAAAAAGTGTGGCTACATTTGCAGAAGGAGCGCCTAATTGAACTCCATTGCAAGATTCTCCTGCTCCGATATGGGTTGTACACCATCACCAAGGCTGTAGGGAATAATGCCTTCAAGCTCAGTATTCGACCATTCCTTGGTATGCACCCAGTATTCAATGTAGATAGCCTTTGTCCCTACTTCCCACCTCTATTGGAAACCTCTGACATTGCAGAAGAACGCACACCAAAAGAGTTAAACCCAGACTACATGGAGCAAGCCACCATATACTGTATCATGGACATGCAAATCAATAACACTCACCGACAGAAGATCCAACTATATCGGGTTGTCAAAGCTAGCCAACTCTCGCACCAAGGCAAGTGGTTCACCAGGGACCAAGTTCAGAAAAATTTTCCTCATCTCATGGAGGAACTCAACACAATGGGGACCATTTCTTCCTAAGGGGGGAGGACTGATCCAGGTGAATATTGGTGGCCACCCGCCTATTCCACTTGGGGCCCCACCATTTTCTCTTTCAGTTTTTTTCACAACTTACTATTTTTAGCATTTTTTTGGGTCGTAAACTTATGAAGCCATTTTGAAGCCCCAAACGGAGATAATATGCCGAAGTTATGTCCCTGGGAAGTTGAAACACAAATTTATTGAAACGGGGCCCATAGTTTTGGCACTTCATGTCCTAGGGTTAGGTTTTTGGACGTTTAGAATTCTCCATTGTTTCTCCATAATAAATAGGCCCTCGAGCCTCATTGTAATACCGTTCAGAGGTCTGTAGTCGCCACATATCTTCACAGAGATTCGCTACCAGCACCCTAGCTATTTTATTTCCATCATGTTTGTAAGCATATTTTTGTGATTCGATATTAATGAAATGAATCCTTATTTCTGTTGTATTTCTATGTTTATGGTTATTTCTGTATTATGTTGTGTTCTTGCATAAATCCGGATCAAAATAACCCCATTATGTTTTGAAGGTTGTATTAATCCTATCTTTTGGCGCAATTTTGATCTGATGATATCCTGAGAAACCATTTGTAAATGTGTAAGCCTCCTGTCCTCCTACATTTTTGAGGTTGTCATCATAAAATGGGGTGAGAAATGGATCAATTATGTAGGCATCATTTAGTTTTCATAGGTCCACCTAAATAATTATTTATCCTTTAGTCTTCTTATCATGTACCACCATAGGCCTCACCGAGTCTAACTCATCCACTGGTTTTATAATTCCTCCAACAACCATTTTATCCAATTCTTCCTTGAATTTTAGATTATACTAGGGGTTCAATCTATACAGTCACTACTTCACAGGTCACACATCCTATTTCAAAGTGACCTTCATGACTCCAAGCTCTCCAATTATCCCTTTTAGCTCAGAGAACATTGTAGGAAACAAGTCCTGATACTTAGTCAGCAACTCATCAACCTTTCCCACTATATCATCATCCTAGTAATCTCTGATATTCGTTAATTTTGATTGTTCTTCAAATCCAGTGTTCACTTGTCAAATATTGAGAAGCCTATTGACATCTAATAACTCAATTGAATGCCCAACAATTACATTTTTTCCTTCACATTCAAGGATTGTAATGTTCCTTGGATTTTCTTCGTTTTCTTCAACTGTCAGATTTCTGGAAATGAAAATATCCCTCATATGCACATCCCATGCTAGTGAAGCACACTGTACCTTTGGATTTTTCATATAGAACATAGCCTCCTAAATACCTTGCAGTGTTTTTCCCAAGAAATCAAACCCACTCTCAAAGCTAAATGTTAAAACGAAACTTTCGGTCAATGCAAACCGTTCATTGGTTCCTTGGTGCAACTCTGTTTCCAACTACCAATGAGTAGGAACCTTCCCCAATGTGTGGATGAACATGTGCACCCATTCTAGTCTCAGATCTGTGCCCCTTAATTCAGTCCATTTAGCTAGATCTCTCGGCGAATCTCTTTTTTTGGAATAAATCTTGTCCATTCTGGTAGTTGGACACTCAAATCACAGTCTCATCATTCAAATGAATTCTTCCCAGTTACCCAAGTTTCCTCTGTGATTCTTCCACCATCACATTGGGGTAGAGCACAACACTATATCTAATGCATGGAATCTTTGTGCTTCTAGTACAATTCTTTCAAGTTCTCTTAAAAACATGTTCACATTAGTTAAATCATCATTATATGGTATTTCTCATACCTATGATGATATGCAGCGAAGAGATATGGTCACTTGGTTACAGCGCAGCGCAAATCATTCACGTAGTCAATTCTTCTAGTTCTGTAGTTCTTCATCTGAATTTGACAAGTAGGAACTATCATTTTTCCAATTAAGCCTTCCATCAGCTATCGGGCTGATCCAATCATCATCTCACATAGTCAGTTTATAGATATTGTCAACATTGTCATCCACGCGCACTAGCTCTATATCTCTGGCACCTTTTATAGGATCTAGAGGAACTACAACTCTGATCCCATTATTCTCAAATACCATACTCCTCCTCTTAAGATTTATGATGTCATCCATATCAATAGCCCAATATAAAACCAAGATCACAGGATAAGGATCAGTGACATACATAGTTTGTATGACATAAAAATATGCAAGCACCTTAACTCCTTCAATATCTACGACCACCTGTGAGAGTCTTGCTAATGGAATGATTTTATGTTCATTATCCATGAGAAGCTGAATTGTATACTAGTCCAACTTAGGCTCTCCCATGTGCAGCCAAGTTTTCTTAGGTAGGACATCATATCGTAGATCCAAAATGATCCGATCCATCTCATAGGCACTGATCTAAGCAGTCAAGCACATCTCTCATCTCGTTCTTCTTTTTTTCTTATAGATCTTGTTGACAGATTTCTATTTGGTTTGGGAATATTCTTTTTCTACACAATTATCTATCAATTCCTAAAGATTCTCCAATGCCCTTTTGTTGCACAATAGTTTGATACCATCCTGTAAAAATTATTGTATTTCTTTATCTCCTTCAGCCACATCCATAGGTCTATCTGATGTCTATGCACTTGCTTTTTAAAACCCCTTCTTTACTTCTACAAAGGTGTCTTTTTCGCGCTGTCAATTGAATTCATTATTTTTCTCATGTGCTTTTCGGATCCAAAGATCAGTATCTAGCTTCTTCCCTTTATCCTCATGAGTGGTTCCACCACTCCTAGTGACAATATTCATGTTGGGACCTTCTATGTGCAGCTCTGCCCTTACCATATAAATATTCTGTATTGGAGTCTGTGTTTTCTTCTCATGCATATTAGCAATCAAAATAGTAAAATCTTCAATTACATGATCAAACTGCCTACAGTACCTACAATATTGTCACCTTGGATGTGGATAGTCACGCACATAATGACTAGCATCTCCACAATTGTAGCAGATGAGTTGTCCCCTTCCTTGACCAACTCCTCCTCTTCCTCATCCTCTTTTCTGGAATCCACCACGCCTAGACGGGGATGCTGGTGTGGTAGGTTCAACCTAAATTATGTACAACTCAACTTTATCCATCATCAAATAAAAATTGGGACAATGATTTTGATCATGTTCCAGTGAGGAGAAGAACTTGAAAAAATACTACTTTAGCTTAGGCATATATTTTCAAATTCTTGGACGTTAATATGTCGCATGCTAACCCATAGAATGACAAATTGCAGACCATAATTTAGGTGCTCCACCTGGCCCAGCTGGGCTCTTCATCATGCTAGATCCTCTAGCTTGCAGATAATCATTGATTATCGGCCATTGATCCTTATGATGCCCAACAACTTTCCATAATTTGGACCATATATATCTACACACCTCCTTTCCCTTATCTTTATGCATATTATAAATTTCCAAATGCATTTCTTCTGACTAAATCTTAATCTACTACGTTACGATCACAACAGGAACCGATGCAACTTTTAGTTTCATTGCAATTTCTACGACCTCAATGTGCATGGAAATATTCTATTGACTCAAGGGTTGGCATAGATGTGGGAGCATCAGAGTAATGAACCATTCCTTGTGTTTGGTATGATGGATATTAAATCCACTATTAGTGATAATGTGTTTTAACCTTTGATCCGCATCCCACACAGATTCATTCAACTCTTGACAAATCTATTTTAACTTAGCGACACACTATGCATATCATGTTGGCTTCTTGAATTGTTATTTTAAGGCATCCTTCAGATTATCCATAGTTGTGTTAGGGTTCGCTGACACACATCTTATATACCAATCTAGCACGCGGTCTTGAAAAATAGTGTACAACTGTGTTTTATTTACATCATCACTATTAACCTTTTGTGCTCTCCATACAACATTAGTGACAAACCAAAATTGTTTCGTATATTCATTCCCAATACCTCTGAAAGTACGAAAATTCATAGATGAAACCATTTTTGCACCTAGTGGTGGAGGTGGAGGTGGAGTGGATGACTTGTGAGATGAGTTTGGAAGTGGAGTGGATGGGATGTGAACTATGGTCAACACTCCTTGATTATTTTGATCTTGCAAGACTTTTTCTTCTTCAGACTATGCAGATTTAGCAAAGCAACTAGTCTTTGTTTCTTCATCACTATCAGATCTAACCTTGAGAGGACTGTAAATAAACCCTTCTTCTAGATTTGCATGGTAAGTTCTTCAGTTTTCTGTATTTAGGCCTCTTTGGGGCATTCACACGATATGCTCGCACATACTACCTTATTCACACAATATCATCTTAACACACAACTTTAAAGAGCGCAAGAAATTACCTCTAAGACCCATGAAAAATCTTGTTTCTACTTTAGAATAAGACTTAAACTGATCAATATCAAACCAATTCAAGAATCATCCACGAACATGATCTATCCAATGATATATCTTGCGAGAAATCGTATTGTTGTTATTTTCTAATTGTCGTACCAATTCTGGAGTCCACTGAGTGACTATGTCGTCCTTTGCATAGGTATTAAATTCAGTGAATCGAGACAACCACTAATGCAACTCAGTTGCAAAGGAAGCAAAGAAAATCTTATGAACTTATATATACATGTACTTTTGAACCCAATCTTCAGCATATAATTTTGAACTAGTATGCTCATGGATCGTAAATTCAAGGATCATTCTATCAAGACAATATTGTAAATCGCTCTGCTTATGATACTACAAAATAAAATCTCCATGAAAATGATCCTGGTCCCATGAACCAAACCATTTTTTGGAATTATGGGTCCTGACCAAGGTTCAGATTTATTATGCAACCAACAAACCCTCCATCTATTGGCCCTTTCAACAATGACCTACATGCGCATATCAAAGTCTCACCCGAAGTATTATGGGGTGGTGCTAGAACTAGGTTTATGCACAGCGAGGAACAATTTAATGTAGTGGCCCTAAACAAACTTAAACATAACTATAAAAAATGATATACAGATGCACACATTAGCAAATCAATAGAACAATAGATCAAATTCGTCGCAAATTATCTCAAAATTCCTCGATACGTATTTGCGCAAAGTAAAGAGATATACTTTAATCATGATATTCATGCATAATATAATTTACTCATTTGCGTAGATGTATTTAACCATAGAAAAAGTAAATATGAAATCACAGATAGATTTCAATCTCAAATCAATTAACAGATAAATAACAACAATTGAATAACAATTTATAGTTCACTAAAACAGTCTTCTTCATTAAGAGATAGAATATTTCCAATGCATTTAGTCCTTCAATATAACCTATCCTTTTGCACACATAGTGAGCAGAGTCTGCACACAGCCAAGGCTTAGGTCTCACACATATAGCTAGTATGAGCCTTTCTACCCAAAAACCCATACTTATATCAAAACCTCATGAAACATGCATGCATGATAATTAAATATCTCTACTTGAATCAATCTATCCATATTTATACTATCTTATTGCACAGATAACATGGTCTCAAACCATGGTTTGAGACTCATGGTTTTCCCTTAAAACCCATTACATTGATTAGGGACTTTTACCCACCCCAAAGCCCCTTTGAATCTTTCTTGTAGCACACACAACAAAACATATACAAAAATTCATGAAAATTGACCCCAGGGGAGCCAACTCCAACATCTGTTACTCTCCCATAATTCTTAACAAACTTGTAATAATACCCTGTTAAGAAAAGAAATCCTTGCTTATGGTTATGGGTAATTTCCATTCCTTAATGACTTTCATTTTGTTAGGGTCTACCTTAATACCCTCCTGAGATACAATACGACCCAAATATTCCACCTTTTATACTCCAAAGAAACATTTGGAGGTTTTTGCATATAATAGTTTCTCTTCCAATAGTTTGAGCACCCTATCAACATGTTGAACATGATCCTTACAAGACTTGATGTAGATTAGTATATCATCAAAAAATACTAAAAAAAAATTTCTAAGGAAGCTTTTGAAAATGGAAGTCATCAACCCTTGAAATGTAGAAGGTGCCTTGGTAAGGCCAAAAGGCATGACCAAAAATTCATAATGACCCTCATCATTTCAAAATGTTGTTTTTAGAATTTTCCAGTCTTCATTCTAATTTGATGTTATCCTAAACTAAGATCCAACTTGGTGAGATAAATTTCTCCACGTAATTCATCCAATAATTCATAAATCACAGGCATGTGAAATTTATCTTTAATAGTGAGCTTATTCAGCTCCTATTAATCTAGAAAAATGCACCATGATCCATGCTTCTTGTGCACAAATACTACTAGAGAAGAGAAAGAAATTTGACTAGGTTGAATTATACCAACCTCTAGCACTTCTGCAATCATAAGTTCAATTTCTCTCTTTTGGACATAGGATATCTATAAGGTCTGATGTTTGGAGGAACACTTCCTGGAATCAAATGAATAGCATAATCATGATCATGAATAGTTGGGAGTATTTGGGAGTTTCAAACACCTTGGAATTATTGTACAAGACTTTTGTAGATTTAGAGAAATAGATTATTGTGATGTTGGAACTTACAATGAGCATAATTGTGCAATTATGCCTTCTTGTTATTTCTTCATAATATTTTCCATGACATTAGAGCTTATTATATTTCTTGGCTTCACTAAAATACTCCATAATTCAACTTTCTTTCCTTCCAGAGATAATTTGAGGAAAATTTCTTGAAAATTAAAATTTACCGTCCCCAAATATTGTAACCATTGTACTCCTAGTACAACATCAACACCACCCATTGGAATGGAAAGCAATGGACTATTCAATACATACTCCTCCACAGTTAGCTTGATACTGTGACACTTTCCAAAGAAATTTATATTTCCTCTATTTTCCACCATCACTTAACACTATAACATTGGGTATAGGAAGCAATTCAATTCCTTGGCTACCTTACAATGAATAAAGTCATGGGTATTACCCGAATCAATAAGCACTATTACATTTTTCTTCTTGATATTTCATTATATATTGATAGTTTTAGGAGTGGTAATTCCTACCAATGTATTACAGGATATGGTCGGATATATTTATTCTTCCTCTAGGGTTGGTTCCTGGTGTATATCCTCTTATTCTGAAGTTTCTTGTTCCTTTTCTTCCTTCTCTTCCCAATCTATGTAAAATAATTTCTTCTTAGCACACTTATGAATTTTAGTGTATTTTCTATAAAAAATATAGCAAAGACCTTTTGCTATTTTTTCTTCTAATTGTTGTGGTGTTGAACGTGTAGGTTGTGGAAGTCTAGGAGTAGCAACACTTCCATATTTATAGTTGTGAGCGGTAGGCTTCCTTGTCGCCATAATTTTTCTTTCAATTTTTCTTTCCAACCTGAATGCTTTCTTCAGTGTATCAGGTTCCCAAAGGTCAACCTCATGTTGGATGTTATCCTTTAGATTCCCTATAAAGACTCAATCCTATGTTCCTCTGGAATATTATTTACCCTTATATTAAATTTTTGTAAGTCCTCAATGTGCTCCATCATTGAACCCTTTTGTTTGAGATTTATCAATTGGCTAAAGAAGGTGTTGCTCTTTGTATCCTCATAATGTGTTATAATTTCCTCCATAAAAAATGACCAAGTGACAAGTGGCCTACGAGAACAAAGCCATCGATACCATAAAAACTGATTTTATTCTAAATATAAAGTTGCAATGTGTACCTTTTGTGTGTTTTACGTATTATGGAGCTCAAAGTATTGCTCCATTTGTACTATCCAAGTTATCGGATCCTTGCAATCAAACTTCCTCATATCTATCTTTGGAATATGGCGGGTTTTAAATCCAATATTAGATTCTATGAAATTATGATTAACACATATTTTGTTCTCATCATGAGTTTCCTCTACTATATGTTCACCATTAGGAATATTTTCTTGTAGCGACTTTTCCAAACCCTCCTTCGAACCTTCCATGTCTTTCATCAAATATTCCATGTTGCCTTCTATACCATCCATCTTACCTTCCACAACATCCATATTAGCTTCCATGCGATTCTTCAAACCATCCATATTAACCTCCACACCTTTCTTGAAACCATCCATCTTAGCTTCCACGCCTTTCTTCAAACCATCCAACTTAGCTTCCATTTCATTTTTTGTTACTCTTTGCGAGAGCGAAATTTTTTGCACTTGGTGTTGTAATTTTAATATATCATTTAGAACGTAGCCCTCTTCATGAGTCATAGTAGAGCTTTATAAGGGATTAATCGGTGTTGAATTATTTTTAGGGGGAATTTTAGAACCAAATAGTGATATCTATGGTTCAATATTCCCTTTGAATCACTTCAAACTGATTTTTCAAACAAGACTTATGCAATTTTAAAAAATCATTACACAATTTTTTCTTGCTTTCGAGGAGATAGATATTGAAACTAATGTGTCTCTGTAATTTCATATCCCCAATATTTTTTCTTCATTCCATTAGTAGCTTGATGTTTTTTGCTTCCAATGCCATAGGTTAGACCTGATTTTGATTCTTCATGACAAAGTTATGCCCAATCTCCCACAATGACCTAATTATGAATTGGTTCAGTAGAGAAAACTTGTTCGGGATGCCATGTGTCATTGTTTCCTCCCTCATATTTGAAATTGATACACAAGAAACTAAATTATGTCTACCTTCAGCTTCTTTTTACAGAATGCCAATCTGATGCTCAGAGAGAGAGTTATGACGATTTTACCAAGGTCACCTCTTTGAGATGAAATTCGTGAGTCTATACAAACCCTATCTTCCACAAATCATATCTTCAAAAATATTGGGAACCAAAATACGAAATGTTTCCACGAGGTTCCTCCAGATTTCAGAGCAAGTGGGTTTCTTCTAGCTTCTAAACCTTCATAGAAAAAAATTATAGCGAAAATTCCACGATGATCTATTTGAAGCAGCAAAACCCTAAAATCCAAAGCTCTCATACCAAATGTTATGAAACCAGCTCATGAAATAGAAGAAAAGAGAGATAAAAAAATTATATATCAGCCACTTTGAGGGGGGATCCTCCTTTACATTACATAAATGAAGAATTATTATATGATACAAATGAATAAGCCTCCTTTCTATATATGCGAGTCCATGGGGTCAAAATATAATCCCAGCTGACCTAACAATAATAATTTAAGGGAGTGGTAATAACAATAGTGGGCTATTATGGGGCATAATAATAATAATATGGGGACTACAAGGATACAAAAATAACAATAATGGGTCTACACTAACAAATATAAGGGACTACACTAGTAATATAGGGCCCTAACAGGTAGTGTGTTGGTCATGCATTTATGTTATTTGCATATGTCTTACTCATAATTGTGGTCTATGTTCTTGTTGCATAAACATGGTGTTGGTGATGATTGGGTTGATGTCGCCATTAGAGAGTTGATGGTGTAGTTGTGAAATGTGTTGTAATGAGTTTATGACTATTTATGTGTTGTTTAGACATGTCAAGTTCTCACGTATTGTCTGTGTACATTGGTATGGTTATTGTTGTCATGTGTGAGGTCCTGGTATATGAAGTTGAAATGGTCATCCATTGGTGGCAGAGATCTAGCTAGAATGATGTTTACGTGTCAATATACCTATTTACTATATGTATATAGGTTTTTATGATTATGTATATACATGTATTATGCTAATTGGTTGATCTTGCATATGTGATATCCTCCCCAAATTATATTAATGTACGTTGGTTTATTGTGATTTGGTTTAGCTAATGTAATATTCCTTATAGGAAATAAATTAAGATGGATAACAAGATGGTAGACTATATAGATTCCCCCTATGAATCTGATGAGCATCATGGTGTTGTCCACTCTTATGATGTACAATACACATTGAGAATTTTGAAGGAAGAAATAAGGAGTTGCAAGGAAAATAATAATAGAATCATACAAGCACAAGAGAAACATGAAAAAGTTAATGCGGTAATTATTTAGAGTTCCTGAGAGTTACAACAACAAGGACCACTACAGATGAACTATGGACATGAGTATGGGACCAATGAGGCATATGGCAGTAGATATCAGGGTTGTCACAGGTCATACATAAATGACACGATCAGAGATGGTAGGTTCTTCAAAACTCCAGATAAGAGATGTGACAGATACAGTTACTATTCTAGTTCTATCATTATCATCCTTATAGGAGCGGTGATAGGGGATATTTTTTCACATGAATTTAAGAAACTAAAAGCACCTACATTTTATGGAGAAATGAAGAAATAATGGGATGCAAAAGCATGCTTGATTGGTATGATGAAGTTAT
Source organism: Pinus albicaulis (assembly GCA_034641835.2). NCBI lineage: Eukaryota > Viridiplantae > Streptophyta > Pinopsida > Pinales > Pinaceae > Pinus > Pinus albicaulis. The sequence continues at coordinate 1,334,666,969 of CM076580.1, read as the reverse complement.
CTAGGTTGCATGATTACTACAAAAACATGAAAGCCAGAATATCTACATTAAGACTCATAGGTAAATAAGATATTTGGTGGGGAAATGTCAAGAATTTCAAGTGTATACATGAGGAGGAACTGACGTGGAGTGATATTGAGACGCTAATCTGGAATAAGTATCCATCGAAGAGATACTATGATGATAAGGAAAAAAAATTTTATGAACTAAAGATGGGATCTATGACTGATGATGAGTAAACTAGCATATTTCTGGTGTTATTGAGATATGTGCCTTACCTCAAGGAGGAGAAGGAAAATATTCAGAGATTCATTAGTGGGTTGTCGATAACATTCAAAGACAAGATTTAGTTTTATGACGCTAGATCATTGGAGAAGGCCATTCAGAAGCTAAAGCATTGTTACAAGAAATCTAAGCTCATATATGAGACTAAGCCAAACTGGAAAGGTAATGAAAAGAACAAAGGAAAATTAGACAAAAAGTGAGCAAGGCGTCGGGGTACAGGTAATAAAGACAATGCAGCGCCATCTAAGAAGTTCAATGCATATGATAGAGGGACGAGACTTTGATCAGAGGAGAAGAATAAGGATGAAGGGTGGAAGTATTTACAGTGTTTTACTTGTAGAGGATAATATCGCATGATAAATTTTCCATAGCATCAACGTGGTATACCACAGATCTATAGTTCTCAAGAGGCATAGAGAGTGGGAGATTTTGGACAAATTATTCCCAGGATATATGAAACATTGGATAAGAGGAAGGAAAATCACTAGGAATATATTATGAAGATGGAAAGTAAGCTTTGCGATCAAGTTGTTTCTATTTTGATTGCCCTTGGATATAATTATAGTTATGTTAATCCTAACCTGGTGGATAATTTTGGTTTGAATAAATAAGTGCATGCCGAATATTTGTTAGTGTAGTTTGCTACAGGTACCAAGAAGAGAGTTCATCACTGGGTAAGAGCTTGTGAATTTGAATTCAATGTTATGCCTACATCAACAAATTTGAAGGTATTTCCATTGGGATCATATAGTATGTTTTTGGGTATGGACTAGCTATATCCTCATAGGACCAAGGTGGATTTTTATGACAATGATATTTAGTTCTTGGATGACAATGGAAAACAAAGAGTATTACAGGGAAAGAAGAAAGAAACATCAGTTATAATGGTTACAACTATGCAGGCCAAGTGCAGTTATAGGAAAGGGTGTGTGTTATTTGTAGTAAAAAATTCTAGTGACAAAGGTAAGGAAGTTGAGGATGCAATTTTTTTAGTGGGTACCCAGTTCTACAATTGTTTCAATATGTATTTCTCCCGGATATTTCAAAGTTTCCACGTCAAAAGGAAGTAGACCTTTTTATTGAGTTGATACCAGGGGAATGGGAAAAATATAAGGAAAATTACATGATGAACACAATAGAGTTGGTAGAGTTAAAGTTTCAGTTGAAGGAAATGTTGGACAAGGGATACATTATGCCAAGTGTATCACCTTGGGGTGCACCGATATTTTTTGTGAGGAGGAAGGATGGTACTATCATGCGATGCATTGATTATAGGCAAGTTAACTAAGTGACCATGAAGGATAGGTATTTGTTTGCAAGGATTGATTATTTACTCAATTAGTTGAAGGGAGAAAAAGTATTCTCGAAGAATTATATGAGATTGGGATATCATCTAGTACACATTAAAGAAGATATCATCTACAAGACAGATTTTTGGACCAGGTATATGCATTATGAGTTTGTTGTAGTTCCTTTTGATTTGACTAATGCTCCAGCTACATTTAGGTGCTTGATGAATAGTGTGTTGTGTCCTTATCTGGACAAGTTGGTTATTGTATTCATTGATGATATATTGCTATATTCTAAGAATGAAGAGTGGAATGCCAAACATTTAGCAGTATTGTGGAGATTTCTAGGAGAGCATCAGTTGTATGCTAAGCTTAGAAAAAGTACTTTCTTTTAGAAAAAGGTATGTCATTACTTGGGACATGTTGTTTCCAAGGAAGGCATAGCAGTATATCTAGAGAAGATAAAGGATATCATGGAGCGGCCAACTCCTAGCAATGTGGATGAGGTAATATAATTTATGGAGTTAGTAGGTTCTTACAGGAAGTTAACCAAGAAATTCTCACAGATTTCTTATCCTATCACATCATTGCAATGTAAAGGTAATAATTTCGAATGGAGAAAGGAATGTGCAACTAGCTTTTAAAAATTAAAGAAGTTGTTGACACATTCTCCATTCTTAAAGATCACAGATATGGACAAAGAGTTTGTGTTATGTACAAATTCTTGCAAGAGAGGGATTGGTGGAGTCCTTATGCTCGAATGACAGGTGGTATGTTATAATTCATGAAAAATAAATGAGCACGAGCAGAAATATCCAACACATGATCTTGAGTTGGCAGCGATCATTCACGCATTGAAGATGTGGCAGCATCATTGTCTAGGTAGCCGATTTGTATTGATGAGCAATCACACTAGATCGCAATATCTATTTGACTAACCAAATATAAATTTCAGGCAGGCTAGATGGTTTTCCACGATCGGTTAGTTCAACTTTGAGATTAGGTATATTAAAGGTAAAGAGAATATGGTTGTATATGCTCTTACCAGGCGGATATAGGTGAATCATATAGCCGCTATGAGTTCCTATGGGAAAAATCTGCAAGATAAGACCTTGGAGGCTGGTCAACATGATGTGAGGTATATGGAACTTATGCAGAGATTGTCGTAGAATACATGTATAGGTAACGGTATATGTACATGTATAGGTATAGTTAGTATTATAGGTATAGGTGCAGGAGCACAGGACATGGACTATCGTCTCAAAGTAGATGGCCTGATCATATTTAGGGACATGATATATGTGCCAAATAGTAGTGAGCTGAAGAAGGTGATCTTGAGGGAGTTTCATGAAAAACCATATTCAGGTCACTCAACCTATAAAAAAAAAAATCTGTTGTAAATAAATTCTATTATTGGTTAGATATGAAAAAGGATGTAGCAAATTTTGTTGCTAGATGTTTGGATTGTCAAAAGGTAAAGGAACAATATAAACATATCGGTGGACTACTACAATAGATTACGATTCCATTGTGGAAATGGGAGGTCATTTCCAAAGAATTCATTATATGTTTGTTGATGGCATCAAGACAACATGATTCCATCATGGTTGTGGTGCACAGGTTGACTAAGGTACCATGCTGCATTCCAGTGAAGTCTACATACTTAACGAATGATGTAGCACATGTATTGATCATGGATCTGGTCAGATTGCATGGTGTTCCATAGATGATTGTGTCAGACAAGGATGTAAAGTTCACTTCCAAGTTTTGGAAGGAGATGCTTTCAATTTTGGGTACAACATTTCCTTTCAGTACATATTACCACCCAAATATGGATGGACATACAGAGAGGGTCAACAGGACCCTTGAGGACATGTTGAGGATGTATGTGATGCATCAACATCGAAAGTGGAAAGAGTACATTCCACTAGTACAGTTTTCTTACAACAATGGGTATCAAGAATCTTTGAGGATGAGTCTTTTTAAGGCATTGTATTGGCGAAGTTTCAATACTCCCACTAGTTGGAGTGATCCAGTTAACAAGGTGTTGATTGAACCATATATTTTAGAACAAACGGAATAGGAAATGTAGGTAATGAAGAAGAATCTAAAAGAAACAAAGGATAGGCAAAAGAGCTATGCATATCAGAACAAGTTGTTTAAGGAGTTTTAGGTTGGGGAATAGGTGTACCTGTGCATCATGCCCAAGAAGAGCTCCTTGCGGATTGGATCATGTGCCAAGTTGGCACCTTTGTTTTGTGGACCTTTCATGATTCTTGAGAGGATTTGGTTAGTAACCTATCGACTTGAACTGCCTCCGACAATGAAATTCCATAATGTTTTCCACGTGTCATTGCTGAAGAAGTAATTTGAAGATGTTGATCATGTGATTGACTAGTATGTAAACAAATTTACTGATCAAACGAGACCCATTACCTCAAAATGAGAACTCTAACAAAAAATCATCAAAAACACATGAAAAAAGAGCCTGCAAACGAAAAGTGTTATTCTAGAATAACTTCTTTTTTTCAGCATAAATTTTGAACAATTTTTAAAAGTAGAAGTAAAAGCCAATTCTTTTGTGCAAAAAACATCGTGAAAACGAAACATCTTGAAAAAAAAATTAAAATAATAAAAAAATATTTAAAAAATGAAAAAAAAAAAAACATTTTCAAATAATTGAAAAAAAAAACAAAATTCAATATTTCTTTTTCAAATTAAAAGAATTTGAAAATTTAAAAATTAAAAAAAATAAATAAAAAGGATAAAAACACCTATTTAAAATTTAAATTTTACAAATTAAAAAAATAAATTAGAAATTAGAAATGAAAAAAAAAATCGAATTAAAAAAAAAAAAAAATTGTTTAAAAAACGAAAAAAAATTAAAAAATAAATGTTAACACAATATTTAAAATTTTATTAAATTAAAAATAAATCAAATTTTAAAAAAATATTAAATTTTATTAAATAGAAAACAAAAATAAATAGTAAAATTAAAAACTAAATTAAAACAAATATATATTAAATGGTAATATATATATATATATATATATATATATATATATATATATATATATATATATATATATATATATATATATATATATATATATATATATATATATATATATTGAATAAATAAATAAAATCATTAAAATAAATTATTAAAGAAAAGAAAATTTGGTCGCCCAGGTGGCGGAGGGGCTGGTCGCTAGCCGGGCAGGGAGCTACATTCATCTCCTTGCCCACCTAGCGGCCGACCAACGCCGCCACCTAGGCGTGAGGTTCATTCTATGAATCGATCTCTCGCTCAAGTGGCGGTGGGGGTTGACCACTAGGTGAGCATGGAGCTACACATAGCTCCCTACCTGCACAACAGTCCATGCCTGCCGCCACTTCGGCTGGAGGTAGATTCATGTAGCTTGTCGCTTGCCTAAGCGGCCGGCCGCCACCACCACGTGCGCGGTCCAATTTTCTTTTTATTTGTTAGTTTAGTTTTTTTTTTTTAATTTATTAAATATTTAAGATTTTTTTAGATTTATTTTTTGTTTTTTTTGTTCTTTTATTTTTATTTTTATTTTTATTTTTTTAAATTTAATATTTTTTTTAATGTGTTTTTTTTTTTAATTTAACTTTAATTTTTTTTTATATTTTACTTATATATATATATATATATATATTTATTTATTTATTTTTAATTTTAATTTTTTTCTAAATGTTAATTTTTAAAAAATATATTGATTTATGTTCTCTTTTTTTAATTATTTTCAATTTTTTATTTTCATTTTTTTAATTATTATTTTGAAATTTGTATTTTAGTTTTATTTTTAAAATTTAAATATTTTTTATTTGATTTTTTTTTTCTAATTTTTTTTTAAATTTAAATTTTCAATTACTTTTTATTTTGTATTTTAATTTTTTAAAAACAAAAAAAAAAACATGTTTTTTAATTTTAGTTATTTTTAAATTATGTGTTTTAATTATTTTATTTTCTTGTTTTGGTTTTATGCAGTTTTTTTTTTTAATAACTTGAAAAAAATGTTTTTGATGTTTTTTTTTTAATTTTTAGTTTTTCTTTTTTCCTTTTTCCCTTTTTTTTGAATTTTTATTTTGTTTTGTTTTATAATTTTTGTTTAAATTTTTTATTTTTACAACTTAATTTTGTTTGTTTTTTTTTTTTAACATTTTTTATTGCATTTTTTCTAATTTTTTATTTGATTTATTATTTGTCATGATTTTTTAATTTTAATTTTATGTTTTATTAGGAACATGAAAATCACCACCCTAAACAAAAGGGTTGATGTTGCATCAAGACATTTTAAAATTGTCATGAAAATCATAAATATTTTAAAACAAATATTCATACTTCATAAATAAAAAAATTTAAAGTGCTAAAAAAATAAGGCGATATAAGAAATTTTGAAGTGTCAAAAATATGCTCCAAAAAAAAGGTGATTCTACATCACCCTTTAGAGGAAATTTCATCCTAAATGTGGCCTCCTAAGGAAAAATAATAAAATAATAGTTAAAATAATAAAATAAGAATTCTGAATTTTTTAGGGAAAGAAAGAAAACTAATTTTTTCAGTTGCATTTTTTACTTATCATATTATAGGTTTACTCAAACTTAAAGTGTAGACACTCGTTGGATGTAAAATTAAATTTCACATGTAGAGAGTACCCATTGTACATACTTTTGAGAAGACCCATATGCATATGTGATTTTTATCAATGTGGGTCTTCTCAAATGTATCCATAATGGGTATTTGCTGATTGTGGAATTTAATTCCTCATCCAACCGGTGTCTACACTTGAAATTTGAGTAAACCTATAAGGAGATAAGTCTAAAATACAATTAAAAAAGTATTTTTTTCTTATTTTCCCTCCAAAATATTTACATGTACCTCTTTTTAAATTTAAAGAATTTTGATTGGTTTACATATTATGACATGTAAAATACATTAAATTTCATAGGCACTTTCAGGCTGAAATTTCTTCTAATGACTTTTCAAAATCAGGTGCTTTTCTTGCTACCTCAAAAAAACGGGGATTGTGTAATTTTCTTGTTTTATCGATAACTTTGTTTGTATTGTAGGTGGAGTAAGGAGGAGAATTCTAGCTAGATCGTATGTTCATTTTGAAGAGAAAAGCAGTCATGCATTAGAGCTGAGAAATCGAGCATATTAAAGTGCAATGGAAGCACTTTGGTCCCAATGAAGATACATGGGATTTGGCGGATTAGATGTGGGCTTTGTATCCTTCCTTATTAGTTGGTTGAGCGAATGTTTTGGCATATGTTTTGGTATATGTTGGTATGATGTTTGGTATATGTACATGTGTATATGGATGTAAATACCAACATGTGATTGTTATAAAGCTCAAAAAAGCGGTATGGGTGTCATGTCATTATGATGTTTTATTGGTCATGTTGTCATGTTGGTTTTCTTCTCAGCAGGTTGATCATTGTAAATAATAAAATAGGCTAAGTTATAAATATCCATGGGAAATATATTTTTCTTAAATTAGTCTTGTTGGTTATAGGCGTCGATGAACATCGAGGACTGTGTTCCCACAAGGGGGACGGTCCTATAATATACTTGGTGAAAATTCCAAGTAATACAAGTTAATAAACGAAAAATAATAACCAAGGTCTGGGGACATGTATTCCAAGCTCAATGTTGTGAAAAAAATCATAGTGTGGGTGTTCAAATGGCTTATTATGGATATGGAAATTAGCAAAAGAAATGGCTAAAGCTTTTGAAAGGAAAAGTGGCATTTATTTATGAAAACAATCAAAATAGGAGAAAAGGGAGGTGAAATGTCACATATTTCATGTCAGGAGGAAAATGAAGGAAAATTATGAAAAATAAAAGAAATAGAGGCCTCATTAATAAAAAGGCTTATCAACATTAGTTCGTGGATTTTTATCTGTTCAATTTTGGAGCTTTCGTTATATTTTCTCTCTCTCTCATACCCTTGGACACTGAGATTTTCTTGGAGAAATCTTGGAGAGTGTGGCATACTTGAATTTTTTGGAGAAATAAGGCAAAGAAAAAGCAGGAAAACGCAAGAGGACATCAAGATCAACAACTATTTTTTTTTTATTGTAGGTACCGAGTTGCATGTATTTTTTCCTCACTAGTTTTGTTATGCATGGTATATGTATGTCATTTCTTGGTCATGAGCTGTCATTATCTTGGAGGATTTCTTGGATTGACAGTGGATTTTCCTAGCCTTACCATTTTGTGGATAGCCATGGTGTTGTGGGTTAATTTCATTGTATGTTTTTTTGGTTGATTCTCACGTGCCTTTGTCTGTGGGTTAAGTTATTAGTTCCTAGAAGCCTTGGTTGGACAAATGCCCTAGAAGCCAGTGTAAAATCTTGGGTTCAGTTAATAGTTTTGGAAGCCTTGGTTGGAAAAACGATATGGAAGCCCTTGGTTGGTGAGTTGAGATACTAGTCTTGGAAGCCATTTTTGGAAAAACGCTCTGGAATCATAACAGTAGCTATGGGTTGAGTTACGAGTCTTCAAAATTGTGGTTGGAACAAATTATTTGAAGCCCTCGACATCTTGGGAAGAGACCAATATGGTGATGGTTAGTGATGTATGATCATGAGGTGGAATCACTGGATGAAGGTTGAGGTTTTTTTTCCTCTAGAAGCATTGGCTTGGTTTTGATTGATGTGTTTTTTGAGATCCCACATTCATGCTTGGAGTATGGCACGAGGGTGACTAGATGAGGAAAGATTTGGCTTAGCCATGTCTATGGTCGGGTGGAAGGTGGAAGTCCCAAACTTGGTTACATTTTACTTTTGGAAATAAGAGATCCTTTCCTCATGTCTTGATGAGTAAAATTGTTGTTGTATTCTTGTCACTTGTGTTATTTATAAGTTGTTTATGAATGTATTATATGACAGTGGTATTTGATTTTTAAATGAATGAACAATTTATCCATGGCCAAATAAATGGTAATGAAGATAATGTGATGATGCAACATTTCTTCTTAGCAATTCTTAGATAAGTATGAGACCCCTATGCTAATATCTATTATTTAAACCTGTAGACTATATATTTGTGACATGCTTGGTGAAATTATTATCATGGCTAGTATGGGTCTAGTTAAGTCCTTATTCAAGTGATTTCATTACATCATTATTTTGTTGTTATTTTTTTGTTTTGGAAGCTTCACGGAGTTCTCGGAAGTGACCTGAGCCTTGCACCTAAGAAAGTGGCACAATAATCTAGGCTACATGCTGAGAACTACTAGGAAAATCCCTCAGTCACACACATACTCATATTATGTGAGATATTAGATGTTTCCAGACACACTCTTGTATATTTCAAGGGAGTGACTGAGGGTTTAATGCATTAAAATTTCAGTTTTATTTAGGGGCTAGCCTCTTGGAAGGTTGGGTTCGCTCCTTGGTTTTCTATAGTAGGTGCAGAGGGTTTTTGTTGTACTGTTCGATTGTTTCCACTTCTTTAGTTGAAAAATAGGGAGTTAACTCATGTCATAGTAACTGTTCGTCAATTGTTTACCCCAGTTGGTAGGTTACCTGGGTAGATGTGGGAGGAGGGTTTTACACATAATATAAATTCATATCCACACGAGACTAACCTAATATATTTATAGGTTCTACTCTTCCCACTTGATTCCTCTTAAACCAGGGACTTCTTCATACCATTCACCAACATAAGCAATCATTCCTCCACAAGAATGATCCCCCATGACCATTTCAGAAAAAAAATACACACGCATATATATACATATAAAAATTAACATAAATAAATCATCAACCCTATTGACCTTCTGAGACAGCGACATACATTCGTGCATGTATACATATAAACATTAGCATAAATAAATCATGAATCCTCATAACCCTCTCAGACAACAACATACATTCATGCATGTATACATATAAACATTAGCATAAATAAATCGTGAACCCTAATAACCCTCTCAGACAACAACATAAATTCATGCATATATACATATATATATACATGAACATAATCATGATCACAACATAATTACCATATTTCATAGCGTTAATGTTAAAATAACTCCATTTATTTGTGCACAATATGCACAACATTGATAACAATAGTTCCCAACAAATTCAAGGTATATGACGTCTCAAATCCATTTACTTTAAATTTCATGATTACCTTTCTCGTGTTTCTATTTCCACTTTCCATTTATCTCTATGGACCCAAACAATCCAACTAGTTGTCATATTATTTCCTTCATTTTCCCTTATACATGCATCGAATTCATCCAAATCTTACATTACCTATTGGGTTTCATTTAGCTCTCCCCAAGCTGCATTAACTTTCCTCTTTCCAAACTAGTTCCCAAGACACTCAAAACATAAAATTCAAGAACCAAAAACAAACAAGAATAAAGTAATGAAAAGCCAATAACAATACGACACCACAAACAAAGTGGCATGGTCATGGACTAGACATAAAAAAACTACAAATCAAGCATAAAAAATACCCACAATACTGAAAGCACACAACTAAAAACAAACACTATGGTTCAATCCCATGTTTCCCAATGCTTCCAAGGGAAATCTCAAGTTGAACCTTCTTTAAGATCCAATGGAAGTCTATTTTTCCATGCAATCCCTTGCATCATACTTTCATAAAGACATAATTGGTAGTGCATAAATAAACATAACAATATATCGGTTACCTTACTATTCTTCTAAGCATGAGGCGTGGTCACTAAACACATACACACAGTGCTTCTCAAGGAACTCTAATTTCTTAATGAATCCATCCATAATTGGAAACCAACTATTATACCTATCAAAAATATGTTCATGAATCTAGCACATATCCACATAATGTCAGACAAAATCAAGATTAAGAATACTTATTGAATTCATGCAAGGACTCATTTGGAATGTGGTTTCCAAACATATCCAAAGGAATTTTCACCCAATTCCTTTCTTTCACCTGTTTAATTATTAAAATTGTAGCTTATTATGTGCTATCATATCACCCAACTATTAGTTATATAAATAAATCAACTTTTACCTTGTCGTGCTAATACCACTCATGTTCCCTTGCAACTGTTCACACATGTCAGTCACATGTTTCAGAGATCAAGTCATTGTGTCTATTAATTTGAAAGCATCCTTTACCAGGACTAATAGCCATACCATAATCCACAGTAAACTCACATTGATTAATCATAATACTACAAATAGCACCCAATTGCAATCAAGTGCATATCAATTGTCTCAACACATATATGCTATTACAACCAACTTAAAAAAACATAATTCATTCATGCAATCTTATAGACATATACTAATATCATGCAATTAATCAATCATTCAAGCAACGTGTAAAATTACCATGTTATCTAAGCCAAATAAATGACACAATCAAGCTCATACCTCAATGTATCTAAGGGAATTCTATCACATTTGTACATGCCAATGCATATTAGAACAATACATATAACATCAATATCTTAGCTATGATGACCATACTTATCATGCATATGACTGCACTGCACACAACAACAAGTTACTGCAATGCATGACTATTTGGTACATGTACATATGACCACACGAAACAACTAGCATCTATCACACATATAACCACAACAAAAATAGAATGACAAGCATGTACATAAACATAGTTCTTATAAAAACCACTAACAAACATACCTGCATGCCCAACATACAAACTTGTATCATGATATGCTCTTATGCCGAGGTCCAGCGTTGAAACATCGCTTGGATGATCTCCATCTCCTGCTCCATCTCAACCAACATATAAACCTCATAACATAATAACAAAATATTTAGGACAAAAACTTCCTAATGACCATGACGATGCATGTACAACCTACTAGGAATTCTAGCCCATCTAGTCTAAGTGTTTAAACCTGGAAGCTCAGATACCATTCTGTAACCACCCCTACCTCATTTACCTAGTTTCATAGGCTTGTTGGTGTAAACATGGGAGGAAGAGGTATTATTACCTAGATCAACCTCATAGATATAAATAAGTAAGTGGAGCCAACTAATGACAACAAACTGACATCTCAAGACCTCCTACAAGACCCACATGTCACTCAGGGCTGAAAAAGCACCCCAGGTGGACAAAACTTGAGATATACCTTTATTTCTCAACCTTCGGCCCCAAAACTCTCCCACAACAAGGTATCCATTCATTTGGGAGACCCAAACCACATGCACAATCTTACATCTATGTGTTTGCAACCCAACTTTTCCAGTTCAGATTGTGCGGTCTGAATTTTTGACCCTAAATTCTAGGTTAGAATTTAGACCACTTCTAAGAACTCAGCGAGGCTTTCCATAATGATAAATGACATCAAGAGAGATAAATTCATACAAAACTTTATCAAATACTTGAGCTATGCATGCCTAACTATGGTAGTCATTTAGTCAAACATATAGTCAACATGTAATATACAGTTCATGAATTCATATATGAGCATAAGGGTCTAAAACTTATCTAAAAATACAACAAGAACATCAAATTACCTCTCTTAGTAGCTTCAATAAAAATTCATTAACTAATCAAAACATAAGAAGAACCATAGATAATATGCATCGTATAGCCAACACATAACCATCAAATGACCAACATAGAAGCCATGGAAACTCAAGCATAATATCACTAGAATAATCAATACGTATTCTCATAGATCAAAATTAGAAATATGTCTTATTAACATATGAAAATTACAACCATTTCAGGGACTTCAACGTACCACCTAACCATAGATTGGGTTGAACCAAATATTTCTTTCATCAAAATAAATGTCGCAAGATATTCCAAGCATGAATGTGGTATCTCATGGAATGAACCAAACAAAAAAAAAGCTAGGTATTTCAAAGGAAAAACCACCTCAACCATCAACCAATGACTTCACTTCACATTCAGACATCACTAACACCAACCATATTGATCTCTACCTAGTTTTCCAAGGTTCCCGATATTTTGTTCCAATCGAGGATCTAGGAACTAATAGCTCACCCCACAACCTTATAGGACTCCACGACATTTTCCCAAACCGTCTCCATGGACTAGTAGCTCAACCAACCAAGGGCTCCAAAGTGTTTTTCCAAACCTAGGCTCTATGACTAGTAACTCAATCAAATTTTTTCCAAGGTTTCGAGAGTGTTTTTCACAACGAATGGCTGCAAGAACTAGTAACTCAACCCCAAAACATAAGGAAACTGAGCACAGATTAAAAAAAAAAAACCAAGTCAAAAAACTCACAACACCATGGTTATCCAAGAAATGGCAAGGAAAAGATAAAACCACTGCCAATGCAAGCAATCTCCATGCCAATGATAGCACATAACTAATAAACCACATGCACATACCATGCATGCCAAAACTAGAAAGGAAATCATACATGGAACTTGATACATGCAAAGAAATCCAATTTTAGTTATTGATCCAACTGTTCCCTTATGATTTCCTACTTTCCTTTTCCTTCTTTCTCCAAATCCAATATATACCAAATTTCTCCAAGAATGCTCCAAGAATACTCAAGTGTGGAAGAGTATGATAGAATGGGACAACAACAGATACCTCCAATCTAAAACTAAAAAAAAAATCTTTGAATTGATCCTCAAAAGCATTTTTATCATTGGCGCCTCTATTTTCTTCATTTTCCTGCATTTTTCCTTCAATTTCCCTCTCATTAAATTGTGTTACCCTTCATCTCCCTTTTTCTCCCATTTTCCTTTATTTTCAAAAACCAAATTCCAATTAATGTCTCTTTTCCCTTGCCAATGCCTTTTAAAATTTCCTTAGCCATAATAAACTGAAAGTGACACCCACTAGGACGTTTTCCCATCATTATACTTCGAATATGTGTCTCATGACCTTGTTCTTATATTTATTTTTACATGGAAGATAAAACATGGGGATGTTAAAATTTATATGGTGGGGTTTTTATATGTCAAGAAATATCATTGTTAAAATGTTTCCAAGTTGTTTGAGATGTTATGTGTTGATTGATTACAAAATATATTTTCCTGATGTCATGTACCGTTGTTCATGAGTCAGTGTTTAATTTGATATATTGTTGAGGGGATGTTTTTTTTATAGTTTTATGAGTAATATAGCTACTTAGTTGTAGATATTGTGAAAACTATTTTGTCAGCTAACATGGTTGTTTTGGAGGATAAAATTGTAGATATGATTGAGTTATCTATTGCAAAAAACCTAGGTCCCTATCACATACTATTATAATTTTTTTATGAGTCATGTATTTTTTTATGGTAGTTAATATTTTTAATGTTGTCAGTGAAGAGTTTGTTTCTATGGTCTTATTGAGATATAAATTGCTTGTAGCATTTTCTTGGCTATGTGTTATGTCGTTGAGATGATGAGAGAGGTATGCTATTATCAATGTATGGTATGAGTGAGCCCATTTTTATTTGTTGGGATAGTTTAAATTCTTTAGTAGAGAGTATAATAATTTTATTCTTTAGCTAGACGTTTTCAGAGTTGTATTGTAAGTGGGAGGAGCTTGATGTTGAGATTGTATGTGGAAGTGTTATTCCTTATTGTCACGTACTTCTAAAGTACTTACATTGTATTTAATTGAGGTGCTTCTAGGGTTGGTATCTTATTATTATGTATGTAACTTGATAAGGGATAGTTAAATTGTACCAATTTTTGATAGAGGTTGAGATCAAATTGTTGATATAAATAAATTGTTATTCTACTAGTAGAAACTCATTTTATATGGTTTGTTGTTTGTACGAAAAATAACAGATTGGTTATTGACTAATGATGATAGAATCGACATACTAATGATAGCTTGATGTTATTGGTGAATATATATATATATATATATATATATATATATATATATATATATATATATATATATATATATATATTGTAGTATTAAAAAGGTGGAAACATGTCCTACAAGAATTGAATTTGTTACAAGTGAACCTAGGGTGAAATATTCTAAAACGACCTCCACATGAGTGTAAGTGTTAGAGTCTTCAATGAGGGAGTGTTAGCTTCCTTTTGGTGTTGGAAAGAGAACTTTCACTAGGAGTGGTAGATTCCTTCTAATGGTGGCTAGAGAACTTGATGAAGGTGTGGCAACTTCCTTTCAATGGTATTTGGAGAAATAGTTAGACGTGGTGGACTCCAAGAGGCAAGGGATTGTGCATTGCTATTAGCTACCTTATAATGTAAAATAACATTTCTAATATTAATAAGAAGTTGAAAATAAGAACAACACTGGTGATTTTTCGTGGTTGGGTTTTGCACCTAATATTCAATGTTTATGTCTGCTTGATGATGTTCTCATGCATTTGATGATGCTCACTCATTATGTTGTTTTTCATGGCTCATGATTGATAATGTTCACATATTCATGGTTACTCTTATACAAATTATCATAATATGTGTATTATACCGATTATCATTAGTTGAGTTAATGATTTGTAAAGTAGAATAAACATTAGGGTAAATGCTGATTCATCAAGAAATATTTATTACCCGCCACCTCTCATTATTTTTAAGAACAAGAATTGATGATTTTTGAAACAAATCAATAATGTTTGTTCAAAGTCCTTCCATTTCTAGGTGAAGGGATGTGAGGTAAGTTGGGAAGTCATATGTGGTTTAGTAGCAATGAACCATGTGGCGAATCCATGGTCTCTAGATTGATATCATGTGCGACCTCAAAGGAGGGTAAGGAGAAATTCATATATAATTATACATCAAATGGATATTAAACCAAAAGAGCTGATCAAATCAATATCATAGGACATGGTTATATATTATAAATCAAATATGGGTCCAATATTTATCATAATAAATGAAGGGTCTAAAACCAATATATATATATATATATATATATCTATATATATATATATATATATATATATATATATGGAAAATTCATTGTATAAATTTAGTTAGGGTTATAAATAAATATATTCCTAAAAACATATGTATAGGTTGTTATTTAGGTTGGAGATAATTGTGGTCAAAAATACCATAGTGGACTTAAGTATCAATTATATTCTAAGCTGTTATAGGTCTATATCATTAGCTAAGAAGTGTTCTCAAAAGAGTTGAGTAGTTTAATATGTATGTGGTTATTATGTAAGATAATTGTTTTTTGTAATTATAAAGTTATCAATCCTTCTATAAAAGCTTAAAGTTAATGAGTACCTCAATATTACAGAGAATTAGTTAATAATGATCGAGCATGTATCATAGAATTATGTATCACACATGTGGATAATTGTTTATGCAATGTAATTTAGTCAATGGAAAAAAAAACAAATTGGTTTATTTTAGGGTACATGACGTGTGGTATCACAGTTCTAGGTTAAGGTTTTGAGGCCAAATGGATAAACCAAACATTAAAATTAATACAGTTATTGTTGTTTTTTTTAAATAAAAAAAACTTATCAAGTCATTGTTTTGTGCTACACAAAAGTAAGAAGAAAAAAATGCAATCATGGTTTAACCTTCTACCAAATATCCTCATGAAGGAGAGCATAGATTGGTTTAGCTAGGAGGTGAAAACTCACATCCTTTACTAGAAATTGTAAAGGACATGAAAAAGGAGTTTTCCAATATCAATTCAAGAAATGAGAATTTGATGAAGGAAAGTTTGGAGCAGGAGAAGCTCATTAAGAATTTGACTAAATATTTAAATCACAAACCTCTAATATAGAGATAAGGGAGGGGTGAGAGGAAACCTTAACTTGGAAAATATAGATATTAATGCTAAGACTGAGAATTATTTGTTGTGAAACCAACTCCAAAAATAGAAGAAAAGAAATATCAACGCCTTAGAAATAAGCCACTTCGAGGGGGAAACCTTCAATACATTACATGAATGAAAAATTATTGGATGATACAAATGACGAAACCTCCTTTCTATATACAGGAGTCCATGGGGCCACAATGTAATCCTAGTGGGGCCATAACATAATCCTAGCCGACCTAACAATAATAATGTAAGGGCACAATAATAACAATATGGGGTTACAGGGGTAGAACAATAACAATAAGGGGGGCTACACTAACATAGTAAGGGACTACACTATTAATGTAGGGACTTAACATGCCCCTCTCCTTCAAACAAGTGTTGCCGTCAACGCTTGATTATTTCTTGTTGCTTCTGTATAAAATTTTCAACCTCCCATGTGAAATATTATATCGGAAAGTTCTTCCATTTTCTCAGATACTCTGAAACTGATCGTAATTATCGAGTTCTTATTTTTGTGACTGCTTCAGAACTTCTTTCGATGTGGTGTTGATCTTCCTGTTGTTTCATTATATTCTGCACCAAAGTTAGGTTATCCTTTGAGAGTTGGATAACTTGTTGTTGATGCTTGATGTGATCTTCCACTAATTTATCATTCATATTAGCTATTATTTGATCCTTCAAGCCATCCAAATTAGCCTCTATTTCTTCTTTTAAACCATCTATGTCATCTTTGTTTTCTCTTCGTAAGATCAAAATTTGTTGCACTCGGTACCGTAATTTTGATATCTCATGCTGCAATTCTTCCTCTTCATGCATCATAGTATAGCTTTTTGAGGGTGTAATGGGTATGGAATTATTTTTTGGAGGCATAATAGAACCCAATACTGATAAAAATTTGAAAATATTCCCTTGGAATCACTTCAAACTGATTTTTCAAACAAATGTTATACAATTTTAAAACCAAATACACACCTTTTTCTTGATTTTGAGAAGCTAGATATTGAAGATTGATTTTGAGAAGTAGCCAATTTTTACAACATTCCTATCCGATGCTTAGAGAGAGAGAGCTATGAATATTTTCCCACGATCACCTCTTTGAGATGAAATTCAGAAGCCTGAAATATTCCTAACTTCCACAGAACATATCTCCAAAAATATTTCGAACCAATATCTAAACATTTGCGACGATGTTCCTTAGGATTTTGGCTTTGTACTCTAAAAATTTCATCTTTTGAACCTTCACAAAAAAAAAGTTATAGTGAAAATTCCATGATAACCTGTTTAGGTTAAAATCAAGAGTCTGCAAAAAGACCTAACTTCCGCAAATCATATCTCTGGAAATATTGTGAACCAAGATGTGAAATTTTGCAATGATTTTCCTTAGGATTGTGGCTTCGCACTCTAGAAATTTTAGCTTATGAACATTCGTAGAAAAAATGTTATAGCAAAAATTCCATGATGACCTATTTGGAGCAGCGAAACCCTAGAATCCAAAGCTCTGATACCAAGTGTTGTGAAACCAGCTCCAAAAATAGAAGAAAAGAGATATCAACACCTTATAAATAAGCCAATTCGAGGGGGAAACCTCCAATACATTACATGAATGAACAATTCTTGGATGATACAAATGACAAAACCTCCTTTCTATATATAGGAGTCCATGGGGCCACAATGTAATCCTAGCCGACCTAACAATAATAATGTAAGGGCACAATAATAACAATATGGGGGTTATAGGGGTACAAAAATAACAATAATGGGGGCTACACTAACATAATAAGGGACTAAAATATTAATATAGGGACTTAAAATTATCAATCTCAAAGTGAGAATGGAAAAGTTGAGAATGAGGAAGAGTCAGAAAAAAAATATTCAAAATCACATAAACCAGGAAATAGAAAGAAAACAAAACTCTAGGGAGAGTTCAAAAAGATCAGATCACCCTCATTTGATGGTGAAAAAGAAGAAGAAACAAAAGTTGGGGTGTTGAACATGAAAAAATATTTCCAAGTATATGAATAATCCAACAAATTGAAATCAAGAATATTTTTCTAACAATTCAAAAGAAAATCCTCATTGTGGTGGGAAAAGGTGAGAACAATGCAGAATATAGAAGAAAAAAGAGTAAGCTTAGAAAATTTTTAGATATATTTTAAGGAAAATATCTGACTAAAAGATATTACAATGACAAGGAAAATAAATTTTAAGATTTGAAGTTGGGACAAATGAGTATAGATTATTTTGTATAGAAATTCACAAATATGCAGAGAAGGAAAATAAAAGTACAATGCTTTATTATCTATCTTCCTCTTCCACATAAGGAAATAATTGATTTTAATGGTCTGAAATAAATATATGAAGATTTGTAGAAAGACATATTGTGCTATAAATAATTGAAGTATAAAAATGAGGGCTCAAAATCATGGTCCAGTAAGGAAAAGTGCAAATTTGGAACCGAGAATAAAAATCCAAAATGATCTATTCTAAAAAAATTGGGAAAATTTATTGAGCCCATAAAATTTAACAGAAACAATCAACCAAAATTTACATACATAGTTACAAATAGGTTCTAAAAAAATTGACATAAATAGAAAAGGAATTAATGGTAGAAAGGATATGGGGTCGTTAAAGTGCAGCGGCTGTGTATAATCCATTTTACTCATAAACTTCCCATACAATACAATATCATTCCAAGCCTTCTAAGTAGTATAGGACGCATACACCAAATTATGTAGCAGGAAAATATGCCAAGGATTAATGTGCTATTATAATACCATTGAGAAAAACATTAATCAACAATGATCAAAAGTGAAGGTTTGATTCTATACCAGCCTATGTCTATTTTAGTAGATCCAAGAGCTAGTCTTAGCTATGTTAGTCCAAAATTTATGGACAAATGAAAAATTTAGGAAAGAAAAATTTAATAATTCTATTGGGTGTATGTTATATATAACCATGTTTAGTAACATGAATTTTATGTTGCATTGGGAATATAGGGGGAGTCATATGTGAGGGGAGAGAACCCCCCCTGTTAGGGAGTTTTGAGGGGGGCAATGCCGCACTATTTTTTTTTTATGCAACCCCAATTATAATTTGGAGGACCCAAGGGTGGGGGGTGGACACACAGAGGGTAGGAGGACCTGCCCATGATTTTGTGTATGGATTTTTCACATGGTTTTGGGAACAATGGTTCTATTCCCATAGTATTTTGTAGGTCCAATCAAGGGAACTATGGTTTAGTTCTAAACTAGCATGATTCGATTGCGGTTTATGAATTCCTAGGAATGTATATATATGTATTGTAACATTGAAAGGAATATAATGAAAAATCAATATGGTGGTATCAATTTTGGGATTCAGGGAAAATATTTGTGTATATTTATTTTCTACTCTCGTCATTTCTTATCTTTTTTATGAAGAATTTGTTTGCGGGTAATTTCTATACAGGGTTAAGACCTACAAATTCATGGTTGGTTCATTTGGCTATGGGTACTAGAATAAAAGTGACCAATAGGGTTGAAAATTGTGTTGTAAATTTAAATGGATGCCTAACATAATTGAATCTAAATGCATTACCTTCACGCCCATATTATTTTCCAATAGGAATGGAATAGTTGGAGAAGTATAAGCCCATCGTCAATTTTCAAGAGAAAATTGTTATATCCACCACTAAATAGGTAAATGTATAATTTATAAGAGGAATATGAAACCCATATCCAGTAGTAAAATTCTAATTTATAAATGATATGATGTGCCTAGAAAGGATTGAATATGAATGTTATATATATAGAAAAATTTGCACAAAAAATAGAAAACATAACTATATATGACCTTGAAGCGATAAGAGAATTTAAACATGTATATCTAGTTCAGATTCCAATACTACCTTTGAAAAGAGAAATATATTTCACAATTGAATTCATTTTAGGATCCAAACCTATGTCCAAAGCCCCTTACAGAATGATTATGCCAGAACTCATGTAACGAAAATGTAACTGCACGATTTTATAGAAAAAGGGTGTGTTAGATTGGTTGTCAATTTTCTCAAATTAATTGTGTAAAGATTAGGAATTTGTCCAACATATAGGGTGGACTCACCACCGATGATTTGGAGAAAAATAAAATAGTGTCCCTAATGATGGGTGTTGAATCCACCTGAAACATTGGACAAATCCATAATATTTGCACAACTAATTCCAATAAATTTGACAACCAATATGATGGCTAGCTGTGGAAAAATACAAACCTAGGGCACATTAGACCAATTTTTCCCCCTCTGGGAGCCCCAATGTTCTTTGTAAGAAACAAGGATGGAACATTCATGATGTGTATAGATTACAAACAACTAAAAAGAGTGACAATAAAAAAAAAATATCCCCTACCCAGGATAGATGACATTTTTCACTAAGTTAGAAAGGAAACAATATTTCTAAAAAATACTTTTGGTCTAGTTACAATCAATTAAAAATCAAATTATAACATGAATAACACTTTATGATGGTGCTACAAACTCTAGGGAATGCAAATTATATGCAAAGTCCAGGAACTTTGAGTTTTACCTGAAGAAAATCCAATACCGGGACATGTTATCTCTAAGGAAGGGATATATGTTGACCCTAAAAAGGTTAAGGCCATTTTAATCAAGTCGGTACCTAAGTATGTGTCAAACATTAGGTTCTGCATGTGTATCACTAGGTAATATTGAATATTTATTGAGGAATTCTCAAAACTACCTTACCCCATCACTTCATTGTAGAAGAGAGTGAAGCTCAATTGGAAACAAAAGTGTGAAGAGAGATTTGATAGGTTGAAACACTTATCAAACAATAGCTCCAATATTAAAAATTTCTAAAGGTAGAACATATTTCATTTTTTACATAGATACATGTCTTGAAGGGCTCAATGGGGTATTAATGCAAGAAAATAATGTAATTTCATATGAATCAAAATGTTAAAAGACCATGATAAAAACTACGTTTTTTATGATCTTGAGTTAGATGCAATTAAACATGTGCTAATTGTTTGAAGACATTAACTATTAAGGTAAAGTTTTCCTCTTTTCACTCATCGTATTAGTTTTAAGTAATTTTTTACCCAAATAAATTTGAATTCTAGATAGGCAACGATCCAGGTGGCTTCAGAGACACACACAAGAAAAAGGGTTGATGAAATCTCAAAAAAATCAAAGTATTTTGATTTCTCTCGAACCAGACTCAGGTTGAAGATCTTGTCGTCTTGATCATAATGGTGTGAAAATTTGGTCAAACCGAGCTCGTTTGTGAATGTTAGAGGCAATCAACGTTTATGAGTTGACTTGGTGACTTGGCAGGGTCGAGAGGACACATTTTCATAGAAATCCGGTGACCAGATTCTGGCTAGCTCCAACCGGATTTCGGGCAAATTTGTGGGACCCTTAATTTGACTCCTATGGTAAAAAATTAGTTATTTTAAAAAATGTCAATTATTTTTTTTTAAAACAAAAAAAATTAAAAGAATGGGGTGGCGGGCAACCACCCCCGCAGCCCTACCTGACCACATCCACATATAATAAAAAAATTAAATATAATTTTGGGGCCGGCGGCCATGACCCTCCCTGACCCATGCAACCTCCCAACGTGACAACATATATATGTTATATATGTTATAAATTTGGGTTTAATATTTTGGTGTCCCAGCCCACATGGTCGCCCCCTAAGCAGGTGACACCATAAACAGTTTCAACATTATAATAACGCACCCAACCACTTCCAAATAATTGTTGCATATAAAATAAGGAGGGGCAGGATTTGATCCCACAACCCCTCCTCAACTACTTACCTCTTTTGACGAGCACGCCAACCATATTGGGTTGGTGAATCTACCCACCTCTTTTTATTTAAACTCAACCTTTCACAATGTGCCCAAGCCAAGACAGTAGAGGTTGGACCACGTAGTTTGAGGAGAGGCTAATGCAACAAATGGCACAATTTTTGAGACAAACTCCTATTTGATGCCAAGGGAATCTTTTGATCCCAAGGAGGTAATGTTTTTAGAATGTATTAAACTTTATATGAATTTTAACCAGAATTTCATAGGGAGCATGATGGTGCCCCCATATTTTCATTTTGAGTAGTGGTTTTGTAGATTCCCTATGGAGGAGAATCTTCAAGAACCTTGAGGGAATCTTTCAGATTACTTTGAGGCCAAAATTTTCTGGTGTTAGAATGAGGTCAGATTTATACTCATTCTTCTCAAAATTTGAGAAGGATCTCAATGGTGAGATCAAATTCCTGTTTTTAGTTGTAGATTTCTAGATTCCCTGTGGAGAAACATCTTTGAGGAATCTAGGGTGAATCTAAAAGATTTTCTAAGGCCCATATTTTGACTTTGTCAGAATTCATTGAATTAATAGTCGATCCTACACCTCTCGGTGACACAAGTTTAGCTGTGCAGTCAGATTTTCCATCTAAGCCTTATGTTTTTCAACCACTTTTCAAAGTGGAGTGTTGGTGTGAACATTGAATGTTTGGGCAGTTTTTTTTAAGGATATTTAATGCCACAAGATTGATGGTACAACTATATCAAGTAGTTTATCATCCTTCTCTTTAGATAGCTCCAGGATGTGAGGTATATGTAGTGTGATCATGTACCTTTTTGTCTCTTTGCTACAAGCCGCATTGTGCCGCAAAGATCTCTATTTTTGTTTGATGTGGGATCTTGTTTTGTTCTTGATGTGAGATGTAGTTTCTACCATGGATTTTTTTATGTTGTTTGAGATCCATTTATTTCCATGTTGGCGGCATACTCATTTTCACATTCATGTTTGATTGAGATCCCTTTTTTTCCATGCTAGCGACTCATAGTCATTATGTGTGAGTTATTGTCATGATGATAGAAGTCCTTTTTGTGAATGAGAGTTCCTAAAGTGGAACATCTCATGGAGAGGTCTAGCCACTTATACGTTACCGAATTTTCCTTGTATGAAAAAGAAAACACCAACCATGTACATCATCACTCTTTCCAACACTTAATGCAGCGGCCTACAACATCTTGACACCATAGCCTGGAGACGTAGTCCCGCCTAGACGAACTCCATTATCAATATATTGTATTGCTAATTCTTGTTATGTTCCTCTTCTTTAGACCATGCAGATGTTAATTTATGCTCATTAACATTTAATTCAATTCAATTCTAACACATCACTCAAAATAAAAGGTATTGCTTTAAAGGCTATGAGAAATTTACCCGGATCAAGTGGTATCAAAGAAGTCTTCTTGTAGATTTAGATT
The DNA here is from genome assembly GCA_034641835.2 of Pinus albicaulis. NCBI lineage: Eukaryota > Viridiplantae > Streptophyta > Pinopsida > Pinales > Pinaceae > Pinus > Pinus albicaulis. Next base: position 1,334,643,364 of record CM076580.1, on the reverse strand, counting down.
GCAGGCATGAACCATTGAACGTTCATTGAGTTGAGAAATGGATGATGTCAAAGACATGTATGAGGCCATGCTCAGGGTGTCTGAGAAAGCGAACATGTTGTTCGAAGCTTATGAGAAAAAAGCATCAGACAACGCTGAGTTGAAAATGCTTCTACAAGAGGAGAAGGAGGATAAACATTGATTACAGCTTCAATTGCAAGCCACAACAAAGGCATTGGAGGAATTGAAGCGCAAAAATGAAAGTATTCAAGAATATCATGAGGCCTTGAAGACGCTCATACAGGAAGAGAAGGAGGAGAACTAGTGATTGAAGCTTCAACTACACGCCACAATAGAGTCCTTGGAGGAAGTGAAGTGCAAGAAGGCTTAGAGAAGCCTTCTTCACCTATTTCAAAATCGACAAATAAGGTAAACAATGTTGATTTCTCTTCAATCTCATCTTCACATGATATCATTTTTGTTGGAAGTGTGGAGATATCCATTACAAGAACCGACATGAGACTCCTCACAAATACGGGGTACAAAGGAGGAGGACTTGGGATTCATGGCCAAGCCATAAACCAACCATTGGAAGTTGTGCAAAGACCTCACTATGTAGTTATGGGATACACTGAAGGATGATGTTCAAATGACATAAAAGATAAAAAAACATTGATGAACTCACCAGGAAAGAGGATTCATGGGAACACTTCACGATCGTCACATGGAAGTGCACATTGCGGTGAAAGAGCTGAGGAAATACCTCATCAGCATGATCGCACTAGAGACCACAAAAGAAGGTGTAACAAATATCGCTATTCCAGAGTTCATTTTGATTATATAAATGTTTCTAATCATGGCATCGAAAAAATCTTCATTTTTTTGGTTTACATAACCATGTAATTTCTAAGCGTTCGAAAATAATGAAAGAACAAAGGAGGACGAGGTGAAAGAAGCCTTCTCCAGAACATAAAAAGAAACTCGTTAAGCAGGTCTAGAGGAAGAAGAAATTTTGTAGCCAGTGCAACCAAAGTGGTCATCAAGGATCCACGTGTGTTAGGCTCCACCCAGAGCATCACCTTAAGGATGAAGCGTCAATTCATGAAACAGTTGAAATGATTGTTCGACAAGCAAGCATAATACAGGGATATGACCCATTCACTTTGACAAGTGAGAGATGGTTTTTTTAGATGTGGTAGTATGTCATGGCCATGTTTGTAAATCATATGTTGCATTTTTCAACTGTAAAAGTGATGATGTTTTTTCCATCATTTGTTAAGAAACCATGATGTTTTTGGCCTTGATTTGTAAATCATGTGACACATTTCTTTCATGTAAAAGTGATCATGTGTTTTCCATCACTTCAAAATGCGAAAATGATGTTTTTGCCTTGTAATGATAGCTAGGGTCTGATTTCCATTTGATGTAAACTTGACCACCAAGTATATGTTATAAACTCGTGGAAATTATGGAAATGTTTGGGTCATAGTCGGTCATATTTGAGCATGTAATTTGTAGGATATTGTACTACATGTTTGTAGAAGATGCAAGTGTCGGTTCATCGCTTATGGCACTGAAGGAAAAACGTGAAGGAGAAGGAAGGGTGACCTTTTAGGACACTTGTGGTGCATACATAGTACACAACAGTTGTAGATTATTGTTGATGCTTTTGGAGGAACAAAAGCTCCTCAGTGGGGAGGAATGATCAAGGTGGCTCCAGAGACACACACAAGACAAAGAGGGCTAATGAAAACTGAAAAATTTAAAGTGTTTGGATTGCTCTCACACCAAGTTCAACTTGAATATATGGTTGTCATGATTGCAACGATGTGAATGGTTCATGAAGCCAAGCTCGTATGAGAAAGTTAGAGGCAGTCAAAATTTATGGGTTCACTTGGTGACTTGGCATGTTAGAGAGGACACGTTTTCACAAAAATATGGTGACTGAATTCTGGCCAGCTCCTATCATATTCCAGGAGAATTTGTGGGACCATTAATTTCTGTCTTATGGTCAAAAATAGGGTATTTTAAAAAATGTCAGTTTTTTTTTTTAAACAAAAAAGTAATTTAAAAAAGGGGGTGGCGGGCCACCATCCACGCCACCCCACCTAACCACATCCACATATAATAAAAAATTTAAATATAATTTTGGGCCGATGGCCATGACCCCGCCAGACCCATGCAACCTCCCAACGAGACAACACATATATAACATATATATGTTATGTTAGGAATTTACAGCAGCAATAAAATATTTACCGAGAGGAATAATAATCATGAAAAATAACCAACAACAAAACATTAACATAAACACATATGTTTATCCAGGAAAACCCCAAATCCAGGGAAAAATTCAACCAATGAAATTTCATTAACCATTGGCCACAACCCTAGCCAATCCAGCCAAGTGAGCCTTCACTGCTCACCTCCAGGCCTACATTACAATGAAGTATTCCCAACCTCTTATAGGCTCCATTACATGCAATACCATGGGCCAAAACCATGGGTGCACAAAAACATGTGCACCAAAACCACCACTATCTACCCTAGTCAACATTGACTCTACCTCGAGTCATGTTTACCTAACAATTCCCCCCTTAAACTTGACTTGGGGATTATTGACTAGATCCAGCCAAAATTGCTAAATGAGACAACTCTGCTCACTCTAGCTCTTCCTCCCTCAAATTTTTACCCAAGGTAATTGTTAACTTGACATCCCCCCTATCACCTAGGTCTAACCCAGACTTTACCAGTGATTACCCAGGGGTACGCATGCCATACCAGGTCTTACAGCAGTATGGCCATTTACATGTAATAAATTAACTCCATTATATATATATATATATATATATATATATATATATATATATATATATATATATATATATATTATTTCATTGTTTCTATTCTTTATACGACCATTCTCTACATTCATTCATGATGTCCTATCCAAAGAGGACATCATAGTTATACATCAATGTCCATATAAAAAGAACCCATCTACCAGATTACATGGGTTACCAGCCTTTGTAATCACCAGTCGTCTAGGAATTCTCTTCAGATACATGTTTCATCTATTAATTCACCTACAAATATCCTCTCTCATTTTGATGTTCTTCAAAACATTTGATTGACACATTATGTCAAACACTTTGCATGTAACCAATCCTCATAGTTTCTTACTCTATGGATTTAGAGACTAGGACCTGTCTAAAGCAACACCACTATAATGCTCAAGAAGCTTAAAATGAAGTTTTTTACATTACCATCCATTCACCTGGTCCACAAAGATTATAAAGCATAGTTTCTATTTTTGAAACAACATCTTTTTCTTCTTTCTGAATCTGCTGAGAATTATCAGCTTCATGGTCTATTCGCCTCCTTGTATCCACTTTTGAATCGAATTGATAGGAAAATGCTTGCTTAGCATCCAGTCCGATCGGTAATGCATTGTAGACCATTTCATGTGAGGGCCAGTTATTAGACACTGCCCACGGCCCTTCCACAATGGATCCGCTACTCACAACCTCCATTCACTGATATTTTCAACTATGAATTCGACTATGCCTTGATGAGTGAAATTGAAAATAGTTGGGAAACACTAACATAATCCACTGCATATATGTTGGAACTCTTTGTCAAAACTCCTCAGTCGCCATTATCCTTCAAAGGTGCTCTCAGTATTTGTCAAAGAACAACAGTCCATACAAAATTTCTCTCAGCTTCGGATCAAGTGATTCCAGCAACGCACCATGGGTGTACCGATCCTCATTTTTTTGAAATGGTCACAAGTCGCCACAGTAATGCAACTTCCCGTAGAGAATCCGTAGGTTGCAGACCTATCTGCAATGGTGTCCTATAATTTCCCATAGTCGCACCAACCCCAACCCAAGCCGTTTTGGAAGCTAGATCATCTCATTCATCTAGATTCATGAGATCGATGATGACGGATGGAACATTGGAAGTAGAGGAGAGATCCTCATAGCTGTGCCCTCTGCTACAAACACAAATTTCTCAGCCATGTTCGATGCAACAAGTCACCAATTTTTTCACTTGTTGTGTGCTTCCAAGGACAATAAAAGAATAGGGCTTGTGCAAACTCAACTCTGTGTAACGTAAGTTCTACACAAAAAAAATCAACAGTGAACTATATCCAGCTCGTCTCTTTTCAGTTGCCGGAGGCCATGACCGTTTCCAGAAAGCTCTGATTAACTGTTTTTAGAATTTCATGGAGGGGTCCCAGATACATTCCATTGAAGGTCATCTGAACATCCTGATGCCCCACTTTTAATTGGGTACCCGATATGGTCACGCGTAGATATAGGTCCTCCTCCAATTCCAGCGCAATCAACTCCCATCAATGCACCAGCTTTGTCACTGCCTCTTAGATCCCAGAACACGTCTTCTCCCATATTCTGAACACATCAATATCTATATCTTCAAATGGATCTTGATATTCAAACATCAAATCTAACATATCCATACAAATCATATCTCCTTTCATAGCCCATTAAAACCCTTGGCAACAAAAGCGTCCCTTTGAAACCAAATGTTTGGCTCTGATACCATTTGTTAGGAATTTACCATAGCAATAAAATATTTACCGAGAGGAATAATAATCATGAAAAAGAACTAGTAACAAAACATTAACATAAACACATATTTTTATCTGGGAAAAACCCAACCAATGAAATTTCATTAACCATTGGCCACAACCCTGGCCAATCTAGCCAAGTGAGCCTTCACCGCTCACCTCCAGGCCTACATTACAATGAAGTATTCCTAGCCTCTTATAGGCTCCATTACATGCAATACCATGGGCCAAAACCATGTGCCCCAAAACCACTACTATCTACCCTAGTCAACATTGACTCTACCCCGAGTCATGTTTACCTAACATGTTATATGTTAACAATATAATGTATATAAAGTTTAAGATTTCGGTGTCGGTAGGGGTCGAATCCACCAGGCCCACGAGTCTAGCCCCCGAGCGGGTGGAACCATAAACATGGTATGTGCTATAATAACGTTCCCAACAAATTCCAAACCATTGTTGCATATAAATAATGAGGGGAGGGATTTTATCCCCCGACCCCTTCTCAACTACTTCCCTCTTTTAACTAGTGGGCCAACGATATTGGGTTGGTAAATCTGCCCACCTCTTTTTATTTAAACTTGACCTTTCACAGGGCGCCCAGGCTAAGGTAGCACAGGTTGGAGCACACAATTCGAGGAGAGGCTAATGAGGAAAATGGCACTATTTTCGAGACAAATTCTTTTTTCATGCCAAGGGAATCTTTTGAGCCTAAGGAGGTAAAACTTTCAGAATTTACTAAAATTTATATTCATTTTAACTAGAATTTCGTAAAGAGCGCGATGGTGTGCCCAGATTTTCCTTTTGAGTGTCAATTTTGTAGATTCCCTGTGGAGGATATTGTATAGGAATCTTGAGGGAATCTTTCAGCTTCCTTGGAGGCTAAAATTTGTTGGTGTCAGAATGAGGTCACCTTTATACTCATTCTTCTCAAAATTTCACAATGATCCCAATGGTGAGATCATATTACTATTTTGAGTTGCAGATTTCTAGATTCCCTATGGAGCAACATATTTGAGGAATCTAGGGGGAATATAAAATATTCCCTAAGGCCTAGAATTTCACTTTGTGAGAATTCAACAAATTGTCATTCGATCCTACACCTCTCAACAACATGAGTTCAGTGGTGCAGTTAGATTGTACATCTGAGCCATATGTTTTTTGGCCAATTTTAAAATTGGACTTGCAGGTGTAAAAATTCAATGTGTGAGTAGTCATTTTTTAGGATATTCGACACCGCGAGATTGATGCCACAACTTAATCTAGTATTTTATCATTCTTTTCTTTAGATAGCTCCAGGATGTGAGGTATATGCAGTGTGATCATGTACTTCTTTATCTCTTTTATATGAGCTTCATTGTGTTGCATAGATCCCTCTTGTTGTTTGATGTGGGATCTTGTTTTGTTGTTGATGTAAGATGTAACTTCTATCATGGATTATTTTATGTTGATATCCCTTTGTTTCCATGTTGGCGGGATACTCATTGTCACATGTATGTTTGATTGAGATCCCTTTGTTGCCATGCTAGCAGGATAATCATAGTCATTATCTGTGAATTATTTTCATACCGATAGGAGTCCTTTTTGTGAATGAGATTTCCTAAAGTGGAACATCTCGTGGAGAGGTTCAACCACTCCTACATGATGGAATTTTCCTTGTATGACAGACAACACACCATCCATGTACATCAACACTCTTTCCAGCACTTAATGTAGCAACCTACACCATCTTGACATTGAGGCCCGAAGACGTAGTCCCTCCTGGATGGACTCTATTATCAATATATTGTGTTTCTAATGATTTTTATGTTCCTCTTCTTTATAGCATGCAGATGTTCATTTATGTTCACTAACACTTTGATTAAATGTAATTGTAACACATCAAATGAAGTAAAAGGTCTTGATTTAAAGGCTATCAAAAATTTACCCAAATCAAACAAGGTGGATGGCCTTCTTGAGCGAATCTTGTTTTTACATTAAACACATAAAAGAGAAGGAGAATAATGTAGAGCAAGCATAAATGCATATCTAATTTTTTAAATTGTTTTCAATGCTAAAAAAATAGACTTTTCAGAGCAAATGAAGGAAAGAGCCTTAAATTATACGGATTATAAGTAGATACAACAAAAAATAAGTAGTGCAGACAAGTATGGTTATGCATAAAAATAGGATGTTCTTCTCACCTTTTCAAATCAAATATATATTCCGAATGAGCCCACTTTGAAACAAATAATTTTGAATGAACATCATAGGAAACACTTTTTAGCCCATCCAAGGTACCAAAAAATATTTAAAGCCTTAATAAAAGTGTTTTATTGGTTAGGGATAAAAATTGATGTCGTCAATTATTTGGCAAGGAACTTAGAGTTACAATAGGTTAAAGTGGAACAACAACACCCTACTGGACTATTGAATTATTTACCCATTCCAAAATGGCAGTGGGAAACCATTTCTTTAGATTTCATTGCTCATGTACCTAGAAGCAAGAAATAACATTACTCCAACAAGGTTGTGGTGGACATGTTAAGAAATTCATCTCACTTTATACCTATCGACTTCACCAATAAAGAAGTGAAAATTGTAGACATTTTTATGAAGGATATTTTTCAGTCACATGGGATACCGAAAACAACTATATCAGATTGGGATGCCAAATTTACTTCTAATTAATAGACGAAATTGTTTGTACAAATGGGTTTCGAAATAAACTTTAGTAAAACCTACCACCCTCAAACAAATGTCGAAACAGAAAGGAAACATAAAATACTTGACGATACATTATGTAGGTACATAATGGACTAGCCCACAAAGTGGGAGGATTATTTTCAGTTAGTATAATTTACTTACAATAATAACTACCAGGCATCCATTAATATGAGTCCATTAGAATATTTGTATGGGTGAAATTTTGACACTCCTTTACGTTGGAGTCAACCAGATGATCAACTAATTATAGGACCTAATATTTTGCATGAAATGTAATAGATGGTTAAGAATATGTGACAGAACATAAAAACTTCCCAAATAGGGAGAATATCTATGCAAATTAGAAGAGACTGCATAAAAGAGTATAGTGTGAGAGGCCATGTCTACATCAAAGTTAAGCCAAAGAAAAGTGTTATGAAATTGCGAAGCTATGCTAAGTCAGTGCCTAGGTTTCATGGACCGTTCAAGATACTATCTAGAGTATGGTCAACAACCTACGAGATAATACTACTGGATCATATAAAAGTGCATAATTTTTTTCATATTTCCTTGTTGAAGAATTATGTTCATGGCCCTACTCACGTGATTGATTGGAATGTGGTGTAGGGTGAATTAGAAGGAGAATTCCAGGTTGATCCTCTACAAATATTGTATCAAACGGAAAATTCACTCCACAATCAGGTCATCACCTAGACTAAAGTGAAATGTTAGCACTTTAGCCCAAAGGAGGCTACTTGTCAGATGGAGGATAAAATGCATGAATTATTTCCTATTTTTTTCCACCAATAAAGAGAATTGAAAGACAATGAGTATGGGGTTTATTTTGAGAGGGGGGAGATGTGATACCCCATTTGATTTTCCTTTTAAAGACATGCCTATTTTTAAATTATAGTGATTACTATTTGAACTGAAAGTTTGTCAAGGCCATCATATAAATTGATTGATTATGTCACTAAATATGAAATTATGAATACATGTTTTTGTTTTGGGAATGCAAGGGAAAGAGAACATGAGTAACAAAGACTTCTTTCTATTATAGAAAGTTTTTAAGTGGTCAAGTTCACATGGTGTACCTTCCCAAATATTCTCCTAAAAAATTTGAGGTCACAATCTCCATTATAAGAATAACGTAATGGGAGAGAAACATTATTATAACTACAAATTACAACATAGATACAGAGACATAGTATGTTGGGTGAAAAAAAAGAGAAAAGAACAACAAGAGAGAAAGGTGTGGTTAAAAGGGAAAATGATTTTTTTTTCCTAATGGAAATAAAAAGCATAGGGAATTAAAGGGATACATATGAGGTTGTGATTCTTTGAGGCAAGAAGTATGAGCTTAGGGGAGTTGCAAGTGGAAACTTGTTGATTTGGAGAAACATGTCCGCTCCCATAATTTTCCCAAGTGAATTATTGCAGTAATATAATTGTGTCTTATGTACATGTTGAATTAGTTTTATTTATGTTTATTATGGAACTAGTTTAATTTATTCTTGCATGAATGTTCATAATATTTATAGTCAAGGCGTTAATGTGTATATTAGTAGCTTATATGAAAAATATTGTAAATTCCTGATGTGTTGTATGTAGCAATAAGATGATATGTTTGATTCAGAGTAGTTTTCGATTATGGTTTATATATATTGTTTTATGTGAAACATGATTTGAGTCTTAACTCAACATGAGGTATATTATCCTTCCATATTCTAAAAGGAAGCTTGTACTAGATTTACTGGATACTATAAGGAAATTTTTTTTGTAGAATCCAATCCTTACTTTGGTAGAAAGATAAAATCTAAGATAGAAATATGTGAGAGAATTTCATGGTATGGGAACCTCAATTGTGGGGTTTATGGGTTAAAGTGAAACTCTCCATACATGACAAATTATAACATAAGATAAGTGTTAACAAATCTATAATAGAGGCCAAATTCTACATCATTGAATTTAACTTTCCATTAAAATTTTTGCTAAGGTAAGGAAACATGGAATGCAAAGATTCATTAACTAGATAATGACTTGAGTTTTATTTGTGAGTCTAACCAGGAATCACACTCTCTAAATTTGAGGGAATGTTCCTAACTCCTAAATTATAAAAGGGAGGTTAGCATGGTGTCATAATTGTCTTATAAGATAAGTAAGAAATTAATAAAATAAGATATAGGAAACATTACAACATCTAATATTATATAAAACATTAGAAAATGTTCTGAGCCATATAGTCTTTAGAATAAATTCGAAGGAGCATAATTTATATCATTTAACACTGCTTTAGGTGAATACTATGATTAAGAAATAGTAGAAAAAGGAGTAGACTATAACAAATATAAATTTGATTTCTTACGAAGATAATTATATAATATTAAATACATTCGTATAATGGGATAGTAGTATTGACTCAGCTCGTTTGAGCTGTGGTTGTTTTAACCCTCTCACACAGTATGTGTTTTAAGGGAAGAAGCATGTATGTGAAGCCTATATTAAAATAGGGAAAGTAATAACATGCAATAATTTGATGTAGTAAGGAATTAATATATTACTAATGAAAAACATAAGTCTAGTTTTTGAACAAGTATAGAGGGGCATATCCAACCTCTGCTATTTTAGATAAAGGAAAAAGCACCCAATAGTTGGTAATAATGAAGATTTAATACTGAAGAATAAATATTGAAGATTAACAATTATATGAAACTACAATAATGCACGCGTATGTTGGAAATTAATAAGAGAAATATATTGTAAGAAAGCAGAAAAAAAAAATATATAGTCCATATAAGTTAAGGAATGATCCTGTATTGAAAACTCAAATAAATATACAATATCCACTGCAATGTCCAAAGTGTTAATAAAGAATTAATATGGACCTATTCTCTTAAATAAATTATAAATGTGTGAATGAGTAAAGGCTCTTAGTCTTTTCTATTGTAACTAAACACACAAGAGCCATGTTTCCATTCGAAATAAAAACCACATTATAGGGCAAGAGCTAAGGCATTTCTTATACTGGATAATATGTAAGAAATAACTATGGGCGTCGTGTGAAAAATTACAAAGGAATTTCTTTGCAAACGGTCCAGAAAGCGGAAGTGTAGTTGATCTGTAGAGGAGTGATCTGAATCATAATGTACTTGAAGAAACCCATAGTGAATAGAAAATGCATGTGCTACTCAAAGGATTTGGTATAGCTACAATAAGGCCACAAAACCTCATCAATAAGAAGTGGGGGTCGCGGATTTTTCAGTAGAAATTATTACATTACTAAGAGGAAATAGAAGAATAATTGAGAAAGGATTATATCTGAGAAAGAATCCATTTCTAGACCTATAAAAGTTACCTGCAACATATTTATATATTCTGTTAGAAATTCCGAAAAGCTTGATTGAACTCAAAAATTATGGAAGGGAGAAAACCTTCAATAATGAATGAGTGCTTTATAAGAAAATGTATTCTAAGGGATGGATTACAAATGGCCATAAATAAATGTTTAAGCCAATTCATAAAAATGGCCATACAATCCCCATTTCATGCCATGGTCTTATCATTCAAACTCTAGGTTGTATTCTGACCGAGAAGAAATTGAGAAGTGTGATAATGCTTTGAGGGTTTCATAAATATAGGGAATTTACTTGATGAGCGTGAACCCTTGTCGAGAAGAGCTAGAAGTAGACACCATTTTATCTCATAACACCTCCACATAATATGGAACAGAATTATGTAAACCCTGTGACAATGTAAAATAAAAGAAAAATATGCCTTATGTATGAAAAATGGAAATGAGATTACTTAGAAAGGATGATCTATAACAGAGAAAAACCATCACGAAAGCGACGAAGAGGCTCTTGGCATCTCTAAGACAATTATTCTCTACAAAGCCTGCATTTGAAAGAAGGGAACTGGTTAAACCAATGTATGGAACCAAATGAGAGAAGCAAAAGTTGAAATGCTTAAAGAAGGCTGACCTATTGTTCGTTCTTACAAATATTGTCATACAGAACCAAGATGTGCCTCCGCCAAAATAGATGAGTTGATGCATGGAAAAGACATGGAGTTATCGTTGTTATTGTCAATTAGCAATGGTGGAAATTCAATAGTTCGCAGTAGAGCTGAGCGGCTCTCTAACCATAATGTATTGGTGGGAAGGTTTTTTCTTACCGAATAAAAACCCTTGTAATAAGCACCGTAAATTTGCCAAACGAAATCAAGACCGTTGATTCAAAATCCACACATTTCCATGTGAAACCATGTGGGAAACCATACATGGTTTGATAGCAACAAACCATGTGGCCGAGTCAGGTCCCAACGTTAATATCAAGCGCCACCTCAAAGGTGGGCAAGGAAAACTTCAGATATTACTATACATCAAATGAGTATGAAACAAAAAGAGCGCATTAAATCAATATCATAGACCATGGTTAGAGATTATCAAACAAGGATGGTGCCACTATTTATCGTAGGGAACAAAGGGGGTGGAACCCATAATATATATATATATATATATATATATATATATATATATATATATGTATGTAACAACCATTGTATGAATCAAGTGAGGGTATAAATGAATATATTTCTAACAACATATTTATAGGTTGATATTTGGGTTTGAGACGATCGTGGCCAAAAATACCATAATGGACGTAAGGGGCAATTACATTCGAAGGTGTCATAAGTCGAAATCATTGACCAAGAAGTGTTCTAGAAGGGCTTGAGTTGTTCAGGAAGTATGTGATTATTATGGAAGCTAAACTTTATTTGTGGTTATAACGTGAGCAATCCTTCAATAAGAACTAAAATTCAATACGTACCTAAATATTACAAATAAAAACAGAGTAATGATCCAACGTGTATCATAGCCATATGTCTCATCCATCTCGAGAATCATTTACGAACTGTACTTTAGTGAGTGAAAAATTTCTTTAGGGTTGTATTTTGAGGTACACTACAACTTGACAAAAAATAATGTTGTAGAATATTATGTAGTCATCAAGCTCTTGTATGATGCTATTGTACCTATCTAAGTCAATAATAATACTTTAACTTTATAACTTTAATATATTTATTAGGTTAATATAACTCCTATATACCATTAAAATAACACTCGTAATCTAATTATCTTTCATATAATTTTAATCTAGCTTAAATATAATATAACTTAAATATTATAGAACCCTAAATATTTAACTTAATTACTCATTAATATAATCTTGAACTTAATAATATAATTTTAAATTCACTATTATAACTCACTTTAATATAAATTCATTATCTTCAATATAACTTTTGAAATGATGATATATTAATTATAAATGATGATAGTGAATTATAGTAAACCATAATTAATTACAACTAGTTATAATTAACTAGAATATTTAATAAAAAGTTTAAACTATATTCTAACTTAATAATATCACTCTAATATTATACCTATATTATATTTAATAAGTTAATATAATATTATTAATCTAATTTAACTTTAATGTAATTTTAATGTAATTTTAATCAAGTTTTACATTATTTCTAATAATATAACTTAAATATTATATAAATTTAACTCAATATAAAATATAAGATTTGTAATATAACCTTTTTAACTTAATAATACAACTCTAAATTTATTATATAATAATTTTAATAGACTTTTCACATTAATAATAACTTTATATATATATATATATATATATATATATATATATATATATATATTCATCTTTAGTTAATCATATTCATCATAATAAATTATAGTAAACTATGGTTAATTATGGCTCGTTCATGATCAACCATACTCAACCATAATCAATAATGCTAACCTTGGTTAAGTATATTTAACCACAGTCAACAATAGTAAAACAAAATCGCTGTTGTCAACTTTGGTGACCATGGGAAATATGGTCAACATGATGAACCATTATCACTTATGGTTGACCTTGGTTATTTTTAGTTAGCATTGGTCAATCATAGTCACAATAGTGAAGCATGGAAAGTCATGTATAACTTTTTCTTCCATGGTCAACCAATTCCTAATCATGTTGTCATGGCCAATAATGATCAACCATGGTGATAATCGTTGAACATGGTTAAGAATCACCTATATTGTTAACCATGTCCTTCCATTATCAACATGGTCAAACATACTCAATCTTGGTCACGAGATGACATGACAATGTGCCAAAGAACAAATGATGTCATATCGCGAATAATAATAACATTGTTGCAATGTGATGGACAATCAATTGTCACAATGCGATAAAATGCTTCACAATTTGATGCATAACAAATGATGTCATAGTTGTAATCTCATTTACTATGTATTAATGTTGTTTTAAGATGATAAGGTTATATAATAGTCGTTATAGAGGTAATTTTAATCTCAACCATAATATAATGTTGTTAATATATGAAGTTTATACCATTAACCATATTATTATAATCATTATAGTCGCGTTATCTATCACAAACAACAAACAATGTGACAAAGTTACAAGCAATAAACCACATTATACCATGAAGAAAAAAATCATTCACAATGTGATGAAAAGTAGATGTCATTGTGATATGATTAACAATAAACAACATCACAATGTGTGAAGCAACAAATGATATCACAATGTGAAAATAATAAATTTCATCACAATATGATGAACAATAAATATCATCACAATGTGATGAATAATTAACATTGTCATAATTTCATGCATAACAATTGACATCACAATTCAATGAACATCAAATTTCATCCTAATTGGAAAAAAAATGATATAAAAATAAATAAAAAAATGAAACATTGAGAACCGTGGTCAACAATATTTAATTATTTCAATGATAGTCTTCTCTTTGTTGACTAAGGACAAACATGGTCAACATGGTCAATATTGCTAACCATGTCCAACCAAGGTCAAACATGCGAAAACCATAGCCAACAATGGTTCAATTAGGAAACATGGTTGATAATGATAACCATGGTAAACCATGGTCAACATGGTTGAGATAAACAACCATGGTCAAACATGGTCACCAAGTTTAGCCATGGTCAACCTTGCTCAACAATGAACATTAATGTAGCATAAATACATTCTTACATTAACTTTTCAATCATAGGTAGTAATGATAAACCACATAAACCCTCAAACATTAATGTAACGGTAATGTAACATTAACATAAACATTAATCTAGCATCAACCGTGCCCAACAATGTTTCAAAAAAATTAATGTAACAATGGTAAATATTAGTTTAACCAAATTCATTATTACTTTAATGGTTAACTATTATCAACCAATGTCAACCACACTAACCCTCCTCAACCATATTTGACCATCATTAACCATCACCAACTCTCAAAAACCATTTTCAACCATTTCCAACAATGGTCAACCCTCTCTAACAATTTTTAACCATAGTCATACAATGGAAATCGTAGCCAAACATAGCCTACTAATATATCTCATGTACATTAGTCATAAAATAACACAACCACATTAATAAATTGATTTATATAGCTTAATCGATGCCGCTTTCCACCTTTCAAGCACCAACTACTATTATTATGAGTAGAAAATGATTTCAATTATTGTATATAAACCATATTAATAATGTGTTTCTGTTAATATTTAAATGAATAAATGTAAGTGGTTACTTATAGAAGGAAAAAATCATAGGAGAATAAATATTTAAATTAAAAAATATTAGAAAACATATGAGAGCAAGAAGTTATTAGACGAAATCTGCATCCATGAAGAAATCACCTCCTTTCATATAGAATTAGGTGTTCATAGCCACCTTTCATATAGAATTAGGTGTTCATAGCCACCTTTCATATAGAATTAGGTGTTCATATCCATCCCCATTAAACAATGGTAAACCCAAATTACGATTGGAGAATGTGCTCTTGTCTCCATATAACTATTTAAAAAAAAATGACTTGTGAGGACCTCCACGCGATACATGCTACATCATTTTGCATAGAGATGAATGAGTTTAAAAATATTAATTCTCATCGAGGAAATATGACTCAGGTTGAAAATTATACATTTGAAGATGATAAAGTAATGGTAAAAATATTCTTTAGAATATTGCATTCATGAACTTCTCGAAAATTATTTTTTGTGAACCATGCATGACTTTACTTTTATCTATCTTAGAGATTGTTTGTAAAATATAGTGCTAGTATTTAAACCTAGAATCTATGGTTCAGTTCAAGTTAACTCCCAAATATTTTCTTATAATAACGAATGCGGTATTTTGGTTTCACATACGAATTAAAAAAAACTTTATTCATTGCATATTCCTTCATGTACAATAAATATTTAAAATGTCATTTCGCCATTAATAAATTTTAGTCATGAAAGAAAAATGAAAGCCAAGAAAAGGAGAAGAAGATATTTATTTTTTTATGTATAAAAAAATAAAAATAAAATATTAATAAATTTGATGGGTTTCGCAAATAGCTACAATTTAAGGCCCATATGACCATCCTCCATTACATTTTAATTTATCTATTCACATTCCATGAAATATTTTTCAGCTATAATGTGTTCACTATAAAGTTTAAAGAATAATTCTAATATCTTATAGATAATGCATTGAACGTGCATGTCAAGAAGCATTTATTGTGTAGGATCACATTGGAGAATAGCAGGAGAAAACATAGTAGTCTCGTTCCTTACATCATCCCATCAACAACTTTCCTAGCTTGTGGGAAGTTACTACCCCTTAGTGATTGCGAGAACATCAGGACACCAAATCTACTTTTGTAGGTGTTTTGGAGGGATGAAACCCTCCCTTAAAGGAGGATACCCCTCAATAAGTTTTAAATAATTAAATGAGCTTATTATCTCAGTGTGATTCATTTTTTTAGAAGAAGACAGGGACTATATATAAAAAGCTTGATACTTTTTATTTCCATTGTCATATTATGTATTTGAACATTTGCTGAAATCAATGAAAAGCATAATTTTTCCTATAGTATGACTTTTTTTGAAGGGAGATAAGTTTCCTTGGGTTAGGGGCCAACCCAAGCACTCAAGACCCTCTCTTGTATATTTCTATGCATGCATTTGTTTATGCACTTAGCCTAGTTGTGTCTATTTTTTCAAATATGTTTATATGAAAAAAAATTGTCAATGAAGGTTGATCAAAAAGATTTCTTGAGAAGTTTGGTTTTAGACCCTCTGAGGACAATAACACAAATATAATATATATTTTATGAAATACTTAGATTCTAGTTTAAATTCAACTCATCCTTACCTATGCATTTTGGTTTTCTATGATTAGTATTTTAGAAATCCTTTAATCTTGACGTATTTTCTAGTTGAATAATCACTTTATGTGTAGCTGAGATATATTGGATAAAGGTATAAAAAAGTGATTTTCCATCACCAAAACCATCCCTTTCAACACCATTTTTCCCATATTCATTTTACTATCCAAAGTTTCTATGCACAGAAAGACACATTACAAAACTATAGGAGATAGTTATTTTTGTTTTACCCTTGTGTAAGATGGGCTATTCAGCATATCTAAACTTGGAAAATTCCTTGACACTCTTTCAAAACCTCTTACTACATTGTCCCACATTTACACTGCTTCTAAAACCCCTAGACCACTCTCATATGTAATCTTGTAGTGATAGAGGGCATCCTATAGCATCTTGTAGCAATCATGTAGTTGTCTTTTGGAACTTCACACAATTCATTAGAAATCAGCGAAAATTTTCACTTAATCCTATTTTTTATTTTCATCACTTTACAACATCCCCTAAGCCGTGAAATCAACTTGGAGAGATCAGATACCCTTTTTACAACATAGTTTCATCATTGTATCTTTAAATATACAATTAGGGTTTACTGCCAAAAATTCCACTTAATCCTATTTTTTTTTATCACTTTGCAACATCCCCTATGCCATGAAAATCAACTTGGAGAGATCAGATGCCTTTTTTACAACATAGTTTCATCATTGTATCTTTAAATATACAATTAGGGTTTACTGCTTTGGTTATGAGTTAAGTGGCATATAAATGGTTTTACATTTATTCATTTTTAGAATTTGATGGTATCTGAAAATAGAATAGATTTTATCTTGGTTGAAATAGTGTAGGTTTTAGTTTGTGCAGGATAGATTAGAGTCAATGTTTTTGTGCAACTAGCTAGTGTTTACTTTCCCGTCACTTATCTCCTACAAAACATATTAAGTTTTATGTTCCAACCTTTCTTTACATGAAAATAGAATAATTCTCCCTTGATGTAGTAGGAAAATTAATTCTTCAATTGTTTCCTTTCCTTGCAAAGTTAAGTTAAGTAGTTTTACTTATTTGGAAATTTTGAAAATTGTCTCTACACATTTCAACTATATCCATTACTTCAGAGCAACTTACGAAGAAATATTTCTTACATTCCATATAGCACTCTCACCTATTAAGTTTTTATAAGCATTGGATTGATAAAATAAAATGGCATACATGGCAGTTTCTAGATTCTTATTGTAACGACCGGGACCTGTCACTTTTTGGTGTTGTTGTCAGATAGGAGTCAAAGTAGGTAATTATTTTTATTGTAAAGTTTCATTCTTTTCCATTCTATTTCCTGAAAAACAACAAAGCGTTTTTGAAATAGTATTTATGTTGATATAAAAATTCAAAAATGAAATAAATACATTTATTTCATGGCTCGTGATCGATATTTTGTCCAACCAACCCATTTACCTTTTTTTCTTGTAGTCTTTTCCATATAACTTTGATCAGAGAATGATAAGATCCATTTACTTTTAAAATTATTCAAATTATACAACATGAAACATTCTGTTAGGGAAAAATGAAGGAAATATCTTCCTAAAACCCACACCTCTCCAAGCAGTCAAACACAACTTTTTGTTGACTGTGGACCCCCTCCTCCAATGAAAGAGGATTTGGAGAACCAATTGGGTTAGCAACCAAACATTGTTTAGGGGCCCATATGGGAAGAAGAACCTCCATAAACCACTAAAGGAATGGTTAGAAACATGTAGCCTTATTTATTTCCAATCAAGGAGAGAAATGGGGAGGATAGAATGAATAAAATTAGTCCCACTTCCCTTCCACAATTCCATGGATTGTTTAATAAAAACCCTGACATCTTCATGTGTATATTTTTTATTGTATGCAAGAGATTTGATTACACCTTTTATGAGTAGAAACTTAAATTTTTCCCCTCCACCCTTAAGGATGTAGCTCCATGTTGGTTGATCTGGTATTCCTCTTATTCCAACTTTATCCAAGAATTTTTCTTGAGTTCATCGTAGAAAAATTGCATGAAAGAGAACATGAAAACCATACATGAAAATAATTAAATAAGAAACAATGTAAATGAGACCATAAATATAATGCAAACAAAAATTTGATAACAAATTTCATGCAGTGTGGACTACATCTCTAGGCTTTGCTTCAATAATGGGGAGGTTATTTTCTTCATCCCATTGAAAAGAATGGAAATTACATGGAAAAGTAAATCATTATACCTCAAACCCCGGGAGTGACTTGAAACTAGACCAATCGAAACACAACAATAAAATA
Source organism: Pinus albicaulis (assembly GCA_034641835.2). Taxonomy (NCBI): domain Eukaryota; kingdom Viridiplantae; phylum Streptophyta; class Pinopsida; order Pinales; family Pinaceae; genus Pinus; species Pinus albicaulis. The sequence goes on along the minus strand of CM076580.1, from coordinate 1,334,624,538 downwards.
ACCAATAGGTACGTATCATCCTTGTAAGACTTTTCTCTATAAACATCGCCCACTTTTGAAAGATGCATTATTGTCTCAATTTTTTTTCTCAACAACTAATGCAAAAAGTGGGTTTCTACAATGAGCCATAAGATATGTTAATTAAATGAAAATAATTACTAAACCATTGCTATCCTTGGGAAATTCAGGTGTATATGAGTATAAACTTGGCTCCATTCTGACACTTTCAATTTTGGCCCATCAAGGAATCTTTTAGATTCCTCACAGTATCAAAAATGAGTATTCTAGAAATGTTTCTCAAAAATATTTCCTGGAATATATCTTGAAAACTATTCCCTCAGTAGGGTTCCACTTTAAGGTTCCAACCTTGGTCCTGTTCTTCACCTCTTTGTCTAAATTCTACCCTTGGCCTCCACTCTGCTTCCATTGCTCACAACTACCATGAATGGAGAATGGATAGTTAATTATATCAACATTGATGGACCTACCAAGGTTCTACCCCTCGACCCAATGGAAATTGGTGCCGACTATGACGGGGTTTTCCTGAAGTCAAATCCTGTGGCCCCCGAACTTGGAATATGGTTTTTTTTTAAGAATAAAATTTAGATGTTTGTTTGAATAAAAAACTACCAAAATTTAACAAACAGTTAATATACCACCAATCTGAACATTACTAAAACATTTTCTACCATTCTATAAATTGAAGAACTGCCCATAGAACTGGAACCACTTACAATTGATTATCATTTAACACTGACCACAAAATTAATTACCAAAAAATAAGAAGCCCATTGGGTATTGACTTTCGAGTTTGGTTGTCGACCATCAGAAAATCATTTATCCACCGCCTATGTGTTCGTGGGTTATATATATATGGTTAATGTATGAAATCGACAACATTAGTGGTTAGCTAACAAAGATGTTAAATATATATATATATATATATATATATATATATATATATATATATATATATATATATATATATATATATTTAACATCTTTGTTAGCTAACCACTAATGTTGTCGATTTCATACATTAACCATTTGGTGTATTAATAACATTTGTTGACTATTTGATAACACATGGTTATATAACATAACTTCCATATATATGGTTTACCACCGGTTGTAACAAAATCCACAAATATTATAATTCTCCCTTGTATATAGTTGGGGTTTGGTAGGAACACCAACCTTTTTTCTATAATAATCTCCACCGACCAAGATGAATTTTGATACTCAACTAGCCAAAGCTTGATCTATTTGGCTATTATTGGAGTGTCATGTGGAACCATCCTATTGGTCCAGGTGCACCTCATTCATCCACTGCATCACCTCCTAACTTAGCAGGGTGCTTTCATATTTGGGAGTGTCACTCGCTTTAGTGGTTCTTCTAATTCTATTTGGTGATCCACTAAATTTAGTGCTAAAGCTAAGTTCTACCAATATTTTGACTAAGCATATCTCCTGCATGCGAAAATGGATTGAGGTGTCGTCTACACCGTTGGAAAATTTGTAGGGATCTCCTCGATCTAGTCCCAATTTTGATTTGATTCAAGGATTTTTATTTTTGTGCCATCAGGGATCCCCCTAGATCATTCCTCCCCACTAAAGGACTTTTGTTCCTCCAAAAATATAAATATTACAATCTGTATTTACATAACAAATGTCTCTGATGGGCCACACTTTGGCTGCACTGAGTACCCTGTTCACACAATATGATTTTAATCCAGAACTTCAGAGAGTGCAGGAACTTACCTCTAAGACCCTTAAAAAATATTTTTACAGCTTCAGAATAAGATATGAAATGATCAATATAAAATTTAGTTATAAATCCTCCCAGAACATGATCGATCCAATGATCTACCATGTTGGTGATGTTATTGCTAGTATTTTCTAATTGTTGTACCAACCCTAGAGTCCACTAAGTGATTGTGCCATCCTTTGTACAGGTCTAAATTCAGTAATTCGAGACAACCAATCATGCAACACAGTCGTAAAGGAAGCAAAGAAAATCTTGTGGGATTGTGTATAAATATAATTTTGTACCCAATCTTCAACAGAAAATTTAGAACTTCTATTCTCTTGGATCACAAATTTGAGTATTTTCTTCTCAATTCAATATTGTAATTCATTCTACGTAGGATTCCAAAACATCAAATCTCCCTCAAAATGATCCTGTTCCCAGCAACTGAACCATTTTTTGGCTTCAAGGGTCCTGACCCAGGTTCTGAGTTATTGCGCAACCAACAAAACCCTCCAACTACTGGCCCTTTCGGTAGTGACCTTCTTGCACAGATCAAAGTCTCAATCGAAGAATTATGGGGGGTCATGGAACCATCTTTCCACGACCTGAGGAATATTTTAATGTAGTGTCCCTAAACATACTTATAACAAATAACAGAACAAATCCACACATCAACAAATCAACATATCAAACCCTTCCACATATTATCAGAGAATACATCAATATATTTGTGCACAGTAATCAAATATACTATAATCAGATCTATTCATTTAACATAGAGTGATATTCACATAAATATGCAATTAACCAATAAAAAAGGTAAATATGCAATAACAGACAGATTCAGATCTTAACACAATTAACATATAATCAACACAGAGAATTGCATAACTATCCAAGTTCACCAAAATTGTCTTCTTTATTAAGAGATCTATCAGTTTCAATGCATTCAGCGCTTCAATACAATCCATCCTTCCATGCACATAGCTAGAAATGTCCACACACAACCACGACTTAGGTCTTCGCACACACAACCAACATGAGCCTTTCTACCCAAAAACCCAGACTTAGATCAAAACATTAACCAAATAGTTCACTATGAAATATCCTTTCATGACTCAATCCTTAAATATTTATACTACCTTAGACGCCCACATACCATGGTCTCAAACCATGTTTTTAGACTCATGTTTTTCCCTTTAAACCCATTACAATGATTAAGGGACTTTAACCTGCCCCAAAGCCCCTTTGACTCTTTTTTGAAGCGTGGAAAACAAAATATAGAAAAAACTTAACTCAAAAATGTACCCTAGGTGTCCCCGCTCCAACACAAACCCTGGTTCCTGTGGAACCATTAGCTTGATTGCAGGAAGGTCGACATATTTAAGATGAAATGGATGTGTTGTGTCACAAGGAGAAGCTCCTGGAAGCAACGACCCAACCTTGGGCTGATGAAGCACGTCATTTGTCACAAACCATTGAGGATGCGCTCAAGGGATTCTGCCAGACTCCAAACAAAATTATCTTGGCAGTGGAGGGACTGACCACAGAAAATTTAGGATAAGCAACACATAGCACCACCACGCAAAGTGCTAAGGCCATCCAGCCTCTACACGAATCCATCGAGGCATTGAAACCCAATATGTAGGAATGTGGAACAAAGTGACTTGAGGAAGAGTCACGAGTTTGTGTTGGGGGTTTGTTGGGTGATCTAAGGCTCAATTTTTAGCTAAAAATTGAAAGTTCTTGAAATTGATTCAAACCTAAACGATCAGAAAAATTTCGTTTCCAGGATTCTGGCATAACGTGTTTCATCAAAATCCGATTTTTTATATCTCAGTTATCGTCTGTTGTTCATTTTCCAAGGTAGGAAAAAAAATGGCAGAATAGGTATCGTGTTAATGTGGCAGGTACAGTCAGCATTTGGAGGAATATCCTCCAGAAACAACTAATGACATTGTGCCATGTGGCACCACCAGATTTGTCGATGATGACAAGGAAGTAAAATTTTTTTATTCCCAAGTCTAAGTGAAATTTTATTAAATTAGAATTTTATTTTATATGATGGCCAATGGGAAATGGCCACGTGGCATGCCACGTACCCCCATGGCAGGACGGGTTGGATGGCTGAATGACAAGTCATATCAAATTTGGACTAAGGTTGGTCAAATTATTTTTAGTGGTGGTATTATTCGGATATATATATATATATATATATATATATATATATATATATAATTTTTCAACCACCAACCACGATAGAGTTAGCTAAATCTAGAGGCATACTAACCAATGTGGCGGAGGACCTAGAATGGTAGATAGAAAAATTTAGCGGTGGAGGTCTTCATCAATTAGAGAAAAATTATATGCCGAGGTCGAGGCTCAAACCCCTAACCTCCCGCCTGCCATATGCATGCTCGAGCATCTCTCCTACATGGTAGTTCTTACCCATACCATCTTCTACATCTATTTTAATTGTAACTACCCAAATGTTGGGGATTGGCGGGGGCCAATCCCCTCTCCATCTGACTAGAAGAGTGTAACCGAGAGCCAATTCAATTGAAAAATTGGTGGAAAGAAACTAGTTTAATTAATGTTTAAGTGTGGCTTAATGACGTTAATACGTCATTAGCACGTAAAGCATGGTTAAAATTTAATCCTATCTTATCTGCCACTAATCCTGCTAATGTTAATTAATCATAAAAATTAAACTAACAGAATTTTTTGATGTGCCAAACTTGGCGGAGTACCAAATTTAGAAACTTAATTCGCAGTTTCTCCAGTTTTGGAGGAGAAATTGGGACAAAGTTGGTTTTGGTCATAACTCACTCAATTTTCGACCAAAATAAGCTCAATAAAAGTCATTCCTAGCTAATTTGAATCTTAGGAACTCAATGAAGTAGGTTGCGGAGTCCAAAAAGGTGATCTACAAGTGTTTTAGTACATTTGAAAATTTTTGAAGGTTAGGACAAACAGGTGTTGGGGTCATTTCCAGAGCATCCAGAGTCGAAATACAACAAATAAATAGTCATTTTTGGGTGATTATTATGGTATAAACTCATTGGAATAGGTTCCAAGAGGGTTTGAAGCTTGTAGCAACAATTTAATCACACTTGAAGCTAACACAAAGGTCACACTATGAAGCTGGACCAAGGAGATGTAGTCGAGGAGGGGTGAACGCCTTTATCAAAATTCCTCGTGTTAAGATCTGTTATATATGCTTGATGTGTTTACTATTTATTTTTTCCTTTCATTTAAAATTATGCTTTTTAAGGTTATGAAAAACTCATAGTTTCACCAAGTACATTGTTTTCCAATCACATGCTCGTAAACAAACTCATGAAGGATAAGTAAAACAATGCAAAGAAAAGTTTATTTCTGAAATGAAACTAGCACGACATTAACTAGAAAGTAATTTCAGATCAATTTGGTATTGAATCACAAGGTTTCTTTCTTATTTTACTTGAGGATTTTTTAATAGTTCAAATTTACTGATGCTTACAACAGATTACAGAGAGGAGAAGAGAAGCTACTGATAGCTCGTCCAAAAGTTAGGACAAGAAGGAAGGAGGTTGAGATAGAATCATCCTTACCTAAAGGACCACTCAAGGAAATAATTGAAGCACAAGAGGAATGAATTGCACAAGAGGATGAAGTGGTTGAAGAGATACAAGTTGTGGAGATAGAGCTTGAATCAACAGCCAAAATGTCAGGCCATGAAGAAAATCATGAAAATTCCAAGGAAGAGGATGTCAAGGAGTTCAAAGAAATGCAAAGGATGGTGAAACTTATTTATGAAGATTTTATGGAAAAGTAAACTTGAGAAGGTTCAAAACACCCTCTTAGAGAAGAAGCTTCAAACAATAAAAAGGAGGAAGAGAGGAGATCAAACGCTAGTGGTCGAAAACCACCTCCTTCTCCACCACCACCATCATCATCATCATCCTCATCAGCATCTTCATCTTCCAAATCCACTACAAAAACTCATACCCATACTCATTCCAAGATACCAAAAGGTAAGAATCTATTACTCAATTTGGACATCAAATTTTAACTTCCTACATATAATGGAGAAGTTAATGATGAAAAAATAGAGTAGAATTCAAAATCTGCAAGAAGGCGATATTAAAATCCCACTGACTTCATTAAGGCTAGAAGGAGCAGCATTAGTTTAGTGGGATTCAAAGACACAAGAGGAAATGCATATCCATGGTAAGATTTCCATTACTTGGGTCGAATTCATTTCTTCCATTAAAAGAAAATTCTATCCATTTGCCTATATGCATAAAGAAATAATGAGTTGTAAAAACTTTAGACAACTTAAAGGTCAAAGTGTCCAATAGTATACACAAGAGTTTAGGAAAAGGGATTTATTACTTGGAGTAGACTTAAATTCATAGGACACACTCTTGAATTATATATGAGGTCTACATTCCTACTTAAAACACACCATTCTCATGTTTAACCCAAATAAATTAGATGAATTATGTGTGCAATCCACGCATCCTGAAGCAAGGTGTAAGAACATTTCTGAAGAGGGTAGTAAGAAGAAGCTATTCAAGGGTAAGAAAAAAGAGAAAGGAGGAAAATAGAAGGGAAAGAAGAATGCAAGTGTGAAGCAAGAAGGGGAGAAAATAACATGCAAAAATTGTTCCTAAGAGGGGCATGATGAAGCTCACTGTTGGAAACTACATCCTGAACTAAGAGCAATGAAACCAAATAACAAAGGGAAACAAAAGACGACTCCCACCACAAAAAAAAAGATCTTGGATCTGATTCAGGAGATGAAACCAAGATAGTTTCCATGGTTAACAAAGGAAAGGAAGAGATTGCAAGTTCTAGTACCTCAAAAGGTCACAATAACACTTCAAATAAGGATACAAGTATAGAATTATTCCATGTTAGAGTAATTTCTAATCATACAAAGATTGATGCTTTATTTGATATGGGGTCACAAGAAAACTTGATTTCAAAGGACTTAGTTAAAAAACTAAACCTTGAAACTGTACCTCGTCATAATCCATACACTTTGGGTTGGATAGTTAACAATGCAAATTTATAGGTGACAAGGAAATGTATTTTCAGATTTTCTATTACTGTAAACTTTGTTGATGAAGTTGAGTTAGATGTTGAACCACTTGACATTTCAAGGATTATCTTGGGTAGTCCATATTTGTATGACAAGAAAGCGGTATTTTACCTTCATGAGAACAAATATCATTTGATCAGACATGGAGTGGAGTATATTGTGAGAGATCATCTCAAGAAACTGAATATCTCTTTTGTTAATGCAGGGAAAATGAAGAGGCTAGTAAATGCAAGTAAACATTTTGTGCTTCTTATGATCAAGAAAAAGGAAGATCTGCTAACTATGAATCTTTTGAAGGATGTGATGAAAAATTGAAATATAATTTTTTTAATCTTGTAAGTCAGCATGGCGAGATGTTTCAAGAACCAAAGGGGTTGCCACCCAAGAGGGGAATTCAGCATGAGATTCAGCTGCAACAGGATGTTCCACTTCCAAATATTCGTATGTATCGCATGTCAATCATGGAAAGTTTGGAAATCAAGAAGAAAATCCAAGAATTTCTAAATAAAGGTATCATACACCCATCTACTTCGCGATGTGGTTCTCCAATAGTTTTGGTTCCAAAGAAGGACGGGACTTGGCGCATGTGTATCGATTTCTGTACACTAAAACAAATCACGGTAAAGAATTGCTACCCACTTCCATGCATTGATGATTTTCTTGATCAGTTAAAACATTCAAAGTATTTCACTAAGTTAGAATTGAGAAGTGGTTATCATCAAGTTTGGATAGATGAAGAAGACATTTGGAAAACTGCTTTCAAGGCTAGACAAGGATTTTATGAGTGGTTAGTTATGCCATTTGGCTTAACAAATGCACCAACTATTTTTATGAGAGTGATGAATGATGTACTTAGACCATTTCTAGATGAATTTGTCATTGTTTACTTAGATGACATACTGATATTTAGCAAATCAAAAGAATAACATGTCATGCATGCAAACAAGGTACTTGATGTTTTGAGAAAAGAGAAATTGTTTCTTAAGATGTCAAAGTGAGAATTTGGCAAGACTTAATTGGTATATTTGGGACACATAGTTGGAGGAGGTGAATTGAAGATTGATCCTTCCAAACTTGAGGTCATTTTGAATTGGCCCAAGCCCAATACAGTTACTGAGGTAAGAAGCTTTTTAGGGGTAGCACAATATTGGAGGAAATTTATCGCTAATTTTTCTTCCATTCCAGCACCGTTACATGCATTGACAAGCATAAATAAAGTCTTCCATTGGGGAGATTTGAAAAAAAAATCATTTTATGCTTTAAATAAAAAGATAAGTTCAGCACCAATACTAGAAATTCTAGATCTAAGCCAACCATTTGAGATCCAAACAAATGCAAGTGATTATGCTATGGGAGCAGTGCTCATGCAGCATGGTAATATTATCTCATTTCATTCTAAAACTTTTAATGGAGCTGTGAATAAATATCCTACATGTGATAAAGATTTATATGAATTGGTACAAAGTATAAAGAAATGAAATATTTACTTGATGGGAAAAGAGACCATTATCCATACCGACCATTAGCCATTGCAGTATTTACAATCACAGTCCACATTGAAGCAATCAAGACATTTCAGGTGGATGGGTTTTCTACAACAATTTCACTTGGTTATCAAGTACAAGAAAGGAATCTATAATAAGGTATCTGATATGCTCTCTAGGCCTATTGTAAATTCAGTTATTATTCTCAAGCACAATTCTATTATGCATGAAATTTACATTGAACAATATGTGAATGATAGTGATTTTCAAGATGTGTATGAGAGCTTAAGGAAAAACAAAATGAAGAATTAGATTATCATGTGCATAAAAATTTGTTGCATCACTTGCGAAATTTATATATACCATAGGGAGAAAGAAACAATATCATAATAGAGGCGCACACATCATTGATTGTAGGACATTCGGTGTAGGCAAGATAGTAGCGCATGTGCAAAGGTTTATTATTGGCCATGCATGAATGAAAGTGTTTCTCATTTTATTAGAGGATGTTCTTTATCTGCAAGAAGTAATCCTAGCAAAAGGAACCTTGGTTTGTACACACCACTTCCAGTTCCTTCTCATCCTTCGGAAAGAATCTCAATGGAGTTTGTAGGATGCCTTCCTATGTAAAGGAAAGGTCATGATTATTTGTATGTTGTGGTAGATAGGTCCAACAAAATGTTTATTTTGATGGCATGTACGAAAACTATTACAGTTGAACAAAATGCTAATTTTTTTTTCAAAATGTATGGATACATTTTGGTCTTCCTACTTCTATTTTAAGTGATCGAGATTCTCGATTTGTTGGGAATCTTTGGTCAAAATTATGGGACATGATGGATACAAAGTTGAAGAAGAGTACAAAATTTCATCCACAAATAGATGGTCAAGAAGAGGTGGTATACACGACTGTTATTCATCTTTTAAGAGGCTATTGCAGCAAGCATCCCAAGTTGTGGGATGAATATTTACACTACATACAACATGCATACAACTGCAAAAAACATTCTTCCACAAATACATCGCCATTTGAGGCATGTTTTGGTTACTTTCCAAGATCACCATTAGATTTATAGTTGAGAAAGATGTTGTTATAGATGGACATAATGAAATATATAAAGTAAGAAAGTTCATTGAGAAAATTCATCTGGTACATCATACAGTACAAGAGAAACTTGAGAAGAGTCAAAGCAGCTACAAAACAAGGCATGGCAAACACCTGTTTGATCACAAATTTCAAGTTGGACACGAATTTTGGTTGTACATAAGAAAATAAATATTGCAAGGGGAAGGTAAAAATATCAAACCAATCTGTTATGGTCCATTTAAAATTTTGGAAAATATTGGTACAAATGCATTCAAGCTAGATTTGCCTCCTTATATGCAAATCTCTTTTGTCATTAATGTTGAGAATTGGGATTGTTTGAGACTCCTTTGATTGATGATCATGGAGAGCATGTTCAGCTGCCATCAATAGATGATTTCTTGCTAGAATATCTTGACGAACTTCAGCAAGATCTCATACTTGACAAAAGAATAAAAAATTCAAGAATAGGGAATGTTGAATACCTTGGAGTTGGACTTAAAGGTCAAAATCCTTCAAAGGAAAAATGGTTGGATATTGGAAAGGTGAGGGAGTTGTACCCTCACTTTCTGAACAATTAATAATATATTTTGGGGTCCAAATGCCTTCTAGTGGGAAGGAATGACCTAAGGCTCAAGTTTTAGCTAAAAATTTAAAGTACTCAAAATTGAGTCAAACCTTAATGAACAAATAGAGTTCGTGTCAGGATTTTGGCGCAACTCGTTTCATAAAAATATGAGTTCGTATGACCGATTTATCATCTGTTGTTCATTTTCCAAAACATGCTAAAAAATGAGTAGAACAAGTACAGTGCTAATGTGGAATTTATAGCCAGAATTTGCAGGAATATCCTCCAGAAACAACTAATGATACTGCACCAAGTGGCACCACTAGATTCGCCGATGATGACTAGAAAGTGAATTGTTTTAATTCCTATGTCTAACTGAAATTTTATTAAATCGGAATTTTATTTTATATGGTGGCCAATGGGGAAGGGAAACGTGGCATGCCACATACCCCCCATGGAAGGATAGGTTGGAAGGTCAAATGACAAGTCATATAAAATTTGGACTAAGGTTGGTCGAATTATTATCAGTGGTGGTATTATTCAGATATATATACCACCAAACACGACGGAGTTAGCTAAATATGGAGGCACACAAACCAATGCGGCAGAGGACCTAGAATGGCAGATCAAAAAAGTTAGCAGTGGAGGTCTTCATGACTTAGAGCAATATAATATGTTGAGGTCAGGGCTCGGACCCCTGACCTCCCGCCTACCATATGTGCGCTTGACCATCTCTCCTACGGGGTATTTCTTACCCATACCATCTTCTGCATCTATTTGAATTTTAACCACCCAACCATTGGGGGTTAGATAGGGCTAGCCCCTTGGGCCAACCTCCTCCCCATGTGACCAGAAGAGCATGACCGAGAGCTAATTCAAACAAAAACCAATGGAAATGAACTCATTTAATTAATGTTTAAGTGTGGCTTAATGATGTTAATATGTCATTAGTGCATAAAACAACGTTAAATTTTAATCCTATATTATCTGACACAAATCCTTGTTATGTTAATTAATCTTGACAATTAAACTGGTATAATTTTCAGAGGCAGTGCCAAATTTAGAAACTTAACTAGCAGTTTCTCCAATTTTGGCAGAGAAATTGGGGCAAAGTTGGTTTTGGTCATAACTCACTCAATTTTCGACTAAATTGAGCTCAGTAAAAGTCGTTCTTGGCTAATTTACATTCTTGGAACTCAATGAAGAAGGTTTCAAAGGCACAAAATGTGATCTACATTTGTTTTAGTACAATTGAATATTTTTTGAGGCCAGGGCCAACAGGTGTTGGGGTCATTGCCAGAGAATCTAGAGTCCAAATACAACAAAAATATAGTCATTTTTGGGAGATTATGATGTTATAAACACATTGGAACAAGTTATAAAAGGTTATGAAGCTTTTAACAACAATTGTAGCACACTAGAAGCTAATACAAAGGTCACACTATGATTTTTGACCAAGGAGATGTAGCCCAGGAGGGGTGAACTCCTTTATCAAAATTATGTATGTTAAGCTCTGTTATACGTGCTTTCTATGTTTACTATTGCTTCTATTATTTAATTTAAAATTATGCTTTTTAATCTTATGACAAACTCATAATTTCACTAACTACATTGTTTTCCAATCACATGCTCTTCAGAAAACTCATGAAGGATAAGTAAAACAATGCAAAAAAAAGTTTATATCTGAAATGAAACTAGTGTAGCATTAACTAGCAACTAATTTTAGATCATTGGGCTAGGGTCCCCTATGTCGAGTCTTGATTCAATTCTTGTCATTTTTTGTAAATTTTAGTGCACAGGTCAAGGGGCTTTGGGGTGGGTCAAATCTCCTCCTTTTTGGAACGGGAAAAAGGGTAAAACATGGGGCTCAAACAATGGTTTGAGTCCATGGGTTTTGAGTGTCTAATTCATTAAAAAAGGGCATGTATGAGTCTAGTCGATATACATTCAATAATATATGGTTTATCTTTTAAGAATGTGATTTTGGGAATGTTTCAGTGATAATTCGAAGTAGAGAGAGACTCATGTGGTTGTGTGTGTTGAGACCTAAGTCTAGGGCTATGTGCAACGACTCTGTGGTTGAGTTCACAAGAGAAATAATTGTATTCATTGAAGATCTTCTAATAAAGAGAAGTTTTGATGAAATTTCTCGTTTACTTACATGATCTTTGTCTTATGTGTTAATGTGTTGATTTTCTTATATATATGCTACAGTTTATGTTATTTGATGTGTATTTTCTGAGTTAATTATATAACCGTAGATATTTTTAATTGCGCAAGGTTGAAATTAGTGTTAAGGGTTTTTGTTAACTTGAACCTAAGTAAAAATAAACCTTTGTGTTTTCACCAAAAGTATATTTGTTTTAAGGATTTTGTTGCATTAAGATCTAAATCTAGTTAAGACAATGATAACCCAACACAATATTGATTAGGTCAGACCAGAATTGGTTACATCCACATTATATTCCTCCCTCAAGTTGTGGAAACCTAGTTCGAACACTCTTCGGCCATACTGCTTCGGGTGGGACTTTGGTCTATGCAAGCAGATCACTGCCAAAAGGGTTTTTTTGGTTGCGCAAAACACATTGAACCTAGGTCATTTCCCCTCAAGCCAACATCTTATGTCAATGTTCTGCAACTCTGTATCTGAAATCCACCCTCACCCTCCACCTCATGGCTCTATTTTCCCTTTTCTTCTCACTACTACATGGAATGGTGAATGAATAATTAATTACATGAGCACCAACATACCTACTAAGGTCTGACACCCGATATTACAAGGTTGTCACAGGGTTAAATTTCACGACCCCCCACCTTGTCGTATGATTTTATTTTTAAAAGAATAATATATCATAAACTATTAAAATAAAAAACCTTTCGAATTTAAAAATTATTTAATAAACCATTGGATATAATATTAATAACACATTTTCCTTTGTTGTGTAAACTATTGAACCACCCATAAAATTTGAATCATTTTCAGTACATAAACCTTTAACACCGACCACAAAATTTAACACCACTGAATAATAATCCCATCGGGTATTTACCATTGAGTTGGGTTGTTGAATTTTAGGAAACTCTGTATCCTTCGCCCATACATTTTTGTTATATATATATATATATATATATATATATAATTTAGCATCGAAATTTTCCAACCAATGATTCCTCTAGTTTCATACATGAGCCACTCGGTGTATTAACAACAATCATTGGCTATTTGATAATGCGGGGTCATATAACATAACCACCATATATATGGTTTACCATCGGTTGTAAAAAAATCTAACAATTTTATAATGGTTCATCGTATATGGCTGGGGTTTAGCATGACTTCCAACTTTTTCTCTATAACAATGTCCACGGATCAAAACAAATTTTGGTACTCTACTAGCCTAAGCTTCATCTGTTTGGTAATTCTTAAGGTGCCACATGAAACCATCCCTTTAGGCCACGTCACAACACCTGATTGCTCCACTTCACTTCCTCCTAACTTATCAAGGTGTCTCCATATTTGGCAGGGTCACTATCTTTAGTCATGCTACTAATTTTATCTGGAAGTAACCTAAATTTAGCTCCAAATCCAAGTTTGACGAAAACTTTGACTAATCACTCTTGCATATGAAGTTAGATTGAGGCATCATTTACACCATTCGAGATATTTTAGTTAGATCTTTGATCACGTATTAGTTTCACTTTGATCAAAGGAATTTTATTTTTGAGCCATCACGGATCCACCTATATCACTAGATCATGAGTCTAGAAGGAGGAAACATCACTACTTGGGCTCAAATGTAGAAAGCATTCAACGTGAAATACAAATATTATTGTAGAGCAAGGGACACAAAATAATAAATCTTCAATATGTCTAATGGACTATATGAGTCTCTAGAGGAATCTGAAGAAATATTTTAGTTGAGTTATAGAAGGGATAATTTCACCTTGAACCAGAGTCAATGAAGCGCATATTACTTCGAAGGGTTAGTGAAGAGTTCATGGAGACCCTCAACATGTTTTATAATGGAGATATTTACTAGCTCAATTATGAGGAAAGAAAGACGATGTTCAAAAACCACTCTATGGTTGCAAGGAAAAGCTGTAGATATAGCCAAGGTTTGGTAAGCTCTTCACCTTCTACCTCAACTATAAAAAATGAAATAGGGAGCATGTTGGAGGATTTAAAAAGTGAAATATTACATAAATTTTCCCTAAATATGGAAACCATGTATATCAAGACGAAATAGGAAGAGGCACAAAGGGAATTAGCCATATTCTTCCCTAGATGCACCAAGAGATACCCCAGAAATGAGTGTCCATAGAATATGATATAAATTTATTTTAGTGTGAGGAAAATAATGCAACTAAAGAATTTCCATCTCTTTTAGGGCTCAAAACAATATCTTAGGGAGCATAGGGAGGTATGGTGTAACTTTTATTTGCCAATTAAATGAGGCCACAAGTCCCTATGCCATATCAACAAGATATGTGAGGTATACAATATCCTCGTTCTTTCAATTCAAGTAACAATGCACATTTTTAGTATTGATATATTGCAAACAACTCACCATGATCCATGCCTTCACCTTGGTCCTATCCTCGTCCTCAACTTGTCATCCCACCTTTCTAATCATATCAAACCAAAAATCTTAGATGGTGTAGTCCCTCACAAGAATTGAGGCACTATGTATCCCAACCACTTGCTTTAATTCCTCCTCCTTAACCAAAGCTACACCAAAATAATTCACCTAATAAACCTAAAATTCTTACTCAACCTAATTCAAACTAGAAAAACAAGTCGACGTAGCAATTCTATAGTGGAGAAACATCCTATCCTACCTATGTTGTAGATATCCAAGAGGTCAACCTCAGGTCTGGGAAGGTACTTCTTAATGCTCAACCAGATTTTGCAATATAAAATCATGAAGAACATAAGGAATAATGTATTCCCCAAGCCAATCGATGTTCTTATCCTTAATGGTTGGTTTGTCCCAAATCACACACCCCAGTAGAGGCTGAACTTCTAGGAGAAATAGAAAACCTGCATGTTAAAATCACCCTCCTACAAGCCATAAAATATGTTCCCATATGTAATATATTAATCAATGAAGAGTCTTTCAAGGACTCAAGAAGGAAGAGGAGAGATGCCCCCATTATCAATGTTTTTGGAAATTTTTTTAATTTAATTCTTGGGAATATCATCTCCCCAAATTATTTGGATCCTCGTAGGCTAGTAGTGGATATAAATATTAACAACAGTGTAGTACCCAACACACTCGTTGATCGAAGGGTTGCAATCAATGTCATGACGAAGGAAACCATTCTTAAGATCAACCTCAAGTGATCCCTAAGTAAAACCACAACTATGCCACATCTTTTAGCCACATCCATAGTAGCACCTAAGGATGCCATTGAGGATGTTTGTTATTTCCCTATAATACTATTTTGTTCCACTTATTTTTATTGTTAGTGTATCCACTTATTTTTATTTTTTTATGATGAATCCCCCATGTTGTTATTTTTGTGCCCCATAGAAGCCTAATATTGTTATTATTGTTCCCTTACATTATTATTATTACATATGCTTTAACTATATTGTGACCCATTAGACTCCTACGTATCATCCAATAATTTTTCATTTATGTAATGCAAAGTAGTTTCCCCCCTGAAAGAGTAAAACTTATAAGTCTTTGATCTATATTTTCTTCTTTTCTTTGAGTTGATTGCAACATTTGTTATTAGAGCTTTGGATTATATGGTTTTGCTTCTTCAAACATGTCATCTTGGAAATTTCACTATAATTTTCTTTCTACGAAGATTCAAAAACTATAATTGTAACCACGTGGAATAAAAATATTGGTGAACCTTGTGTACACATTTAAAATATTGGTTCGCTATATTTTCGGATATATGATCCAAGAAAGTTATGTATTTTATAATCTCCATAATTCCATCTCGAATAGATGACCTAGGTAAAATCATCATAACTTTCTCTCCGAACATTGGATTTCAATTTCATAAAAAGTGACAAAATGTATATGAACTATAGCTTGTTCAATAGCATTTGCAAGGCTGAAGTTGGAAACACTGACACGTATCACTTCTTATAATTTCTCTCTACTGAACTATTCTATAATCAACCCATCATGGGAGATTTGGAATCCCTATTTCTTGAAGAATCCAATATAAGTCTGACTTGTGGGGTTGGAAAGAAGACCTAGAGGGATACCACAAGAATAAATTTTATACCTGAGAGATTCTAAATTAAAAATATACGAAATTTTCAAAATCAGGCTCCTAAAAGGCAAGAGAAAGTTATGTATTTTTTAAAACATTTGGATAAATTTTGTTTGAAAAATAATTTTGAAGTGATTCAAAGGCCATAGTGAGACATAGATATCATTGTTTTATTCTAAAATTCCTTCAAAGAAAAAAATTAACACACCTAGTAATAAACCATAATTTCTTACTATGGCGCATGAAAAGAGGAATAAGTACAACATGTTATATCAAAATTACCTGACCAAGTTCAAAAAACTTCGCTCTCTCAAAGAGCAACCAAAAAGAAAAAAAAGGAAGCTAAGATGGATGGTTTGAAAAATGGCTTAAAATCTTGCATGAAAGATTTTAAGGATGGATTAAAATCAAACATTGAAGGTTTGAAGGATGGATTAAAAGCAAACATGGAAATTTTAAAGGAAGGTTCAACAAAGTTGCTACAAGAAATGCTTCCTAATGGTGAAAAGGTATTCCATGAAACTCATGATCATAAAAAAATTACTATTAATCAGGATTTTATAGACTCAAATGTTGTGTTTAAGAACAACCACATTAAAAATATTGATATGATGAAGTTTCAGATTTCAAGCTTTTGTGACCAATATTTTGTTCTGGTGTTGTTTCTAGATTCTTATATTGATGTTTTGAACCATCTACCAAGGTTCATTATCAACATAGAAAAGTGTGAAACACTGATCTCAAGAGTGATATATAAATAGGAAAGAGTTAAGAGGGAAAATAATGAGCCGACATGTTTAATTATATGAGTTATTTTTATTAATTTATGAATTTTCTTAAGAAATATTTTTAAATCTTTGTAAATTTATATTTAGGTTTAAATTATACATTATTCACATTAATGATTTAAAGTGTTAATTTCAATTTTATTATTTTATTATTTAAAAATATTTTTAATATTTTTAATTTTTTTTATATAGGTTTAAATTATAAGTTATTCACATTAATGATTTAGAGTGTTAACTTCCATTTTTATTTATAAATGTTATTAATTATATATTAATAAATAAAGAATTTAAATTAATGGGTCGATTTAAATTTCATTTATTTATACTAGATGTTTCACACTAGAATATAAATGTGTTATTTTAATATTGAGTTATCCATAATTTTTTTTACTATAGAACTATTTAAAAATGGAATGGTGGAATGGATTTTTTGAGTTAATTCTAATTTATATAATTTTTTTTTGCAATAGAATTATTTAAAAATAGATTGGCTTTTTTGAGTTAATTATAATTTATATAATTCTTAATTGATATTTATTATTAAAAAGGAATGATATATGGATTGAAATTATTTTAATTAAATGAGAAAGTTATTATATTAATTTAAAGGATTGAGGCTCTTTAATAGCAAGGAAAAATATGGTCTAAAGCTAATAAAGATAAATTACATTAATAAATGTGGAAGGAAAATTATTAAATATTAATGAAGGAATATAATTAATTATAAATTTAGGGTATAAAATTTTAATTATTATTTTTTAATTATTGTTATTTTTTTCAGTGTTGAGAGGAGTTTGTCATTGAAGTTAATGTGGGAATCTAATTCTCAATAATGTTCCAACCTTCATCTCTATTGAGGCTATTATGAAGTTTATTGATTTGTAGGGCTTCTCTGAATTTTTTATGGTAATAATGGTGAATCTTGGCTATGATGTGGGACTTTTAAATGCAGGTGTGATGTTTGGTGTGGTTTGAATGATAATCTAGAGCAGAGGTTTTATACCAATTATGTTTTATGTCTGCAGAGTGTTCCCAGATTCTGGTGTTGACGGAGTGCCCAATTTCCCCAATGTATGGTTTGCCACACGAGAAAGGGATGAGATTAACACATTTTTGGACTTTAGGGTCAAGGGGATGTTTAACACACTTAAATGTTGTGGATAGTGTTTATAGGTTTTAAAGTGGTGTAAATGTTGTTTTTGTTTAAAATATTGGCAATTTATGAGTGATCCCTAGGATGTAAGGTAAGTTAACATTCCAAAAAATGTTTTCATTGTTTTTATAGTTATTTTTATTGTTATTATTTGAATCATTGGATATGAGGAAATATTTGATGTCTTGTTGTTTATTATACCCATATCTTGAAAATAATTCCATAAGATGTGATTTTTTAGAATTTCAAGGATGAAGTTTTATGACAAGGATGTGGTAACATGGTTACTACAGATGGAGCAATATTTGACATCCTTTATGTGTAACACTCACAAAATATATGCATTGAAATTTTATATTTATAATCCAACTAGTTTGTATGGTATCAATGTATTTGTTATCGTAAGCCACTTATCACTTGGTCAATTTTTACAGATGAAATAATATCACATTATGAGGATACACTGAGAAAAACCTTTTTTATCCAATTGATGAATCTAAAACAAAATGGTTCAATGGCAGAAGACATTGAGGAATTATAAAAATAGAGTATCAAGGTAATTGATATTCTAGAGGAGAATAAGATTTATGTATTCATAGGTACTTTTAAGGATAACATCCAACATGAGGTTTTCCTTCCGGAACCTGATTCATTGGAGAAGTCATTAACAGTGGAAAGAAAATTTGAAAGAAAAATTATGGCAATAAGTATAACACTCACAACTATAAATATGTAAGTGTTGTTGCTTCTACCCTTACACAACCTACAAGGTTGAATCCACAAAAATTGGAGGAAAAAGGAGAAACGGGGATTTGTTATAGTTGTAATAGGAAATACACTAAAGGTTATAAGTGTGTTGAGAAGAAATTATTCTATATAGATTGTGAAGAGAAAGAATAAAAGTAACAAGAAACATAAAAAGGTGAGGATATAAACTAGGGATTAACCCCTAAGAGAGAAGAAACAAATCTGACCATATCTTGAAATACATTGGATGGAATTACCACTCCTTAAATCCTTAATATAGAAGGATATATAATGAAGAAAAAGGTAGTATTGTTGATCGATTCATGTATTACTCATAATTTTATACATTGTATGATAACCAAGGAATTTAATTGCTTCCCATATTCACCACCAGAGTGTTAACTAATGGTTTAAAATGGAGGAAATATATATTTTTTTCTCGAAACTGCCATAATATCAAGCTAACCATTGGATAATATGTATTGAATATTACAATTCTTTCCATTGAAATGGGTGGTATTGATGTTGTACTAGGAATCTAATGGTTACAATATTTGGGGATGATAGCTTTTAATTTTGAAGAAATTTTCTTGGTTTTTTTTTGGGATAGAAAGGAAGTTGAATTAATGGGTATCACCGGGAAACCAAGAAAGATAATCTGCTCTAATGGCATGAAAAAACTTCTAAAAATAAATGTGGCGTAATTCCACAAATATGTTCACGAGAGGTTCAAATATCAAAATCATCTATTTCTCTAGATATACAAAACATATTAGCAATCATGACAAGGTATTTGAGACTACCAAAGGCTTCCCACCTATTTTTTATCATGATCATGTTATTAATTTGATTCTAGGAACTTTTCCTCCAAAGATCAGACCTTACAAATATCATTATGCCTAGAAGAGTGAAATTCAATGTATGGTTGTAGAAATGCTAGAGGTTGGTATAATTCAACCTAGTCAAATTTATTTCTCTTCTCTAGTAGTATTGTTGCAAAAGAAGGATGTATCACGGTGTATGTGTCTAGATTATAGGGAGCTCAACAAGCTCTTTATTAAAGGTAAATTTCCCATTTTTGTCATTGATGAACTATTTCTTGAATTACATGGAGCAATTTACCTCAACAAGTTGGACCTTCATTCAGGATATTATCATATTAGAATGAAGACTAAAGAAATTCTAAAAAAAATTCAGAACACATGAGGGTAGTTGTGAATTTTTTTTCATGCATTTTGGCCTTACTAATGCACCTTTGACATTTCAAGGTTTGATGATTTCCATTTTCAAACCACTCCTTAGAAATATTTTGTTAGTATGTTTTGATGATATATTAATCATAGATAAAATTTTAGAAGGATCATGTTGAACATGTTGACAAGGTCATCGAACTATTAGAGGAGAAACAATTATATGCAAAAACCTCTAACTTTTACTTTGGAGTACAGGAGGTGGAATATTTGGGTCATATTGTATCTCATGAGGGTTTTAAGGTAGACCCTAACGAAATTAAAGGCATTAATTAATGGAAATTTCCCACAACCATAAAGCATCTTCGAGAATGTCTCGAGTTGACAGGGTACTATCGCAATTTTGTTAATAATTATGGGAGAATAGCAGCACCTCTAACAACATTAGTGGAGAAAGACACATTTCTTGGACTCTGTAAGAAACTAAGGACTGTGAACATCTTGAATAGGTAATGTTCCAAGAACCGGTATTAGCTATGCCTGACTACATAGAAGCCTTTATTGTGGAATTTTGTGCCTGAGGAAATGGAATTGGTGTTTTTTTAGTGCAAGAAGGAAGACCCATTTCTTTTGAAATTCTTCTAATCAAAGGAAATTATTTATAAAAAATTGTTTATGAGAAGTAAATGTTGGGAATAATATATGCACTAAACTAATGGATACCTTACCTAATCGCAAGAAACTTCAAGGCAAAAAAATATCATGATAGTCTTAAATAATTTTTGGAACAAATAGTATCTTCAGAAGAGAATAAAAAATGGGTCACAAAGATGTTCGGTTATGACTTTGAAATCATCTACAAAAAAGGGAAGAGAAATGTTGTTGCAGATCCACTCTAAAGAAAGGATGAGGATGTGGAAGAATTTATTTTTTCCATTTCTATTATCCAAACTCATTATATAATTAAATCAAGGGATTAATGGAAGAGTGATGAAGAGGTGTGGACACTCATTCAAAAGTTGCAGCAAGGTCCTTGTAAATCTGATACATTTCGCTAGAAAAATGATTCATAATGGTCAAAAGATCGCTTATATATTTGTAATAATTCCCAACTAAAGAAAAATATTCTTTTGGAATTACACACCTCCCCCTTAGGAAGGCACCCAATATTTTTAAAAACTTACCACAGGGTCAAGAATGATTCTTTTAGGGATGGCCTTAAATCTAATATTTAGAAGTTTGCGGCAGAATGTTTGGTTTTCAAACAAAATAAAGTTTAGATAGTTAAGACCCTAGGTTTGTTGCAACATGTAGCCCTTCCAAGTCAGTGTTGGGAGGAGGCCTCAATGGATTCTATCAAATTTTTACCAAAGTCTGAAGGAAGGAGTGTCACCATGGTGGTAGTTGATAGACTTAGCAAGTATGCAGACTTTTGTGCATTATGTCATCCTTTTAAGGCTAGTATAGTGGCTACTTATTTTATGGAAAAAAATTCAAAAGCTAAATGGAAACCCAAATATTATTCTATGTGACATCGATCCCATTTTCACTGGAAATTTTCGGACATAATTACTTTCTTGCCTTGGTATGCAATTATCTCGTAGATCATGTTATCATTTTCAATGTGAGGGGAAAATTGAGAAAGTGAACAATTTTTTGGAAGGATACCTTCATCACTTTGTATATAACAAAAAAACACAATAGTTCAACTGGTTACCTCTAGTTGAATGGTGGTATAAAACTTCCTTTCATACAGTAACAAAAATTACCCCATATATATAACTTTATGGATATAATCCA
This sequence comes from Pinus albicaulis, assembly GCA_034641835.2. Classification (NCBI taxonomy): domain Eukaryota; kingdom Viridiplantae; phylum Streptophyta; class Pinopsida; order Pinales; family Pinaceae; genus Pinus; species Pinus albicaulis. The sequence continues at coordinate 1,334,602,648 of CM076580.1, read as the reverse complement.
CCATCCATCACAGTATATTTAAGAGAAAAATATAATGTTAAAGCAGTGAAAGATCACATTGAGCATCAACAAAAAGTTGTTCAACTCTTAAATGATAACATCACTCTTTCACAGAATTGAATGAAACAACCAGAAGATCAACATCGCAGTGAAAGACGTTTTGATGTAGGTGATTGGGTATATTTAAGGCTACAATCATAGAAACAAATGCCCCTCAATAAAGGTAAGAAAGATAATAAATTATCACCCAAGCACTATGGTCCCAATAACGTGTTGCAAAATATTGGTACTATGGCCTACAAATTGGAGCTCTCTACATATTCCTGAGTATACCTAGTTTTCCATGTTTCATGATTATAGAAGGTTATTGGTAAAAAGCTCTCAATTCAAACATTGTTTCCAAAACTTGCGAAGAACAAAAAATCATATTTAAGTCTGAAGTATTAATAGAAATAAGAAACTACAGAAATAAGAACCTGATAGCTACAAAATAGATTAATTTCATAGTATATAATTAAGTGGAAGAACTTACCCATTGAATAATCCACATGGGAGGATGATAATTTCATAAAAAATAATTCATAACTACTCAAGTGTTGAGGACAACACTTTCTTTAAGGAGAGGAGCATGTTAGGTCCCTATAAAAATAGTGTATTCCCCTTATTTTTATTGTTAGTGTAGCCCCATATTTCTATTTTTGTCACCACGTATCCCCCATTATTATTTTTGTGCCCCATGGACTCCAACTATTGTTATTTTTGTACCCTTACATTATTATTTTATGTAGGCTCTAATTATATTGTGATCCCTTAGACTCCTATATGTACCAAAGGGTTGTTATCATTTGTATTGTCGAATAATTGTTCATTTATTTAATGTAAAGGATGTTTCCCCCTTAAAGAGGACAATATTTAAGTCATTGATCTTTTTTTCTTCTATTATTTGAGTTGTTTGCATAACAATTTTATGGTTTCCATTGATTCCTAGGAGTACTTGACCAATATCCTTATACTTCAACCTAAGACCAAGTTCAATGGATATCCTGTCATCCTAAGGATACCTTGGTTATCTATTACTAATTCGTATATCAGTTGTAGAGCTGAGAAAATGATAATCAAAGATGAGTATCTCATAAATTAACTCGCATTATACCCCCATGCTTGATCCATTATTGAGCATGACTTTCCTATGTGGGTAGAGGAGGAAGACGATGAAGAATTAAATCAGTTATCCCCCTACCCATTATGTATTTTAGAATCCATTATTGTAAGCATGAATTTGGATGAAGATAATCTTATTAATAATTTTTTTCAAAAAAATCATCCCCCTACCATGCAAATTTATGAATTAGAAGAGAATTCTTTAGGAAAAACTAAAAAGATTCCATGGGAAGAATTACTCATTGTTGGTTTTGATCAAGGCCGTGTCAAAATTGTGGAAATAAACCCACATATATCCCTAAAAATTAGTCCTTCCGTTTCAACATAATAAGAGGAAAAACTTATCATTGTCTTAAGGTAGCACCTTTGTTTTATGGGATTTATGATTACAGACAAAGGTATGTCCCCTAGGTTTGGTGGTTAACCTAGAACAACAAAGAGATAAGAAACTCAATTATTTTCCTTAAAGTAAATATATGAAGGAGTAAGGCTTACCCACAAACTGTCACTCACTTCACTCCTTCTTTATCTTGGAAGCTCCAATTTCCAAAATTATAACCTACATAGTCAAATATAAAAAGCCAAGAAAGTACGAGATCTGTGAAGTATCATCTAACTATTGTATTTAATAGATCAAAATGGTATTGAAATAAGTTAAATAATAACATAACATATAAGAAAACAAATAATTTTTTGCATTAATATAAATGGAAGGAGATTACAACCATAATTAGCAGTTGACCTTGTAGAAGAGCTCCTAGAAGTTGTTAACTCATCCTTTACTTGTCACAATATGCACCTCTAGTCACGTTGTGCATGAGATGATAACTAATTACTGCATCATAATAAGGGCATAAGCACTCTCCAAATACAACCATTACCTCTTCCATATGATAGGGTAAACATATAGAAGAGTGGGGTAAGTTGGGAGTTCTTACACAATTACCATTCTAAGGTTTTATATCCACCTTTGATGGAGGGATAAGATCAAATAATAAGTGGTGAAAACTCGAAAGTAGGGTAGGATAGGATGCAAATGTAAATCCAAGGTATGTAGTTTAAACATCTTGTAGAAACTCATATGATCTAAAACTTCAGCAATCCTGAGCATTCTCCCAGAATTCTAGAACCAGTGTAGGTGCAAAGGAGTACAACCTATTGGTGACCAAAGCTTGCCATAGTGGAGAAACATATAGGTTATCACACCCCAGTAGGCTTGCAGGGAGCGTTGGTCCTAAAACTGGCTCAAATAATTATATTGGGGTTTAAATATTGAGGATGAAATGTACATGCTTAATTCTTTGTGAAATATGATGACATGGACAATAAGTTGTTTATTGATCCCATTAGAAATCTCACTTGATCGAATGTTACAAAATGGCCTACAAAAACCCTGATTCCTTCACTTGAGATTATAATGAAATGAAAGGGGTGCATATGTTAGTTTGTACACATCATGTGTAGATCAAAGAAGACCACACCCCTATTCTCTAGCCCTAATGAAGGATGAACCCTGCCATTAAAGACATAGTGAAAACAAAATTGTAGAAATTGTTAGATTTACAATTCATTTACCATATTCAGATAGTGATTGGGTATCACCCTTTTTTGTTATTCCCAAAGAGAATGGGAAATTTAGTGTTTATGTTGATTACCTAGAACATACTATGGCTTCCAAGAAAAATAATTTTACGTCACCTTATATTCATCATTTTTTGGATGAGCTTGCAGGGAAAATGTTATTTTCATTTTTGGAAGGTTTCAATCGGTACAATCATATCCAAAGCAGTCCTAAAGACCAATATAATGACCTTCACATGTGCATGGGGGAATTTTTCATATAGGCTCCTTCCTTCTAGATTGTCTAATTCCCATTCTACCTTTGAAAGATAAGTATTGTGTCTTTTTGCTGATATTTTTCATGACTTGGTTGAAATTTATATGCGTGACTTCAATATTTATGGAGATGCATTCCATGAAGCTCTCTCTAAATTGTCTAAATTTTTGAAAATATGCATTGAAATGAATCTCTCTTTAAGTCCAAGAAAGTGTGACTTTTTTATGAATATAGGGATTTATATAGGCTACTTCCTCTCTAAGGAAGGGATTGAAGTTAACCCTAAAAATACTTACATTGTCAAAAGAGTCTATGTTCCTTAGAAAAAAAGGGATGTTAGGATCTTCCTAGGACTCTTTGGACATTATAGGAGATTTATCAAGGATTTTAGTAAAATGGCCTCACCTTTATTTAGTTTTCTAGAAAAATATTTAATTTTTTTTGGACAGACCAGTGTCAATAATCATTTGAAGAACTCAAGAGGAAGTTAACAACTACACTAGTTCTTAGGGGCCCAAACTGGGCCTTTGATTTTCATATTCAGACCGATACATGTGATAAAGTTTTAGGGGAACCCTTGGGATATTTGGAAGGTGTGTTTCCTCAATATATCTATATCATTTGTATTAATTTCTCTAAGGTTGAACTGAATTATAAAGTTACTGAAAAATAACTCTTTTTTATTATACATTCCTTGAATTATTTTAGACATTACATTACAGGGTACCAATTTTTTGAGAAAACTGATCATTAAACCATTAATTTTTCATGAAATAAATTGGTGTCAACGCTAGGATTATTATATAGTTATTTCTATTACAATATTTTTATCCAACCATTTTTGACAAGCTAGGGAAGGAGAATGTAGTTGCAGATTTCTTTTCTAGAGTAACCTTGTTAAGAGAGAATGAAGAGAGGATATATGATCATCTACTATATGATCACTTATTTTCCATATCATTATTAGTACTTATTTTTATTGAAATAACAAACTTCTTCATTGTTGGACAATTTTCTCGTAGTTTTTGCTCCAACGAAAAGAGCAAAACTATTAGGTGGAGCACCCCTTAAACTTAGATTCGAGGAAACCTTTTCAATTTGGGATCATATAAATTTTTGAGGAGTTGTGTAAGGTAAGATGAAGTATTTTATAACCTCTTAGCATTCCATGATGGACCCTATGGGGGCCACTTTTATACCAAGAGGAAAACCTTCAAGATTCTCTAAGTAGGATACTATTTGCCTACCCTTCACCAAGATCCTAAGAGGTACATTGCTCTATGTGATGAGTTCCAGAGGATTGGTAATCCCACTTAAAAGGATGAAATTCCACCACAATATCAAGTGTATCTTGAGCCATTTGAGAAGTGGGGCATGGATTTCATTCGTCCTATTGACCCTCTATCTGGAAAAAAGAGGTATATTTTTTTAGATCAATGTCTTTTGTATTAATAACATCATTATGATTTGTTCGACATTTCGAACCAACTAATGTGGTTCATCATTAGGAAAATGTGAAATAATTAATCGATATTCATGAATAAATATAATGGATGCATCATTTCCTGGAAATAATCGTGAAAAACTAGCTGTTAAAAACTAGTCGTTAACGAACTAGGTAATTAGTTAGTTAGCTATTACTGGATATATTTCAAATCATTTTCTATGAAATATTTATTAATTAGGTTGACAAATAATACCAAATAATACCAAATAATGTTATTAATGAGTAAGGGGTATTATAATAATAATAAAAAGGGGAAAATGAAATTATAGTATCAATATCATATAAATATTATCAAGATTAAAAATATAGGTTATTAGGATTATAAATATTTTAACTAAATATATTAGTAAAAAGAATAAGGATGAAGGGGGAGAATAAAAACAAAAAATTATAAATTAATAATGAAAATATTATAATAATGAGGAAGAAGATTTAAGAATATAATAAAAACCAAAGAAAGAGATAAGGGATTTTTATTAAAATAAGGAATAAGATAAGAGTTAGAAAAAAATGGAAATAAAACCATGAAATAAACCTAAAAACCTAATGCACAAAGGGGTCAAGCAAGGGGAGAAAAATCAAATTGAGAGAGTCAAAGTCTAGCTCTTACTTAATTTACAACCATCATCCCTGTTGAGATTCCTAGCATGTCTCTCTATCTAAATAGCCTCTCTAATATTCCTATGGTGGAAATGATCTATGATAGAAAGGACCTTGCAGTCGTCAATACAGATATGATGACAGCATTTTTTTGCATGTTCAGCAAGAGCCAATGTGGGAGAATGATTGTGCCTAATGTCTAAGCTGATAGATTATTATATGTACATATTACCTAATAAAGTGGGATGAAGTGAAGTTATTTCAAGTACCAACAAAACAAAAAGTGCCAAAATTCATAAAGGAGAACATATTCTACAAATTTAGCTTCTCAAGGGAGCTAGTCAGTAACCCAAGAACTCAATTCACTTCTAATTTGATAGTGGGGATAATAATGTTGCATAACATCAAGCATAGGAATTCCACCCCATATCACCTTCAGGAAAATATTTGAGTGGAAGTGACCAAAAGAGCATTGGAATGCATCTTGACCAAGGGTGTTGGAAACAATAAGTATTGGGCAACCAAACTTGTTTAGACTACTTGAGCCTGCAATACGAAAACAACTTGATTTGTCCCCTCCAAGTCAATTTATGGTAAAAAATTACTAGTGTCCACCAAATTTGAGTATAAGACCTTAATTATGGTAGCACAACTTGATCTAGAAATCACAAGAGCTCAAGAAGAGAGGCTACATTATATGAATTCCATTTATTAACTGGCGATGTAGGCTCTTATTCATACTAAATTTGTTCAATTAAAGAGAAAAATTTGGCATGAAAATCACATTAGGGGGAAGTCCTTCTAGGAAGGTGACTGGGCCCTCCTATATGAATCCAAATTCAAGTAATTCAAAGGGAAATTAATGACAAGATGTTTGGGTCCTTACTTGGTGGATAAGTTCCATGGAAATGGCTCTATTTAGATGTGAGGAGAAGATCCCACTTTCTAGCAATGGTTGTAGGTTGAAAATCCTATAAGAAGATTCTATCAAAGGATGAATTTATGACTTAATAAGCAGAGAATTGAATGTGATAGGAAGCCTCAAAACTCCCAATCCAATTATCCCTTGATAAGAAGAAAAGGAAGAAAAAAATAAAAAATTAATAAAAATCCCCATGCGAAAACCTCCAAGAGGCAGCTCAGGAAATCTCTGCCTGAAAACCTTCATGATGCACGGAAAGAGTCTAAAAAAAGAAAAATGAAAAATGGAATAAAAATATCCTTAGGTGAAAACATCCTTTGAGGCACATGGGGCAATCCTAGTAGGTTGGAAACATCCTCTAAGACAACCTATAGGTCTCAAAACATTAAAAAATACAAAAAAAAAATACAAAAAAAAAATGAAAGTGAAAGGGGGCCCTTAGATTATTCATTCTAACATTTTTGTAGGTAAAACATGGTTCCAATGATAATTAAATAAGCTCAAAACACTCATAGAAGAAACACCAAATTTGACCTTCACACACTTCCACCAATATCTTTGAGTCCAATCCATCCATCCGTTTAGCTCCCCATAATTCTGAGGCTGAAGACAGAATCCCGAAGGCAACATAAAAACCATGTCGGGCTTAGGATCTAGCCCTGCTAGACCCAAAGAGGGATCTCGTTGTTATATATAGCTTTGTTTATTGGGAATTTTAGGCTAGTTAATAGATGCATATTTTGGATTTTGAATTTAGTTTTGTGAGAAAATGAAAGGGAAAAGTCTATTGGGGAATGGAGTCAAAGGGCTTGGGTGATCAATTTGTAGGAGTATCAAACATGACTGAAACAGGGCCAGCTATGTGTACTACTTTGGATCTTTGAGGATTAAATAGATTGGGAAGATAAAAGAAGTGTGGAATTTCAGTAGGAAATGAGGAGTAAATAAGAATTCCTCAATTATACTAGAATGTAAAGTTCAACAGAAATAGAGGAGAAATTAAGAATTCCTCGATGTGGCGTCAATAGAGTATATAGACTATTGTAAACATAGCCAAAATAGGATGCTCTAGATAACAAATCATATTCTTCATTTTCTTCTTTACAATAAGAATTCAGAAATATTGAGAAAGGAAGACAATCGAAAAACACATAAAAATAGGAGGAAAATTCATCATTTTAGACACCACATGAATCCTAAATATCTCATCTTGTATTACTTTGCAAATAGCCACTTGAAACTTAGTGAACTAATTTCCAGAATAGGATTTTTTCCCATTAAAATTCCCCACCCCCCCCCTAAATTCTACTTCGAACACATGAAGTATTTAACTGAAAACTAGAATCATTGTCGCATCTATTTCAGCAACCTGTTATTATCTACAAAGTAAGCAAAACTTTACAAGTGTGATCATGCAGTGGCCATGATAAGATAGTTATGACATCAGGCCCCACTCTTCGAGAAAACCATTGCTGGATAATTGAATTTGGTGTTGTGCTGGCTGATTCAGATGATTTGATTGTTGTGTTGGCCATCATGATGGAAATTATATTTCTAACTGCCTCTGTCTTTACCATGTTGGTTACTGTTGTAGTGAAGTTTTAAAAGGAAACCCACTATCCATTTATAACTGATGCAAAACCCTGTTTGAATTACCGGTCATTAGAATGCAATGCAATCGTAGACTCTGGTTGGCCAGGTAGGTCGACGTGGAGCAGTGGGGATGGGGAGATGTAGGTGGACATGGATTAGTGGTGGCAGGAGTCTGTAGGTTGATGTGGAGCAACATATTGGTGGAGGGCTTGTCAATGTGGAGCAACAGTGGCGGGAGATGGCAAGTGGATGAGGAGCCGAGGTGGAAAGAGTCAACGTGGATTGGTAGTGGTTTTTTTGCTAGGGGGAGTGGTAAGAGGTTTCGGCAAATGGGGGTGTGAAACTCCCTGGGGCCGCCACGTAAGCGTAGGGCCCGTGCCATGAAACATCCCATTTCGAACACCCCCCCCAGATGGTAAAGCTCAGATGGAGAGGGGGGGGAGGGGCATGAAAACATGCGTGGACTGGCAGATGGGAAGCAGGGTAAGGCAAATGAGCAGGTAGGTGAGTGGAATTTAATAAGGTGTGGGTTGACATGTTTGTCAGGTAGCAGAGGATAATGTGACGGGATGGTGGGGTGTAAACTTTTTTGGGGATGACACATGGGTGTAGGAGACCGAAACCATTTATTTTGGACCCTCCATATAGTAAATTTTGAATGGTACAATGGGGGGAGGGCAAAAAATTATATGGGCTATTGCATGCAAAGTGGGGGTTTAATATGGGAGAATAGATGACAAATATTTCTATGATGGAAGGAGCAAGGTTCATATCATAAAAATATGGAAAATGGTAATGTAAATCCTGAAACATTTTCATTAGGGCTTTGAAGGCTTAATGAGATGGATATGTGTTGAATAATATATTTAGGCTTAGCTTGGTCTATATGGAGAATATAGTAGTTATCCATGTATTATAACTAGGACAAGTTGTAAAGTCTCTTTCAAAGTATTTCCTCCAAGTTCCTGTAAAGGGATTTCAGAACCAAAGAGAAGCCATTTTTTTCCCTTTTTGACAACAGCTTCGTTATTGTAAATAAATGACAGCCATGGGAAATTATTAGCAATATGAAATATCTGAAAAGAATAATCAGTCACCTTTTGATACTATAGATTATAGGATACTAACAGTGGCTCCAGATGGGGATGGCACTTCTCCAAGTGAAGTGTCAAGAACACCATAGAATAGTGGCTGAATCCATTGGGCTGATCCAAAATTTGCAATCTGATTTGCTATAAAACCTTTGGGGATGAAATTCTTCAAGCTGAAATATGAACTCTCTGCGACTAAAGTCTGTTACACAATTCAATGGAAAACTAAAAAGCAATCTAAAACTAAAACTGGAAAAATGCTCAAAGTACTGCTCTTATTTGCACAACTACCTACTCTATTCTAATAAAAAATTATCCCATCAAATAATAATCATATTTCCAATGTAACCAGTCAATAAAATGAGTGCTTAACTAATTCTTTTTCACTTTCTTAAGCAGGCAGAAAAAGGAAAATAACCACTCTCCTTTTAATTGTCGTTGAACATAAATGTTCAACATTTTCCTTGAATTCTGCCACAAACCATCCATGCCATAACATACTCCTTATTTAAATGATTCTAAGAGGGAAGCAAAAGGATCGTGGAAGAATTCTTGGTCCTGAGGTTTCAGATAACAAGCTTCATCTAGGACTACTCTTGGATCCTAGTTATTATGCTCAGGATCATTCTCATAGAGAATATTTAAATATTCTTCATGATTATCTGATATGGCATCTTCATTTTATAGCAATATGTTGTCTTCCAGGAAATCTTATATATCTTGACTAATATTTCTAAATTTTTTCTGAAGACCATCATTTTGATGAGTGAAAGTAATTTCCATCAATAAGCCTTCTTGAGAATGTAAAACAACATCAGCATCAATTTTTTCTACATTTGTTTCTTCATGATGAACAACTTCAGTACATAAATCAGCAGTAGAACAAATAGAATTGGTCTCCTGATCACATAAAAATTGAGAGCTTGGTTGCATGCTTAGAATCTGATTAATTTCTTCTTCAGTTAAAGGAGGAGGTAGTCTTTGGATTAAAAAACAATTTTTTTCTTTCTCTCGTGAAGACTGATCATGATAGCGAATGTATTCTTTAGCTTTATACAAAAGAGAAGATGAATTATAATTTGTCTCCAAACGGAGATCTTGTGGATCTACTTTCATTTCTTGATTGATTTCATCTTCGACTAACTTCTCTTGTTCATCATGACAATTAACTTGAGAATGAAATCCATAAAGTGCCTCTAAGAGATCCTCATCATTCATATCTTCTAGATCTTCATCGATACTTCAATGTATTGTATGAAATCTTCAAACTGACCACAAAAATTTTCCACTAATGAAAAGGATGGATAAAATTCTTTATAATGCCCATAAAACACTTTGTGGAATTCCTTTGAAGAAAACAACCTACCAGGGTTTAAACCTTCATACCATTTCCTCGCTTTTCCTTCTAATGTTGCCATGAACATCTTCATGTGCCAGTCCTCATGCCATTAAAATTTCAACTTCGATGAACGTATATGCAATTTAATGAGATGTAATAAAGCATCATCAAAATTCTCATATTGAAAAATAAGAAGATTTATTTGTCAATTTACCCGAGGCATTTTGTTTGGGAATCCTGGAATGTAATCTTTGTTCATTGGAGCATATCTCCTTGCAATTGATTCCATCTTGAGATTTTGGAGTCACCTGTGAATCTCTACTTCTGGATTTTTCTACCAATGGAGTCACCAGGTGAATGGAACAACCTTTTGCTGTTTGAATTTTGTTCACCATAAAAATTCAAAACTGAAACTTGAAGTGCATTCCTAGAGAAAGTCCCCAGCATTGTCGCCACTATGTTAGCTCCGCATAATTTCGAGGCTGAAGACAGAATCCTGGAGGCAACATAAAAATTGATTCGGGCGTAGGATCTAGCTCTCCTATACCTAGAGAGGGATCTCTTTGTTAGATATAGCTTTGTTGATTGGGCATTTTAGGCTAGTTAATAGATGCAGAGTTTGGATTTTAAATTTTGTTTGGTGAAGAAATGTAAGGAAAAATGCCATTGGCTAATGGAGTTAAAGGGCTTGGGAAATCAATTTGAAGGAGTATCAGTTATGAGTGAAACAAGGCAAGCTATGTGTACTACTTTGGATCTTGAGGATTAAATGGACTGGAAAGACAAAAGAAGAGTGGAATTTCAGTAGAAACTAAGGAGTAATTAAAAAGTCCTCAATTAGAATAGAATGTAAAGTTCAACAAAAACTGAGGAGCAGTTAAGAATTCATCGATCTGGCATCAGTAGAAAACATAGACTATTGTAAACACAACCAGAATAGGGTGCTCTAGATATCAAATCCTATTCTTCATTTTCTGCTTTACAATAAGTATTCAGAAATACTTAGAAAGGAATAAAATACAAAAACACATAAAAACAGGAGGAAACTTCACCATTTCAGACACCACATGAATTTGAACAACTCATTTTGTATTTCTTTGCAAATAGTCACTTGAAAATTAGTGAACCACTTTCTAGAATAGGACTATTACCCATTACCATTCCTGCCCCCCTCCCCGCCCCCCTTCTACTTCGAATACATGAAGTATTTAGCTGAAAACTACACCGATTGTCACATCTATTTCTGCAATATATTGTTATCTAAAAAGTAAGAAAATTTTTACAAGTGTGATCATGGAGTGGACCTGATAAGATAAGTTGTACATCAGGCCCTACTCTTCCAGAAAAATTTTGATGGATAATTGAATCTGGTGCTACACTGGATGATTTAGCTGATTTGATTGTTGTGTTAGCCATCATGATGGCCATTATCTTTCTAACTTCCTCTGTCATTACTGCGTCAGTTACTATTGTAGTGAATTTTGAAATGGAAAGCCACTGTCCATTTATAACCGATGCAAAATCTTGTTTGAATTATCGATCATCAGAATGCAACGTCGTCGTAGACTTTGGTTGGCTAGGTAGGTCGATGTGGAGCAATGGGGACGGGGGGTTGTAGGTTGACATAGAGCAGTGATGGCGAGAGTCTACAGGATGGAATGGACCAGTGAATTGGTGGATGGTTTTTTAATGTCGAGTAGCGATGGCAGGAGCTGGTAGGTGGATGAGGAGATGAGGTGGTAGGAGTTGACGTGGATCAGTAGTGGTTTTATTGCGGTCGGAAAAAATGGTTTCCAGGGGACTATCAGAGTGGTAGGAGGTTTTGGCGAAGGGGGGTGTGAAATTCTCTCGGGCCACCACATAAGGGTAGGGCCCGAGCCATGAAACTACCCATTTCAAACCCCCCCCCCCCCCCACCCCCACCCGGTGGTAAAGCTCGAATGGAGGGGGGGGGGGGCGAAAACATAAGCGAATCATCAAATCAGAAGTAGTGTAAGGCAGATGAGTGGGTAGGTGAGTGTAATTTAACATGCTGTGGGTTGACAGGCTTGTTGAGTAGTAGAGGATAATGTGACGAGATGGTGGGGTGCAAAATTTTCTAGGGATGACACGTGGGTGTAGGAGACTAAAACCATTTATTTTGAACCCTCCAAACAGGAAATTTTGAATGGTACAAGGGGGGGTTAAAAACTGATATGGGCTATTGGATGTGAAGCGAGGGTTTAATATGGGCAAATAGATGATGGAGATTTCTATGATGGAACTTGGAGCAAGGTTTATATCACAAAAATATGGAAAATGGTAATGTAAAGCCTGAAAAGTTTGTGTTAGGGTTTTGAAGGCTTAATGAGATGGATAAGCACTGAATAATATATTTAGGGTTAGCTTGGTATATATGGAGAATATAGTAGTTAGCCATGTATTAGAACTAGGATAAGTTCTAAAGTCTCTTTCAAAGTATTTCCTCCATGCGCCTATAAAGGGATTTCCAAACATAAGAAAAGACATCCTTTACCCTCTTTGACAACAACTTCATTATTGGAAATAAATGATAGCCGTGGGACATTATTGACAATATGAAAGATCTGAAAAGAATAATCAGTCACCTTGTGATACTATAGATTATAGGATACTAACACATCCCATGACCATTTCCAAGTTTCTTACTTCGTTTCTTAACCCCACTGAATTTAATCTATCATTTCCCTGAAATGTGATATGATAGTCTTGTACTTCTATAGGAATCTAATCAATATGAAAGGAATAAGAATATTGAATTTTTTCCCATTAGATCAAGGGAGGGGACTCATGAAAGTCAAATCATCCATCCATTCCATTAGTTTCCATCCTTTCCACCATTATTCGACTCACCATCCCTTAAGAACATAATCCCCCATCTTCTTTCTACCCATTTCCGTAAAAAAAAAACTTCCTATCCTCCATCACCAACCTTCCCATGGAGTATTCATAATTTTTAAAATAAAAACTCATTGAAAATTGTGATACTAAGGGGTATATCTGATTGCTACAAGAAGAAATACAATACTATAGAAAATTGCATAAAACCTTTAGGGTCACATTTGATACACTAGGCCGAGAGTTTTGGATATTATAAAGTTTTAGGAGGCTCCAACTCTAGTAAAAAGTAGATACAGGACCCCTTAAGGCTTTTTATAGGAGTATTAGTCTTCACCTACAACAACATATGATCAATGGAGGAACTTGTTCTCTTATCACCAAAATCATGGAACTTCAATCAACAATGAAAGATTGAAAAATAAATAAATCTAGTGAAAGGATAAATGAATAAAATATATTTCACCTCAAAGGAAACTTCAAAAAGCTTTATCAATGCTCCAGCAACCTCATGAAAACATCAAATTTAAAATCGTAACCTCAAGGATAATTTTAAGGATGAAGAATTATCTTTAATTTTAAAACATTGGCAAATCTTACAAGTCCCTAATATGTAAATTATAAAATATGTATTGATATATTTGTAAAATTATTCAAATTTATAATGATTTTATATATATTAGCTATATAATTTTGGTGATTTTTAAGCTAAAATAATTTTATATTGTAAAATTTGGCCGAATCATTTTTAGAAAAAATGGAAATTGGTGAGTGTTTTTTTTGGAAAAATCATGAAAAATTAGCCCACCTGAAAATATTAGCCCCTAAAATTTTCCATGCCCAACCTAGAACACCATCAACACAAGAATGATTAGGTAGGCTTAGATATGAAAATCCCTAACCTTTCCGTATTAGCACATTGTGGTTTAAAAAGTGTTATCAATGCATGAGAGAAGAGGTTTTATAAGAGAAGGTTGGTTCAATAGTCTCAACCACATTCGACAATTAATGGAATTTTTATTATTCACCGATCACATGTGTGAAAAAAAGAAAGTTTGATGACTACAAAGAGTGGGATAATGTTCCTATGGTTAGTTTTTGAAGGTGGTAGGTGGGGGCCAACTCACATAGTGCCTTGAGCCCAATCACCCAACCAACAATAGCATAAGTCAGACTCAAGCCACATTCGGCCCAAAAATCATATTTTAGAGACGAGGAGTCCAAATCCTATTGTTGAATTGGACCTACCTATGCCATTATTTTCATACACCATTACAGAAGAGGCTACAAGACCTATACGCTTTTCCTATAGGATAGACACATCCTAGATCCTACTATGAGATATCCCGTTGCTAATCATCAATGAGTAGGGTACTCTGAAAATATTGGGGGTTTTGATGATGAGATTACTCAAGAGTTTGTTGTAGCACTCCAGCCATAAGGAGAAAATAATTCCATCACCATTGTAAGGGGACTCATCATCCATTTGAATGAAGAAGTCATCAACATAGTAACCACACATCCCTCATGTGTGATATGGAGCAAGGAAGAGAGGGAAGAAGTTATCATAGTGAAGAGAAAATGTTTTATTCTAGAACAACATCCTATCGAGGAAATAAATGGATTTATAAGACAAATTTTACCCTATTTTTGGGATGAGGGATCATACCATGTTTTGAAGTACATATCTTGTGAAGGAATACTTAGAATTATCTAGGTATTTCAGTTTTTTATTCTTTACCAAATGATGTTCGAGATGAATCTTCCCATCTAAGACAGATTGAGGATCCTACTTTATTTTCTATCTCACCACAGAGATGATCCAAAACATAGGAGGAGGGAAGCATAAATACATGGCACACCATGGGCTCATAAAATTTATTTTCATAGATGCTTTGGAGGGTATTCAAAACCTTCTGACTTGGGATGACTTTGTGGACATGTAAAAGGAGGCCTTCCTTGAAACACAAGCATAAGGCCAGTTATAACTTGGATACATAGAAACAGAGAAGGGATATACCAAAGAAGAGGCTAAAAAAGAACAAGATGCTAAAGAAGAAGAAGAAGAATACGATAATTAATAAGAAGAAGAGGCTAGAGGAGAAGAAGATGACCTAAAATAAAAACCAAAAAAGGAATTAAAGGAGGAAGAAGGAGAAACAAAGGAAAAAATACAACTAAAAACAAAACAAAAAAGTGCTTAGGAAAGATCCAATCAAGAATACTATGACACCAATAATAGAACATAGGATTTCAGAGCCCATCTGGACATCTTCTAGTCCACAAAATAGAAGGAGAAGGAAGCATAAGAAAAGTACTTCATAGGGGAATCAAGAGGAGGAAGGTGTTGGCACCCTGGAAACCCTAAGTAACCTTGCTAGACCAAAGGTAAATAGGGAAATAAAAACCCCTATATACTTGAATAAAATGAAAATAAATGGAATAAGGAAATGGAAGAAACAACTACACTCTCAAATATCTATCACCATGGAAGAATCAACCAACCAACAAGGGAGGGACCAGGAAAAAGTAAAGAGGAAAATAGAGGAAATAACCTGCATCAAAACTAAAGTTAAATAGTGATAGACCTTGCCAAACACGAAAAATACCATGAATATCTAGACCCCTAAATAGACCACCAAATTGTAAGAAAAATATAAAGTGCTACATTAAGCGAAAACAATGCTGGAGGATGAAATTGAAATGCTACAGGAAGGAAATTTATAGCTACAAGAAGGGGTTGTGGCGATATGAGAGAAACAATTATACAAAAAATAGCCAAATCCCCAACCAGACTTGGGATCCTAACATAAATGGTTTGAGGAAGGGAAGATAGTGCCTAAAAGTTTTTCAGTTCCACTATTCTTTTATCTTGAGAAGGAAACGGGTCGGATGCAAAGGTGGATGCAAATTGAAAAATATAAATTATTTTAGGATGTTGTTCTGATGGAAGAGAATATGAAGAAGAGAATTGTCAGCAATAATCATAGGCTCATTGTTGTAGATCCCATCTTAGAACCATCATACTCTAAGAAAAAAGAGAAGAGAATTTTACCCTTTGAGGATGCCTTCATATTACTAGTAGCTGAAATCCTACAATATTTTTATAGAAGATGGCATACTCTACCACACAATCTGAAAATGAAAGAAAAAAAACTCCCTAGAAAGGCTAAGAAATTCTTTAGATACGAACCCTCTATACAAGAGGATAGTCAAAATATTAGGGACCAATTGGATTGGATTAATGTTCAACCCTCCTCTAATATTGGGATTGCAGGAAAATATGGAATAGGTAGAGGAAAAAACTTGAGTGGGTAGAGATTGAAAAATATACAGGTTTCCAACCTGAAGAAGGAATCCCTTCAGAGGTAGTTTGGGATGTCAGAGAGGCCACTAAGGACATGAATGAAGTAAAATTAAGAGTCTAAGTTTCTTATAGGATAATCAAGACTTTCAATAGTGGTTATAATGGGCCTCCCAAATATGTACAATTCACGTCCCTTATAACCATCCTTCAACACATTTGAATGTCTCTATTTACGTTTAATGACATCGTTTTGAACTATAATGTGTATAGGAAGGTTAAGGAATATTTATCATATATTGTATCCTAATGCATTGAATGTGTAGTACAAGGAGAATTTATTATGCAAGTGCATGTTGGAAACCAACATGACAAAATATAGGAGGTTGATTCCTTGCATCAACCCACCAACAACTTGGTTGGCTTGTGGGTAGTTACTGCCCCTCAATGACTATGCGAATATTTGGAAACAAAATCTAATTTTGTATGAGTTTTAGAGGGAACCAACTGTCCCATCAAGGAGGTTTCCCCTCATTAATTTTTTTATAAATAAAGGCGCTTAGCAACTCAGTAGGATTCAAATTTTTAGAGGAAGATGATGACTAGAGAGAAAGTGATTTCTCCTTGTTATTTACAATGTCATGTTATGTATTAAGCAATTTATGAGATCGATAAAAAGGATAAATTTTCCTCCATTATGAGCTTGTTTTAAGGGAGATGATTTTCCTTGGGTTAGGGCCCAAACCAAGCACTCAAGCACCTCTCTTGTATATTTTTTAAGCATTTGTGTTTCTGCACTTAGCCTACTTGTGTCTCCTTTTGCAAATATGTTTATATGAAAAAAAAAATTCATTGTAGGTTGATCATTACATTATCCTAATAATATTGGTTGTAGGCCTTATGGGGACAATAAAAGAAATATAAACTTTATTTTATGCAATAGTTAGATTCTAGTTTAAATTCAACTCATCCTTTCCTATGTATTTTTATTTTCTACAATTAGTATTTTAGCAGTCCTTTAATAATGATGCATTTTCTAGTTGAATAATCACTTTACATGCATGTGAGATATATCTAATCATAAGTTAAAACATCATTATTTTCCATCATTAAAGCCATCCGTTATTCCTATTTTCATTTGTTTCTCCAAATTATATATACACAGAACATCGTATTATAGAGTTATAACAGATTGTTAGTTTCCTTTTACCCGGTGTTAAATATGGGCTACTAGGTATATATAAGCTTTCCAAGGTCATTTACACTCTTTCACAACCTCCTACTACATTCTCCCACCTTTATACCACTTCTAAAACCATTATATCACTCTCATATGCAATCCTGTAGCAATAAACGACATCTTCTGGCATCTTGTAACATCTTGGAGAAGTTTTGTAACACTTCACAAAATTGATCTGAAATCGACTAGAATTGATTCGTAGGCCTATTTTTTTTCTTTTTTTCAATTTAAAATATCCCCTAAGCCTTGGAATCAAACATGAATAGACCTGAGACCCTTTCGACATCATTCATTCATTAGTGCAGCGTTAAATATATGATTAGGGTTTACTTCTTTGGTTATGACTTAAGTAGCATAGAAATGGTTTACATTCGCTTATTTTGATAATTTGATGGTTTATATAAATAGAATATATTTTATCTTGGTTGCAATAGTGTAGGTTGTATTTCTTGCAAGATATATTACAGCCACTGCATTTGTGCAACTACGTAGGGTTTAATCTCCTATCATTTATCTTTTGCAAAAAAGATTAGGATTTATTTTCTAGCCTTTGTTTGCATGCAAATATATTAGTCCTTCCTTCATGTAGTTGGACAAGTAATTCTTCAATTGTTTCTTTTTATTGAAAATTTAAGTTCAGTATTTTTCCTTCTTTGGAATTTTGGAAAATGGTCTCTGCATATTTCAGTTCAATCCATTGCTTCACAACATAGGTAGAAATCTTTCTTACTGTGCATATAACACTGTCACATTTTAAGTTTGTATGATCTAAAAATTTGTAAATTAATTTTGGTAGCCCTGAGAGTTGCAACATTATTTTTGTAATCCTAGGACTCATCAAAATTAAACAATTGTATATAGTAAATTACATATTTACTATTTAACATATATTTAACATAAAAGATAATTTAAACTAATAATGTTACTTTAATTTTATAATTATAATAAATTAATATAGCTATGTGTATATCTATATGTCTAGTATTAATAATATAAGAATATAATATCAATACATATTCAAATGATATAGATATTCCTTACATATATTTCATTGAACAATAAATTTGAAGAAAGTTGAAAAGGAATTAATCACATTTATTAAAAAACAAGGCATATTTCCATGTTGCAAAGAGAAAGATAAAAATATAGAGTGGTTGTTAATTAATTTAAAAATATACAGATCTCTCTCTCCATATCTATATGTCACTTTCTCCCTCCCTTTCTTTCTCTCTTTCTCCCCCTCGTCTTCTCTCCCTCTCTTTTCCCCTCTATTCCCATGACCCTCCTTATGTCTCCCTCTCCCTTCTCTCTCCCTCTCCCATATCTCCCTCATTCTCTCTTCCCTTTCCCCTCTCTTCCCCCTACACTCCCTCCCTCCATCGCTCTCTCCTCATTCACTCTCCATATCCACCTCTCTCTTTCTTATTTCAACTCTATGTCTATCTTCTTTGACTATCTATCACTCTCTCTAACCTCTCTCAATCCACCTTGCCTCATCCTCTCACTCCCTCCAAGTTTACTTCCATTTCTCTACATCTCTCTATCCCATTCTCTATCAATTTATTTCCATTTCAAAAAAATTCTATGTCTCTTGCTCGCTCGCTCTCGCTCTCTCTCTCTCTCTCTCTCTCTCTCTCTCTCTCTCTCTCTCTCTCTCTCATTGTATCTATCTTTCACTCCCCAATTTCTCCCATTTCCTCTCACACTCCCTTTTTCACTCTCTTCCTCCCCCTTTCTCCCCCTAGCTCTATAATTTTTTCTCTCCTTGTCTCCTAATCTATCTCTCTATCTCTCCAACCCACTCTCTCTATATATCTATTTTGGACTATATCTCTCTTAATATCTACCTACCTCTCATTATCTCCCTATTACTCTTTCTCTATGTCTCAATATCTCTCCTCAAACTCTTTCTCCCTCAATCCTTTCTATACCTCCCTTACTCAACCCCCCTTCTCTCCATCTTTGTCTCCCCTTCTATCCCTTCCTTCCTTACTCCCCCTTCTCTCCCTCTCTCCCTCCCTTAGTCCCCCTTCTCTCCCTGTCTCTATATGTACTTCCCTGTCTCCTCCATTCCTATCTACACTCTTCCTATTTCCCTTATGTTATCAACCTCTTTCTCTGACTAGGGTTATTCCTCTTGAGTCACTATGTTTTGGAACTTTTTCCCTATATTTGAATACTAGTTTCCTGAGTGTTTATCCCCAACCGCATGCACAATGACATGTAGTTGTGGATAAATAATGGGAAAAAGCGTAGTCAAAGCCATTGGAAAAGGTTGACAACATATTAACTGAAGAGGACTAACCCTAGGGAGAAAAATAGGGTGATAACACCTTACTCTCTATTTCTATCTTTTTCTCCCTCATAACTCAAGCTATCTCTCTCAACATGTCCCTCTATTTCTATATATCTCTTATTTCCTTTGTATTTTTCTCTTATTTGATTCATCTCCCTCTATCTCCTTCCTCCATCTCTATTTATTTCTCCCCTCTCTCTTACCCATTTTCTCTCTCTCCCCCCTCACACACACTCTCTCTCGATATCTACATTTTTCTCTCACTCCATATTTCTATGTCTTCCCCTCACTCGCAATCACCTCTCCTTCTCATTCGCTCTCTTTATCTTCCTCCTCCACTCTATTGTTCCCTCTCTCCCACCTACAATTCTACCTTGGTCTCCCTATCTATTTATTTCTATCCCTCTATGCCTAACTATAACAACTATCTCTCTTTATTTTCCTTTCTATCTATCCCTCCTTTGATCCCCAAATCCTTCCTTCACAAAACCCCCATTCAGCTCTATCTCCCCCTCTCTCCCTCATTTCCTATCCTCTACCTCCCTATATCCCCCCCCCGCTCTCTCTCTCTCTCTCTCTCTCTCTTCCTCTGAAACTACATCTCTATGTCCATGTGTGTGTGTGTCTTCTACCCTATTTTTGTTCCTCTAGCTACCATTTATATATTTGAATTTATCTCTCTCTTTCTCTCCTTATATCCCTCCCACACATTCTCTATCTCTCTACCTCTCTCTTCCCCTCGATATCCATCTCTATGACTCTCTCTCTCTCTCGCTCTCGCTCTTTGTTCCCACCAATATCTCCCCCAATCTCTCTCCCTCTTTCCTTCTCATCTAAATTTATTTATATTTCCCTCCTCTTTCGTTCTCCATATCCCTCTTTACTCACCCTTTATCCCTCTGATTCTCTCCACTCCTCACATCTCATTCCTATATTTTGTGAACCTTGCGTTAGTTCGTGTTACAAAAAAAAACACCTTCCAAATCTCTCTCTCTCCCCCCCAACTCTCTCTAACCTCAATCACTATCTCTATATCCCTCCCTTTATCCTTCTTTATCTATCCCTTATCCTCTCTCACTTCCTTCCTACTATATGATATCTTTGTCACACACTCTTCCTCTCTCATCCTATCCACATTATCCCTCTCTCTCTATTTCTCTCACCACAAATATCACTCACACACACACTATATCTCTCCTCTATCTCCATTTATCTCTCTCTCTCTCTTTGTGTCTCTCTATCCCTCCTTAATAAAAACCCCCATCCAAACTGTGTCTCTCTCTTCCTACCTATTGTAATCTAGTAGAAAGTAAGAATCAGTTGCCAATAATAAAGACAAAAAGTAACTACATATTCATATGCATTATAAGAAAGAATGAAGATACACAAGGTCGTGGAGAACCAACAAACAAAAAATTATATTATATAATATCAACAAACGATTACAACCAGTACATACTCTCATCTGTGTGTGTGTGTGTGTGTGTGTGTGTATCTCTTGAATGGCTACAATAGCTTAATTTCCAGAACCAAGTTTACCCAACCGACCTGATTAATCAACCTAACTGAAAGGGTTGACCAAATTACAATATATACTTTCTTATCAATTCAAATAGGCTAGTCGATTACTTTGAGTAGCCCTTCTAACATTTCCCAAACCCTGAATTCCTTCTTTTTAAAAAAGAAGGCGGATATTTGGATACTTACAAAATTTGAAAATTTGATACAAAATATGTGAGTAGAAAGATGAATATAAATTTGTTGGTGAAATTAAGGTCATGGTGTTTTTGATAGCGAAAGTTGTAATCTGGTGATTCAGAAGATATTAGATCAACAAATATTGAAGGTTGGAAATGTATTGAAGGTTGATCAGTTATTGGTGCTTTTGTTTTTTCAAGATAACTTAAGATGTAGATTCATATTATTTGGATTTCCCTCGGTCACAATTTAGATCCCTCTAATTCAATTTTTTGTATAAATGGATGTTGCTCAGATCTAGGGCCACATTTTGATGCACTTGGCTCAAGAAAATCAAACTTTTGCTGAGGATGGGTAGGATCTGTTGATCAATCCTGGAAAAGGACTTTCTCGAAAGATGTGTGATATATAATTAGTGCATGTAGTTAAAGTTGAGTGTCACATATCAACTAGTTTGTTACTGTTTGTTGAGCTTGGAATTCCAATGACTCTAAGTCTGCTTAAAGTTGTACACTTTTGGATAATAAATTCTACTAATACAACCATTGATCAGGTGCACCTTGATGTTCCATTTTTTTTATTTTACCACCCTAGATCCATCTTGAGAGGTATCAAATCTCTAGAGGTGAAAACCTCCTTTTTTAGTGCAAAAGTTGAGGAAAGGTTTTCACCTCAAAAGATTTGATCCCTCTCGGGGCTTGAGAGATCAAGATTTAAGATGGATCTAGGCTAGAGTTTTACACATTTAGAAATAGATTCTTTAAATCACTTTGTTTCAGAGCCGGGCAAGGTTTCAAGCAAGGCGGAAATTAAATCATTCTATTTTGGTGGTGTTTCTCCCAAGGCATAAATTGAATCATTCTAATTTGGTGGTAAGAGTGATTCATTACACATGATGGCATCGATGAAGTCTAAGTAGATGAAAATATTAAAACAAATGGTAGAAAAAAACTAAAATACAGGAGAAATTGAAATCAAACATAAAAATCTATTGCATTTCATCGCAGTTCGTGGCAGTTCATACACGGATATGCTTCATCACAAATACAAAGATGCTTGATCACAAATACAATTCGACACTTTATTTGTGTTAAATTTATATATTTATGGAGAGAAATGATTTTTCATCAGGACCAACATTAGATTAATTAGATTTTAAATTTTAAATATTAAATTTTAAACATTATTTTTACATTTACATTTACCTTTACATGTTTACCTAAGATAGTCAATGCATGTAGTGTACTCAAATACAAACAATAAGTGATCAAACAATTTTGGATGATTCGATTTACTCCTTCCATTATCCAAGCCGCTATATCTCTCCCTAGATCAATTTATTTCCGACTCCTTTTCCTATGCAATTTGATTGTTCAATGTTTTCCTTCTAAGAAATGCAAAAAATATGTATACACTATAAGTGATTAAACAATTTTGGCTGATTCGATTTACTCCTTCCATTATCCAAGCCGCTATATCTCTCCCTAGATCAATTGTATTCCCAACTCCTTTTCCTATGCAATTTGATTGTTCAATGTTTTCCTTCTAAGAAATTCAAAAACTGTGTTGTATTGGCAAAAAGTATCGAATGAACAACTTTTGTGTTCACATTCGATTGTATGAAGTTGATAGGTAGGTTAACAATTGCTAGGGATTGTGAAAAGTGTGGTAACCCTGTCCAATTATTCTTTTATGTGGATTATAAATATTACATTGGAGGTTTAAATTTTATTTTATTTTTTCCAAGTCACACAATATGACCAAGTCTTATTTGGTTGTTTTTTTGTTTGTTTTATCTTTTCACTAGTATGGAATTTCTTCTTCCATTTCTTTGTAGTTCTTTTGGATATATATTGTAGATAAGAAAAATTCATTTTTTCAATAGCATAAGTAAGATCATATCATATAGTATGTGATGTGGATTATTTTTTTCCTAATTCTATAGTCAATGTATGAACTATAGTTTCGTGTGTAAGTGGAACTTATTACTGAGTCAGAGGTGTGAAAGATGTGTCTATGGACATTGGTACATACTTTATTGTTTTTCCCTTATTCAAGTAGGTTAACTAGACTTGCTCTCATGAGTTTTTCCATGTATTTTATTCAAGTAGGTTAACTAGACTCGGTCTCATGAGTTTTTCCATGTATTTTCTTTTAGGCCTTTTATTGTTGTTTTTTCTCCATACACCTATATAACTAGTGTAAGAGAGATACGAAGTGACTTAGGTGTAAGATAAATGTTAGGTCTTTGATGCTTCTTTTTGTTTCATTTACTTGACGATGCTTAAGCCTAGTTTATACAAGTGTTTTACTTTGATTTCTAAGTAGTATAGGAATACACTCTTGATGCATTGTGATTTCTTGCTCTATGAGCATCTTTTTTTTAAATGGTTGAACGGACATATCCTTGGTGTGGCCTAACGATTGTAATATGTCTGGTCTGACTTATGACCCCATAAATTCTTAAGACATTATTTATTTATTTTTTTCTTTTCCTTTATCTACTATTTCATAAAACACATATTTTGCAATTGAATCAAGGTGTTGTTATACCTTTTGGTCATCAAGTTTGATATCAATTAGAATTGGATGCCAATTAAGTCTAAATTATTGCAGATCGACTGAATGAGACTTATCAGCCTCTTTGCTTGGTGTTTTATTTAATGACTCTGTTAGAGGGTTCAACTGGTCAAGTTTTAAGGGGTTCATGTACATATCTACTTATTGTTCTTCTCCTTGTTCCCCATCAATCAGAGTTAGCAATACTTCAGTCCATGGCTCCCAAGCTTTAGGTAGAATTAGAAAGACTATATTTGTATAATATATTAACTCATCAAATATTTTTTAAATAGTGGGATAATAAATAAATTCCAAATGATAAACATCGATGGAATTGACATACCAAACCTTACTTTTTTTTAGGCTAATTTGAATGTACTTTTGATGAATCTTCTCAGAGATTCACCACTTATTCAATAGTGAATTTATATTGATCATCCAGATCCTATATAAATCTTGAGGGTGAATGGAATTAGTTGTTCCTACCCATCCATGCAAAAAAATACTAAAATTTTTCATAAGTAGAATAATATTTTTAGTAAAATTGGTCTCACCAACTAGTAAAACTTACTCCATGGCGAGCGAAATTAAAAGAAAGATGAACTAGATTACCTTTCTAGAGTTATAACATTCTAGAAAATTTGTCTTGACCATATTAGCAACATGCTCTATCAATTTATATTGCTTCCTTATCTTAAGAATTTTTCCAGTTCAACTTGAAATCATACACTCGTTTAGATGGATTTTGACATAGTGAGACTATGATGCATGCCCATTTTATCCTAGGTTCTATGACTTGGTTGATAATAAGTACCTTAGGGCTCTTTAATGTTGATCCCACTATAAATTCTCTGCTCCATACAGTCAAATCGAATGCTTTGGGTATTTTATTTTTAGTATGTGGGAGACCTGTGATATTATGGATGGTGACAATTGTAATGTGTACTAGATTTTCTAGCTATAGGTCACCATTAAGGTATCAAATGATAATAATTTTTTTGCTTCCTACTTAAGGCCATGAAAGTATACAAAAAATGGGGCTCCAAAATAATATCACATTCCTTCTTGATGAATGATTTGGACATTTCTGAACAATTTCTTATCGACCACTCCACAATTATTAAATTATTTTTAATGTTTTTCCGATGATGATTCCTCCATTTTCTCGTGTCTGATGTCTTACATATTCATTTCTATCTCCATCAGAGTAGCTTAGTCAAACTACACTTTCATTTTTGGCTCGAATATAACATATTCCTCTTCAAAATGAGTCTTTTTCTTCATCATATTGAATTCTTCTAAAATTTCTTCACGAAAAATCAGTTGCAATGGGGGATGGGAGTTATCTTGCCTTTGATTTTAAACCTAGACATTTAAATGTACTATAATTATCATCCATATCCTACCATGTATTATGTCTCTTCTCATTAATTTAAAAGATTTATAAACCTTTGAGCGCATGGGATGTACATGGACTTATTACTGTCACAGATTTGGCACATGATTCACGTGTAGAAAACATCAAATAATCAACATTTTTAAATTGTGATGTGGCTATGCCATTTTTTAGGGATTCGATGTTAGATATTTCCATTTAGTCATTTCATCTTGTGAATTTCAATCTAATTTCTCTCCTCCTTGTAAGTTAGGTGTATTTGTGTAGTCAATCTAATTTCTGTCTTGATTTCTATCCTTGTTCCTCATAGTTGAGCCAATTAACTTTTTTTCGTCCAAATGATTTCTCACATTCTATCTATATTTATTTATTCTAGTCAAGTCGAGTTCCTTATGATACTATTTTTTAAATTTTGTTCATCAATATTGCCTTGTGTTATGTTGTGGTCGATGTTGAGTTATATTCTCTTTTGCTTTTTTATTTATAAAATTCCCCATGTTTGAACCTCAGTCCATTTCTATATGAACTTTATCAATCAAATTGTAAATGTAGAAGTATAAATGTACATTAGGAAATCTTAGAGAAGAGTTGAAGAAAAATCTAGCCCCCAAGGCCTTCAAGCACACATTTGTAAGGTCTAACTGCCTTACAACCAAGAAGTTATTGACAAGATTGCATAAATTATGGGTACGGAATATATAACCACTCAATTTACAATAGCTACAACAATCAAGCAAAGAATGAAATTTTTGAAAGATAATATATATCATTGTCGTCTTAAATGAGTCAACAAAATTCATTGCTCATGTGATAAAAGTTATATTAGAGAAATAAGATGCTTCATGCAAAGAACATTGGGGCAACATGAATCTAATATTAAGAATGTGCGGTCATGCAATTCAGCCCTTGCTAAACACTCATAAAAAATTAAGCTTCATATATTTCCAGAGAATGTTACGATCATCGCTAGAGAAGACCACTACCAAAATAGGAAAATCAAGAAAGCCCGAGGAATAAAGAAACATCCATTCAATATCAACAAACATAAAGGTATCATATATGAGTGAAAATTGTTCTCCTCTAATTAGACATGTTTATTCTACAACCACTTTTCCTTCTCAAGGATAACTATGAGGCATGCCACTCTTCCCTTTTCTTGAACTTATATAATACCAATTATGTTATATAAAAAATATATATATATATTAACTCTAATATACATTAACCTTTAATCATAATCATGATAAATATATGCTTTTTATTCATTTTCATTTATTATTTTGTGTGTCATACTAGTATAAATATTTAAATATTTAACATTATTATTGTGGAAATATATATATAAAAATAAATATATATTAAGATTATACGATTAATTACTTTAGTTAATTATTCATTTCATTTTAGTTTAGGTTTCTTAGCCTACCTTTTACGTTTGTTTTATTTACATTTTTATTTTCTTATTTATTCCTCCACCTTGCTTCTTCTTTCATCAAGCATCTTCTTAAGGATGGATCCTCTTTTAGATTTTAAATGTCGACATATTTTGAATGTTACTATGGAAAATACGAGCTTTCTGTCTACCAAAAAACCATATGAGTAAAAAATATACCATTAGGTAGATCATATTCAAGCTTTGTCATATCCTGCGTATATCTAGTCAAAAGAGATGATTAGGCCTGAATTTGTTACTCGGTCAGATGACTACACCAGATTCAAATTATTGAAATAATAGTAACCATCGACATCTCCAACCTTCATGGATTGATCTATTGACGAGGAATTTCAGAGCTTGATGGTTGTAAATAAAATTAAAGGATTCACAAGGTAGTGATAGAATTTTCGGTGTGAAAATAATTTCAAATGTCATTCTGTTTGTTGTTGAGAAATTCCTTCCACGTTATTTAATTTATGACTGGCATATGTATTTTTTTTTTTCCACAGAAAAAAATCGAACCTTCTATTAAAAAGAGGGTTACATAGCATATGCGTTGCATTCCTTTCCCTTTTCCAGGGAAATAAAACTACACTGCTGTGTGATTGATTGTTTTTTCAAAACAAGAACCACCCATCAGCTCTGTCCAGAAAAACTGAAAACAACGAAAAACCAAAATCTGGAGTAAGCAATCCCCGGCTTCCATTAAGGAAAAACACCGAAACAGGATTGCTCACCACCACAATCTGTCCACATACCAGCTAGTAAAAACTGTGCTGGCTGAAAGTGTTGTTTTAAGCAAAAAAATACAACATCTCAGGCCTCCGACAACGGAAAACAGCACTGAAGATTTTACAGTTTTACCTTCTATTGTTTTTTTCCACAAGTTTTTCTTTCACTCTCTTTTTTTTTTTTTTTTTTTTTTTTTTTAAAAAGAAACATATACAAAAAGGATTAAAAACTGGGAAGTGTAAACATAAAATAAGCAGTAAAAGAAAAAAGAGCTGTTGACAGCTCCCGAACTAATCAAATATAGGGGGAGGGAGTCTCCTTGTTCTCCCTTCAGCTACTTCCTCTATTGACCATTAGTCCAAAACCTGCTCAATGCCTTTTTTAGAAAGGCTGTCTGCTTCTGCATTTCTTCCCTGTAGATGTGAGATAATGTTAGATCGGAAAAAATACTTTTAAGACGAATAATTTCAGACAGCAAAGGAAGTAAAAGAAAATTTCTGCAATGATGTGATCCATTAGCCAACTTGATTGTATTCAGAGAATCCCCAAATATCTGAACCTCCCTCACATTGCGCTGCAATAACCAGCACAGCAGTAAATGTAGAGTTTTGAGCTCGGCATAGTTATTTGACCCAGTACCCAGTCCAATGGAGGCTTTGAGCTTAAGTCCTGTGGGATAGTTAATCACCAAACCAGCTCCACAATTTTTGTTTAAGTCAGAGGCTCCATCGAAATAAGCCCACGGAATTGACCCTTTTATTTCTTCTACCTGTACCGGTCTTTCACTTTTAGCATTTGAAGGCTGTGGAATGCTTTCAAAGATGGCTACTCCTTCAGCTGCTAGTCTGGCAATAGGGAAGAGAGAGTCTTTGAAAATCTGGTGGTTCCTGGCAAGCCATACTCCCCATACAACCAGCAGAGGCAACATTCTGACTTTGTCATTTGGGGCCTGCTGCCACCAATTGTTCCAGGCTTCGGCTATGCCCTCCCCTCCCCAACAGTGGGGGACCTGTGTGAGTCTTAGCATTTCATTCCAGAGACTTTTAGAGAAAGGACAGGCGAGGAAAAGATGCTGGGGTGTTTCCTCACTCTCTTTACATAGAGAGCACCAGCCTGGGCCTATCTTCCCCCTTTTTTGGAGTGCATCCCATGTAGGTACTTTTCTTTGTAGGGCACACCAGAAGAACAACCTGGTCTTTGCTGGCCCTTTCAGCTTCCACAAAGACTTTGCCCACCAGATTGGTTCCCCCCACCCCTTTTGTAACATAAGCCATTCATATCCCATCTTGGGGGAGTAGAAACCTGTTTGGGCATACACCCACCGCAATTCATCTGACTCATTTGTAATACGGATGTGGGATTGCAACAGTCCTGTGCGAAAGGTCCCCCACTCATCGTGCCACCTCTCTTCTAGTGCCAGATCAGTCGCTGTGAGCCACTCCTGTCTCCAGATAGAAGAATTTGCGCTATCAGTAATTTGGCTGAGTGAGAAAAAGCCTCTGGTGTTTAAATGTTAAAGCATATGTATTACGATGGTCTATGGAGTCATTTTTTGGTCATTCCAACATAGCTGCGACTGTGGCATTAGGTACGTCGATGTGCATGTGAAATTTCCTACACCAATTGGAGAACTTTAAAATAGGAGCTTCAACCAATTTATTCTTGCGTAATTGAAACAATTCCTCGCATTATATTGTCCATATAGATGGGACATCCTTTTTTTAAGAGTTCATTAATTGGAAAATTAATATCAAAGTAGCGCCTTGTAAATTTTCTGTTATCCGGTGCGTCCCAAAAGTATTTTTCTACGTTTTTTATTAACCATGGGATTCAAGTTCAAAATCACCGGAACATTTTCCATGTCTAATTTTATCCCATCCTTCGATACTACGTTTCCTAGCAGTATTCTAATCAGAGTGGAAAAGATGCGTTTTTTTATATATATTTAAGGATAATTATATCTATATGCATCTCTCTAACAATAACAATAGACATAGCCACTAGATAAGATATTTAAGAATTGTATGGAATATCTAGTAATTAAAGTATATTGGAGTTGTACTATAAATATATTCTTGGAAAGCCTTGACTAGAATTCTTTAGAAAACGGTATGTGCATTTTTTAATTCAAAGGGCATCACTCTATATGAAAAAGATACAAGTTCAGTGACATCCTATTTTTTTATTGGTCTTCCTTTCTGAAAGGTACATGATTGTACCTTAAGATTCCATCCATAAAATAATAGCATTCATGATCCACTAGCTCATTTATAATTTCATCCCGAAATGGAGTTAGGAATGGATCAATTATTGTGAGCTTATTTAGTCTAGGAAAGTCCACACATATTGTCAATGTCATTGGGTCATGCTTTGTAGGTTACATGGTCAATCTCATTGGTATCTACCATTACAACCTTTTTACAATATTTCAATGGGATAGATGATGTCAACCAATTTCATTTCTTATTAGTTCTAGCAGCATGGCAGGGACTATAATAATCGAAATGGATATAGTGTATTAGTCTCTACACAGAAATCAATATACTTTAAAATTTATACAGTATGCTTTGTTATATATTATGTCTCACCACATTTTTTTCAACCAATCAAGTACATATTTGTTTTTATTGAATAATCAGTACAATTATCATTTTATTTGGCCTCATAGCCAGGCAAGCATGAGGCTAAAATTACTATAAGTAAGAGTAAACAATGAAATTTTTGAAATTTTCACTTCCACGTGAATTAATGTTAACATTAATTCTAAATAATAAATGCTATGATAAAATTATTGAAAACTATGGTTCCCAAAGTAACAATAGATCAAAAAAATAAAATTCATTGTCTATGGCTCCCAAAGTAATAATAGATCAAAAAATAAAAATCCTTGTCCACGGCTTATACCTGCCACGAGTTTTGTTGTCTCGTACACTGTAACAGTTGTCATTATGCTTGCCATCACGGTGTCATTGTTGTCCCTGAGGCCTCTATCCCGGTGTTGCTGTAAAACTAGCTTCCTTCTGTGCCTTTCTTTCCTGGGCGAAGAATGTAGTTGAAGGAGCTAGAATCATACCAAATGCATACCTTCAAATGGTTCTGCAAAGTGTCCCCTGCAAAGGGCACTACTTAAGATCAAATCTCTGCACCTATGCACCTAAATGGCTATGCGGTACTTACGATCAAAGCTTTGCACTTATCGTTGTAGAAAAAATTGCTTAAGATCAAATCTCTGCACCTATGCACCTAAATGGTTCTGCGGTACTTATGATCAAAGCTCTGCACTTATCTCTGCAAGACAAATTGCAGTGAGTTTTCGACAAAGCATTATATTTTAATTATGTTTGCGAGCTAAATGCTACTTTCATTTGTTCAAAGTGTTATATTCAATACAAATCACTAGTTTATTGAACACTGAATGAAGAACACTGATTCACACTGAAAGTTTACACAGTGTCACAGGATCTGTGAAGAATTTTTTTACAATCTGCTCTATCCCAATTCAAATCACCACCAAAGGTCTACACAATAAATGTGCAACTTCAATAAAAACCTTACCTAATAAGTAGTCGATTAAATGTGAAATTCAATAAAAGGCCTACCTAATACGCAGTCGTTGTTATTTATTTTGCTAGAAATTACATACTCGAAATTAAGTAGGTAAAGAAAAATTTTTGAGTCTGCAAATAAAACAAAGCCAAAGAACTGAGTGGTTAAATGAAAAAAGCTTCTAGTTTACATGTTGAAGGCTCAAGCCAATCATAGAACAAATAACTCGTTTCAAATGGTTTTTTATCATTGATTTTTTTAGAGGAACTTTCATGTTCCATGCATATGCTCGGTTACCAACAAGCAAATTGAGACTGAAGCTTACCAGTTTTAAAAAATGGCAGACTATGAGAATAATAATCTACGCGAAAGCAACGTTGTGTACAATTTGCAACACAAACTACAGAATCGATACATAAATAAAATATAAGGCCAAAAAACCTTCTGGAATTGAAATATCCACTGCACTTGAATGGAAAAACTATATGATATAATTGATTTCCCCATTTTTCACGTTCAAATTAAAATTGAAGTCATCATCATGCAAGAAAAGATTGAATACTCAAAAGCTTGAATCTTAACAGTGATTTCCCACTTTTTCATGTTCAAATTAAAATTGATGTCATTATCAAGCAAGAAAAGCTTGAATTCGAACAATACAAGGCAGTCCTGCAATACATAGCCATATCAAGAACATAAATATTGATTTCCATACTTGAGATCAATATTTAAATTATTTTTTTCTATAGCTTTGGTGATAGAAAGTCCATGGATTGTTTGCCTGAAGAACTGATGCCGAGTTTTCTTATTTGCTTTTGGGGGCATTATTTTTTGGCATTCTTACCCGTCTGGACTGAAAGATAACTACACGATAGAGCCTCTGATATTTCGCCTGGACTGACAGAAAACTAAAACTAAAATTAAAATTATTGTAATGGAAAGTTCGACATTATTATTACGGTTTTTTGGTTGTGAAACTTCAAAAAAAATTATTTTAATGGAGTGAAAGTTTGTATTTGGAACTTCAATTGTGGTTGGTCCATAAACTTCACATGGTGCTTCTCCCGTGGGGTTTTTTGATGCGGTTTCTTGCCCATCAATTTCAACTAGTGCTGCTCCCGTGGGGTCTGT
The DNA here is from genome assembly GCA_034641835.2 of Pinus albicaulis. NCBI lineage: Eukaryota > Viridiplantae > Streptophyta > Pinopsida > Pinales > Pinaceae > Pinus > Pinus albicaulis. The sequence goes on along the minus strand of CM076580.1, from coordinate 1,334,570,405 downwards.
TGATCTGAGATTGTTTAGGTTTGGTGGCACTCGCTATTGCAGGTCCCAGCGAAAAGGTGATTGAAAAGCATGAAAGGGTTGACTGAGGGAGTTTTGCAAGATCAATTCTTTGTTGTCACTCATGCAGGTTCAGTTACGGCAAGAAAAACAAGTAGTAATGTTGTGGAGACACATAGACAACTGGAAAAAATCGTGGCCTTACAGAGTGGGAGGTGGTGATTTAAGTTTGTCCTTAAATTCAGAAGGTGTTAACCCGGGACTATTTATTATGAACCCTTTGGAAAAAAAAAAATTATATGGAAAAATTTGATTTTATATTCGATTCATTGTGTCAATTTATTTACTATACATCTCTTATACATCCAGCTTTGAATTAGATTATGGGGTTACACAATTCTGAAACAAAAAAGTCCTCCTCCTTTGTTTAAGTCATCGTTATAGCTGGTACGTCTCTTTTAACTTTACTCAAAGCGGACTCACTGCTCTCGCTAGTTTTGTTTGATTGCTTTCATTTGATATATTTCAGATCTATGGAACTGGTAAAGAGCATTGCGATGGTGTCATTCTTGACACTCATCTGGTTATTAACTAGACCTCGTGGATATGGCGGCTGGGAGTCGGCTCATGCCACATTTTACGGTGGTAGTGATGCATCTGGCACAATGGGTAAAAAACTACACAACGTTATTTCATGAAGATCGGGGTATTTTTTGTTGGAAATTTGAAAATTCCAGAATTCTCCCTCTTCAACATAGAGAAATAAATTTCACTCTACAGAAAACAGAATTTCAACTTTATAAAACAAATTTTATTCCATAAAATTGTTTACAAGTTCTTCCTCAATCACAGAGGGATTTACAATTGCTGGACTGCTTCTAAGCACAACTCCAAAACAAAAAAAAACTCTTCTCTGTCTCTTAAAAAAAAACTCTGCTGTGAATTTCCAATTCACTGTCTCTGTCTATTAAAAAAAATTCACTGTCTTTTTCAAAATAAACATCACTGCTGTGTATTTTTTTAATTTGCATTCTCTGTCTTTTTTTAATAATCAACGCACTGCTATGTGTGATTTTAATTCTGCTCTGTCTCTCTTAAAAAAAACTAACGCACTGCTGTGCATATCTATATCAACTACAACAAAAAAAAATATCTGAAAATTTAATGTCATTCATTAACTTTACAAACAAAATATCACCGCTTAAAAAATATTTATGGTGCCTTAAATTTCTGTCAGCACCGCCAAAAAAAAATTAATGTCAAATTTTGAATTTGGTGGCAGCGATGAATTTTCCGCAGTGGTGGCGGAACGGTGGCGCGTGAGTGGCTGGTGGGTGGAGCCACCACATCCTGGTGGTTACGGGGGGTATGGTTCTACCCATACATATGAATTGGGTGAGCCCCCCGCACCAAATATTAACCGTCGATCATGGGTCAACATGAGGTTGTCGGGTTAACCACGGGGGGTGCCTCCCTGTTAACTGAGGCGCTGTTTGACCCTCCTGTAAACCGTTGATCTCTGCCAACCTGCCGGCAGTTTAACTCCTACGCCTGTTCATTTGTTCTACCGTCTGCAACCTGATTCGAGCGATGGGAAATTACATTCCAACACTCCCCCTTAATTTCCACTGCTGGGTTTTCTTGCATACCCATGCATTTTCTGAAATGTTCAAAGCTTTTCTGCGCAAGTGGCTTTGTGAGGATATCAGCAAATTGATTCTCCGTTCTGCAATGTTGCAAAACTATCTCACCATTGTTAACCAATTCACGTATGAAGTGAAACTTGGTGTCAATGTGTTTAGTCCTCTTATGAAAAACATAATTTTTAGACAATGCAATAGCTAAGCTATTGTCACAAAAGATCACTGTCCCTTTTACCTGTTCTTGACATAAGCTTCTCAACATTTTCCGCATCCAAACTGCTTGACAAGCTGCCACTGTAGCTGCCACATATTCTGCTTCTGCTGTAGACAATGCTACGAAGGGCTGTTTCTTAGAAGCCCATGAAATGGCTCCTGAACCCATATGAAAAACATAACCGGAAGTGCTCTTCCGATCATATATACTTCCAGCCCAATCACTGTCTGTATATTGAACTAAATCTAAACATTCTGAAGTAGTACAAAAAATACCAAACCTTTTAGTACCTTTAACATACCTCAAAATTCTTTTTGCTGCTTGCCAATGTGCATCTTTTGGCTTTTCCATGAACCTGGAAATCAAACTAACAGCATGCATTATGTCTGGCCTAGTTGCAGTCAAATACATAAGGCTGCCAACTATTCTCTTGTACAAACTAGAATCAAAGTCCTTGTTGTTGTCCTCTCTGCTGAGTTTTAATCCCATCACTGTGGGAGTGATTGCTGCTTTGCATTCCTGCATGTTAAATCTTTCAAGCACCTCATTAACATACTTTTCCTGTGAGATGAAAATCCCACTTTCATCTTGTTCTACTTCTATTCCCAAGTATTATTTCAACAAACCCATATCAGTCATTTCAAATTCTTCCTTCGTGACTGTTTTAAAATGTTCAATAAGGCAATCATCATTACCTGTAAAAATAACATCATCAACATACAAGACTACAATCAAAATTTTACCGTCTTTTTCTTTGATGTAGAGGGTGGGTTCTCCCTCACACTTCTCAAATCCATTTTCCAGTAGATAGGAATCTATCCTACTGTACCACGCTCTTGGCGCTTGCTTCAGCTCATAAAGAGTTTTCTTCAGCTTGCACACTTTGTGCTCTTGGCCTTTCTTTTCATAACCAAGAGGTTGTTCAATGTAAACCTCTTCCATTAACACTCCATTCAGAAATGTTGACTTCACGTCCATTTGGTAAACTTTTCATTTGTTTTGTGCTGCTATGGACAACACCACTCTCACGGTTTCCATTCTTGCAACCGGTGCGAAAGTTTCCTCATAATCTATCCCATGTTTTCGCTTATAGCCTTTGACAAAAAGCCTTGCCTTGTGTCTCTCTATTTTGCCTTCAGCATTACTCTTGGTCTTGTAGACCCATTTAACACCAATGACCTCTTTACCTTTTGGGAGTTCAACCAAATCCCAAGTCTTGTTTCTTTCTATGGCATTTATTTCCTCATCCATAGCTTCTATCCATTTCTTATCCTTGATGGCTTCTTCGAAATGAACAGGATCATCAACATGACAATATAAAGCAAACAAAGAATTGATACCTTCATTTGTTATATCTTTCTCATAAATTTCTCTCAAACTTTTGAATTTCTTACCTCTTTCAGTAGGTGTACAAATGCTTGAAGAAGCACTTGAATTTCCTCCTTGTGGTGTGCTTGGAGAAGCACTTTCATTTCTCCTCAAGGGTGTGCTTTGCTGCTCTCTTGTTGGTGTTGCTATTTGGGGATGTATTTCAGCCAACTCATCATCATTACTTTCATCATGAGATAAACAGTGTTTAACATTCACTGTTTTCTCTATGCTTCCATCCCAAGCTTCCTCTTCAATGAAGTGAACGTCCCTGCTCACAATGAACTTCTTGGTGGATGGGTTATATAACCTGTATGCCTTGGATTACTCACTTTATCCAATGAAAATACATTTCTCCCCCTTGTTTTCCAACTTCTTTCTTAGCTGATCCGGAATGTGTGCATAAGCCACACATCCAAAAACCTTCATGTGTGTGACACTTTGCTTTGTGCCACTCCATGCCTCTTCTGGCACTTTGTTCATGACTGCTTTTGTAGGACACCTGTTCAAAATATACGTTGCACAATGTACAACTTCTGCCCAATAATCATTAGGCAAATGCTTTGCCTTTAACATACTCCTCGCCATGTCCATTATGGTTCGGTTCTTCCTTTCGGCTACTCCATTTTGCTGCGGAGTATATCTAGTTGTAAACTGCTTTTGAATACCATTTTCTCTACAAAACCGTAGAAAATATTTAGATATATACTCACCTCCTCTATCAGTCCTTAAGACTTTGATAAGCAGCCCACTTTGTTTCTCAACAAGTGCTTTGAAATTGCAAAAATTTTCAAACACTTCACTTTTGTTTTTCAAAAAGTAAACCCAAGTTTTTCTTGTAAAATCATCTATAAATGTTAAGATATAGTGGCTGCTTGCAAGTGATGGAGTTTGCATCGGTCCACATACATCCGAGTGGACAATCTCTAAGGGTGCTTTTGCCCTTATGCTTTTCCCGGAAGGAAAACTTTCTCTGTGTTGTTTCCCAAGAATACAACCTTCACAAAGGCTGTCCGGTTTCTCTATCAATGGTAAACCACTTACCATTCCTTTTCTGTTCAACAAATTAAGACCTCCAAAGTTGAGATGACCAAATCTCAAGTGCCGTAACCAATTATCATCTTTTGGTTCGCTTTGGAAAGTCTCTTGTGCAACTGTTGCTTTCTCTTCACCATTCTTCAAGTCTGCTCTCATTCTGAGAGGGAACATCCTATTCCTTGTCATCTTCACTTCAGCAATACACTGATTGCTGGGTGGTTTGTCCATGATGGTACAAACATCATTATCAAAGAAAACACTATACCCCTTATGGACAAGTTGTCCAACACTTAAGAGATTACATTTCATTCCTAGAACATAATAAACATCTGCTATGGATTTCTTTGCACCTAATCTTGTTAAAACATTCACATCTCCTTTTCCCATAACAGAAACTTTGCTATCAGTTCCTAGTGTGACTTGTGACTGCACATTTTCATCTAACATAGAAAACATTGCTAAGTTTCCTGTCATATGGTTACTACAACCGGAGTCTAGAAACCATAAATCCTCATTCTTTTCTTCAGCCATATTACAAGCTAAAAACAAATTGTTTTGGCTGCTATTTTCTCTAGTGAAATTTGCACTAGTTTTACTTCTCATATCTTGCTTCTTCGTTCTACATTCATTAGCATAATGACCATATTTCTTAAAATTGTAACATTGGACATTGGATTTGTCATACCTTTGTCCTTGATCATTCTGTTGTCCACTTTGCTGGCTGCCTTGGCCGTGGCTATGATTTTGACTGTTCCACCTTCCATGTGAATGTGAAGGGCTATTCCTTCCACCTTTGTTCTGGCTTCTGCCTCTTCCTCTTCCTTTGCCTTTCCCTCTTCCTCTTCCGAAAGACATCTGGGTCTTAAAAGCATGTTCAAGAGATGAGTTTTCACTCCTACCCAATCTCTATTCATGGGTCATCAGTGATGCATGCAGTTCATCCACTGAAAACTTTGTAAGATCTTTAGTCTCCTCTATGGTGGTGACAATCACATCAAACCGTGAAGGTAAAATTCTCAAGAGTTTGTCCACAATCCTCTTGTCCTCAAGAGTCTCTCCATGAGATCTGATTTGTGTGACCATTCCAATCACCTGAGTGAAGAATGAGTCAATTGTGTCTGACTCTTTCATACAGAGAGTCTCAAATTCTCTCCTCAGCAATTGAAATTTTGTTGTCTTCACTTTCTCCATACCCTGATAAGTTGTCATAAGAGTCTTCCATGCTTCTTTGGATCTCTTAGCTGCTGCTATCCTCAGAAACACACTCTCATGAACTGCTTGATATAATAAGAAAAGAGCCTTGGCATCTTTCTTCTTATTGCTCTTCAGAATCTCTCTTTCTGCCTGAGTTAACATATTAAACTCAAGTTCATCTGCTGGCTCTTCAAATCCATCCTCAACCAATTCCCATAAGTCTTGGGAGACAAATAATTCCCTCATAGTTATTGACCAGTAGTCATAATTTTTCCTATTAAATTGTGGGAGATGGATATTTCCCATACCCATACCAGTGCTGGCTCCATCCATTCTGCACTCTTAACTATGATTAAAAAAAAACTTGACTGTGTTTAAATTTACTAACTGTACTGCAACAGTAACACAAGAAGTATATAGAGAATTACCTTTGAATTCTTCTTGCCTGAACCTTCACTCTGCTGGAGAGGCTTCTGCAATAACGAATTCATTTTCTTCAGCTTATTTGACCTTCAAATAGCCAGAATTGGCTCCGATACCATGTTGGAAATTTGAAAATTCCAGAATTATCCCTCTTTAACACAGAGAAATAAATTTCACTCTACAGAAAACAAAATTTCAACTTTATAAAACAAATTTTATTCCATAAAATTGTTTACAAGTTCTTCCTCAATCATAGAGGGATTTACAATTGCTGGACTGCTTCTAAGCACAGCTCCAAAACAAAAAAAAAAACTCTTCTCTGTCTCTTAAAAAAAAACTCTGTTGTGAATTTCCAATTCACTGTCTCTGTCTATTAAAAAAAATTCACAGTCTTTTTCAAAATAAACATACACTGCTATGTATTTTTTTAATTTGCACTCTCTGTCTTTTTTTAATAATCAACGCACTGTTGTGTGTGATTTTAATTCTACTCTGTCTCTCTTAAAAAAAACTAACGCACTGCTGTGCATATCTATATCAACTACAACAAAAAAAAAAATCTGAAAATTTAATGTCATTCATTGACTTTACAAACAAAATATCACCGCTTAAAAAAATATTTATGGTGCCTTAAATTTCTGTCAGCACCGCCAAAAAAAAATTAATGTCAAATTTTGAATTTGGTGGTAGTGGTGAATTTTCCACGGTGGTGGTGAAACGGTGGTGCGTGAGTGGCTGGTGGGTGGAGCCACCACATCCTGGTGGTTACGGGGGGTATGGTTCTGCCCGTACATATCAATTGGGTGAGCCCCCTGCACCAAATATTAACCGTCGATCATGGGTCAACGTGAGATTGTCGGGTCAACTGTGGGGGGTGCCTCCATGTTAACTGACGCGCTGTTTGACCCCCCCGGTAAACCGTTGATCTCTGCCAACCTGCCGGCAGTTTAACTCCTGCGCCTGTTCATTTGTTCTGCCGTATGCAACCTGATCCGAGGGATGGGAAATTACATTCCAACATTTTTATATGAATTAGGAGCTTATAATTTAATTACATAGAATTTTGTCACCAGGAGGGGCCTGCGGATACGGAAACCTGTACAGCCAAAGTTACGGAACAGAAACTGTTGCGGTTAGCACTGATCTGCTCAACAACGGTTTCAGTTGTGGAGCGTGCTACGAAATGAAATGTAATGATAATCCGCAGTGGTGTTTGCCTGGAAGTGTGACCGTGACAGCCACAGACTTCTGCCTGCCCAGCAACGCTCTCCCCAACGAGAACGGTGGATGTTGCAATCCACCATTGCAGCACTTTGACATGGCGAAACCCACCTTTCAAAAGATAGCCAAGTAGAAGAGTGGGATTTTCCCCATCCTCTATAGAAGGTAATTAAATGGCTCATTAAACCGTTATTAGACTCTCTGAATATTAATTAATTTTAAAGCGGCTTAAAATGCACGGTCCCCTACTTGAGGAAAGGAGGAATTCGGTTCACCATCACGGGCAATTCATTCTTCAACCTGGTGGGGCTCGCACTCTAGATACAACTTGAATGTTTTAATTTATCATTTTGTTTTTTTAAAGTTTTAACTATGTCCAGTACTATGCATTCTAATCCGTATTTTACTTTCTCGACTCCATAGGGTTATTTCTATGTTGATTTTTGGCAATAACTTGAACAATCATAATATTCATTCAGTGTTTCTGTTTCCCGTTGTTTCCTTTTTGGGTTTCTAACTTACTGATATGTTCTATTAAATAAAAATGGTGACATTCACATGTTTATATAATATTAAAGGTAAATAAGGCTAATATAAATTCACGAGTGTTGTCATTTTTTATAATGTTTCTTCATAATTCCTCTATTAATTCTCTAATTGCATATTTGCATGTTTAGGTAACCCTTTCAACCTTTTGTAGGAAAGTTCCTTTCTCCTCCAGAGTTTTCAAGCATGAAATTTTACTAATTTCTCCACTCCCTTATTTACCAAGTCAGGACTCTCACTCACCCTAGCGTGAATGCAGTTTATGAAGGCAAAAATCGTCTTTGTTTGAATTAAAATATTCTTCCAATTTGTAAGAATCTTTTCATGGCTTTGTCCATTTATAATTGTGCACTTTACATTATTCTGGAATAATTATTCACTAACTATTTAATTTTAAATGTTTTCTTTTATAAACCTTATTCTTGGCCATTTGCGTCAGACTTTATATAGTTCAATTTCACCTAAAACTCACTTAATCCTATTTAACTATTTCATAATATTGAGATGAGCATTTTTTCCATTTTACTTCTCAGTTTTTCAATTCTTTTCATGGTATCGAGGCTAGCTTGCATAAGCCTCCCTAGAGAGCAGCAACAGAGCTAAGAAAGAGCGGTAGAGAGGAGAAGTTCGTTGGCGTGACTGTTAGGCTAATACTCACGCCAACATGCCGAAACAAGAGATTGGCGCAAAAATGCAAGCCATACCAGCACCAGTTTTTTGACTCGCATTGTTTTTATTAAGTCACGGCTGTTTACTATTGGGACCGTGCTAGTCAAAGACTTTAAAAAAAATTTATATGCATGGGAGCAACTACGTATCCAAATTATATCAAGAAGTGGAGCAACTACGTATCCGGTTGATACTTGTAGATTTCACTACCATAAGGTATTTGTCTTTTACAAATCCAAATCCAAAAGCCGTTACATTTTTTTTAATATGATGAAGGTCAAACGCATGAAAAAAGGCATTCAACATGAAATTCAAAGGTTTTAAGATCATGAGGTATCGACTTTAAAAAAAATTTAAAGCCCTTTTATATCAAGAATTTTTTTTTATTAAAGTTTTTTTTATATAAAAAAAATTTAAAATTTTCAAAGGTTTTTTTAAAGAGGTTTTAAAAGAGCATATGGTGAAGTTTTTTTTTTTTAAATGAAAGGTTTTTTTGGAAGAAGAAATTTAAAAGAGGGTTTTTAAGGGATTTTTTTTTTTAAGTCTTTAAAAAGAGATTTTAAAAATTTAGAGGAGATTTACAAAAGGCGCATATTAGCATTTGAAGAAATAATGGCCTCTTCAAGCTCTTTGCCACAGACACCAAATCTAATTTGCAAAAATTATGAATTCTAGAATTTGAGAATGAAAACTTTTCTACAAACACAAGATTGTTGGGAAACGTTTTTGATTGTTTATGTAGAGCCAACCCAAGAAGCATGGGCGGCCATGACCAATAATCAAAGAAATGCAGCTATTGAACTCAGAAAGAAGGAGCACAGAGCCAAATGCTGGATACAAAATTTAGTCGATGATTCTATTTTTGACAAAATAACTAGTGCACAAAATAATGTTGGAATATTTTGCAAGCTGCGTATCAAGGAAATGATACAGTGAAGACAGTTAAAATGCAAACATTGAGAGCTCAGTTCGAAGCTCTAAAGATGGTTGACACCGAGAATGTGGATCAATTCATGACTAGATTCATGGGAATAGTGAATCAAATCAAATTCATTGGCGAAACCATTACAAATCAAAAATTTGTCGAAAAATTTCTTCGAAGTCTACCAAAGAAATATGACATGATTGTGACAGCCATTTTGGAATCCAAATATTTTAAAACTTTCCCAGTAAAACAATTGACTGGATCACTTTTGGCACACGAAACAAGACTCAATCTAACAGAAGATTCCACGGAACAAGCATTCAAGGCACACCTCTCAATTGACAGAGGTAGCGGCAGAGGATATAGAGGGAATAACAAGCGAGGCAGAGGCCAAAGGAATGGTAGATCTAATCATCATCATGCAACAGAGCAGTGGAGACCTCCACAAAACAAAAATCAGAGAGGAAGGTCATGGAACAAATCGAGTGTTCAATGTTACTATTGCAAGAAGTTTGGCCACTATGAACACGACTGTAGAAAGAAATAATCACTAGGCATAGAGGCTATATCAATCTCTCCAGCAGTGAAGGGGAATCCTCAGAGACCATGTTTCTTTCATGCCATCTCTTAGAATACAAACAGAGTGAAGATCTTTCGTTGCTCGACAGTGGATGCAACAATCACATGACAAGCAATAAGAATCCTGTTTCTTCTCTAGATGCTTCCATGACATCAGAGATAATGCTTGGAGATCGTACAAGTATTAAAGCTCAAGGAAAATGTATTTTTCCTATTCTTACTAAGCAGAATCAAAACAAATACATCCCTATTTTTTATTATGTTCCTCAGCGCAAACATAATGTCATTAGTGTAGGAAAATTAATGGAACATGGCTATGATGTATTGTTTCAAAAGAACACCTGCTATATATATGACAAAGATCCTCATAAAAGATTGATAGAAAAATTTGAAAAGACCAAGAATAGGATGTTTCTATTGATCCTTAGAAGCCAAACTACCAATCAATCTTTAGTCCACAATATATCAAGAATAGATGAAACTCATCTATGGTATTCTAGGTATGGCCACATTTCAGTCAAGAGTTTTAGTCTGCTTCAAAAGAAATCTATAGTCATTGGTCTACCTACTATCAATGAAAATGTCTGTAATTGTGAAGTTTGTGTCTTGTCCAACCATAAAAGAGATAGCTTTCCCTCATCAAACTCAAGGGCGAAAGAGCCTTTGGCACTTATCCATATCGACATATGTGGTCCAATGCAGACATTGTCCATTGGTGGTAGTTTCTACTTTCTGACATTTATTGATGACTTTAGTAGGAAGATATGGGTGTATTTTTTAAAAAACAAATCAAATACCTTCTCTAGATTTCTGGAGTTCAAGGCAGAAGCAGAAAAATAGAGTGGAATAAAGTACTCAGATCAAACAGAGGAGGAGAATACAGCTCAAATGAATTCAAAACATTTTGTCGACAACAAGGTATCATAATGCAGTACACAATTAGATACACTCCACAGCAAAATGGAGTAGAAAAAAATAAAGAATCAGTCGATCATGGACATGGCGAGATGCATGCTAGGGGAGAAGAAGTTGACAAATAACTATTGGGCTGAAGCAATTTTGACAGCAGTGTATGTTCTTAACAGATCTTCAACATCCAGAATACAAGTTAAAATACCTCAAGAAGCATGGGATGGAAACAAAGTAAATGCGTTACACTTTAGAATCTTTGGATTAGTAGCTTTTTCTCATGTTCCTGAAAAACTAAGAAAAAATCTTGATGATACAAGTGAAAAATGCATATTTGTAGGTTACAATGAGCAGTGGAAAGCCTACAGACTTTATAACCCCATTACCAAAAAGTTCATTATAATTAGAGATGTGAAATTTTTCAAAAATAAATCTTGGTTTGACCATGTAGATGAAACTTCAAATCAATATTTTTATCCACCACACTATGCAAGATTGCAAGTTCAAGAACAACCAGAACATTTTGAAAATGGAACATCATCAAGCACTGATTCAACCAGTGATCAAACATCTTCAGAAGAGAGACAAAAAACAAGAAGTATCAGAGAGATATATGAATAGAAGTATGAATATTAACAACATAATATGTTTGCATTCACTTCACCTCAACCAACTCATTTTGAAGAAGCAGTTAAATAAAAGCATTGGTTCGAAGCAATGAACCAAGAAATTACTGCCATAGAGAAATCAGACTTGGGAATTAACTGATATCCCAAGAGGAAAAACAAAAATTGGTGTAAAATGGGTATATAAGACCAAGCTAAATGAAAAATGAAAAGTTGAGAAATATAAGGCAAGGCTGGTTGCCAAAGGATTCTCACAACAGTTTGGTGTCGACTATGGTGAAACATTTTCTCCAATAGCAAGGTTAGACACTGTTAGAACCATTTTGACCACAACAGCTCAACACAAATGGAAAGTCTATCAGCTTGATGTAAAATCTGCCTTCCTAAATGGTATATTACAGGAAGAAGTTTATGTAGAGCAGCCTCCAGGTTTCGAAGTAAAATGACAAGAGAATAAAGTATATAGATTGAAGAAAGCTTTATATGGTTTGAAACAAGCTCCAAGAGCTTGCTACAGTCGCATCGACACCTATCTCATCAAAAGTTGTTTTCCCAAAAGCATCCATGAACCCACTTTGTATACCAAATCTCATGAAGATAAAATTCTTATTGTATGCTTTTATGTAGATGATCTTCTTTATACAGGAAATATGATGTTAGAAGACTTCAAAGAAGCAATGTAAGCAGAGTTTGATATGACAGATCTAGGAGTCATGAAATATGTCCTAGGAATTGAAATTCACCAATCTGATAATGGAATTTTTGTTGGTCAACAAAAATATGCCACTCATTCAAAAGTTCAGAATGACCAATTGCAAATCAGCTTATACACCAATTGCTCAAGGTACCAAACTCAGCAAAGAATATGTAGCACCATCTGTTGATCCCACATTGTATAAAAGCCTATTTGGTAGTTTGTTGTTCCTAACTGCAACTAGACCAGAAATTGTGTTTGTAGCAAGTTTTGTCTCCAGGTTTATGCAGTCACTAAAGCTTAGTCATTGGCAGGTTACAAAAAGGATCTTAAGGTATATTGTAGGGACCATAGACAATGGTTTGTTTTATACACATTCTGAAAATTGTTCACTTTCAGGTTATACAGACAATGATTATGTAGGGAGTTTAGATGATTGCAAAAGTACCTCAGGGTATGTTTTTCATCTTGGAAAAAATCTGATTTCATGGGCATCTAAGAAACAGTCAATCGTTTCAATATCTTCTACAGAGGCAGAATATGTAGCAGCAAATACGACAGCTTGTCAAGCAATATGGTTAAGAATATTATTAAAAGACATTTTAGATATTCAGAAGGAGCCAACTCCAATTTACCGTGATAATAGTTCAACAATTTCTTTATCAAAAAATCACTTTTTTCACAAAAAGAGTAAGCAGATTAACACATGTTTTCATTTCATTCGTGAACTTTTCAATGATTGGAACATCCTACTTTCTTTTTGTGGTTCCAAAGATCAGCTTGCAAATATTTTCACAAAGCCATTGGGAAAGAATGTATTTGAATTTCAAAGAGAGAAATCAGGCATTGTTAGTGCCTTCACTTGTAACAGTTGAGATTAGGAGGGGATGTTGAGATATTAATCTCACTATCTGTTAGGTTCAGTTAGGATTCATTACATTTAATTTATTGTCTATTAGGTGTCATAGGTAGTTTAGTTTTACTTCAGTTTACTTCAGTTTTACTGTAGTCATTTATTGCTTATGTTTCCAATGTAATCCTATTTAACTATTTCGTAATATTGAGATGAGAAATTCTCTGCTCCATTTTACTTCTCAGTTTTTCAGTTCTTTTCATCTTTTCACTCTCCCTACCAAAGTTATTATAGAAATTTCACCATGTTTATCTATGTAGAACATGTCAGAACATGTCAGTTCTCTAAGCACAATAATCTATTGATTATTGATGGATGTTTAAAATTAAAATCTTATAAGCTGTTATTCTTCGGGCAAAATGTTTCCACGAAAATAATTCACAGACAGATCGCCGCAAAAAAAATGAAGTTGTAGAAAAATGCAGCCATTAGGAATCTCATCTGAAAACACTATGTTTCTTAACTTCTTGGAGCTCCGTCTCACAGCACTACGTTTCTTAAATTCTTGAAAACACTATGTTTCTTAACTTCTTGAAAACCTGGCTCAGGCCAGGGACTTGTTGCCCTGCAATTATTCTTGTTTATATTTTTCCAAAAATGCTTTACATTTATGGTTCCTTTATATATTTAGCTCCTAGACTGAGATTAATTTTTATTTCCCCAATTTATTTAAGAAGTCCCTTAAGATGTTTGTATTCATAGGAAAATACATCTTAATACTCTTTGAGTAAGTAACTGAATTCGATTTTTTATCCTTCAAACCATTAATCGCCAAATTGGGCCATATTTGGTTGTTGATCATTTGATATATTAAATTAAATTATTTTTATTTTTACGTCCATGTAGTCTAGGGTTTCGACTCATCGAGTGTTGAGCCTTTGACTTTAACTCCTGATAAGAAGGTGGAAAGTCTAATTGATCAGACTTCTCGAGTTTTTCCTTTTCCACATTGAATACCATTTTAATCTAACGTTTTTAGGATGTTTCTTTTTCTAACAAAAGTTTCATCCCAGAGTATTGGTGTTATCCATTTCTAGGAAACTAGAAAATTTATGATTCGGTAGGCATGATACATTATTGCATATGAAAGTGGAAAATAAGTGGACTCTTACTTTTTGCATATAGGGATTAGGAGACTCGTATTTCAAAATTATTTGAATTCCTCAAATCATTAATCGCCAAGTTGGGCCATATTTGGTTGTTGATCGTTTGATATATTAAATTAAATTATTTTTATTTTTACGTCCATTTAGTCTTGGGTTTCGACTCATCGAGTGTCTAGCCTTTCACTTTTACCTCATGATAAGGAGGTGGAAAGTCTAATTGATTGAACTTCGTGAGTTTTTCCTCTTCTACTTTGAATACTGTTTTAATCTAACAATTTTAAGATGTGTCTTCTTCCAACAAAAGCTTCATCGTGGAGTATGGGTGTTATCCATTTCTAGGGAACTAGAAATTTATGATTCGGTAGGAATACACATTATTGCGTATTATAGTAGGCAAGAAGTGGAATGTTACTTTTTTTTATATATAAGGATTAAGAGACTCATATTTCCAAAATTATTTGACATGTTGAGTTGTTTCAACGAGTGATTTATCCTCTGGTTGAAATTTCAAATCCTTAATAAAATTATATTTTAACTCTTTCCATTATAACGATTTTTTGTGGGTTTCTTATAATTTATACAATTTGTTGGGAAAATCCTCTATATTGTTGGGAAACATATGAGGCCACACTTTTTTGTCCTGGTACGCAGTACTTCGCCATTCCAAGTCACAGTTTTGTATATGAATGACAAGCTCTTATCAAGGGTTCGATATTGGAATATTGACATGAGTTGATAGTTTGCATGCTCCAAGCGTTTCTATAAAACAACTTTTTGTTTCTCCATGTCTAGAGTCTTTATGAGTGGTTGTCCCACCGTTGCACCATTTGTTCACTGAAATTTTGAACTAGACTTTACATTCTTCCTTGGTCTCCAATGACCTTTGTGACCTACTAAATGTGAATCATGGGAGAAGCTTGTTCCTTCAATGTGAGGGAGATGCTAGAGCCTTCACTTAAATTAGAAGGCAGAAATGATGTATTTTCTTTCTTGAATCATACGTACTTATTTTATGGAAAAGCATGGTTTGGCATTCTTTATTGGAACTGTTGCAATCATATAGCATTGTTTTTCCATAGATTCATAATTTTCAATTTGTCATTCGTATAACTCATTGTCATTGTTTTGATCGATAGAAAGAGGGTAACCTAATAAAATTTTTCCAAACACATTAGGATCCACATTATACTTTTCATCGGATAAGATTTAATACAGCCTCCTGGGCTCTGTATCTTCCTTCGAAGGTTCAACCCAAGGTTTTCCTTCATGGGTGTCGTGTGGCATTATAACATGTTTGTTATTGCCTTTTAATTTGATTCTATATTTTTCCAATAAAATCATAAATTTCAGCCTTAATCCTAATGGTCTTCGAACTAAGGTTGGATAAGAAGCTATTCCATTGAATAATTCGATGAATGTGAAATCAATGAAAGCCTAAATCCCCATGATTGATGTTTTAACTTGTCTCATAATTCAAATTGGATCGATGAATATATGATCTACAAGTTTAAGATAATTAGTCATTTATTGGAGAGTTTCTCTTCCCAAATTTATCCATGTTTCTTATGGAAGAATATTTTCTTGGGAATGAAAGTCAACTATGACTTGATTTACCATATATCCATTTATTTACAAGTCTACTTGGGGTCATGTTCATCTAAATGTTTAACTTGTGAGAGTTGGAGCAAGTTTCTATATTGATTTCTCTTCTCATTATATTCTTTTATTATATCTAAAAGTTTAATAAGTCGACCAAATTTTTTTCTTCTTCTAGCATATCTATAATTTACTCAAGTATGAAATCCTTCATTAGTTTCTCTTATTAGCTTCATTCCTAAATAATTTGACTAATTTTTCCATGGTATTTCCATGTCTAGATATTTAGCAATGTTTTTTGGTAGGTCGAAGGAATTTTTGAGTTCTTAGCATATTTTCCTGACCTGCACATGGTATAGTAACAATGTGGAGGTTTTTTTGGATTCAAACCTCCTTATTTCGAACAATTTGTAACAACTTGACAACTCATTTATTCAATAAATTTTGAAAATTTTAATGCAAATCTTCCTCTTAATTTTTCTTAGGGCTATTTTTTTTATTTTCTTTAGATAATTCCATTTCATCATTTACATATTGAATTCACTTCATAACAACATAACATCATTAGAAACATATAAAATTGTATAGAAAGAAAAATATCATCATCAATGGCGTAGAACATATAATAATAATAAAAGAAAAGCACTCACACATAAAAGGCATGATAGTTGGGCTATTCTTTGAATTTAGTTAAAATTATTCCGTAGAATGGTTGTTATCCTCACAGATTCCACAACACTTAGGTTTGGTATTACAAAGATTTTATTAGCATTCTTTAGTGATGTGTTTTGATGCAATATGATATATATCATGTAATATGTCTCCGGTTGAATGCATCAAATATTCATAGCAAAATAATCAACAAATTTACAATTATCTTTAGTATGCCCTGCATTTCTACAAAAAAATAACCTAGATATTATTCATCTTCAGGGATAACACCAACAAAGAGAGTTGTAATTGTTTGATTTTCTCTTCTAGTTTATTGTGAGACAATAAATTACTTGATTTCCCTTCATCATTTCTCTCAATAAATTAAGCCATTTTCAAATATTCTTTAAATAATGTACTTCGTGCATTATTAGTAGTTCTCAAATTTTTGAAGAAGTTCATCACTGTACCATTTATAAAGTAGGGATTCCTCAACGATGTACATTATTTGAATTAATAAATCCTTAAATATTTTGTTGTAATCCATTACAAGTTCATTTCAACATTCCTTAATCACTTTCCATTTTTTTGTCATAAGATGATTGACAGATTGTTATTTAAAGAAGGAAAATAAGTTGGTCTTGTTATAATTTTCTTTCTTATATTTATTCTCTGCAAAATTCATGAACCATGTAAGTTTCACTTCCTAAGAGTAACTTCGAACTAGGCCATTTATTTATCTTCATCAATATTGTCATTGGCAATAAAAAACTTTTCACAAACAAACCAAATATTCTTTGGGTCCTCATCTCCTTCATGTAGGGGGATGTGATTCAACCCCATTTTTGGTCGAGGAGGTTTAGTTTATTATGTTTCCTTAGAACTGGTCAACTTAGACAGTTAGATGATGCATCCAATATGGAGTACTTTATTCTTTTTTGACTTCATCTTTTGTAGAATGTATCAATATATCATTGGTTTGGAAACCTTTATCTATATATTTAATGAATTTATCCATTCTAGCTTGTGTCGGTTTAACATCTAAGCTTAAATATTCCTCTTCTTCAACACATAATAATTTTGGCAAGGGGGTGAATTCATGATATCTCTGATAAAATTAATGAAATGGCTCTCCAGGTGAGAACCTGGAGAGTGTACAAACACACTCAATAATCTAATACATGCAATCAAGAGAACAACCTAGTATATATAGGCTTTCTCACAATCAGGTGGTTTGAACCACTCCCTGAATATTAGGATCTGAGATCTAGAATTAGAATCTCAATCCTATCCTCAGTTAACTTTCTCCATTAATTTCTAACACTCCCCCTTAATGGAGAAAGGGTACAGAACAATAACATATGATAACATACGCCTGCTGGTCTAGTATTATCTAGGCTTACAATGGTAAAAGACATAAAAAACTTGGTAACAGAGTTTTCATCTTAGTCCTTATGCTTCTGAGACCATATTTGTTCATTCATGGATGAGGCTTCATCTTCACTTTCTTTTCCATGAGATAGTGATGTATCTTCGCCTCATTTCTCCCCCTGTGAAGGAAACCTTGATTTATTGTTGTCGTCCTTCTCAGAATTATGGTAGGGTGGATAGGAGAATTTTCCTTCTCACTATTTCCGATGTCAATCATTTGAACATCAGCGATGATATCTTCACCATTGATTACAAAAATTTATGTGTTAATATCATAAAGACATGGTGTTTCAAGCCATGCTTCAAGAAAATTCAATTCTTCTTCAAAATTTATTGTTGATTCTTGCCTCCCAATATTTTCATCTTCCTGCTCCTTCAGAAGAGCTTTCATTTCACCATCTCTCCCTACTTCATCCTTTTCTGCTGACACAATTATGCCTTCATCTAGTTCTGTTGCTACAAGCATGTTCTGCATTTGATCTGTATGTGAAGATAGAACTTCCTTCTCACCAAACAGTAATTCATCAATTTGATGTTTTTGAATCATCAAATTGATCCACTCATCATGAGATATATAAGTCTCATCAAACTTGATTTTTTCATCAGGAAAACTTTCAGGTTCTAAAATAATGGATGTGTTCTCATCATTACAAGTTTCAATTACATATACACATGCATCACCCATCATTGCATCTTCAGTTTCACAATAAAACATGGGATCATTATCAAGAGCAATATCTTCAGCATCATTTCCCTCATTCAAACAGTATTTCATCTCTAAAACATCCCATAAAAAATTTGTACTAGGAATCTCTCCATATTCATATATTATGCTGAATATGATGTTGTCATCTATTGTAGATGTTATAAGACTTAATGCTATTGTATCTCCACTATCATTAATAGCATATTCAACATAATCCAGTAAGTTCAACTTCCATAATACTATTTTTATTTCATTTTTGCAGCTTTCATAATTCATACTTGAAAAAGATGGTAAATCTGGCATTAACAATTTAATAATCTCACCAAATTCCAAATTAGCACCTTGATCAGTAGTTGGTCCATCACTGTCAACCTAAATCAAATCACAAAATTCTGCAACACAATATTTTGCACTTCTCCGTTGATGCGTT
This sequence comes from Pinus albicaulis, assembly GCA_034641835.2. NCBI lineage: Eukaryota > Viridiplantae > Streptophyta > Pinopsida > Pinales > Pinaceae > Pinus > Pinus albicaulis. The sequence continues at coordinate 1,334,551,526 of CM076580.1, read as the reverse complement.
CTCCTAAAATTTCTTCGAGACTCTTTCAATTTACTTTGACAACCCATTTTCTCCTTCCATTTTCTCCCTAGACATCACTAACATAAACACGGTTGAAATCCATATCGAGCCTCGAACCTGATGACTGCTGAGCAGGACGGTTCAAAGGATTGTTGTCCTCTTCTTCTAGATCACAATCTGCAATGTTAATATCAAAATCAATGAAATGTCGAGTTGATTTTGAAGTCGATGGCACATCAATGGCTGTACTGCATTTTGGCACCTTTCTGAAGTTTTCCGGGGCTCAGCTGGACGGAAAGCACTAGTTGCTGCAAAACCCTTCCAACCCAGCTCACCTTTACAGAATCTGTGAGAATGCAAATTCTCCTTCACTTTGCATGACTTGTGTGAATCACAATTTGAACGAGAAGTTAAGCTTCTTAATGCCTTGAAACACCATCGTGATTCCTTACATAAAATATTGGATGAGAAGCTTAAGGCTAACAACCTAGCACTTGAGCAGCAACAATCGATATTGATTCATGCTAAAAGGATTGATCAGCTTTCGTCTCAAGGAGAATCAACTTTGTGAAGAGAAGTCTGAACTAGAGGCCAAAACAAAAGAATTAAATACCAAAGATAACTTACTAGGTGAAGCCTCTGCGGTCTTACATTTAGATCTAATTTGCAGTGTAAATTTGGCCCTCACAGCAAGCCAGGCAAAGCTTGTGCAAAACCAATCAGTTGAGACAAAGCAACTTTGCAAGATTTTCCCAATTGGCCATGTAAGTGATCAGAAAAATAGAGACGATGAATCTAGTGGGGAGTATAGCCTTGACCACATTTGTAACATTCCCTTGCTCCACGGTCTTAATCCATGTGCTACAGATAATCACAAATCATGCCCTTTGCAGAAATCACCCGCTTGTTCAAATTACCTGCACCCAAATCGTCCACTGTTGCAGTTGGAATATCCTCACAACAACGTCAATCTGTAGCTCAACCTTCTTACATCTCGCTTTCTCTTTTTCCACAAGAGAAATAACTATTAATTCATATTCATACACCGCTATAGCAACCAGCATAAAAAATTGTAATGTCGTTGCTTTATGTGCAAGTGATCAGAGCTCCACACCACACTTTAATCTGCACCAAAAACGCAATAGATCAATGCTCCATGAATCTCCTCACGCTATAGCTCCTCGATTTAATACACACAGCAGTGAGTTCAGGATCTTGGCAAACAGGATCATAGTAGATCGAATCTGCACATGGGCACCGGATCAACTCCACTTATGCGGCAGCCACCGATCAACCTTTAGTATTCAACCACCTATATGATGATGACGTCTGAGCGACGACTACGTCCGTCATGATCCATAAGCTTGAGATCTGCACATATCAGACCTTTCCCAATGTGTGATCCACACAAGTTTTTCTTGCCTATGCTTTTCGCTAGAGATCACGCATGACAGTGATCTTCTATCTCCAGGCTCGACCTCCACACCTAGAGATCTTCTAGCATATTTTTCTCTTCACATATATCAAAACATTAAATTCACACCTTATCAATTTCCATTATAATCTTTTGAGGCCTTTTAACATTTTGAAAATACACACACACACACCGATATATATATATATATATATATATATATATATATATATATATATATATATGTGTGTGTGTGTGTGTGTGTGTGTGTGTGTGTGTGTGTGTACATATAGATATATATATGTATACATATATATATATATATATATATATATATATATATATATATATGTATACATATAGATATATACACACACACACACACACACACACACACACACACACACACACACATATATATGGTGCTCTAGGGACATTTAGACTTACCATTTAAAAAAAAAAAAAAATTTACAATGTTAACATCCTTTTAAGTTGTCTTAATGAAAGGGTTTGTAATTTTAAGGATACAATGACTTTCATAATTTAATGAAATATAAAGTTAATATTATATATTTTGGAAAAATATTTATGCATAATAACAATATTTTTTCTACAATTCCACAAGATTTTGTAACAAGATTCCACCATTGAGATACTCAAAGGTTGCTTTAATAAAAACATATAAACTAGCAATTGCACCATTTGTTGCAAAGGAAACGTTGTAAACCTGTAACATAGGAAAGAGTAGTAAAGCCATCCTTTTGCGAAACATGTCTTGAAGTTCTACGTTTTGGGCATAGGGTTCCTATAAAACACCAAAGTAGCTCTATGACTCCTCCCCTTGTGACTCCTCTCCCTATCGTAGAGAACAAAGAGCTCATTTTCCAAATGCAAACCTCAGCATGTTATTGCCAACTATTCTATATCTCCACAAACATATAAGCCTAGCATCTGTTTAGAAATATGGATTGTCCATAAATAAATTTCAGAATCTCATTTGTACCTACAATATTTATTAATTTTTTTAATTACAGCTAGAATTTCCTCCAAATTCATTTAACTTTAGAATATAGTCACTTTGATGGCTACTCTTCACACCTTCCATTATTGTTCCATGCAGAAAGCAAGCAACCATACAATCAAAGAACCAAATTGACATCAATAAGCATAATCATCCCTAAGATATCAAGATTTTATCTAAGCAAGCATGTGGCACACAAACAACCAAGCTTACTTTCATGAATAGCTGCCTCTGGAAAAATCCCAACTTGCTTTTCTCTATGATACGGAGAGAAGTCACATAGCTAATTTGGTGTTTTATAGGAACCCTATGCCCAAAATGGAGATCTTTAAGACCTGTTTCGCAAAAGAATGACTTTACTGCTCTTTCCTATGTTACTTCTTTACAGTGTTTCCTTTGCAACATATGGTGCAATTGCTATTTTATTTCATTTTAAAGTACACCTTTCAACTCATTATACATCTCTTTCATATTCGGTTTTAAATTTTTATTTTTACCTTTAGTTAGTATATATATTTTTAAAGTTGATATAAAATTATTTTATTTCACATGAACATCTAAATATTTTATTATTTATGGTTGAGAGTGAGAGTAAAATAATTTCATTAAGTCTTTTACTTGTAATGTCAACAATGGGAATGGTTGGGAGTGAGATTCAGAGTGAAATAATTTTATTTTGTCATTTTAGTTGTAATGTGAATAATGCTAATTGAGTGAGAGTGAAAGTGATATTATTGATATTTTACCAGTTTAGATTGATGTTAATTTAGGAACTACAAAATGCTAAGAAGGATCAAATCTCTGGAAGTGCAAACCTCTTTTAAAATGAAAAGAAATTTTATATCTTTAGTAAATACAGAATTAAAATGGATCTAAATTGATTTAATTTTCAAATATTTTTATATATTTTTATTACATTTAATGAGGATTTGGTTGTGGAGAAAAAATCATCTTACGTCTAAAGGTAGGTAATTGGAGGAGCGAGGAATTAACTTTGTGATATTCTATTTCACTTGGAGTTTTTTGGGATGGTTGAGTGGAGCGCAGTTCTTGAGGATCTTGTACAAGCTCTTGTCAAATTATATTGTGTTAGTATTATTTACAGAAGGTATTATCAAATTTTGACCTTGTGTTTCCATTAAAGGTTATTTATCATTGCATGTTTCTGAAAGAGTGGTTTCGTACTTGAAAATGATATTTTCAATAAAGACAAATCGCATGATAGTTTTGGGGTTATCTATTCTTGTAATCTCTCTCCATTTCCAGAATTTATAAGGTATTAGGGGATGCTAGTGATTTCAACATAAATTTGTGGTTTACAATCTGAAATAACTCTTCGTATTACTCTTAACCAACTCCATATTTCAAATGGACTTGATAGTCACTGGAAACGCCCTTACAACCATATGAAAAAATTAATTCTAACTCAAAATTTGGTTAGTAATAGATCTAGGAATTAACTTAATAATTCACTTTATATCTCGTACTCCTAAACCCTGCATACATTTATTCTGCAAAAAATCTGAAGGTGTTGGCTTTGTTTTTCTTATTCAAAATCTGCTGGAACGATCGTGGTTAGATGATGCAGATTTTTGTATGAGTAGATAATTTCATTTATTAAAAGCTAAAAATAATCCTATAACAACCATTTATCCATCAATTTTAATACATATATTTCTAGTAAATGATATTCTTAATACATTATCAAAACCTCTTCATGTTGAACTCAACTAGACCTAGAAATGTGAACTTCTATGAAAAAAACTGTAGTTGGTATAAAATCAAGTAAATGCAAAGCCTGTGTATCTCTTGTACTGCCCAGTTTCTCAAGCTAATCCTAAACCTAGAAATAGCCATATTCAAATGCATAATTGTTGATCTCTAAAATTTGTAAAAAGAAAATAGTTGCATAATGTAGAAGTATTGTCCCTTACACTTTGAATTTTGAATTGAAACTGAATGTAATCGGTGATAATACACCTATGTAACCATTTCTTTAAATTTATAGAAAAGATTTATCTCTATGAGGATGTATTGACATCTGTTTGTCATATCCACATTTATATAGATTTATAGTTCATCCAAAACAACACGCTGCCCACTTCTAGATCACTTGGAATCTATAATCATAGAAGAAGAATAATGCATAGGGAATCCTCTAGTGGTGATCTAAGATCATATTAAAGAGTATGAAGATAATTTGAGGTGACAGTGGTTGGTTTTTCAAATTCCACATAGCTGTCAGAAGACCTTATACTTGAAGTGACAAATTGTGTGTTAATTGTTACCCCTATGGAAAAATCCTAGCTTGCTTTTCCCTTTTAGCAAGCTCGGTAAGAAACTCTACATCAAGAATATGCCAACAAAAATATGATTCCATATACACTTCAAAGACTCCTTTAGAGTGTGATGCAGAGCACTAATTAACTAAGTAAAATGTAAATTTGATGGTATGATATTTGCTTAGATTGCCCACCGAATCTATGACCAACACCTTGACATCTAGTAGAGAAATCAAGTGTTTCTCCAACTGTCATTTTTGCAACATGTAAGTCATGCTAGCTTATGTATGAAGATGTTTTGAGAGGAACAAACTCGTCCATTCTATGCCCATTGTAAGTAATTTCTCCACTCAACAGATCCTCCAAAAATGGTTTAGTAAATACCATTTTTATTGCTAAAACACTAGATAGGATGCCACAATGCTGAGTCAGGATAGCAAAAGGCTTTAACCTTCAAGCCAGAGTGCATTTTTCCAGCCAAATCTAGAAGAAATGTTGTCTTTATAGAGTCAAGGGGACCCAAAAACAAAGTCATTCTCCATTACCAGTGCAAGGATCTGGTGTAAGCATTCATCAATGTTTCAGATAAGACCTTTCATGACCAGTCCTACTAGCTTAGGCAAAATACATTTAAGAATCCAGGGAGATTTGAAATAAATTAACATTAATTGCATAAAAAGTTCTACATCAGTGTGACTTTATTAAAAGCGAAGAGGACCAACCAATTACCTGGATGGTTTGAGGATTCCACTTGCGTCTTTCAGAATTCTAAGGTTTATGTTCTTTGAGAGTGACAGTCCAACCATGCCAAAAAAGTATTCCACCAAGTTTTTAACAGTATTCCATAGTGTAGGAAGACCCCTACTACCAACATAACACTCTTCATCAACTGTCAAGTGTTCAAAGTGGACTTATATAGTTGGAAGTTAGATACTAACTCTAAAAACAATGGCAAAGTACAATTTTTGTGAGTTCTGGATTGTGAATTGAAATTGGAATCTCGTATTTTTTTCTCTGAGTGTGAAATACAAAGACAAATAAACTCACCAGTAAATACGGTTCCTAATATTCTTCAAAAATTTCTCATTATCTTCATCTGCCACATTAAAAATACGAACAATTAAAGATACGATCAATGAAGGCCTGCCTTTCTGTGAGGCTGAGATTCTGAACATCCACCTGTCTGTAGCCAATGCCCATCTTATTATCATTGTACTCAAGTGTTTGCATGGTACTGGTCAACATCCAGAGCCATTATAAAATTGGTTTCTTAAACAAATACCATGTTGCATTAAAAAAAAAAATATTCCAGAGTTGTAGAACTGACCAACATAATCAGCGGCAAGTCTTCCATCAGAGAAGCAACCAATGAGACTATGTGTATCAATGTCCCTTCTATAAGGACCATGTTGAACAAGTATTCCACTAGGTTTTTAGCAATATTCCATAGTGTAGGAAGACCCCCGCTACAAACATAACACATTGCATCGAATGTCAAGTGTTCAAATCGGACTTGTACAGTTGCAAGCTGGATACCAACTCTGAAAACAATGGAAAAACACAATTTATGTGAGTTCTGGATTGTAATTGAAATTGGAATCTCAAAACTTTTTTTTGTGGGTGTGTAATATAGAGACAAATAAACTCACTTGTCAATAGGATTCCTGAGCTTCTTCAAAAATTTATCGTTATCTTCATCTCCCACATTAAAGATACCATCAATGAAGGCTTGAGTCTTCCATCGGAGAAGCAACCAGTGAGAATGTGCGTTCTACATTATTTGGTTTCTCTTCGGTAGGCTTCAGAGTTTTTTTAGACATTAGGGCTTTTCTCTGCAACTAAATAACAATATTTAATCCTAAGGTTGAGACTATTTCAATCGTCTAACATTGAAACCAATGGTTCAGAATGATACACGTGACAGTTTAGGAAATTTTTTTTCAAATAATTATGCTTTACAGCATAATTATATTTTACATGAATATAACATATTATTATTATTAGAAAACCTCAAAATTCACATAATTAAAAACAATTTCTATAGATAGAAAATATATTTTCTAAAAGAAAATTTATTATCCTATATTTCAATACTTTTACATCCCTATATTGATTTTGTACGTAACGCTTAGCCTCCTTCCAAATTAGCATATTATTATCTTTCTAATTTGCATTTCAACTAACACATATTGAGATAGACACTCAAATATATAACTTTAATGATAAAAAAAGATTAAAATAAGTAGAATAAAATGAAATTGAAATGTCAAATACTCCAAGTTTTATAGCATTTAAATTTAAAATATATATTTAAAATATTAAAGGAATAATTATTGTTCAATTTGTGATGGAAGTGTTTTGTAATGTAAATGTCAAATTAAAATGAAAATAATATATATTCTTTTAGATAGTACATAATTCATTTTTTTTAAATATTAAAATTAAAATTGTGTTTGAGACAACATTAAAATCTAAACTATATTTGTAGAGAAAATTTATTAAAATACAATGGAATCTAATTTCAACAACTTACCATTTTTCAAGTCTAAGATATCAAAAAATGAATCTAAATTTCAAAAACAATTAACTACATCAAAACATGTTATTCCATGTATGATTGGCTTATTATTATTATAATATTCAATAATACTTTTTAAAATAAATAATATATATGAATAATTTAAGTATAAAACACTATAACAGGTCCATAAAATTATGTCAATTGATGTCGTACATATAAACTCTTGAAGCTACTCTCCCATACTATCATGTTTAGTTTTTTAATTTTTAAAAGTACTTTAATTGAATTACTTATCTATATTATCAATAAATAAAAATAAAAATAAAATTTATTATTATTCATCATAAACAGTAATTATGGTGTAAGGCGTCTTTCTTTGAAAACAACTCCCCTAGCTACCAACATATACATGTCTACACCTTTAAATGAAATGTTAGACAATTAAATTTTTTAAGCCATAGGATTAATAGTTAATATAAATCGATTAATAGTTACATGTCTACACCCTTAGATGAAATGTGAGAGGATTAATTTTTTTTAACCCGTAGTATTAATAGTTAATAGAAATCAATTAATAGTTAATAGAATCTAATATTTATAGCTACCGTTATATAATATTTTAGACAACTAACGATGATTTTTTTGCATCGAGCCAAGATTTTTCTTCCAGGAGAGGGTATTACCATTTTTATTTCTTTTTTCTCAATGGTTGTGCTACACGAGGCAAGGTTCTTTGAGATTCTATTTCTGTAGAATATTTTTTCTTGTTTTAATTTTGGTTCTTTGAGGGTTTCGGATTCTGCACTTTCTTCTTTCTCTATAGAATTTTTTATTGTTCCTGCGTGCTCTATATCGCTTCTGTAGAATTTAGAGGGCTTCTAATACAAAGCTTTCCATTTTCTCATTTTAGGTGTCGAGAAGTTGTCATTCTCTGTGCTTTTGATTTTCAGCGTTTTGTTATATGCAAAGCTTATTATGATTTCTATTTTTCCTCGCATTTCGGTGAGTGAGGAATTCATCAAGATTTCCATCTATGTATTTTTCACATGCTTCAATTTGTTGACAAAGGAATTTGTGATGGCTTCAACTTATTTACTCAATCTTTCTGCATTTCATCTATAGTTTTTTGAATTGGAATAATTGTAGAATCTGTTAGGCTTCAAGCTTCCTCGCTTTCGGTTTCCTGCACTTCTATTCTTGTAGAATTTGTAGACTTTCTTGATCTAACAGTATGGCTTTCTGCTGAATTTGCATGCATTTCAACTTTATTTATTTTAAAAGTCTCTTTTCATGTCTTTGCAAGATTTATTTCAATTTTTTTTAATATATTTTCATAATGATAAATTTGTTAATGCAGATGTACAAATTCACATCTATGATATTTTCAATATTTTGGCTCAGTTTACATTATAAAAAAATACATAGGAAGGTATCACACTATCCATATCAATTATTTTTACACGCTTCTGTATGGAACAACTTAGGTTTACATGTAAATTTTAGGGCACTTGTAGCCAATAAATTATGATCTAATATTCAAAATTTGATGACTATCTCAGCTTGATTAGTTCGTATTGTTAGGTGACTGTAGAAGTTATTTGAAAGTGGAAATCCATTATAATCTGGTTAGTTCTTGTTCTTATTCTTTTTTCAAAATGACATTGGTCATGACTTTCTTGAGCTTCTTAGGTGACTACATAAGTTTTTTGAAAGTGGAAATAGCCATTATAATCACTGTTTACTGCCTTATCAGGATTGTTATTATTCTAAGTTTATATTTAACAGAGACTAATCTTTGTGAAATTAAAGAGTGTCAAAATATCTGCTAAGTGTCCACAATGGATACTTCTATCGCCAATATTTTATATCTATAATTTCTCAAATTAGGAAGAAATTTCTCTTAGAAGAACAGAATCCTCTTGTAACACTTCAACAGTCATTATATGAATATCCTTAATTCAAGGAGGTTGATGTACGAGGCCTTGCACACGCAATGGGCTTCCAAGACATGGTTTAATTGACAGCTTGAGATACACAAATGGTGAATTTTTTAGAGCGTTTCAGAATGAACTAAATTGAATGAAGTGGAATGTGCCAATGCTTGATGAGTTGGTTCATGAATATTGTCTTTATAGAGGCCTTATCTATGGTACCTTAAATTCTTCCTCAAATTTTGAAATTTCTCTTAAGCCCAAGAAAGAGGGCAGTTGTTCCAGGGAGCACGTTCTCTTCTCTTGATGTGAACCATGCGGTAGTACAACATGCAAATGTTGAATCCTCTACAGGGACTGTGATCATGGAAGATTTTCCTAGTGGAGGCTCAAATAGTTCATAGAATCAACAAATAGATGTTGAATTGAGAATCCCAAGTGAAACTATTTATAGTGGGGAACCTTGCAGCACCAGTCGAGCATGCCAGGCTGAGAATCCTAGAAGACAGTCTGGTTGGCTGAGAAACTGGATGCAAGAAGAGAACGATAGTAGACCAAGGTGGAGAGGAAGATATTTTTAGAGTAAATCACATGAAAAAATTGAGTTGCATTGTAGAAAGGACCAATAATTTACTCAACTGGCCGATTCAAAGAGTTATAAGGTGGATAAATTTCAAATTTCAATGGATATGGGAGAACTAGTAACCAAGGGTATGTATGATTGTGAAGGTTGTTCATGAAATCAAGGAATGGAATCCACTTTTTTTTTTTAGAAAAATCCTATTCTGTTATTTCAACTGAAGTAGTTGGAGTTCCTTAAGTTGATAGAGGACATGAATTATGTTGGAGCTCTGAGATTTGCATGCTCTGACTTGGTTCCACTTGCTACAAGTTATCAAAATTTGCTCGAACCTTTGAAAGATAAATTTCTGGCCTTGGCAAGACCAGAGGAGAGTCCATCCATAAAGCATATTCTGATAAATATTTTCCCTACTCTCTAGGTTGCATTGGGTGCCAGTATTGGGATTTAAGAACCACTATTGATGAACATAATGGGTGCCACAATTTATACCCATGCACAATTTATACCCATAAGGGCCACAGTATACCCATGCACAGTATATTTAAGAAAACTTTGAGGATAAACGAGTTGAAAAATATGGATCCTGGCGTGGTTACAAAATTAAAATTTGAGCCCAACCTACACTTAGACTTGTGCGGTAGTGTTACTTCCCATGTTACTAGAAGTTCATGTAATTTAATGCTATCAGATGGTAGTAATCAGCCACTAGAAGCTTCTGGAGGTCTTTTTAATGAAACTCCAATCCTCCAAGTCATGGAATGTTTAGCTTTGTCAAGATCTGATGCAATCGAGTTGCTTTCATAGTACAATGGAAGTGTTGATGCAGTATTTCAACAAATATTTAATTAAATTATGTAATAATATATATTCGTTAATCTTTTGATGCTATTTGAAATCTTAATTCCATTCATTCATTTGCTCTGTAAGGAATATAATATTCTTCAAGGCCTCGTGACATGGCACAATTTTTTATTATTTGTTTCAATTCTTATTGCACAAAATGCTCTTTTACTTTCGTTTCTTATTTACATGGGGCTTTTACCACTGGGAGACTCTATAATGGTCTTCTTATGAAGTCACTAATAATAGAATAACGTCACTGGCATCTTTACGTTATGGATTGCTGATGTTATTGTGTTATGAAATGCTAGTTGTCAATCACAGTAAGGCTCCACCTTCATGATTTTAAGGGTGTTGACTGTAATGAAGCAGCAATATTATTTAGAGTGTTAAATACATATTCACGTCCTATTTATACATCAGGATAGTTTGAGTTAAAAAGTCAAGCTCCTGGTTTTCAGTGCTTGTGATATCTTCAAGTTATTTGCATTTTATAGTAAATAAAAAATTTTCAGTTCATTTGAAAATTCTTTAACTATTTTGAAAAATCATACATATCCATATTGTGGCATCTTAATCAATAGAAAAATTATATTTGGTAATTAGTAGAGTGAATACAACAAACAAGCTTCTAAAAGCACTTACAATGAGGTTATGAAAGCAACTTCTCTATAACCATTCTTAGCCAAGTATTTAGAGTGAAACAATTGACACTTTAAGCATGTACTTCTATATATTTCAATCTAGAAGGTGTACCTAATTTATCCGTGAACAATGCTTCAACAAAAAAAATGCCAATTGAATAAACCTCTCATCAAATTTTAGCTATATGTTTCATTTTTTTTTAAGTGATTTTCATAAAGATAAATTTGTTCAATATTTCGATTCAAGGTTTCACATCATTCTTATCAATTATTTTTACTTTACAAGTAAATTTTAGGGCATTTGTAACTAAGAAATTATGATCTCATATTCATAATATGGGGGCAGTCCTAACTTGTTTAGTTCTTGTTTTTATTGGTTTGCTCGAAATGACTGCATAAGTTCTTTGACAGTGGAAAGAGCCATTATAAAGATTGTTTGTTTCCCTTATGAGGATTGTCCTTAGTTTAAGTTTATCTTTAAAATAGACCAAGCTTTGTGAAATAAAAGAGTGCCAAAGATTTATATTGTTTTCGAAAGGCATACACACCCATTTTTTAGATTCAACAAGAAAATTTTAGCACCCATGCCTACTGCATTAAGCACCTACACTAGGGTGGGGCCCACAATGCTATTTTTGGGTGCATGTCTATTTTGGTTATCCCTTAATTAAGATAGACAATAAATTGTAATCTATTCTCAATGATGACTTCAAATAGTTAACCAAGAGTGACAAACTTAGTTAGCTAGAGTATTTCGAGTTAGAGGTAGTTGGTGAGGCATGCAAATTAATTCTAGTTGTAACAAAGTTCCAAGTGCAGTGGTGCATTAGTTAATGCAGGTTATAATCATTTTAACTCAGTTAAGTGAGTTAAACTCAGTTGTGCTAATTTTAACTGAGGATGCATTAGTGAGAGATCAAGGGAATTAAATATTAATTAATTCACAATGATTGATCTCACATGTAACTAAGGATTTACTATTATTAGCTGCATGCATGTCAGAGCTAGTGGAGACCTAGTTGATTTTTAGGTGAAAGGGAAGCTGACTATTAGTTGTAGGATTATTAGGTTGCATACATGCAACTAAACACCCATTGGAGTGCCCATGATACTTGCTCAGTCAAGGAAGGCCAAAATTCCTATCTTTTAGGCATTGCATTCATCAGGGATTGTTCAAGCAAGGCAGGTTGTCTAGAGGCTGAGAATTGGCTATGTGTTGGTCAGTTTTGTTCATGACAGTGTGAGAAAATTAGTTGAGTACTTGAGGGCTCTTGTGAGAAGATTTTTGTATGTAATTTTTTCATGATCCATGTTGAATACAAAATAGAATATAGTGGGGTTTTTAGATGTAATCTTTGCGTGGGAAAATATCTATGTTGTGTGTGATTTCATTCTTCTTTACTTCATGTGATTAGCGATTTTGTTTTTAATTCTGCAAAATATTTGTAGATGTGATTCAATATTTAACTTTAATACATTTTTAGATTAGGTGAATCCAAGATATACATGCATCTTATATAATTTATACATGGTATCAGAGCACAATAAATCGCAGAAGTGAAGTAGGAGATGATTTTGTGACTGGATAGAATTCAAATTTGTAGAAATACGTTCTTGGTGCTACAGTTGATTCAAGATCGAAATGGATTTGAATGGCTTGAGGTTGGAGTATGCACTCGAGGTAAGTTCAAACTATATTTCTTGGAAGGATAGGATTGAGGCAGTACTCGAAGACAATGCCTTGAAGGAATTCATTGACTATGATTTTCCTCAACCAGCTGTGGCAAAAGAAAGTGGCAAAGGCGAGGAGGATCCTGTTGGAGGGAGTACGAGACCACATTGTCTCAAGCCTCCTTGGGAAAGCCACACCATATGTAATGTGGAAGGCTTTGACGGATCTATTCCAGAGTAGCAACAACCATAGGAAATTGGCACTCAAAGATAAGCTCGGGAAGATCAATATGGAGAAGGGCGACTCCATTCCAAAATATCTAACAAAGTTTGTCCAATGTTGGGATGAACTGAGAAGCGTTGGAATACCAGTCGATGATGATGATTTGGTAAGTTTGGCTCTCCTAGGACTTCCCAAGAGTTGGCACAGTTATAAGGACTCTATCAATGGAAGGGAAAAATTTCCAGATTGGGAACGATCGTGGTCGGATTTGGTGCAGGAGGAGTTCATACGGAACACCAGAGATGGATCTTCATCTAAGAATGAAGATGAAGAGGATTGTGGTTTGGTTGCCAAGGTGAGGAAGGGAAAGGGGAAGAAATTCCATTCTAAATCCGAATCCAAGAATGGCAAGAAGCAAGACGTGTCCAAGGTGAAGTGTTTTCACTGTGACGAGCATGGGAATTTTGCTACTAACTGTCCACAAAAGAAGAAGAACAAGAAGGCTGGAGGATCTGTAGCTAGTGAGGCCCTTGCCTTGCAATTTGAGCTTGAATTCTCATTGATCGCATGCATGGTTTCAAGTGCATTGGGATCTATGTGGTATTTGGATAGTGGCACTTCCTTTCACATGACGTGAGACAAGGAACTTTTTAGTGACTTGGAGGAGAAGGATATCTATATGCATATTGAAATGGGCGATGATGGGTGGTACAGTGCTACCGATATTGGTACCATTTACTTTCAGAGGCAGTCAAGTAAACCCTTTTAGTTAAAATATGTAATGCATGTACCAAGTCTCTATAAAAATTTAGTCTCAGTCGCAATGTTGGAGGATAAAGGCTATGATGTCATTTTTAGTGAAGGAAAAGCATTCCTGCGACACAAAACAACAGGAAAAGACAAGATGATAGTGATTTGAGTTAAGAATATCTACAAGCTAGAGGTATATTATTGTGTAACAATGATGGGAAAGGATGATCAAGTGGTGAGCTGGGATGAGGGCGAATTTGCCATAGGAGATTGGGCCATCTTCACCATGGAGCATTGAAAGTCATGCAACTAATTTCTACTGGTCCTCCCAGGGGTACACTTTCGTAGTCACACACATGCAAGGGATGTACTATGGGAAAATATGTAGAGGTCACCTTTCAAGAGAAGGAAAATTGAGCTTGGGGGATCCTTGAGAGAGTTCACACAGAGGGTTGTGGTCCTTTATTTGTTGCTTCAACAACAAAACATAAGTACTATGTAATCTTTCTTGATGATTTTTCTCGTAAGTGTTGGATATTCTTCATGCAGAAGAAAGATCAGACATTCTCTAAGTTCTTTGAGTTTAAGGCACTGGTGGAGAAAGAGCTGGGGAAGCAAGTGAAGGCTCTTAGGAGTGATAATGGTCGAGAATACATCTCTAATGAATTCAGGAACTTCTGCAGCAAAGAAGGAATTCGAAGAGAACTCATAGTGCCTCATAACCCACAATAGAATGTGATCGCGGAGAGAAAGAACAGAACTATTGTGGGTGCATCACGAGCAATGTTGCATGATCAAGGCCTACTAATGAATCTATGGGCGAAAGCATGTAACCCAGCGATACATGTGAAAAACCGTTTTCCTCATAGGATACTTGGCATGAGTACGCCTGAAGAGGCTTTCACTGGTAAGAAACTTGATCTTTCACACTTTAAGTTTTTTGGCTCATATGTTTATGTGTATGTGACCAAGGACACTAGGAAGAAGCTAGAACCAACAGTTGAGGTTGGGATTTTTGTGGGGTACACTGAAACACCCCATAATTATTGGGTGTATTTTCCAAAGAACAGAATGATTTTTATGTGATAGGATATAAAATTTAATGAGGAGAAAGCCATGCGGTTGTCCCTTGAGATGGAGTTGGACTTGCATGCAGAGGAGGAACTGTTGGTTCCCATGGATGAGTCTCAAGATGTGGATTAGCCACATGAGAAGGTTCATGGAGTGGAGGAAAACACTCATGCAGAGCCATCCATCAGAAATGGCATAAGGTGCACCATGGAAGCTAATAGATTGAGACTTGATGATGTAGAGAATGCAGGAGCCCCTACTTCACTATGCAGACAAAGACAGTCTCCTGACTGATTTACTAGATACATGGCTCTTATGAGAAAATGTATTGTGACAGAACCACCTTCCTTTCAGGAAGCAGTGCAGAAACCAACTTGGGTTGATGCAATGGTGGAGGAGTATGACTCTATTGTTAAGAAAAGTGCATGGGAGATTGCCCCAAGACTAGTCGACAAATCAGTGGTTGGAACAAGATGGATCTACAAGGTAGAGCAAGTTTCTAATGGGAGTGTGGATAAATACAAGGCCATATTTGTGGCCCGAGGATTCTCACATATCGAGGGGATAGATTATGATGAGACTATCGCACCTGTTGCAAGGTACTCTTCCATACGATCCATCCCTGCACTCTCAGTGCAAATGGGCTAGCGAATTCATTAGATGGATGTGAAAACTATGTTTCTCAATGGGATCATTGAGGAAGAGGTGTACATAGAGCAGCCTCAAGGTTTAGAAATCTCTAACAGTGAGTCGCATGTGTGTAGACTCAAAAAAACATTGTATAGGTTGAAGAAAGCACCCTATGCTTGATACACTCGGATAGACATCTATTTTACCAGACTGGGCTTCACCAAAAGTGAAGTAGATACAAACTTGTACCAGATTGTGGTTGAGGGTAGGCTATTGATCATTGTTCTTTATGTTGACGATCTAATTTTGACTGGTGATGAGCAGTTGATACACTCATGCAAGGAGGATATTGCAAGGGAGTTCGAAATGAAGGACATGGGACTCCTTCATTATTTCCTTGGATTGGAAATATGGTAGTGGGATGGTGAAATTTTTGTGTCTCAAGGAAATTATGTAAAGGAGATCCTCACTAAGTTTAACATGGAGAGTTGCAAACCCATAGATACTCCTCTTCTAGGAAATTAGAGGAAAGAAGATGCTACTTCTCGAGAGGTAGTGCCAGATGCTACTGTCTATAGACAGTTAGTTGGTTCACTCATGTATCTACTGAACACCAGACCAAACATTTTCTATGTAGTTAACCAGTTGATTCAAGCTATTCTAAGCCTACCAAGCTCTTTTGGAAGGTGGGGAAGCATGTCTTGAGATACCTGAGGGGCACATCAAATTATGGTCTATGGTACATACGAAGAGAGGGAGTGAAGCTCTAAGGCTTCACAGATGCAAATTGGGTGGGCAGTCCATCAGAAAGAAAGAGGACATAAGGAGGGATCTTTAGTATAGGATTGACAGTAGTTTCCTGGTACAGTAGGAAACAACGATTCATGGCACTCAGTTCAGCGGAAGTGGAATACATGGCAGCAAGTCAAGCTGCATGTGAGGCTATCTGGATGAGAAAGATCTTGGTTGGTTTGTTTGGTTCTCATATGGATCCAACAATGATTCATTGTGATAGTCAAAGTTGCATTAAATTCTCGATTAATCATGTGTTTCATGATAGGTCCAAGCATATAGATATCCAGTACCATCATCTCAAAGATTGTGTGCAGAGAACGATAAAGTTGCTTGAGTACATTTCCACATAATATTAGGATGCAGATATTCTGACGAAGGTGCTCACCAGGAGTGAATTTGAATACCATAGAGACATGATCAGGGTGGAGGATAATCCATTTCCTGTTGAGATCCAACAAGAAAATTTCAGCACCCATGCCTAGTGCATTAAGCACCTACACTAGGGATGGGCCCATAGTGCTATTTTTGGGTGCATGTCTATTTTGGTTATCCCGTAATTAAGATGGACAAAAAAATGTAATCTATTCTAAATGATGACTTGAAATAGTTAACGAAGAGAGATAAACTCAGTTAGCTAGTGGATTTCGAGTTAGAGGTAGTTGGTGAGGCATGCAGAGTAATTCTAGTTGTAACATAGTTCGAAGTGCAGTGGTGCATTAGTTAATGCAGGCTGTAATGAGTTTAACTCAATTAAGAGAGTTAAACTTAGTTGTGCTAGTTGTAACTGAAGATACACTGGTGAGAGATCAAGTGAATTAAATATTAATTAATTCACAAAGAGAGATCCCACATGCATCTAAGGATTTACTATTATTAGCTGCATGCATGTCAGATCCAGTGGAGACCCAGTTGAGTTGTAGGTGAAAGGGAAGTTGACTATCAGTTGTAGGATTATTGGGTTGCACACATGCAACCAAACACCCATTGGAGTGCCCATGATACTTGCATAGTCAAGGAAGGCCAAAATTCCTATCTTTTAGGGATTGCATTCATCAGGGATTGAACAAGCATGGCAGGTTATCTAGAGGCTGAGAATTGGCTATCTTGGTCAATTTTGTTTGTGACACGTGAGACAATTAACTGAGTACTGGAGGGCTCTTGTGAGAAGAGTTCTGTATGTAATTGTTTCATGACCAAGTTGAATATAAAATAGAAGATAATGGGTTTTTTAGATGTAAGCTTTCCCTGGGAGATTATTTGTGTTGTGTGTGATTTGATTGTTCTTTACTTCATGTGATTAGCGATTGTGTTTTTAATTCCGTAAAATATTTATAGAAGAAATTCAATATTTAACTTTAGTACATTGTTAGATCGGGTGAATCCAAGATATACATGCATGTTGTATAATTTCTACACCCATATTGAAGCGAAGAGGTAAGGAATGGCATAAATCGTAGGCTTTGCATTAAGGAATGGCACTAATGCATTGACAAATGGTAGGGCGGTAAGGAATGGGTTGGTGGGGCCACTTTTTCGAGTCTGTCGAAGGAAACCAGATGGGTTAGGAGGTTGCAAAGAGAAATATTTACTTGTCCAAAGCTTTTCATAATGAAGATTCACAATCGTTGTTCCTAAATGCAATTGATGCTTTTTTCAAGCATGCCAATGCAGGAAACTAGATGGGGTAGGAGGTTGAAAAGTGAAATATTTTCTTGTCCAAAGCTCTTGAGAATGAAGATTCCCATTTGTTTTTCTTGAATGAAATTGACGCTTTTTGCAAGCATGTCAGTGTGAGAAACTAGATGGGTAGGAGGTTGCAAAGAGAAAGATTTACATGCCCAAAGCTCTTGAGACTGAAGATACCAAGTTGTTGTTCCTGAATGCAATTGATTCTTTTTGCAAGAATGACAGTGCTGGTGTTGTCAAGTAAGTTGCTTTTGTTCTGAGAGTTTTATATGATGATGACATATTAGAAGGTG
This sequence comes from Pinus albicaulis, assembly GCA_034641835.2. Taxonomy (NCBI): domain Eukaryota; kingdom Viridiplantae; phylum Streptophyta; class Pinopsida; order Pinales; family Pinaceae; genus Pinus; species Pinus albicaulis. Next base: position 1,334,533,171 of record CM076580.1, on the reverse strand, counting down.
TTGTTTTCTAGTAGTGTGATAATCATACTCTAGGTTCCCAAGGCAATAACTCTTCAGTGTGAAAAAATGTTAAGCCATTTTTTGATTCACTCAGAAGTAGTGAGTTTGAATATGAAGAGGATTAGTTAGTGAACTAAAGATGTTTGACCATTTTAAGTTGTGTCAAAGAAGTGAGTAGCTTAGTTTTTCCAAATTGTTGATGTTGTTCGCTTAGATATATATGTCTATTGATTACATTTTGGTGATACAGGAGGGTTCATCCCTTGGAACTTCCTCTTCCATGCATATTTCGAGCATTTCAATAGTGTTTACCTACTGATCACTCTTATCATCAATATCTTTCAAACCTCCAAGCCCTGTGTTGAGCTAATTTATGTACCTAAACTAACACAATATTTATTATCAATCCGGGTTGTTTATGCTTTGAGGCAAGATCACTATATGTGAAGATCAGATATAATCAACCTTGAAAGATATGCTAAAAGTAATACATTTTACAACTCCAACTCAATTAGTTTAAAAAGAGGAATAATATTGAAATGGTTCTTGACTCAAGAAATTCATTTCAACCTCAATTACCACTTAATGAATCAGAGATTAAAAACCAAGAACTTTAAGATGGATAAATTATGAAATGAAAGAAGCTCTTAACTTAAGAGACATGTAAAGTGTTCCATTATAATTTATTCATCTTAATATAAAAAAATCTCAACAAGAAATTGCTTGCACACAACAAAAGAAACCAACTTTAATTCATCATTTTCATAGAAGGGATGCTCAACTTGATACATCGGTTTTTCCAACTTGATAAAGTGATGAATAAGTTATAAACTAATGACATCAATCACTATGCATGAATCATTAAACAATCTGAAATAAAGCTTTGAAAACCAGTTCTACAATCATCAAATTACAAGGAAATAAAACTAGTTAACAAGAAAGTGTACTTAGCTTGGAACGGGGGCCCTTCCACCCTTGCCTTGCACACTTGATAAATGATCTCAGAAGCTTAACTTCAGTCACACATCCATAACATTGAACAGCAAATTGATAACAGCACAAGTCTTCAAATTAAGTTCTCAATCCAAAATTGTCACAATATAAAAGTATATAAGTCAATAATAATCCTAATACATAAGCCATCAAAGCTTTGGCTTTAAATAAGAAGTCTCATGAACAAACTGATCTATTTTTACTCAAACAAACCCATCTACTTCTCATCCACCTATTCAAGTCGAATTCATTGTTCTTATCCCAAGAAATATGGTCAATCCCATAGAATCTCAAAACTGCCCTATTTCTATGGGATTTCTGAATGACTAGTCATGATTGACTAGAACTAAATGGGCCTAATAAAACTTGTTCTGTTCGAACTAAGCATAGGTGGCTTAGTCCTAGTTGCCAAGCTGTCCATCCATGCATTTAACTCGTGCCCAAGTGTCCTGCAACCATATCAACCATATAGCTATTACGGGAATTTCTGAATCAGCCAATTTTGCACTAAAAATCAAACTTTCATAAAAACTTTAGAATTTGAAAAATTAAAATTAAATACCCGAATAGATATCAAATATATGTCAAAATGGAATAAATGAATGGAAAATGGATGGAAAATAGATGGATAAATAAGTTTCTTTGAGCAAAATAAGACCAAAACTAAGGCCCAACATCTCTCCCTTGCTTATCATCAAGCATGTCCCCATGCTTGCCTGTTCCTCTGTGACCTTCTTCTTTCTGAAGTAGATGTTGTACCTGTTGATGCTTCCTGTTGTGCTGCCCTTGCCAAACAATCTAAACCTGTGTCATGTCGTTCTTTAAACAAAGTTGCTTTAACCTTCTGCTTCTCATACTTGGCCTGCCACATGTTCTTTTCCTTCAACCATTTAAATGCTTGTTTAGAAATTAGATCATTCTTCCTTTTTAATTTCCCCAAGTCTTCTTTCAATTTTTCATTTGTTTTGATCAATTTAGCATTTTCTTTCTTGTTTGCTTTGTTCTCCTCTTCTAACTGTTTTTCTACAATTTTACTAATTTCTAATTGATCAGTTAAATCCTTGATTTTCCCATCTTTTTCAAAATCCTGAGTTGTTTTCATTAATGATGCAGCTGCTTCATCATCATAGGCAGAATCCCTATCAAATTCTTCTTGTGGAATGTTATTTTCTTCTTGTGGTCTTGGAAAATATGTTTCTTCTTCCTTGTCTAAATTGATGGGACTTTTGTTTGTAAATCTTTTGGGAATAGACATCACAGATATTTCATAATCCATAGCCATGTTATTTTGCTGTTTGGCTCTTGTTCTAGGATACATGGGTGAATTCATCACTCCCTTACTTTCCTGCTCTGTTTTCTCTTGCACCTCTGTAATCTTTTCAGTAAAATGATTTTTAACCATGAATTCTCTCCACACTATGCCCTGCAATCTTACTTGATATTCAACTAGGATTTTAATCAATCCTTGATGATACATTTGTCCTGCTTTCAGCCTGTTTTCATGTCTTGCTGTTTCAATCATTCTTAAGAGGCTTTTATATAGGAAATAAGGTAAATTAATCCTATCTTCCCCCTTAATGTGTTGTAGAAGTTTAACATGATATAAATGGGCAACACTATATCCTCGGTCACAAGTCAAAAACTTTTGAATAATCAAGACCAATTCTCTCCATGGCTCATTAAACCATTCCCTGGGTATACCTTTTGTCCTATCAAATGTTCCCTTCCGTTTTTTCTCAAGGAAGAAAGTCCATGCTTTCTCCTTGAAGTGTAGCCCTTTGTAATACTTCTCTCCTAACATTGGCAAATCTAAGGCTTTGGACAAGTATTCTTGGGTTACTGGAACAATGATTTCTCCTATTCGAGTTTGGTCTTGATTGAAATTTTTTATAAAATCTTTGGTTATCTCCTCAGAATGGCCATTAAATTTCTGTAGAAAGCCTATCATTCCTGCCTGATAGAGTTTTTCTATGGTCTCTTTTCCCCAGCTTTCTATTTGAAATTTTGGCTCTACCCTGTTTGCCATTGTTTCTGTAAACCAATCAATGTAGGCTTCTGCTGTTACTAACTTCATTTTAATAAAAATTATGACTATTTTTTTTTAAAATGAAATTCAGTAAGCAAAGAAGCTTACCTTCCTTTTCTGACTCAACTCAACTCTGCACTTTTAACCTCTGATATATTCCCTTGCAATAACACTCTTCTGAATTCCCTGTTGAATACAAGCAACACCTGTATACTCTGTTAATACACTGATCTCTGTTTTTTTTATTAAATACACACAGTATCATAAACCACACAATCATGATTTACTTGTGTATATATATAAAAAATAAGAAAAATCAAAGAGTGCTCTCGGCCTAATCGAAATTTTTCGCACTGTTTGGACTTAAGCAAAGGTGTTTGCAAACAAAAATTTCGTGCAGACTCATCATAAAAATGCAACTATGCAACAAGCTCTCGGTCTCAACATGGCTTCAACGAACCCGACTTTCTTTTTCAACCATAATTCAATGTGACCATTAAGCATTCGATCCCTGACTGTCAAAACAAAACAAAACGCAGTGGCAACAAAATGTTTTATGGCGTTTTTTAGTTTACACGCTAACTGTTTGTGAAAATATTGGTGCGCATAGTTTACTCAGAGGATCACGGCTTAGTGCGCAATTCAGCAACCCTCCGCCATACTACTTCACTTAAAACTTGTTACTCATGCAACGAATTTTCCTCAAAATGCTGCGCTATTAACAATCCTTAAGTGCTGTCGATCTGGAGATAATCACGGGTTTTGAAATTACCTGACTGTCACAAGCGCGTGGAGTGTAACCGGGCGCTCCAAATCCCTTTTGTTTCGGTTAACTGAGCTGGTGTCAAAAATACAGGATCAAAAATTAATGTCAAACGATATTCCATAATCCCTGAGTGTTAATGAACTTCACTTGTTACCTGACTCAATCCTGGAAATCTGTGATCTCTGATCGTCGAATCCGGAGCAATTTCTTACCTTAAATCCGCCTTCTTGTTTTCCCCGGAGCGATTTTCACTATTCCGCTGCTTCAACCGCCTTCTCTTCTCTCCAGATTAATCAACCGCCTTCTCTTCTCTTCAGATCAATGTTTTGTTTCAAAACGCCTTCCTTCTGAGCTCTGGCAATGAGGAATGAGGTTGAAAGTCATGAATGGACCGAGTTCATGGTTGTACCGTGTCTGATGGCGTTATTATGTGAGGTTGGTATGGCTGTCCTCTTTGACCAGTCGACCGACTATGTCATGAGGATACCACCGCCTTGTTTTATGTTCAAACTATATACACGTACACCATCACCTGTGCACGCTATGTTTGAATGACATGGTTGTGTTATCACACCACTGTGCACGCTATGTTTGAATTATCACGCTGTATTTTCACCACCGTGCATGTTGATTTCCCATCGTCGTGTGCTATGATATGCACCAACGCATTTCACTTTGAATGATACACCCGTATCATCACTACCTTCTGCATGAACTGATTACTTCCGCCGTGCCCTTTCGTGCAATGATACTCCTGCGTTGTATATGCCATTATCATTATACCTTACTCTGTCAAGTCTGTCAACCAAATCATAACCATTATACTCATCCTTCATTTTATATGTGCCATATACCTTTGCCTATGTTTATACCATATGCGCATTAATTATATGCCATTGACCTTATCTCTTATGCGTATTAACCTTATATCCTTTGCGTTCAATTCGCATTCCTTATTTACACTTATGGTATATAATTTTCATATAGCGCATTATTTGTTTTGGTTTTTATGCACATTCTTATGATTTTAAAATGACCATCTTAGGTCATGTTTAAAATCATCACCATATTAATGCTTGATTTGTGTATGCAGGTGGAGAAAGTTGTCCTAGCTTGTTCTTTTTCTCAAGAAAAATATTTAGGATTATAGGGAATATGTATGAGAAATGTGTATATGAATGAAAATGGAATATGTATAGGATATTATGAAGATAGGATATGTATAGGGAATTATGAATATAGGATATGTATAGGGAATATTGAATATCCTCAGGTACTAACTTTAACTTAACAAAAACTAAAAATTCCTAAGAAAAATTTGAATTTCAAGCACAAAATGACTATATATATACTTCCCTGGATGATGTTTGTACAGGTGGAATGAAGTCAGATTTTGTCGATGAATCAAAAAGTGAATTTTATTGTTGCTCCTTGTTCTTCATGCTCTGTTTCTTGAATTGAAAATCAGGTCCCTTTGTAATGATTCTTTATTTCAGGTCCCTCTGCACTGCTTACATAATATGCACATGTTGTTTTGACATTGGCAGGTCTCTCAGGTCCCTCTGTATTGATTTCCTTTTTCCAGGTCCCTCTGCTGACAATACAAGTTCCTTCTATACTTCAGCTTTTCAGCTAAAGATCTAATACAAGTCTCCCCCTTGTTTAAGATATGACTTGTCCTCAAGTCAATTGTTGATGGAGAGTACCGGTATTGAAATTATGTGAGAACAGTAGAACAAGAAAAGGAATTCATAGAGTCCAAGTTGCCTTGATTTTCCCCTATGAATTCATGTTTGCATAGTGCCAGTTGCCTGGTTTTCACTAGCAAACAAATTATTATTTTTTATGTTTTTTTTTTTTTTTTTTTATGTTTTTTTTTTTTATTTTTTTTTATATTTTTTTATATTTTTTATATTTTTTTTTCATTTTTATTCAACTACAGGACTGGAAGATGGCTGAACTTGGTGTGCCATGACTTCCAGTTCTGTATCTTCTGTCAGTTGTTTCATAAATGCTTCTTTACTGATAGGCCTATTGTAAACTTTGAGTCTATGTCCATTCACTATAAAGGAGGTGGAATCCTGGTCAATTGTCTTGATCTTTACTGCTCCATTGTCGAAGATTTCATCAATTTCATATGGCCCTAGCCAGTGTGTTGTGAACTTTTCTTTGAAATCTTTGAACTTGGAGTCAAAAAGTAATGCCCAATCTCCCTTGCGAAATGTCTTTGTCTTGATATATCTGTCGTGCCACTTCATTCTTTGTTGTTGCACCAATGTAGTATGTTCTATGGCTAGTTGACGATGCTCATCTAACTGATTCAGTTCCATGATCCGCTGCTGTTGTGCTTCTGTCAGGTCTAGTCCTAATTCAGCTGCTAGTCTGTATGTTTGTATCTGAAACTCTATAGCCAATAAGGCCTCTTTTCCATATACTAACTGGTATGGACTAAAACCAGTTGTATTCTTCCATGTAATTCTATAGGCCCATAGTGCATCTTGTAATTTTTCAGACCAATCTTTTCTGTTCAGTTGTACTGTTTTTGTCATGATATTCTCTAGGACTTTATTTGTTGATTCAACCTGCCCATTTGCTTGAGGATGATATGGTGTAGATGTTCGGTGTTTGATCTTGTACTTCTCTGTTAGATCTCGTACCAGTTTTGATGTAAATTGTGTTCCTTGATCTGTTATAATTTGTCTAGGTACTCCATATCTGACAAAGATTTCTTTAAAAAGAAAGTTGACCACTATATCTTCTGTTGCTCTATGCACTGCTTTTGCCTCTGCCCACTTGGTTACATAATCTGTACATACTAAGATGTACTTGTTTCCATTTGATGATGGATTGATGGGTCCAACAAAGTCAAGCGCCCATTGCTCAAATGGTTCTATGAGGACCTGTGGCTTCAGTGGCATCTCATCTCTTCTTATTGGTCTCCCTGTTCTTTGGCAACTGTCACATTGCTTGACATATTTCTTAGAGTCTTGGAAGATGGATGGCCAGTAGTAGCCTAGTTGCAGCACCTTATATGCTGTTCGTTTATCTGCAAAATGACCACCACATGGTTCATCGTGACATGCTTTTAGAATATCTAATATTTCATCTTCTCGCACACATTTTCTAATTATCAAATCTGGACCAGTATAAAATAAATCACCATTTACCCAACTATACCTGGAACTTTCTTTAATAGTTTTGTGTCTTTGCTTTTTAGTGAATTGGTTTGGTAACTTTCCAGAAGATAAATAGTTTGCCATGTCTGCAAACCATGGTGTTTTTACCGTGATAGCAAACAAATGTTCATCGGGAAAGTTATCTGCAATTGGATTGGGATCATTAGGTGAATGTATGCGGGACAGAAAGTCAGCTACTTGATTTTCCTTGCCTGGCCGATCTTGTATTGTAATATTAAATTCTTGCAGTAATAGTAACCATCTTGTTACTCTTCCATTGGTTATAGGTTTATTCATCAAGTATTTGATTGCTGAATGATCTGTATGAATGAAAACTTGATATCCTGTTATATAATGTCTGAATTTGTTTACTGCATGTATAACGGCTAACATTTCTTTCTCGGTGACTGTATAGTTCAATTCTGCAGGTGTTAGATTCTTGCTTATAAAGTATATTGCATAATTGAACAAGTTCTCCTTCTGCCCAAGGGAGGCACCTATTGCGGTATCAGATGCATCAGTTGATATATGAAATGGCAAAGACCAATTTGGTCCACGGAGAATGGGTGCAACTGATAATTTTTCTTTTAGAATTTGAAATGCATTTTGACAGTCATTTGTCCAGTGAAATTCAATATCTTTTGCTAATAATTTGAACAGAGGTTGGGCTATTTTACTGAATTTTTCAATGAATCGTCTATAATAGCCTGCATAGCCTAAGAAACTTCTTACCTCTTTCTGTGTTGTAGGAGGCATTAAGGTTACTAGGACTTGGATTTTTGCTGGATCCACCTTTATTCCTGAAGAAGAAATATGGTGTCCCAGAACTATTCCTTCTGTCAACATTATATAGCATTTCTCATTGCTTAATGACAAATTTGTTTCAATGCATCGTTTCAACACTTTCTCAAGATTATTTAAGCAATCATTATATGTGTTTCCATAAACCGTAAAGTCATCCATGTAAACCTCTACACATTCATGGATTAGATCAGCAAAAATTGCAAGCACTGCTCGTTGAAAAGTTGCAGGTGCATTACATAAACCGAATGGCAAAACATTATATGCATAGGTTCCCCATGGGCAAGTGAATGTTGTCTTGTCTTGGTCTTTTGTTGCTATTCTAATCTGGTTGTACCCGCTAAACCCATCTAAGAAAGAGAAGAATTTCTTTCCAGCCAATGAGTCTAACACTTGATCAATAAATGGTAGAGGAAAATGATCTTTGAGTGTAGCTTTGTTTAGTTCTCGATAATCCACACATACCCTCCACTTTCCATTTTTCTTAGGAACAATAACCAATGGAGAAACCCATTGACTATCTGAAATAGGATAGATGAATCCAACATTTAACAATTTTTGCAGTTCATCTTTCACTATTTCTTTCATCATAGGATTCATTCGTCTTTGTGGTTGTCTTACAGGTTTTATTTGTTCATCTGTATAGATGTGGTGGACACATGTGTTAGGATGGATTCCTTGCATGTCAGTATAATCCCATGCAAAAGCTTTTGAATATTTCTGTAATAATGCAATTACCTCTTGTTCTTGTTCTGATTGCAACTCATTTCCAATGTTTAAATGTTTTCCAGGACTTACCTCAATTGTTTTTATTGTTGGATTGGAGATTGTGTTTACATGAAAGATGTCTATAAAAGAATTTCGCAAAGTTTGAATAGTACAGGTTTCCTAAAAACATTGATTCAAAAGGTTATTTGCAGCTTCATATTGCACTTCTCTAAGCTGCTCTGAAATACTTGGTTCTGAAATGAAAAGATCCATTAAGTCTTCATTCTCTTCTTCTTCTCTTAAATCAAAGAATTTATTTATACTTAAAACTGATTTAGTTTGCTGTTTTTCTTGAGCTTCAAGTACCGATTCTAAAGAAGTTGACTGTGTAGGTGAATAAAGAGCAATATGTTTCCTTTCTTCTCCATGTGAAATAATCATGCTTCCTGATCTGCATCCTATAAAGGCATCAGCAGTAGCTATCCATGGTCTGCCTAAGATTAGAGGATGTCCTCCCAAATTTGATTTTGGTTGCAGAATAAGGAAGTCAACAGGATACTCCCATGAATCCAAAGAGACTATAATATCTTCCAATATTCCTTCAGGGACAACTTTAGATCTGTCTGCCAATTCTAAGATTGTAGAGGTTGATCTAATGTTGTTCAAATGCAAAGTTTTTATGGTCTCCATTGTCATTACATTTATAGCTGCTCCCAAGTCTATTAATGTGTTTGGTACTGAGAAATTATTTATTGATATAGTAACCATAGGGATACCAAGATCAATATATTTTTCTATTTTGGTTTCTGTAGACATGAGACTTGCTAGTTTACCAATGACTTGGATTGTAGTAGGATCCTTCTTCTTTCTCTGAGTTTTCTTAATGCACAATTCCTTTATTGTTTTAGCATATATTGGTATTTCTTTAATTGCCTTCAACAAAGGAATTTTTACATAAGTATTTTTTAACTCATCTAAAATATCAAATTCAGGAAGGGTTATTTCTTTTTGTTGTTCCACTAACCTTTCAGGATAAGGTGGTGTTTGAGTTGTAATGTTTGTTCCTTTCTGAATTTGTATCTTAGTTTGTGATGTTTCAGGTGATTCTCCTTGTTCGGTTGGTTCTTCTATAATTGGAGGAGAATCTTTTTTAAGCACTTTTCCAGACCTTAGATGGACTTCATTAAGAGGAAGAATTGAATATGTGGGAAAACATGTTGCTTCCTCTACAGTGTATGCAGCTTTTTCCACCTTATTATTCGGATTTGCAAGTGGTTGGGCTGGTAATTGAGTTGGTCTGGGTTGATTTGTGGGTAGCTGCAACTGTTGTGGTTGGGTCAACAACGGTGGAGGATTCTGCTGCGGATATGGCATGGATTGTGGATATGCAGAATGTTGTTGTTGAAATGGTATGGATTGAGGATATTGTGGATATGTAAATGGCTGTTGATATTGTTGCTGGTATTGTTGAGGTGGCTGGTTTCCATAACTATATCCCCTCCAACCTTGTGCAGGTTGTTGTGGATATTGTTGTGGAGGCCAAGCTTGCCATGGCATTGGAGGTGTCCAAGAATTTTGAGGTGGATAAAGGTAATTTTGTTGAGGGAATTGTTGCTGATTTTGTTGAGGCATTCTAGGTTGCCATGGTCTTCGTGGTGCTACATAATAAAAACCTTCCATTCCTGGCACTTCTTCCATTGAATTCATTTGTAATTCTTTCAATTTTGAACAATTTTCTGTGGAATGCTTTTCCGTACAAAGACCACAAACCTGAATACTCTTAACACTATCTAAAGGACATTCTCTTAATGGATGTTTGTTTCTACACTTGGGACAAAAGATTGCTAAAGCTTGATCTTGTTCTTCTTTCCTCTTATTTGCCTTTAGCACATCTACTTGTGTCCCTAATGTACTTAAAAGATCTGTTTTGAAATTTTCCAATAAACTTCCTATTTCAGCTCTTGTTATCCCTCCTGCAGCTGACTTTGCTGCTTTTGAACTTAATTCTCTTCTTCCTGTTTTTGCTCTTCCTCTAGAATATTTTTGACATAAGTCAACAATTTCTTCGAATGGTAGGTTTGAGATATCTCCTTTACCCATCACATTCAAAATGTCAAGGTATTCATCCCTTATACCCTTGAGAAAGATTGTTCTAATGGTTTCTTGATTTAGAGAATGTTGTTTAGATTTCTGTAGATTATACAAAAATCTTTCCAAATATTCTTCTAGACTTTCATCTTCTTGTTGTGTCATTCTAAAAATATCTTCCTTTGAATCTCTAGATCTGCAATAAGCTTGATATTTTTTAAGGAAGACTGATCTCATATCATCCCAAGAAGTTATTGTATGTTCTCCTAAACCCATAAACCATTTCAAGGCTGTTGCTTTTAATGTTGCAGGGAAAAGACGAAGTTTATGGATGTCATCAGTATATCCATATGTTCTACATAAAATATCAAATTTAAACATAAATGAATCAGGATCTTCTGTTGACATTCCATAAAAATTTGGCAATACAGAAGGTGGAATATTTTTCATTTTCACTTCTTCTCCTAATATTGCACTTGTGTCAATTATTGGAAAGCCAAAGGTAGTCTCATCTTCTTGTCTTTTCTGATCATTTTTTATTTTTCTATCATTTTCTTGTTTTGCATCTTCCTCTCTCTTTCTTCTCCATTCTGCTTGTTGTCTTTCATATTGAGCTTGTTGTTCAGGAGTGAGAATAATAGATCCATGTCCTTCTTCTGCCATTGGTTGATTTGTTTCAATTTTAAGTGGAGTTTCAGGTTGGTCAAAGATAGGAGGATTTATGGATGGAAATAAAGATTGTTTTCCTTTGATAATTTCTTTTTGTTTTCCAGAAGTTGAAGATTGTTTTTGCTTTGCTTCCTAAGCTAACAAAGTTTGTCTCTCAATCAAAGTTAATCTTTGTCCACTTCTTTGTTTTTCTGCCAATTCCTCAATGATTGGATTACCAGTAACTGGGGTGTTTGATGATCCTATCTCTATTTGTGGGGGGTTTTTAATAAATCTACCATGAGGATCTCTATGTCTAGGCATAAAAAAACATAACTAAAAAGTGTAACTACTGTTTTTGTGTTTTTTTATATTTTTTCTCTCTATTGACTATGCCGATATTTGCCTCCCCGGCAACGGCGCCAAAATGTTGAGCTAATTTATGTACCTAAACTAACACAATATTTATTATCAATCCGGGTTGTTTATGCTTTGAGGCAAGATCACTATATGTGAAGATCAGATATAATCAACCTTGAAAGATATGCTGAAAGTAATATATTCTACAACTCCAACTCAATTAGTTGTAAAAAGAGGATTAATATGGAAATGGTTCTTGACTCAAGAAATTCATTTTCACCTCAATTATTACTTAATGAATCAGAGATTAAAACCAAGAACTTAATATGGATAAATTATGAATGAAAGAAGCTCTTAACTTAAGAGACATGTAAAGTGTTCCATTATAATTCATTCATCTTAATATCAAAAATCTCAACAAGAAACTGCTTGCACACAAACAAAAGAAACCAACTTTAATTCATCATTTTCATAGAAGGGATGCTCAACTTGATACATCTGTTTTTCCAACTTGATAAAGTTATGAATAAGTTATAAACTAATGACATCAATCACTATGCATGAACCATTAAACAATCTGAAATAAAGCTTTGAAAACCAGTTCTACAATCATCAAATTACAAGGAAATAAAACTAGTTAACAAGAAAGTGTACTTAGCTTGGAATGGGGGCCCTTCCACCCTTGCCTTGCACACTTGATAAATGATCTCAGAAGCTTAACTTCAGTCACACATCCATAACATTGAACAAAAAAATGATAACAGCACAAGTCTTCAAATTAACTTCTCAATCCAAAATTGTCACAATATAAAAGTATATAAGTCAATAATAATCCTAATACATAAGCCATTAAAGCTTTGGCTTTAAATAAGAAGTCTCATGAACAAACTGATCTATTTTTACTCAAACAAACCCATCTACTTCTCATCCACCTATCTAAGTCGAATTCATTATTCTTATCCCAAGAAATATGGTCAATCACATAGAATCTCAAAACTGCCCTATTTCTATGGGATTTCTGAATGACTAGTCATGATTGACTAGAACTAAATGGGCCTAATAAAGCTTGTTCTGTTCGAACTAAGCATAGGTGGCCTAGTCCTAGTTGCCAAGCTGTCCATCCATGCATTCAATTCGTGCCCAAGTGTCCTGCAACCACATCAACCATAGAGCTATTACGGGAATTTCTGAATCTGCCAATTTTGCACTAAAAACCAAACTTTCATAAAAACTTTAGAATTTGAAAAATTAAAATTAAATACCTGAATAGATATCAAATATATGTCAAAATGGAATAAATGAATGGAAAATGGATGGAAAATAGATGGATAAATAAATTTCTTTGAGCAAAATAAGACCAAAACTAAGGCCCAACACCCTGCTTCCATGGAAGAAAAATTCGCCTCTCATTCCTTCATGATGATCTTCTTTCTTTTAGGCTACTCTTTCCTATGCTACTCTTTCCGTGTTTTCTTTACAACATTTGGTGCAATTGCTAATATTATTATTAACATATATAAAAAAAATTATATGATTTTTTGTTTTACCTATTTAAATAGTTAAACTAGTATGTATATAATTTTTTTGTTTTACCTATTCAGACAACAAAAATATATATATATATATCGAAAATGTTTCCGATTTCTTGTGAGCGCGTCTTACATCCGAAGACACGGATTCAGATCAACCGAAAGTATTCCCGAAATTTTCTCGAGTCGGTCCTAAAAATAAAATCAGGGATTAATGTGAACCGAGAATTGAAAACAAAATTTATGGGAAAGATTTAATACCTTCCTATACAGTCATATACATTTACATTACCTCTGAATTAGCTTCCTAATTTTTGTACAACTTGGATCATTATCTTGAAGCTTTGTTTTCTCATCGGTTGAAGTCAATTCAACACAGGGGATGACCTGAACAGTTTCGAGGACCTTGTCAAACATCCCAGCCCGGTCAGACATTACTATTGCACGCTCTCTCCCCACATTCAAACATTCAACGCACATATTTGAAACCATCCATGTAACAGGAGAATATTGAACGTTAAATGATTTTTGGCACAGCGACTTTAAAGCAATCGTGTATGTTCTCTCCCGTGTGCTCTACGAACGAAGAATCTGTCCCTGGTCGATGTTACAGTTAGTTCGAATTCAATACAATATTCAAATTGTTCAATATCTCACATCTAAAATCTCGGGTGCGATTTTGCTCCGCCCCCTCTCCCTCACGTATTTATAGACGATCCCTCTATATGAGTATTGTATTATATGGTTGCACGAAATATTTCATCTGCTTGTACAACTCATCAACAAGAAATCACGTGTCCAAAAATCCCATTGTTTGCAGTATTTACCAGCCATCAATCTGCTAACAGATCAATCCGCTGAAGATTCATCAAAGTATATAACAGGTTTCCTTGTGGATAAGTGTAAGAACGATGATGCCGTTAGTCATAAAAATGAAAGCTACTGTGTCTGCTCTCGCTCTACTTATGACGACGTTATTGTTTAAGGAAAACCCCTTAGTTGTGCTCGCTGCTTCTCCAGGACCTCAACGCCACCAAAATGTTCCAACTCCGCCAGGACTGTCTATAAGAAAAAATGTTCGTTCTTCCGTTAAAGCCGTGGCGTCAGGAGGATGGAAATCACTTAGAGATGATGGTCATTTTCGACCTGATCACAACCCCCTGCATGTTCTCGCTGCCCCTCAACCCAATGGCCACGTTCCAACTCCATCGCAGAAATTTAATCTCCATTCACCCATTGAGGAGTCGGCAGCAGGGCGATCTGCCACGCGCACTCCCTCACCTCAATGCAATGTCCATGTTCCAACTCCTGGATGTCACCATCAAAAATCAAGAAAGGAACAGCGACTACATGTGCTTGCTGCCCCTCAACCTAATCGCCATGTTCCAACTCCTTCAAAACAATTGAATGTCGATTCATCCATTGAGGAGTCGGCAGCAGGACGATCTGCTACGCGCACTCCCTCACCTCATTGTAATGTCCATGTTCCAACTCCTGGATGCCGCAATCAAAAATCAAAAGAGGAACATCAACTGATGGTGAATGGCAACGCAGAGCGGGCATCAGCAGATGATATCAACATAGAAGATGGACGAGGGCGTTCTGACGATTCAGTAGCTCTTCACAGTCAACCGATTAAGTCTGTCAGGAAATTAATTGCCCTCTGAACAAAAGAACCATCAGCCACACACATATTTCCTGTGGGTGGAGAATAGTTATACACGAATAAATATGAATGTAGATGTTCATTCATGATTTCAATTCTGTTTATCATTATTTCTCTTATATTACTTTAAAATCGTTAACCATTATTTCTCTTGCGTTATTTCTCTTGCGTGATAAACGGAATGGTTTGTTAGCCCATATGGATTTTTAAATATTAATTTAAATACATCCATCCTTAAAAATAGAAATTCCACTATTGATTATAGCGATGATTCATTGATATTGATAAATTCTTAACCTAAAATTTGCATACCATATATTAATTTTGATGATATTGACAAATATTCCTATTTCATAGTAGTTGGTAAACATTTGTTTTATTTAATTCCATCGTTTATTCAAAATAAACACTTTAATGGTGCCTTTCATCATTGTTAACGGAAATCATATACTTTAAAAAGTTAAACCACCTACTGAAATTTATAAATTCGCATTCAAAAGAGCAAGAAAGAGATACATATATCGTATTCGATTACCAATACGATGAATAAGTCATATGACATATTATGGTAGATAGGTGTTGAAATCATTGCAAGAAATAGTGTATATATAGGAGCTATGATTCCTACAATATGTGTATTTGAAATATATAAATATATGTATATTATTTGGTGATTTTGTTATACAGTAAACATATATATTAATTAGCAATTGTCTCAAAGTGCAAGGAGAGATATATAGGTTTATTTAATTGGAAAAGTTGTATGAGGGATGCATTTTTATGCATGTATTTTAAAGCACAGGTTGAAAATAAAAATAGTACATAATGTTTTAAAATCATCATTGGAAGAGACTTAGTCTTTATAGATATGATCCAACACAAAGTTTTTGTGAATTAATAGTTTTCAAATAACCCTTCCTAAAGGGTCGCTATCTTCCATTTTTTCATAGTGTTTCCTTCGGGAAATGAGTTTTTTTTGCAGATTAAAGGTTCTCAAATATTTCAATTAATTTTATTTTAAAGAAAAAATGAATTGAGAAAACTTGTTCTCAAATTATTATTGAAATATGTCATTATTTCAAATATTTAAAATTTATACTCTTCTAATTCTTGTAATTTAGTCAATGAAATAAAAAGAAATTTAAATTTAATTCTCCTAATTCAATTCTTCTAATTCTTGTAATTAGTTAATAAAATAAAAATAAATTTAAATTCAATTCTTCTAATTCTTGTAATTTAGTTAACGAAATTAAAAAAAAAATTAAATTCAGTTCTTCTAATTCTTGTGATTCAGTGGGAGTTAAAAACTTGAAAAGTAAATACAAATCACCAAAAACCAGTTTTTCATATCTAATGAATATTTTAATATTTAATTGAAACTTTAAAATGAATAAAACAAAATAATTGAGAAGCAAGTAACCTTTAGGACCACTATAGAATGATAAACTTGGAGAAGCAAGTGGAGGTGATGTGCTTCCATCTCCTCCATGGGCCAATGTTAGGGGATCTAAAGCCTCCCAATAGGGAGGTGTGATCTAAACAGGATATGAAAGAAACATGAATGTCATAGAATGAAAAAGAATGAAAATACACATAAAAATAATCAATAGGTAAAAGAAGTATATTCACCACCATGAGGAATTATGAATAGGTGAGGCTGATTGCAGAGTGATGGGTAATGATGAATAGGTGTGGGTGATTGCAGAGTGATGGACACACGCTCAAGCACCTACTAACCGATTAAATTGCAAAAACCTCACTAACTACAAGAATACATAAAAAAAATACAAAAATTTAGCAAAGGAACACTACAAAGAGGGCTAAAGGGTCAAGGACAATGTACCTTTTGAATATGACCATGAAAATAATTCAATCCAACTCTTAAACATAGGTAGAAGAATGGCATGGGGGATTTTGATAAAAATTAACAATGTGATTCATTCTGATTTTTAATATAGTGGAGACTATTAGTGGTCTAGAGAGACATGAAATTCTAAAATTATCTATAATATTCATAATAATAGACTAAACATTGTCAATCAAAGATAATTTTCCCAACTTGGGTTTCTAAGATACTAGATTGATTCACATGGTTGATTTTTGTGCGCATTGTTTTATATTATTGGTTATTATTTGATCTAGGCATTTCTATGAATTCTTAGTGTAGTGACATTGTTGAATCTATCCATTGAATGAATGATACACAACTGATAAACTCATTGCTTTGTGGTAATCAAAACTATTGTTGCATATTGGCTACTCTCTTATCGTAAATCAATTTATACTATCATATTCAAAGAGATATTTGCTATTATGAATTCAAGATCATTGGTGCGGGTTCGTGATTATATGTTGTCATGAATATATCACTCTATATCATTTCTTGGGTAAAGCACCATGCACAACATTTAATTTTTTCTTATACAAAACACTCCACTGATTAGTTTCTTAGTTGAAAGAATATAAACACCCATCCATTATTTTAATGTTTGTTTGCCACAAACCATTGGGAAAATCATTTACAAACAATATGTACAAGCTAACATAGTTCAAAGTCCACTATAATAATAATCAATACATGTCAATGAATTGATACAATTCGATTTGGTGAATTTCATTGTGATAACATGAGTTGCCATCACAAGTTCAAATGGTATTGCGGCTTGAATATATATCATCATTTTCTTGGAGTTGAGCCCTCATGCAGAGAAACTCCTTGTACCATTTATATGTTATCTTAAACCATGTCCATTGATTTTTTTTAACGAGCGATTTGCCTTGATTGGTGAGTGTTTAATTTGTGAATTTTTGTTGGTAATGGTCAAGTAAGGATGGGCTATAAAACTGCACTATTATATTACTGTACAACCATAAATTTTCTTGAGATATAACCTTCTTACACAATATAGGAATTATTCTTTGTTGTTTGAATCCCTTCACCAAATCTTGTTTGCAATCATTTTTTTTGGGTTGGTTTGTTGTCTTACCAACACTAGTAGGTAGTAGAACCAATATCCAAGCTTGAAGATAGAGAAACTTTCTTGTGTGGAAGGATAGGCATTGTGAAGTGTATTTACACCTTTGATGGTATGATATTTTTATATTATATCTAGAACTCATAGGGTTTCTGAAGTACGAGAAGGTAATGGACACTCTTTTTATATTTTCTAATACACACACCTATAGTGTAACAATGATAAGAAGAGATATAGTATGACTATTTTGTGATTACCATCTATATTTATAAGACAAATAGGCTCTCTCTCTCTCTCTCTCTCTCTCTCTCTCTCTCTCTCTCTCTCTCTGGAACAAGAATATTTCGAGAATTAGTAACTTTGAAAGGTTAGTTGCCACTATCATGCTAAGTACAACTATTTCATAAATTCCACAAATAGGCCAGTTACAACATGTCTCTAGAGACTTGAACCCATGTAGTTGGGGAAACAAATGTTCAAAAAATTACTTTAGCTAAAATACTTTGACATCTAGTGTGATTCTTTTCACCACAAAAGATCTCAATGTTTTCCTTTGAAACTAAAGTTGAATTCGCCTTCATGTAGGAGATTGACATTTAACCATAGTTAAAATAAAGTTTCCAACAAAAAAAAATTTGTTCATAGGGTAGGGATTGATTCTATATATTTTTTATTTATGTCAATATAATGTGGTCCAAAAGACCATCACTTAAATCTACATAAATACACACCTTGACATAGGTTGTAAAACCATAACTACTAGTTTCATGAACCAGGAAAGTGAAAGTATCCAATAACTTGATGATAATAGTTTAAGTCATGAGACTCTTAGTGCAAAGGAAAACAAAGTAGTTTAATAAATAGCCAAACCAACTTAAAAAAAATTAAATTAAGGTTGAAATTAATATGCCAAAATTTCTTAAATATACAATGTCATTCAAAACCAAAATAAAATGCATTAAAAGCAATTTGCATTTATATGTTACTTTATCTTTTTTTCTTATATTTCTTATATATTTTTATATAAACACAACACACCTTCCATTGTACACACTTTTATCATTGATATTTAACTTGTTTGCTTACTAAAATATTTATAATTATTTAACTTGATTCCCTATC
Source organism: Pinus albicaulis (assembly GCA_034641835.2). Lineage (NCBI taxonomy): Eukaryota > Viridiplantae > Streptophyta > Pinopsida > Pinales > Pinaceae > Pinus > Pinus albicaulis. The sequence continues at coordinate 1,334,514,313 of CM076580.1, read as the reverse complement.
TAAAATGACAATATTGTAAAAAATTGAACTTTTAACTGGGTAGAGACTAAAAACCACACAATCCAAATGAATTACATAATTTGAAAAAATTTTAATGTAATAACTTGACTCACGGTTTAGATTAGATTAATTTTATATTATTCACATAAAATGAAATAGTTAGAATAAAATTACATGTAATCAAATATTTCAAGAACAATTTGTTAATAAACTCGACCCACCTGATCGACAACTCCACCTTAAATTAAATAAATCTATTGAAATAATAGTCATTGATTAAAGTGTGGCATGTCCTAAAACTATGATCTAAACGTATCTTGGTTGGAGCAAAAATTGAACACGACATAAACTGGTATGGATTGAAATGAGAGTCGACCTATATAACCTCACTTCTACCTCAATCTGTATACTTTGTCCATACATAGGGAATGCCTTTTTTACCTTTAATAATGACATATATGTTCTATTTATAATAGTTGGTTGTGCCCATTCAAACCCTCTTACAACTTAAAATAAAAATAGTCTTCCCAGAACACAAACTTACACTGATCAACCCTCTTTCAACTTTTTTTAAAAATACCAAGAATTCCTAGAACACAAACTTACACTAACCCTGAAACTCGTAGAAAATTGTAGAGAAAAAAATCAATACGATTCTTAGACACGTTCCCTTCTCTTATAGTCCCTAGCACCAGACCATCTACCTTTAGAATGATGAAGGGAGCCTACAATTCCCTTAGGATGACAGTATCTGCACATTGTTGAATAGGAAGTCACTAGATTTGATTGTAGATATTCCACATCTCTACTTGTATTTATTTTCAAGTCACTATCTTCCCTTCGACTTCCACCCCAGTTTGTTTATTTCATACATTTAATTAATTCTCCAGCAGGAGCTTGATATTCTACACACCAAATATAACTTTATCCCACTTGTCTGGTAACTTGATCTCACTTGCCTCAGTTCACATGCATCTCCTTGCAATGTGGTTTGTATCAATTTTTATGTTACTTGTAGCTGAGTATCGACGTGCTCTCCCAACCCTCTTATTTCCCTTAAAGAAAAGAAGGGGATTTCTCTTTCCTCCCTCTGAGTATGGCTGGTTCGGCTAGTTCTATTTGCAGTTGTCAATCACATGGTCCTAGGTAGTTCTTTCCTCTATGAATGAAAATGATATGTACTGCTCTAGTTTATAGATGGTGGAATAAGCTTTGGTGAAAAAACCATATTGATCCAGACTGGCAAGAACGCCCATTGTCTCGCAGTGAGAATATTTGTGATGATTGCGACATCTTACTTAGAGGGTGCTAATGTTTGGAAATAAAGCATCATTATATGTGCAATATCATTTCTCTAAAAATAGGAACTATCAATAAAATGTGAAATCCTCTTCCATCAAATATCCTAGTCTCTCTCCCTCAAATATGGTTTGAAACTCCTTATATTTTACTAACCATTGAATCACCAAAGAAAATAAAGAAAAGTATTGTTTCACATTTGAATCACCTAGGAAGCTATTAGTCTCCCTTATTTTCACTTGTTGAATCCAATGCCTATGTCAAATGTACTTGAATAGAATGAACCAGAAGGTCAACCACATAGATCTTGAGCCTTCAAGGTGATCATAGTGTGATCGCAATAAATTCCCTGTATATCTATGAATATATATATCTGATTTCCTATTTTAAAATAGGAGGTGTCCTCATAAGGCTAATTAAAACCTCAATAATTGACACATCTATTACACTTCCATGGAGTGGAATGTTATCAGAAAAGATAAATCGAATAGCCATATTGCATGATAAATCAAATAAAGGAACTAGGTATCAACAATGAAGGTCTGCAGTCTTTGGAGACATCCAATATTTGTAATTATTCTGAGTGTAAAGTCCAATTGACATTCTCTCTACAAACTATAGGCTAGAACCTTAAGTAGCTAGTGATCTCCTTAATATCAAAGGATTTGATAAGGATTTGGATGCCATCTACTTTTATTTTACTTAACAAAATGTTGATTAATAGTTTTTTTACCAAAGGACCATGTAAATTTCTTAGGACACGATGTACCACAAAATTATGGTTTGGGTTTGGTCACAATAACAAAACATTTAGTCAATTGAAGGATTGTCACTCTTTTAAAGTATAACTACTTTACCAGAATTCCTCTTCTCTATGAATATGATTTTCCATCACTTTATGTAGGTCCATAAATATTTTACCATTTGACCAATATAATCATTATCTATAAGTTGTAAGGAGGAAAATATGGGAGTCCTTTTTCTTTTTGTCTAACGATCCTTGAATTTTCATTGTCCACTCATTGTAAAGAAATAAAACTTTATGAGCTGCCTTATTTCCAAAGGTGATTTTGAAATATTAGATTGCATATAACTAATAACAGATGATTCACTGGTTAATAAAGAGATTTAGTAACTATGCATTGCAGATACATGGAATAGCTAGAAGTCTGATAATTGTCTTCCAGTTTTGGACCAACTTTGAATCTTGTACTTAAGCCTTCGTTTGAGATCTTAACTCTGTTTCAGGAATATATATATATATATATATATATCCACAACATATATATATATATATATATATATATATATATATATATATATATATATATATATCCACAACATGAGCTTTCATTAAATTTGTATAGCTTCTAATGGAAACATCTGTATTATAAGGGAAGTTGTCAGGAATGATGCTAACCTAACCCTAAGACTTATCACTATTAATATCTGAAAGTTACTTTATTTGCAACATAAATTTATTTTTCTCGCCATTTAACTAACCATCTCTTATTAGTCCATATTTTAACTGTCATTCACGTTAAAAAATATACTACTTCTTGATCTTAAAAAGAAATGAAAAAGTAATTAAACTTCATTATAGTTAACAAAATATATTTTTTGAAATTAGAAAGTATGGTTAAATTTTAAAAACCAGTATATTCATTTATAGGTGAAAAAACACTAACAATAATAAATGTTCACATTGTATATGGATAATAAATGAATTGAAATGCAAATTTATGATTCAATAATTAATAATGTTGCAAAATAATGTAATTTTCATGATGATAATATTCAAAATTAAATAATGATTAATTAGGTAAATATATCAGAACATTTCTAGGTACAAAAATATTATCACTGTGTTATTCTTTTAATAATTTTACAACGTAAAATGTAAAATATTTTGTTTCATTTGATACAAGGGCATTATTCATTGTTCTAGAGCTAATAAAAATGGATAAGCCATTAAAACCTTTCTAACACTCTCCAACATTCTTATTATTGTTTCTTCTAGTGAATGTTTCGAACAAAGAAAGCCAATATGGAACAAAGAAAATAATTTTGCAATAGAATTTCTGAGCATTCGGGATGCCTGTAAATTACAAATATTAGAAAGAAGAAGAAAGAATTGATTCTTGGATAAATCTCGAGACTACTAAAGCTGAAGCTGAAACCAAAAAATTTGATGTATGGGGAGTGTGCCTATAAATACTTGTACACATTTTTTAATATTTGCAGAATTTTGGTTCTTTGCAGCATTTAGAACAATTCCATTGAACAGTTTATTCAAAGTTTCTTCTAGCATGTATGATGTTTTTTTGTATGCTGGGTTTTTCCTTTTACTTTTTGTTTTGGAAAATTCCATATATGCTACTAAAAAATGAATTTATTAGAAAATAAATTATACATAAGCCAACATATGTCTGTGTATGCCTCTCGCCTACTATAAGCAGGAGACTAAGGATATTTGTACAGTAGCCCCCTGCCTGTTGTAAGCAAGAGGGCTAGTATATCTATGTTGACTATATTTGAAGACTATCTACACCTCCAAAAATTACTGATAATGGCTATGTAATTTGACATTTATTTTATTGACATTTATTTTATTGCACAATTGCTAACTTAGCTAACGATTTAGGTATATCACTTTCACTTCCTAGTAGGTTATATAAACAATGTTGATTTTTCAAATTTTGGCTTCTGTGATCCATCGTAAAATTGTATATGATTCTTTCGGTAATAATCACATTTAAATGAACTTTTTTGACGAGTTTAGAACCATTAATGAGGCCATTGAAGTCATTAATTGCATCACTGATATCGGTACGACCCATATAGTCGAGATTTTCTTAACCTCTACTTTCTTTAGTTTTGAAGGTGATTTCTATGAGAAAACATGTGGTGTTGCCATGGGTTCTCCCCTTTCCCCAATTGTTTCTAATATGTTTATGGAGGACTTTGGATCCAAGGCTCTTTCCTCAGCCCCTTACCAGCCAAAGCTTTGGAAAATTTTTGTTGATTATACTTGTGTCGTGTGGCCTCATGGTAAAGAAGAGCTAGATCATTTCTTCCTTCATCTTAATAGTCAATACTGATCCACAAAATTCACCATGGATTATGAGGTGGATGGTAGCCTTCCTTTACCTGACATTCTTATCTCTAGGAATGGTGATGGTTCTTTCCCCCATAAATTTCTTCGAAATAAAACCCATACTGAGAAATATCTCCACACCAGTTCTCATCATTTCCATGCTAAAAAATTAGGCGTCCTCAATACCTTAGCCACCAGGGCATTGAGAATCTATGACAAGACTCACCTTGAGGGGGAAAAGACCCATATCCTTAATGTCTTTTATAAAATTGGTTATAGTGAGTTGCAAGGCCTTAAGGCTTTTCCTAAAGCAGAAAGAGGTCATTAGTTAAAAATAAAAATAATAATGAACATAATCAGTGGTCGTGCAGTGTATGACTTCCTTTCATTCAAGGAACCAATGATAGGATTTCTAGGATCATTATGAAGCGTAATGTTTCTTCTTCTTTCAAGCCCCTTAGCACAATTCACAGCTCTCTTAAATCGGTTAAAGATCAAGTAAACCCTAGGGATGGGAAATGTGTCTATATCATTCCTTGTTCTTATGGGACACCTTACATTGGTGAAACTGGTCAGTTTATAAACCAAAGGATCTGTGAACATCCTGATGACATTAAACCTGGAAGATCTTGTACCTCCGCCCTAGCTGAGCATGCAGAAAAGACTAACCATCATATCTGCATTGAAGAGGCGAGGGTCGTAGCTAGGATTGACCATTTCCATCATTGTAAGTTAAGAGAGGCCTTCGAAATTGAAAAAAGACCCATAAATCTCAAAAGATATGATGGTTGGAATATAAGCAGGTGTTGGATCCAATAGAATACAATAGAATAGGTAATAAAGAATTAAATAATAATATAAATAATAATAATAATAATAATTTAAATTAAATTAAATTAAATATCTATATATTTTATTAAATAATTAAATAAAAGCAGTCGTTATTAATCTATTTGAACTTTTAAAGTCAAATTAGTCGTTATCCTCACAATTAGTTTAGCCATTTTTGCATCTATTTAAACTCAACGTCGAGATATGATCTCGCATCTAGTCCTAATGATGAACCACACTGGTTGGTTCGAAACACATCAACAAAGTTCATTTAAATGTGATTATTACCAAAAGAATTCTATACAATGTTTATTTTATTGTCTAGAATAGCATATTCTATAGTCCAAGTGGTTTGTGGATGTGTAATGCTGTGTGTAGGAAGAAAATAAAAAATAAAATTTATGTAGATCCATTTTAACATTTAAAATATCTGATCTATCAAGTGTCAAGAGTGATGGAAAAACTAAATTTGCAAACTTGAATTTCTTTCACTTTCAAACAAAAATGAAGTTTGTAGTGAAATAAATTTTATGGATTCATATCTCTGATCTCTATGCCTTTGATGGTTTGTTCCCTAGGGTCTAAATAAAATTATTGGTTCCTCCAAAGATGGAAAATTATGATTTTTCTTAAAGCCTATATACTAACAAAATCATTGGGTTCACCCGAATGATGGAAAACTACAGAGAAAACAATTATGGAAAAGTATAACGCTAGCACAAGTGATAATTGGGATTGATATTCAACACAGATCCTTTTTAACCTTAGATTGATTAAGCAGGAAGTACAGTTTTTAATATTTTTTTAGGTTGTAAAGCATCTAAGTTCTCAATTTTTAATGGATTCATTTTATCAATAGGGAATCAGGATCTTAGTGTGCTGGCATTCAAAGAAAAATTGGAGTTGTTTTTAATGGGAAATTTTGAAAAATTTTCTGGTAGATTTTTCCGATCTAATTTGTTCAAAATCCGGCAAGAATTCATTGAAATCAAAAGCTTGATTGGTAGTTGATGGGTAAACACTACACAATATAAGTGCCCTGAGGGTTTTTCAGGGTGAAGAATCCATATATGCAGTCAAAAAACCAGTTTAAATAACACAAATCAAGATTTGACCTTAAATTTTTCCGCTGGATTTAGACCAAAAAATCCATGGAAACTCCAAAAAATCTCATTAAAGAAAACTCCTTTGTTTAATTATTTCTTTGAGAAAATTGAAAAATTACATATGCCCTTTTCTTTTACTTTATTTTGATAAATTGTCTCACATGGAACATTCCAAAGCTGAAAAAAAAGAAAGAAAGAAGTTACTCTAAAATCAACCCCATATAAATATGATGCCAAAGTTCATTTTTGAAATCAACATGTGGGTTCGATAATAAGGCATGGCAATCAATTTATTCTTGTGGCATGGTAGGTCAAGATAGAGAATATGGGATATCATTTAGAGGAGAAGCTGATGAATAAAATGGCAGGATATCATAAGCGTGCAGACGAATGGTGAGCAACAACCAAAGCACGACATGCAGAGCATATCCGAAAAAGTGTCGAGCACGCAGAGATGGAAGTGTCCCTTTTAATCTCTCAACATGTGGGTGCTTCTATTGTCATTCATGAACTCACAGAAAAGCCTTCACTTCAAAGGGTTATTATTTCAATCTTATGAAAACCCAACTGTAAATGTAGTTCCAGCAATGCCATGAAAGATCCACTCCACTGGCCATTGACCAACAACTATAGGGGCTGCCAGAGGCTTTCCCTGTGCATATTGTTCATAGAAGTTCTCATGTTATTCAGTTATACACCATGTCTAAATAAGATAAACAAATCAATAATCTAAACTTCTTGCAAAATTACCAAATATTGCAATAAGAAATTATTTCTCAAAACATTCATTATTTAAATGTGAAGATTTCCATAGTTTGGCGTGAAATTTCGGACTGAAACTGTGTAAATTTTTGGATTGAAACTATGCGTAATATTTTTAAATGTCAAATTTATAAAATATGACATTTTTTCAATCCAAAATTTCCATAAATAACAACATTCATTTAGTATAGTGGTATGTGATACAAGTGCTCCCCGCAAAATACATTTTAGTACTTGGATGGAACAAATATCTAATCAAAATCAGAGTTCAACATCTGAAGATTATGCTTTCCAAAAATTTTCAAGGTCTCAACCTAAACGAGAGTGTATTCCTATTAGAAATTGAACATAGAAAAGTGTTGGGAAAATAATAAAGTAATGTCAAAATGACTTACATTTCAATGTTATTGGCTTGACATCATCCATCCAAGAAATATGAGAAATAGAGGTAGTTGAATCAAAATAGTGCTGGAAGGCCTTCCCACTGCTAAGGCTAATCCATCCTGAGTGGTAGTATCTGGATCTACCACAATGATAATGAAATAAGGGTTATGTATCACAAGCAGGCCCTTCATGGAGGAGTACACTCGAACCTGTAGAACCAAGCCCCAAATTAAAAGTCTTGTAGTGGCGCTCATGACATGCAGCTGGAGACCATCCAAGAATCACAAAAGCCTCTTCAAATGTGCGTTGAGATCTCCTAATTACCACTACATATGATTTTCAACCCGGTGTGCTATGAAAATGAATAATTAGGGGGACCATGTCAACAATCTCCCTTAGTGTGTGAACATAAAACAACACATCAGACTATTGTGGATACATTCTAGCCCACTGAGTCACATAACCCCTAGACATGTAATGCCACCATTGTTTATTTTGTACTTCAACTACATCATTGAAGAGTAGAGTTGTAAAAGATAAATATCCCTACCCATCGTCATTGTCTTCCCATGTTTTTATATCGTTGGGATCCATGGGTAAAACAAATGAACCGGCACCTTTGTACTTCTATAACTGATAGTTGTACAATTATAATATGGTGTATCAATGAGGAAAAAATGTGAAATTGACCTGTATAGAAAATTGTATTACATACAAAATAATATATTATTCCTAAAAGAGAACTGTGATTTTTTTTTTAAATGTGTGAGGCATGATAGTTATAGTATATAAGTTTGATCAAGTATTAAAGCTAGAGAAAATGCATAAATATCTTATAAGAAATATCAGAAGCTCGACCAATATCAGTCTTTAACACAAAAATTATAAGAAATATCAGAAACTCTGCCATTATCAGTCTTTCACACAAAAATTATAAGAAATATCAGAAACTCCACCTATATCAGTCTTTCAGAACATTGAGTGAGGCATATTTGAAGAATTTCGGGGCTTCGTGAGAATTCTGGTATTTGATGGCATGGTTTTTCCAGATAAAGATAGTGGAGGTGGTTAAGAATTAAATGTGCATGGATATATTGGTATGTGACGGCGTGGTTTTTCCTGATAAATATAGTGGACGAGATCAAGAATTAAATGCAAATGCACATTCTAGTATTTGACAGTGTGGTTTTGCCCGATTTGGTGAAATCATTCATGCATTAAAGACATATGTCACCAACATGCATTCAGGACAGATGTCATCAGCACAATAAAAAAGTTGAGAAAGAAGCAAGGTAAGCTAATTAAAAAAGAATGCCTATCGGCCTAATTAGACAAAAATATATATTTATATTATCTATGTTTATATATATATATATATATATATATATATATAGTGTTATTGTACCCTTATTAGCTTAAAAAAATGTGATTGATATGTCACATTATAATCATCACAAAAGTAATTACGCACTGCAATTATTTGCCTATCACTAAAAAAAGCCCAAATATAAAGTTTAACCAAGATAAACTTGACCACAAGATACTATTATATATAGATAATTGAATAGTTAATAGTTAAAATATTTCTCTAATGAACAATTTGTCGAGAATTTCTCCAATGTGGGTTTTTCCCAAAGTAAACTCTTGTGTTTCTTTCTTGGTTGTCCCTATATTATCATACTATGATTTGTCTTAGGATGAATTTTATTGCAATAAAATATTAATGTAATAAATCATAAGAAGTAATTTTGAGTAAGAAAATTTTGTGAAAAATCGACACTTTTGATCCTATAAATGTACTCATTATTAGAGATTGTTGAAACAACACAAGACCTGTCTTTGAGGAAAATTTTATAGCAAGCCTTAGTGCATTATCATGGCCATGCTCCTTCGAGGAAGAATTGAAAAATTTAAACACATGTATTGAAAATGATTTTCAAAGTCAATTAAGTGTAAGAGATAATGATGAAGTATTGTAAGATAATACATAAAACCTAGACAAATAGAAAACCTAGCATCACCATAGATCACTCATAAATTGTACCCAGTGTTGATTAGGGTGTTCTTCAGAGTATTTCTAAAAAATGCATCTATAATATCCATGAAGACTTGTTAAAGTGTGATACGGGTAAATTCCTGATACCCTTAACCAGGACCTTTTACTTTCATTGATGTGTTATAATTGAATTTAATTGAAGCGTTAATGAACATCAATGAACAACTACATGGTGTAAAGAAGAGGAACATAACAAACATGAGCAACATAAGAAATTGATAATAGAGTCCATCTAGGAGGGACTACATCTCCGGGCCTCAGTGTCAATATGTTGTAGGCCTCTACATTAAGTGTTGTAAGGAGTGAAGATATACATGGATGGTGTTTTCTCTGTCATACAAGGAAAATGATCTCATGCAGGAGTGGCTAGACCGCTTTACGAGATGTTCTACTATAGGAACTCTCATTCCCAAAAATTACTCCTATCAGTATGATAATAACTCACAAATAATTTCTATGAGTATCCCACCGAAATGGAAAAAAATGGATCTCAATCAAACATACATGTGAGAATGAGTATCCTGCCAACATTGCAGCAAAGGGAGCTCAAACATAATACAAATCCATGATATAAAGTACATATCACATCAAGAACAAAACAATATCCCACACCAAACGTCAACAGGGATCTATACAACACAATGTATCTCAAAGACAAAGATTTACATGAAATAAACACATCATATTCCTCACACTGAATATGACTGAAGAATGGGTTTCTCCGCTATTAGATCTGAAATCATGATCAAAATCATGGCATAAAAAGGTGTGAAATATACTTCTCACTCACTGAATGTTAACACCTGCATCGCCACTTTGAAAAGTGGCTGAAAAACATAAAGCTTGGATGGAAAATATGAATACACCATCATATTTGTTTGGTTGAATAGTGCAAAATCGACTGTCAAATTTCTAAATTCTGGAAAACTGAAAATCTGGGCATTAGGGAATATTTTAGATTCCCCCTAGATTCCTCAAATATTTCACTCTATTGAGAATCTATAAATCTACAACATAAAACATGAATTTGATCTCACCATTGAGATCCTTACGAAATTTCGAGAAGAATGAGTATAAAGTTGATCTCATTCTGACATCGGTGAATTTTGGCCTCGAAGGAATCTAAAATATTCCCTCAAGATTCCTGAAGATTCTCCTCCACGTGGAATCTGGAAAACCACTGCTCAAAAGTCAAATCTAGGTGCACCTTTGCGTTCCCTATGAAATTCTGGTTAAAATGCATATAAATTTTAATACATTTTGAAAATTTTACCTCCCTGAGATCAAAATATTCCCTTGGCATCAAACTAGAATATGTCACGAACTACGTGCACCATTCCTTTGGTCTTTGCCTCAAACTACATGCCCGGGTCTGCTAGCCACACTTGTGAAAGCTTGAGTTTAAGTAAATTTTCGTGGGACAAAGTTTACAAGTGATCTCGTTGGGCGTGTTGGTAAAATCCCATGAATTGTGGAGAGAGGGTTGGGTGGTCAAACCCTGCCCCCTCAAAAGTGTGATTGAGATTTTGTTTCAACAAACCCAACAAACAAGTTTTTAAATGGACCCACCTTGGGTGGCCTGCCCAATAGTCCCCACTCGTTGGTCGCATTAAATAGCATATGGTTTTAATATGTTTTAAAATAAAACATGTATATGGTATGTTATATTTACCATATTTAATACATATAACCACCTTTACCATCCATTGATTTTCATGGTTTAAATTTAATGATCATATGTTCGATTTAATAAAAAATTGTTACATGGTTATTATATTAACCAATTTAAATATAGATTTTGTTTTATATATATTTTGATTTTGTTTGTTTTAATAACTATTTTTAATATATATTTATTATTTTTTTAATTTTTTTGTTTAAATATGTTTTTGTTTTTCTTTCTATGCTGGTTGAGGACCATTGCAAGAGTGAGATGTGTCTGGGCCTGGTAGGCTACTATGTGGTTCCCACGTGTTCACTAGGATTTCATGTGGCATGCTGTGGGCCCCACTTCCCTTGCTTTCAACAAAATTTCAAACTTCCCTAACTTCCTCATACGACCTCGGATTTACATGTCGTTTGCACCGTTGCGATCAGGGTAAAGAGCTCTTCACTGTGATAAGTTTTCCAACTTGCTGTGACTTTTAATTTTGACCTTTTTCCAAGCCACTGGTGTCTGAAGATCCACCTAGATCAAAGTTAGGAGGGGGGGGGGGAATTTCGTTATGTATGGTGAAAATTTTAGGGGTTGTTGTAGAGACTACAATACCTCCCCTCACAAAAATCACCTTTCAACACTATCTCCCCCTGTCTCCCTCATCCCATGTCCTCTACCTCCCTCTGTCTCTCCCCTCCTCTCCTTATCTCCCCTACATCCATCTCTCCTTTCTCCCTTACACTCTCTTTGTATATTCTCAAATCTCTCTTTATCTCTCTCTCTCTCTCTCTCTCTCTCTCTCTCTCTCTCCGGATATCAAATCTCCCCCTCTCTCTATCTCTCTTTATCTCTATCTCAAATCTCCCCTATCTATCTCCTTCCCTCTTTGTCTCTCTATTCTCCACCTATTAACTAAATTTCTACCTCCCTCCCCTGTTATCTGTCTCTCTCTCTATCTCTCTCTCTCTTCTCTGCTCTTTCTCTCCCTCTTTAAATTGCCTCTATCTTTGTAGCTATCTCTTCCCTCTCTTTATTTATGTCATGCACACTCTCTCCACTCTCCATCACTCTCTTTCTCTATCTACAACTTTCTCTCCTTTTCTCTTTCCCATCTAATTTTATTTATATCTCCCTCCTTGTTTCCTTATCCATATCCCTCTTCATCCTTCTCTCTCTCATTCTCTCACCTCATCATCACCCCTTCGTATGTTATCTCTCATAGGAAGGGAGGGTGAGAGAGATAGAGAGAGAGAGAGAGAGAGAAAGAAAGAAAGAAATTTAATGAGAGAGAGAGAGAGAAAGTCTGTGATGCGATCATGCAAGCCTAGGGTAAAATTGCTTACCAACGCAACATCTAGTGTACTAGAAAGTATGTGGTGGTAATTGTAACACAAAATTTAGGTCTTTGGAGTCATTAACATTCAAAACAAGAAATGCATAAAACTAAGAAATTGAAATCATATAGCAAGAAAAACAAGATATTTACATGGTAAAACCTTGACAGTGTGTCAAGGAAACCTTCGTGGGGCAAGGGATTGGAAATTTTATTAATCAAATATGATTCTCCATGTTACAAGCCTCTTGGGAAATCATTAATAAATATGTGCTACTTCATTACATAATTTCCTTTAGTTATAAAACTTACTGACAGTAAAAAATAGATTTACTCAGATAACTAATTGTTTTCATTTTTTTAACAATCTTCACATTGACAAAAAATTTCCTAATCCCTTTCCAATGCCGATTTGTCATCTCTTCTGCAAGGAAAGAGAAGCCAAACACCGTCATCGGTTCTCTACTAAAACTGGATTTCTGAATATGTTGACATGATTCTCTTGTGTATGGATGTTCTTGTGAGCTACTTTGTCACCATCGATCACATGTCTCACAAAATAGTACATTACATAAATGTGCTTGGTCTAGATGTGATAGGATGGATTTGTAGCCACATAGATGTAAAGGAACACATTCATTTTCTCATTTGTTCTTAAAATATCATCAAGTAGACCATTCAACCATGTTTACTGTTTACAAGAATATGAAGCAGCTATATACTTTGCTTCAATAGAGGGAAAAGAAACAATTTCTTGAACCTTTGAGACACAGCTAATTGCTCCACCTGCAAGAGTAAAGACATATGTTGTACTACATATTATCTTGTCCAAATCACCTGCATAATTTTCACCCACATATCCGCAGATTGAACCATCACTAGCATTAAATATGATACAATGGTTGTTTGTGCCTCTCAAATACCAAAGCACCCATTTCACTTCTTGCCAATGTTGTTCTCGTCAATTTTCCATGAACTTGTTCACAATGCCAACTCCATTTGAAATATCAGATCTTGTAGATACCACCACATGCATTAAGTTTCCTACCACATTTTCATATGGTACATAGGACATATGATTGTTTTTTTCATTAGTTCTAGGACTCAAAACTTAAGAAATCTTAAAATGGGAAGCTAATGAAACATTAACAGGTTTCACATTGTTCATATTGAACTTTTGAAGTAGTTTCTCTACATATCTTTCTTGTGATAACCACAAGTTACCATTTTCCCTTTCTATATGTCTCTCGATGCCTAAGGTATTTTATTTTGCTAAAAAGTATTTCATATCAGACGTCCTAGAGAGTTAAAACTTTATCCTATTGCTCTCTTCAGTGTTTTTTCTTGCAATAGGCATATCATCAACATACAAGACCAAGATAATGAATATGTTGTTGAAACTCTTAAAGTATACACAATGATCATACTCACTTCTATTAAAGTTCTGGCTCATCATCAAGGAGAAAAATCTCTTGTACCACTACTTGAAAGACTGCCTCAAGCCATACAATGATTTTCTAAGCTTGCATACTAATCTTCTATTGTGACCTTGTACAAAACCTTCTGGTTGTTGCATATAAATATATTCATCAAAATCACCATGAGGAAAATTTGTTTTAACATCTAACTATTCTAACTCAGGGTCAACTAATGCAATTAGTTCTAACACAGTACGACTGGCAACGAGTTTTATGGCTCATGAAAAAATATCATGAAAATAAATACCTTCAACCTGAGAATACCCTTTTGCAACTAACCTCCCCTTATACATTTCTATACTTCCATCTAAATTTCACTTCAATTTGGAGACCCATTTTCATCCAACAAAACTTGTCCCTTCAAGAAGTTCTACAAGATCTCAGTTTTTTTTCTTGGCTAAGGAATCCATTTCTTTGTCCATAACCTTTTTTCATTTTTCTCCATCTACATCATGCACTTCTTCCCGATATTAAGAAGGTTCCCCATATTTATAAATCAATGTAATAGATGAAGAAAAATCATTACACCTTTTGGGTGGTATACTTTCCTTTGTGGACCTTTTTAGAGTGACTAGCTGCTATAATGGTTCTGGAACTTCTGAAATTTTCTTTTCCACTTCTTCACCCTTTTCTTCAGAAGTCTCTCCTTCCTTTCAAATTTTTGGAAAAGGTTTAGCCTCCAAAATAATTTTTTGATTGGGTGATGGATGTTCCTATTCATATTTTACAACATCTTATTTTATAAGAGAAGATTCATCAAATGTTAGATCTCTACAAATGAATATCTTATGTGAAGAAGGATACCACGACCTGTACACTTTCAGTTCATTATCACACCCAACAAAGACATAAAATTTTTCTTTTGGAACTATATTTTAACGTTGACTCTCTGGAATAATAGAATAGACACCACAAAAAAAAATACTTAAATGTGAATAATCACAATACTGACCTGACCAAACCTCTTGAGGATTTTTACAATTAATGGAAAATGAAGGTGATCTGTTTACTAAATAAGAAGTAATATATACTGCTCCTTCCTAGAAATCCTTTTGAAGTTTAGCATTGTTGATCATGCTTCTAGCCCTTTCCATAAGATTATGATTCATAGGTTCAACAACACCATTTTTTTTAGGAATATAAACAAAATTTTTATGTCTAAAAATCCCTTCATCCATAGAGCATTGCTCAAATTCTATGGAAGTAAAATCATAACCATTGTCAGTTCTTAAACATTTAATTGGTTTTCCTATTTTCATTTCCACCATAGATTTAAATTATTTAAAAAAAGTAATTACATAAACTTTTCTTTTCAATATATAGACCCATAATTTCTTGGAGAAATCATCAATAAATGTTAAGAGGTATAATGCACCTCCATAAGATACACTAGGAGATGATCCCCAATGATTAGAATGAATATAGTCCAAAATTTATTTATTGTTATGATTTTGATTTTTAAATTTTTGTTTACATTGTTTACCATATACACAAATTTTACAAAAATCCAACTTCAAGGATTTGAAATCAGGAAGAAACTTGTGATTCATCAGTACTTGAAGACCCTTCTCACTCATGTGACCTAGTTGTTAATGTCATAGGTGAGTACCTTCTTCTCCCTTCTTAGATACAGTCGCTTCCTATCACCTTATGATGTGTATGCCTATTCACAAGAACAATATGATTTGTATACCTCCATAAAATTTTGTTCCAAGATTCCATCATTGAGATACTCAAAGTTTGCATTAAAGGAAACATATGTATTGTATTTATCATAAAAAGTAACATATCATTTTTAGAGAAACAAAAACATTACATAGAGATTTTCTATGAATAAAAATTATATATTCGAAAAGAGAATCCATTATCCTACATTTTATATTTTTACACCATTAAATTCATTTAATAAGTACCTCTAATCATCCCTCAAGTTAACATATTGTTATTTTTTTAGTTTTCATTACAACTAACAAATCATGAAAATGAATCATCATCTTACAACCACTCATTTCTTATCTAAATTGTTTTCTTTAAATGAATGTCCTTTGAAGAAAAACATAGGGACTAAAAATCACAAATATAACCTTTTGTTTTTAATAAAATAAGTATAAAAATGGGACTAAGAAAATCTGAATAATATAAGCATGAAATTTCAAGTATTGTGTTAGCTAATCTTGACCCAATGGTGGAGTTGAGGTTGTGTCAATAGTTGCGGTTAAAATTTAGGGTTTTGGACACTAGTGTTAGTGATGCATGGTATTAATCTCATGTTATTACATGTATTTGAAGTCATCCAAAGGCTTGAGAACTCTCCATTGTAATAATATAGTGTTGAGTGGTGAAAGATCATATTATCAATCGGCTTGGTTGTGTTATAGCCAAGGAAACTGATAGATCTATTGTTTCCTATTTTTTCCGCTAGTTGGGGTTTTCTAGGGTAAATCATGGTGTATATTATTTGTATATTGTTTCTTGATTGTTATGTTTCTTTCTATCGTAATGTTCTGAATATTAAGAAGTGGAATGAAAGCTTTGGTTTGTGAGGATTCTTGAAGGAAGATATGTATTATTACGAGAAAAAAAGGGAGAAAAATTATAGCCTGGTTTAAAGGTAAGAAATAAAAAGAATCTAAGAACTGAGATCTCCATTTGTAGAAAAATAAGAAAACGAGTTTTTCAACCACTATATTCACAAGATAACTTTGTTGGTTTTCTTAGCATACAGAGATATTGTACACAACCATATCACAAAGTTGTAGAGGTTGTATGTACTTGTGGATACTATAGTAGTGGGACATGAGCATAACATGAAGTGATGTATGTTTCTTCTTATGAAAGTGTTCCCATAATTGAATTTTCCCCAAGAATGGAATTCATTCACAAACTAGTATTTTTGGGCGAGCAATGGATCAGTATACAAATTTGCAAGGTTTCTTGAGCAATGGCTCGATTGAGGAGCAAGAAGAAAATGAAGAACTAAATGCAAGAGTGATGTCCATGAAGGAGATGGAATCACAAGTGAAGAACCTTAGTGTTAAAAAAAATCACAGTGGAGAAGGGGATAAAGAAAGAAACTATCTCATCCAACCTAGGTTGTTTCTCTTCTTTGAATTTCCTATGGTGTAGGACCCTCAATTAATAGAATTTGGTGGTATGTTATTTATGTTGTTTGCCATGGTGATTTTCATATAATCTAAGCTACATGATAATGGAATTGGGACATGATTATTTCTGCAAATGATGGTGTCAAGCATTGATGAATCCTTGAGGAGGGTGATCATCCAGTATGGTTGTAACAACCCCAAGTTAAAAGTTGATGCAATAAAAGTTAATAAAGGAAAAACATGACCACGAGATAGGGAAAATTATTCCAAGTTCAATGTTAGGAAAAATATCCTAGTGGGAAATCACTACTTGTGTTTTATGACTAAGGGGGAATTGGAAAAGGAAATGGCTAAGGATTAGGGAAGCGAAACAGGTATTTTTGGCACATTATTTATGAAAATAATGGAAATTAGGAGAAAAGGAAGATGAAATGTCACAAGTTTCATGTGAGGGGAAAAATGAAGAAAAATGATGGAAATTTGAAGAAATTAGAGGCCTCGTCAATAAAAAGAACTCAGAGCATCAGTTGGTAGGTTTTTGTGAGTTTAGAGTTAGAATTTGTCTCAGATAGGATAAGAGCACCAAGAGGAGAAATAAAGAAATCAAGGAGAGGAAGGAAAATGAAATGAAATCAAAGCAAAGAAAAGGAAATAAAAAGCAAAGGAAATTAAAGGAAAGAAAAGGAAGGCAAGGATCAATTAGGTTCTACGATAATACTTGTAGGTAAAATATTGCTTGTGTGATTTCCTAGCTAGTTGTGGCATGCATGGTATGTGCATGTTGACATATGGCTCTTTTGTTGTGATTCCCATGGATTATGTTGGGTTTCGACAGCAGATTTAGCTTATATTTTCCATTTCCAGATAGCCATGGTGTGATGGGATTTTTCTTGGTTTTGAGATTTCAATTAAAGCATGGTTTCAGAATGTGGGGTGATGTGGTGTCAAGAAAATTCCCAAAGGCCTAGGAATCCCTTGACCATTAATGGCAGGATACAAGGTAAATCTTGAGGGTGGAGACATGAAAATATATCAAGGATGGTGATGAAATTCTAAGGCATCTTAGCTCAGTTCGGTTTTGTGATATCGACACTGGTTTTGTGATCACAATATGGAGAGAGTGGAGGTGGTTTAAGCTTTGGATTCCCTTGGTTGAATTTGGTTTGGCTTATCTCATGAGATCCCACATTCATGCTTGTAATATGGCATGGGGTTTATTGGCTGATGATATATTTGGCTCAACCAATCTATGCTCAGGTGGAACTTGGAATTCCCAAACCCATTTGGTATTTTCCTATGGTTAATGAAATCTAATTTTCTCTTGATTTTGGGAAGGAAATGTACTGGTTATTATGTGGCTTTAATGGTTGTTCTCTTTTGTTATTTATCTTGTTATATGATAGTTAATCACATGATTTTATGAAAAATATTAGTCATGGATATTTTCATGTTTTCACTTATAATTGAATGAAAAATGAAATCCAAAACTAATTGGCGTTAAGCCAACTAATGAGAGAAGGTAGTGACTATTCTCATTGTACCTTAGATACTTTTTCACTTCCTCGTGTTCAAACTTCAATTCACAACCTATAGGTTTTGTATATACCAAGTGTTTGAGAGAATGTCAGTCCTAGTTGGGGATTGATCCAGGTGGATATTGGTGGCCACCTCCATATTCCACTAGGACCTCCACCATTTTTTCTTCCAGTTTCCTTAATTGTATCACAATTACTATTTTTGGCAGTTTTTCGAGTCTTGAACTTCTGGAGTCGTTTGAGGCCCTAAATGAGTTTTTTTGGGAAAACTAGGACAAACATGGGTCTTTGGCCAATGATGGTCACTTGAAATTTGTAGTCCTAAAATAGATATTTATAACTGGGTATTGTTCTCTTGAAACAAATATCATATTCTGAAGTTACACCCCCATTAAGTTGATGTACCAATTTACCAAAATGAGGCCCAGAGTATTCGTGCTTCATCTCATAGGGTTAGGTTTTTGGATTTTTAGGGTTTCCCCATATTATTAAATAATAAAAAGGCCCTTGAGACTCATTGTAACACAGTTCATAGGCATGTAACTGCCACATCTCTTCTCAGAGATAAGCTATTGTCACCCGAGCTAGTTTAATTTCCATTCTATCTATAAGCATTTTTTAGTATTAGATATTAATGAAATGAAGTGTTATTCTTGCTACATCTTTGCATTTATGTTTATTTATGTATTTTATTACATTCTTGCATAAGTATGGATCAGTTTGGTTAGAGCGGTCTGCTCTTTCTCAATTTTTCTTTGCATGTCCCCAAGGAGGTCAGGATATAAAGAGTTAGGCCTCGATCTAGTTGAACCTTTACAAATCAGTGTTGCAAAGCCTAACAACGTACCTGTCGAAATAAAAGAAGGACTAGGGAGTAGGATATCATATCAAAATATTGCTCGCGGAGGCCCTCGATAAACAAAGGAACGCGATGATGGATAACATGTCCCAGATCATTAAACGACTAGCCACCAACATCACACCTTCATCCAGCAGCCACTCTCAAGGGACCCACTCCTTTAAGGTACAAGTAAACTTTGAAATTACCATATTTGAGGTCCAAATAGATGCAGATGTTATATATAGATGGTTGAATATGTAGAATGATATTTCTCAGTTCATGACTATTCCAATCGGTAAAAGATTACTTTTTCACTCCTCAAATCTATCCCCCATGTCAAGGACTGGTTGGAAAATTATTGTGAGTAGAAGGACAAGAGGGAAACCTCCTTGTTCTCGGTCTCACCCACTTGGAATTATTTCTGAGATTCCATCAAGGAACAATATTATCACGTGGGGAGCTATGAGGATAAGTACATACAATGGACTATGATGCGACAACAAAGGGATCAAGATGTGCATAAGATGAAGAACATGTTCCATAACCTGTACACAAAGTTTGATATCAAAGACTTGGAGAAACATTTGGTGCTAAAGTACTGCATTTTTTTGCACAAAAGCATTCAAGAGGAAATGGAGTTCCTCGATATCTCCTTTCCTAGTGAAACATACCAATATTGTGCCAAGATTGAGCATAAATTCCAATAGTGGAAGCGATAATTTGGATATGTGAATTAGAAGCAAAGGAAAGGTGCACCCAAACTACAGAATAAATGAAAAATCCAAGGTGGGGAGACCCATGAAAACCTGCCAAAGGCACAAGAAAATAAACACTGAAAATCGAAAGAAGTACAAGGGAATGTGGTGTGAGTTCCATAAGAGCTGCACACACACACAAGTGAGTGTTGGGCCAAGCATTCACTAGTGCCCGAGCTGAAGGCTTCCGAATCAGATGCATGTTCCAACTATGATTCAAAACACAAAAATGGAAATCATGAACATAATCGTATTATTGATACAGAGACCAACGCCACTGTTGCGACCACAAAGATCCAAAAGGAGGAACCCAAAGATTCGAAAGAGGGGGGATGCCTCATCCACTCTTATATGTCCATGAAGGGTTCCTTGCTACAATTCATTTTCGACAGTGGGAGCCAAAAGAATATGATTTTAGTAGATGTACTGAAGCGGTTGGGCCTACCGACCACTACACACCCGCAGTCGTACACCATCAGGTGGATTCACCAAGGACGGGATCTCCACGTTAGCCAGTAGTGTCACCTTCCCTACAACACCAAGCCCTTTACGGATTAGGTATTATGTGATATTACTCTTATTGATGTTTTTGATGTTTTATTAGGCCATCCATACTTGTGTAAGCGAAATGTAATGTATGAGTCTAGGCCTCATGATGTTATATTTACTTTGGGAAATAAGGTGTACATGATACAAGAGGTAGCACCGCTTACTTCCATCTCTTTGATCACTACAAAACAATGTGGTAAGCTCATTTCCAAAATTGGGAATTTTTTTTTCCTCATGATCCGCCCTGTAAGGAACAAGAAGAATCTAGCCACAATCTCCCATAAGGGTTCCTCTGCACAGAAAAAATAAATGGACAAGGTCGCAGAGGAATACAAGGACATATTCACGTCACCCATATGGGTACCTCTGCATTTTCAATTCAAGCAATCCATTGATTTGTCCCTAGGTGCACCGCAACCCAATGGACCTATCTATCAGCACTATGTTCTGGAGAATGAGAAAATCAAGAGGTAGATTCAAGATTTGTTGTAGAAATGTCACATTTGGAAGATTTCATCACCCTGTAGGAGCATGATCATGTTGGTGCAGAAGAAGGATGTGACTTGGAGACTCTGTATTGAATTTCAGGCACTAAACAATATCAATGCATGTTATAGGTATCCGATCTCACGGATTGATAACATGTTGTACCAAATCAAGTGGGCCAAATATTTTACCATGATCGAATTGAAGTTGGGGTGGCACCATGTACCAATCTAACCCTCTAATGTGTGGAAGACTACCTTCAAAGCTAAGGAAGGCTTTTTTGAATGGATGGTCAGGCCTTTCGGGTTGATGAATGCTCCTGAAACCTTCATGAGGTTGATGGATGACATATTGGTACCATTCACTAACTCATTCATGGTGGTATATTTGGATGACATCCTAATATTCAGCCAAAGTTGGGAAGAGCACATCCACCACATTCAACATGTCCTCTAAACACTACAAAAACACAATTTTTGTGCCAATTTGGAGAAACGTACTTTTGGCATGACCGAGGTTCCATATCTTGGATTCATTATTAATGAGCGGGGGTTGCATGTGGACCCAGCCAAGATCTAGCTCATTCGGGATTGGCCAGTCCCAACCATATATGAGGGCCTATGTAACTCTATGTTGAGACGTTGGAAGAACCATGTTTCTCTCATGTCCACCATGATTGGGAGAAAGTGGACTATGAATGGTGATATTGGGCCAGCTTGAGGTGCCGACATATGTATCACTATCCTTTTTAATTCATGGGGAGGTATTTTTATAAGTGTTTGGAGATTTTTTGAACTGGTTATCTCTCCTATGCTAGAAGTTTTGCTTTGGTGATCACAAATACAGTATTTTCCTCAGGAAATTTGCAGTTCTATTGTTGGCTTATACATATATTAACCATTTAAATTTCATCACCTCCAGAAGGTTCATATCGAGTAATGTTATTACTCTATTTCATACTGAGTAAAGGTTACTAGGGTTCAACTTGACATTCCCAGAGGTGTGAGAAATAGATGTGTTAGCACTCAAGCAAACTCTATAACCCTTCTCCCCATTTATTGAGTTCATTTTTTAAATTTTGTTAGTTTATTATCATGATGGCTATGTTAACCTTGGGTTACCAAGATATTTACTGGAGTGCTACTCAGTGTTTGAAAACTTAGGCAAAATTCAAGCTCTTCCATACCTAACAACCCCCAGGTACTCTTTGAACCCCATTTCTTTTATTTTTTTGACAGTCTTTGCTACCATACTCGATTCTAATGTATATTTTTTTCTAAAACAAGGGGCAAAGTAAAGGTTCTTACAGGGATTTTATCCAAGACATGGTTGATGGGTAAAATTTTCCAATTTTTCTTCTAATTTGATCAGTTTGTGATGTCGTTTTCTTACTTTGTCTCTTTTTATTTGTAAATATTTTCTAGTTGTTTTCATTTATTACATGTCCACTTAGTAATTTTGCTACCACCATGTCTAGGTTCCGAGTAGTTGACACTACCCTGATTCCGCGGCACAGTAGAGGTAAATATACTCGTTTTCCCTTTTTGTATATTATTTACAAGGTTCTTAAATTTTACCATTTCTAATAATATCTTATTTCAAAGTTTTTCATTAATGGTGTATCTATGTTTGGTCATAGTTATCCTCAGAACACATTCCCATGGTTCAACCATCACCACTTCCCAATTTTTTGACGAGTCCTAATCATCTACGTTGTCCTCCAAGTCGATCCTCATGTTTATTTTTTTCTATTAACATAATACGTCCAATTGTAGAACATATTTGTGTCCTCCAAAGTTGTTATGGATTCATATGCACCTTCAATATTGAAACCGTTCAGTCAAATTTTTCATTTTTTTGCTAGGGTATTGTGTAATTTAATTTCTATGCCATCGCATAGAGGCCTAGCGCATCCATTGTGTATATGTAATGCTAATTTTAGTATTAATATATTTAAAATAATTGTGATCATTTTTTATCCTGTCACTCGCATTATGTTTCTTTTTTTATTTCCTTTCCCAACTTGATTCATTTCAATAAAGGGCTCCATATTGATTTTAGATTTTCTTTTATGAAAGAAAAGTTGGTAATATTCATAACTGTAGTTACGACCTACATATGTAAATTTTGTTCACTTAGTTTCTATTGCGCCACTCAGTTAATGAATATGTATGTTTATTAATATACACAACTTTTACTTATATATTTTTGGTAACAATTTACTTCCAGTGTATTTGGTTATATGTACACATGAATTGCTTTGTTCATTTCACTGTATATTTATATTGTCAAAACTAGTGTTATAGGTTCGAATTAATAACTCAAATTTTTGATTGTATTTCCTCGAACATCTATATATTTTCATTTATGTCTGGTAAATATATCGTTGTAATACTAAACCCAGAGAACTATAAAAAAATAATTGCAAGATTTTACATTTGTGGTAAAAATTATTTTCATATCCTAATGTGCATTTTAAGGTTAGGTTAATTACCATTATGTTTCTATAATCACCAAAAAAAACTAAATTGGAATAGGGTTAGACAAGTTTTCCCTTCAGGGATTTTTAGTCAGAAACCACTCCCATTTTCCATAACCTTGCCCTCACTACATTCTAGTGTGAGTAAATTTTGTTATTGGTTAAACTTGAACTTGTGTTCCCTATCAATACCCAAAATCAACTTCTACCATTATGACTTTACACACTCTACTAGGTGTAGTTGTTACTAATTACCATAACAAGGTATCATAATTCAAAACAATGAATCCTCTACATAGTTAAATATTAAACTAAACATTGCAATTATATATTTTTTTTATATTTCTCACTCGAAGCATATCTGTGCCAAATTCTAAACCTACTTACATAAAATATAATTTAATAAATCATTCCATCCTCCAGAACTTCATTTAAGGTCACCATGCAAAAAAAATCTCTAGTTCTTTTAAGATAGGAACACTAGTTATGCATGAGAAAGCAAAAACAATTATTAACCCTACTAAGATAAACACTAATACCAAATGTCTCATTATCAAATATTTATTAATTCTATATAATGACTACAATATTCTGGTCAATATTCAAAATTTTAGTACTCAAATACAACAACTAACATAATACTAACTTGTCGTTTAAACTTTACATGGGGCCACATAAATTTCAGATTTCAATCTACGGACCTAGCCTTTTATCATGACAATGAAAGAATATGCTACCATCTGAAAATCACTATAGTATCAATTCTTAATAATATTTATCACAAAATCTAAAGAGAACACATAATAACATTATATATGCTACCAAAACATATTTTACCAAGATGTAAATATTCCATTTGATACTTTCCTTCACATCATCTCATTTTTCTAGGGTTTGCTTAATCCCATAGCCTAATATTTTATTACAAAAGTATATATTTTCAATTTAAAGCCCTCATTTTCCTCTATAGTGCTTTATTCACCCATTCCCAACGTTGTTTCCCCCACACTCATTTATTTATTAGATTTTTCTCTTCCGATCTAATCAATCACATAAATTTGGCTCCTAGGGATTTTTAGGAGTAGTTTGGGAAATGTTTTGTTTTATTTCCATCCTATCCATCCACATTGGATTCCATATTCTAATAATGATCTCATTAATTATATTTTATTTTCCAAGTTAATCCTCCATAGTGTTTTCTTTAATATTATTCAAATTTATTTAATACATCATCATAATTATTTCCAAGATTGAATTATGGCTTCCTTGCCATTACCACAAATATTCCAAACTAAAAATATTTACATGCACATAAAGGTATATTACATCTTCCCCCTCTAAAAAATGAATATCATCCTCGATGCTTATTCTTTTGAAATTTCATTTGTGAATAGTGTTGGATAAATTTCTTTCATAATATCCTCACATTCCAAAGTGGCCTCCTCCAGTGTAAAGTTCTTACATTGCGCCTTAACTCGAGCGATCACTTGATTCTAGAGAATGGTCTCTTTCCAATCCAAGATACATAGTGGCTCTAGTATAAATTCTCCTTTGGGTCCCACCTATATAAAATTCCAGTGAATTACACGAGAAGGATCATGCACATATTTTTTTAATAATGATACATGAAAAACATTATGAACTTTAATATTACTGGGTAGAGCCAACTGATATGTGAATGGACTAGATCGGTCCAAAATTTCAAATGGCCTGCATAATTGTGGTGATAATTTAGCACAACTGTTTGTACCAAGAGTACTTTTTCAACATTTAACCCTAAAATATACATGATCTCATATTTTGAACTCTTTGGGTGGTCTCTTTTTGTCTGCATAACTCTTTTGACGATCTTAAGCTATCTTAATATTTTGTTGAATTATTCATACTATTTTCTCCATTTCCTGTAGAACATCTGACCAAAGAATCAACCTATCTTCATACTGGATCAAACTGAGTAGTGTATGGCATTTATTTCCGTATAAAGCTTCAAAAGGACTAATTTTTATAGATGTTTCATATATTTTTTTAAAAATAAAACTAAATGCAAAAAAACTTCCTATTTTATTGGTTTGTCCATTACATACATTCTACGCATGTCCTCCAAAATATAATTTTTTATTTTAGTTTGTCCATTCCTCTGAGGATGATATGCAGTACCGAAGTTCATATTTTCATGATTCCCCTGAATAAGGCCTTCCTGAAGTTTGAGGTGAATATAGCATCTCGGTCTGAAAATATCATTTTTGGTATGCCATGTAGTATAAAAATTTATTTCATGAAAATGTTGGCTACTTTTGCAGTCCCAAAGGTACACTGTACGGGTATAAAGTGTGCATATTTAGTTAATGCCTCTACCACTACCATTATGGAGCCATGTTGATACTTTTTCTACGTAAGATGGTTATAAAATCCATGGAGATCACCTCCCACTTCCATTCTAGAATGGGTAAAAAAAAAAAATACTTAATGTTATTACCATTTTCTGATATCCAAGTTGACCAACATATGGTATTTTTTGATACTCAGCCAATATTATTAGTCTCAACGTATGAAAATTTGGAATATACATTCTATCTTGGTAAGTAATTAATCCTTTCAGGTATATAACATACCCTGGGGTTACTTTTTTTTGTATTTTTAGCTGCATTTTCTGATACGAAGGATCTTGTTGCAAAATTTGTTGCAGATGTTCTTCAAAATATGATTTTATGTTGCTCTCAACACTTACTATCAAATAATTAGCCTATCTACTTAGTTCTTATGAAATTTTGTTTTATTTTCATTTTATATGCCTTATCTCAAATCCAAATTCACTAAGGAAGGCTAACCACCTTGCATGTCTTGGATTCAAATCAGGTTGACTAAAGAATTTTCTCAAGTTCGTATGGTCAGTTACCAAAAACAAAATTCTTTCCCACTAAATATTGCCTCTACATTTTCAAGGCATGTATTACATCAAATAGTTCTAGGTCGTATACATCATAATTTTGTTCATGTTTTTTTAGCTTTCTTGATTCATAGGCTATGACATCATTATATTGTAGTAACAAACCTCACAATCCATCTAAACAAGCTTACGTACACACAATAAATTCCTTGTTTGGATTTGAAAATTTTAAAATAGGAGTTGTGGTGAGCATTTGTTTTAATCTATGAAAGCTTCGTCGCCATTTGGTGGTCCACTCAAACTTTAATCCTTTCATTTTTAGTGAGGTAGTGGGGTAGACTAGTTTTGAAAATCCCTCCATAAATCTTCGATAGTATCCTACAATCCCCATGAATGAGAAAACTATTGATACATATTTTTGTATATTCCAATTCATAATGGTTTTAACTTTATCAAGGTCCACTACTGACCCATATTTGGAAATAAAATGTACCATGTATTGAATTCTTGTTTTATAGAACTCACATTTATTGATCTTCACATAAATTCGATGTTACCTTAATTTATGTACCACCAATATGATATGTTCTTAGTGTCCTTATTCATTTTTAGCGTACACAAATATGTCATCTATGAAAACTAACAAAAATATGTCAAGATAATTGTGAAGGGCACTATTGATTAGACACATTAAGGTTGCATGTGCATTGGTGAAACCAAAAGGTAACACCATGAACTCATAATGACCATACCGAGTTCTAAAAGTTGTTTATGGATATCTTCATTTTTATGCGCAATTGATGATAAAAAATTCATAGATAAATATTTGAAAAAATAATTTATCCCCTCACTTGATCAAATTGATCGTGAGTCAGGGGTAGGGGATAGCGATTTTTATAGTTAAGTTATTCAACTGCCTATAGTTGATGCACATTTTGAATGTTCCATATTTTTTATTGACAAACAACACAGGAGACCCCCATGGTGACACACTTCATCTAATATAACCTTTATTTAATACCTCTTGTACCTGCATTTTCAGTTCTAAAATTTCTCGAATACTCATTCTATATCTAGGTCTTGACAGGTGTATAGCACCCATCACTAAGTAAATAGAGATATATATGTCTATACGAGGAGGTAAATTGGGAATTTCCTCTGGAAATACATCCTAGAATTCTCTTATTATAGGTAAAGTCTCTAACATTTCTTTTTTAATTTTTTCTTCATATTTTTCCACATGAAACATATAAACTTGACATGCTTTCCTTGTTGTCCTTTTTAGATGTAACTTGGATATTTGTATGAATGACATTGGTTTTTGTTTTCGTTTGATAAAAAATGGTTTTCCCTATGAGTCAATGCGCTTACAGTTTTTTCTAAGCAATTCATAACAACTTTTTGTTGTTCCAACCAATCCATACCAATTAATATATAATATGATCCTAATGGAAGGATGTTTAATTTTAATTTTTTGGAATATCCATTAAAATCCATAATACATTTTTTTAATTGTTGTGTTACATTCCGTTTGATACCAGTGGCCAACTGTACCAACAAAGAAATTTTCAGTTTTAATCACTATAATTTTTCATTTCTCCACAATTTGAGGATTAATATAGCTTAAATTATCCCTGGGACCAAATAAAATAGACACATGTTGGTTTTTGATAGTAGATTTGATATAAATAATTGTAGATTGATGTTCAACTTTCCAGTCTTTTACTATCGCATTAATCCTCAGAATAATCATGGCCACATCGTTCACCATAGTTGCTTCATGTACCATTGAATATTCAGAATTGATATGGGATTTTGTGGACAATATCGTAATATATGTGGTTCTCCACAACCCCAAAATTTCAGTGGTTCCCTTTATTTACCCCTTGGGCCTTTCTTGATGTTCGATTCCATTGGTTTGGACCCTAAATGTGATTGATTTGGTTGATTTATACTTCCTTTGTTAAACTTATTTCTTTGCCGATATTTTCCAAAAAAAAATAGATATGAAGCCTTTTGTATTTTTACATTGATCCCAACTTTTCTTTTGTCCTTATTTAGCCATGATCTGGAACCTTCACTGTGATTTTTAAATTGCTGGTAACAAAGTATGGCTTTTCTTACCACTTCATCCATATTTTTCAGATTGAAGAATTAAATCCTTTCCTTATATACCACTGGTATACAATTCAAAAATATATACACCTTAGCTTTCTCCTCTCATATATATGGCACATGCCAGAGTAAGTTTGTAAATTTTGTTACAAACTCATCCATGATAATTTGTTCCAACCTTAGTTAATGGAAATATTTTTCACAGCCATCGTAGTATACTTCACCTAAATTTTATTTAAATATGTGTTGAAACTCCTCCAATGAGACTATCCTCTCATCCAAAAGAAGTATAATATTTATTTCCTCGCACCACAGCTTGGATTTACCCTGCAGTTAGTACACCACCAGTATAGCTTTCAAGTTACTTTCATATTCATACACCTAAATGTATTTGATCATATTCAGAAGCCATGCTTCCACATATTCCTCCCTTTCCCGATTAAAGGTAGGGGGTTATATTTTCCAAAATTCTCTCTGTAACTCCCCCTTCTTCTTATTTGACTTAAAATATGCTTTATTAGATTCTTGAGCACATTGAGATTGTTCCAACATTATTTTATCCTCCTTTCTCTTCAACTTTTCCTATCCCACACTTTTGTGGCTGGATTTTTCTGTTAATTATCTTATCATATGTTCCTTATCCTCACTTGCCTTTAGTAGCCTTTCATTTCTCTTCCTTTTTTTAACAATTTCTGCTGGAAATTCCTTATTACATCCAAAATATTAGTGTTGGGACCAGAGGTAGTCCCTCCCTCCCCTAATTCAACATACAATTCCTCCCCACCTAACATGGCTAGAGGCAGTTTGACTGTCAATGTAATAATTTGTTGTATCTTATATCAGACAACACAAACCTATTATCAGTAATTATAAAAACGAAAAAAAATGGATATCCATATTATTATTTTTGCTCCTATCCATGATGGTCCATTTTAAGCCCAGTGTTAAATGAGGTCTTTGATACCACTTGTCATGTACCTAACATTTGAGTTACTTGTCTTGGTTATTCGTATTTTTTATTTTTTTTTAAATAGAGTAATGGTATTTAAATATCACTTCAGCCACAATCACTTGGTTTATAGGATTATTCACAACATGCTACCAACAAAGATATTCAAACTCCTAGCAACTACATCTTCATTTATGTCAACCATATATTGAATTTTAGTTAGCATTGTACTATACTAATAAGCCCTTCGCTCTTTCCTTGTTAACTATATATTATTTTCTTTCCTATCCTTTCTAGACCTAAAATGTATCCATAAATGGAATATCAATTTAGCACCTATTAAGGAGGGAAAAACATACCTACACTTATAAGGAGAAAATATTCCCCCACTTATAATGGAATTAACCAATTATGGAAATCTATTATCTTTTCCTTAAATATATAGTTATCATACTAACTTTTAGCATAGAAAAGAGGGCTACCATTCTTGTGACATTAAGTTCATATGGCTAGCTACAATATTATAGCATGCTTTCTCTTTCGGCTAGAGTATTATTATAACATGAAACCTATAGTTATTCCACAATATAGATGATTTTGGAAATATGAGCCTTACCACTCTATTAATTTACACTGTGATTATAAATGTTGTGATGTATGGTATTGTATAAATAACTCGAAACCTATACCTTAATGGAATGTTTCGCAAACCTACCTCTTACAGGTACACCTTCCCATCTCCTTCTCACATGGCCTAGTCATGATCATACCTTGATAATAATTCAATGATCTTGATCTCTTTGGTGAATCCAAGGACATCAATCACTATTCACTGACCCTAGTCTTGTTAACCTAGCCCTAACTTGGTGTCATATATGAGGGCTTGTGTAACTCTATTGCTTCCTTTTCATTGTCGAGTTGCTGAAAGAACCAGGTTTCTCTCGTGGCAACCGTGATTGAGAGAAGGTGGGTTGTGAGTGTTGATATTGCGTCAACTAGAGGTGTTGGCATAGGTATCACTATCGTTTTTAATTATTGAGGAGGTATTTTTATAGGTAACTACAAATTGTTTGAACTGGTTATCCCACCTCCCACATAAGTGTTGCTTAAGTCATCACCAATACAATATTTTCATTAGTTGATTTATAGTTTGCTTGTTTGATTTTACATTCAATAACCATTTTACTTTGATTACCTCAAGTAGGTTACACTCAATAATGTTAATACTCTATTTCACATAGAGTAAAATTTACAAGTATTCGACTTGACCCTCCCGGAGGTGTGAGCATTGACTATGTTAGCACTTAGGTAAACTCTATAACCCTTCTCTCGATTTATTTGGTTTGTTTTTTTCTTTTTTTAGTTTATTATCATGACGATTATGTTAACCTCGGTATACCAACATATTTACGTGAGAGCTATTTGGTGGTTGGAAACTAAGTCAAAATTCAGGCTCATCCATGCCTCATAACCCCAGGTACTATTCGAACCTCATTTATTTTATTTTTTGTACAATAATTGATACCATACTTGGTTCTAATGTATATTTTCTCTTAAATAAGGGCAGAGTAAAGGTTTTTATAAGGATTTTGTCCAATACATGCTCAACGGGTAAATTTCACCACTTTTTTCTTCTAATCTGGTTGCTTCCTGTTCTTGTTGTCTTACTCTATGTATGTTTATTTGTAAATATTTTCTTGGTTTTTCCGTTTATTACATGTTCACTTAGTAATTCTACTACCGCCATGTCCAGGTTCCGAGGAGTTAACAAAACCCTAGTTCCGCAACACATTAAAGGTAAATATACTCATTTTCCCTTTTGTATGTTATGTAAAAGGTTCTTAAACTTTACCATTTCTAATCATATATTATTTCACATTTATTCATTCATGGTGTATCTCTCTTTTTTGTCACAGGTATGCTTGGAACACATTCCCCTGGTTCAACCATTATCACTTCTCGATCTTTTGAAAAGTATTAATCGTCTATGTCGTCCTCGAGGTCGATCCTCGTGGCTATTTTATTCTATTCACATAGTCCCTCCAATTGGAGAACATATTAGTGTCCTCCGGAGCTGTTATGGATTCATATGTCCCTTCAATACTGAAACCCTTTAGTCAAGTTTTTTGTTTTTTGGCTAGGGTCCTATGTAATTTAATTTCGATGCAATGGCTGAGAAACCTAGCACATCCATGGTCTATACTTAATGATACTTTTAGTATTAATAGATTTAAAATAATCGTGATCATTTTTTAGCCTGTCATGCACATTTTGTTTCTTTTTTTTCTTTCCTTTCCCAACTCGAGTCATTTTAGTAAAGGACTGACATAATTATTTTAGATTTTGTTTTATGAAAGGAAAGTTAGTAATATTTGTAACAATAGGTATGACCTGCATATCTAAAAAAAAAATTCTCGATTTATATCGCGTTGCTAAGTTAATGAATATGTATGTTAATAAATATACACAACTTTTACTTCTAGCTTTCTTGTGACAAACTACTTCCAGTGTATTAGGTTATATGTACACATGAATCAATTTGTTTAGTTCATTGTATAATTACATTGTCAAAATTATGGTTACATGTTCGAATTAATCTCTCAAAGTTTTGATTGTACTTCCTTGAACACCTATATATTTTCATTTATCTATGGTAATTATATCATTGTAAAAAGTTTAATTACAAAAATTTAGGTTTAAAGTAAAAGAATATTGTAGTATCCTAATTTTCATTTTACAATTACGGTAATTACCATTGTGTTTTTATAATCACTAATGACCAACTAACTTGGAGTAGGGTAAAACTTCTTTTACCTTCAAGGATTTCCAGTTACACAACACACCCATTTTCCATAAGCTTACCCTCACTATGTTTCACATCGAGTACATGTTGTCATTTTTTAAACTTGAACTTGTGTTCTCTATCAGTACTCAAAACCTACTACTACCATTATGACTTTGTGTACTATCCTAGGTGTATTTCTTACTAATTACCGTAACTAGGTGTCATAATTGAAGAGTATGAATCCTACACATACATAAATCCTAATCATGGATATAACACTGGAGAGGAGATTCCATCCTAAATGATATTCCCATAAAAAAATTTAGAAGGTAAAGCTCCCTTACCAATTTCTAAGTTTAAATATATCTTTCCCAAATATTTAACTAAACACTTCCATTAGATTTTTTTTCAATCTTTCTCACTGGTATCATATATGTGCCAAATTATGAACCTACTTATAGAAAATATATTTAATAAATAGTTCCATCCTCCAGAAAATCATTTAAGATGAATATTCAAAAAAAATCTCTAGTTCTATTCAGATAATAACATTGGTTATGTACTATAAATCAAAACCAGTTATTAACTCTCCCAAGAAAAAGACTAATACCAATTGTGCCACTATAAAATATTTATTAATTATATATAATGACTATGATATTCAGGTCAATATTTAAAATTCAAGTATTCAGCTACAATAATAATACTAACTCGTTGTTTAACCTTTACACGGTGCCACAAAATTTTCTGATTTAAATCTACACAACTAACCTTTTATCATGCCAAAGAAAGAACACTCTAACATATAAAATTTAGTATGGTATCATTTATTAACAATATTTATCAAAAAATCTAAAGATAACACATAATAACAGTTTAGATGCTACTATATCTGATTTTAGCAAGAGAAGAATATTCTTTGATCAACATAGCTGAATTAAATTGGAAAGAATAATTTGCCTCCGAACCATGAACCATCATCTCTAGTTCTCCCCCATGTTGAGATATATTTCCCCAAGATAAACAACCTCGTGTTTTCTTGGTCAAGGTATTTTATCTTTTTTTCCTTTTGAATACCTTTCTTAATGATTTCTTGTTTTTTTGGGGTCTACATAATCCCATAACCTAGGATTTTATAAAAAAACTATATTTTTCCCATTTAAAGCCCTCTTTTTCCCTGCGGTGCTTTATTCACCCATTGCCAATGTTGTTTCCCCACTCTAGTTGATTTATTAGATTTTCCTCTCCCAATCCAATCAACGACATAAATTCACCCCTAGGGATTTTTACTAGTAGTTTGGGAAATTCTTTTTTTTCATCCTATCCATCCACATTGGATTCTGAATTAAAATAATGATCTCATTAATGATATGTTCTTTTCCAAGTTAATCCTTCAAAAAGTTTTCCTTAATATTATTCAAATTTATTTAATATATCATCATAATTATTTCCAAAATTTAATTATGGCTTGGTTCCCATTACCAGAAATAGTTTACACTAAAAATATTTACATTCACATAGAGGGATATTTTATCCAAGGTGTTTTTCATATGATTTAAGCTACATGAGAATGGCATTGGGATTTGAATATTTATGAAAATGATGGTGACTAACATAGATGAGTCCCTAGGGAGGGAAATCATCCACTCTGGCATTGGAAATGCATCAATTATTTATGTTTTGGCTCCTAAAGGAACATGTATGAGCGGTTTTCAAACCTAGCTTCTATCCAATGCGAAACGAGCCTCCGACTAACTGTGTACCAAGTTTTAATGGCCTAATTTTTGAGAAATTTTCTTTAATATTTCATGTGAAGGGACACGAGAAGTATTTTTTCTAGAATTTCTGATATCAGCTTCGAATTCAAGCTGTTGAATTCATATCTTTCTATGATTTTTCAAAATTCGAATTTTTATCCCTTGGAAGTGTTTTTTTCAGAGAGCAAAAGAGGGATTTTGGTCGTCTCATCAAGTGGGATGCAATGATGCAAGCCTAGGCTAACATTCATTACCAAAGTAACATCTAGTGTATGAGAAAGGCCGGGATGGTAATTTTAACACATGAAGGGTGAGCATATTTTAGTTTAAAATTGATAATTCATATTCTCATAAGCATAGCGTAAATTCCTTAAGACCTTTTTTAACTAAGAAATAATTAGTGCAGGGGGTTTTGCACGGACTTAAAATACAAAATTCAAAACTTTGAAGATATTTTAAAATCGTTGTGGTAGCCATCAGTGTACCAATTATTGAATAGGATATGTTGAAATTTTCTGAGTAATTACTTAACACGCAGACAGAGGAATAAAAATAATTCATCTTTCTCAACACAGAGATAAAAACTAAAATTAAATTGCAGACATAGAGATGAAATATGAAACTCTATTTCAATTAAAACAAACTCTTATACAATATTAAAATTCTTCAGAACAAGGTTCTGGATTCACAACGGAAAAAAAAAAAAAAAAAAAAAAATTCTTGGTTGTTACACACACAATGCTACAATATCTCTCTCTGTCTTTCTGTTTTCATCCTTCAGGCATTTTAAAAATACAATACACAACAAGTCAAAACTCACGACATATATATAATACATTAAAATATTATATATTATAAATATCTCATATTTATAATATATATTACCAAAGTTAAAACATAAAGTACAGTGGTAAAAACAATTAACCCAACGTTAAAAAAAAAAACATTATGCGGAAATTAAAATTAAATCAGAATCTTTATGTGCTAAGGTTAAAAACATTATTCCTTTATTCTTTCTGGGGGGATGCTTCCAAAATCCTTCCCATGAGTTCCCTCACCCCCCGAAATTCCTTTGGTTTGTGAAGTGGTGGGTCTCGTGAGGAGTAACGTCAGCTCATTTCGAGGGCTGCTTTCCCTTTGGTGCTTTGAGATTTGCTGCCCCCTTTGAAATGTTTCCGCCTCTGCAATAACTATGGTTGGTGGGTGTTCTAATGTATGTGGTTACTAAAGATAGGAACAGAGCTTGCATCGCCTTTGCATTCATGCTGCCTCTCTTCAAACTCCCATCAGTAATTACTCTGTTGTCTTCAGATCGCATCACATTATTCCATCGTTCTGCTGATCAACGCAAGTAGTTGCAATTAATTTCAACACTCCCCCTTAATTTCAACTGCTAGGTTTTCTTTCATACCCAGGAATTTTCTGAAATAGTAAAAAAATTTCTGTGCTAATGGCTTTGTCAAAAGATCAACATATTGTTCCTCTGTTCTGCAGTGTTGCAAAACAATTTTTCCATTATTAACCATTTTTCTTATAAAGTGAAATTTAGCATCAATATTCTTTGTTCTTTTGTGGAAGACATAATTTTTCAATAAAGCTATCGCTGAGTTGTTATCACAGTAAATGGTTGTGCCTTTTTCTTGTTCATGACACAAATCTCTGAGTACTCTTCTCAGCCATACTGCTTGACATGCTGCTGCTATTGCTGCCACATATTCTTCCTCTGCTATTGATAAAGCCACAATTGGTTATTTCTTGGAAGCGCATGAAATGGCTCTCGATCCCAACTGAAACATATATCCAGATGTGCTCTTCCTATCATCTACACTTCCAGCCCAATCACTGTCAGTGTAACCTGTCAATTCAAAATTTTCAGATGAGGAGTATAAGATACCTTACCCCTTTGTTCCATTCACATACTTGAGAATTCTCTTGGCTACCTGCCAATGAGTCTCTTCCGGCCTTTGCATAAACCTGGAAATTAAACTAACAACGTGCATTATATATGGCCTAGTTGCAGTCAAATACATGAAGCTGCCAACTATGCTTTTAAACAGTTTTGGATCAAAATCCTTGTTGCTGTCTTCTTTACTCAATTTCAACCCCATGATAGTTGGAGTTCCAGCTGCTTTATTGTTCTTCATGTTGAATCTTTTCAACACTGCTTCAACATATTTTTCTTGGGAAATGAAAATACCATTTTCATTCTGTTCCACTTCAATTCCAAGAAAATATCTTAAGAAACCCAAATCAGTCATTTCAAATTCGCTCTTCATGACTGCTTTAAAATCAACAATAATAGAATCTTCATTGCCAATAAAAATTAAATCATCTACATATAAAAAAACAATAAGTATCTTACCATAATTTTCCTTTATGTAGAGTGTGGGTTCTCCATCACATTTCTCAAATCCATTTTCTATCGGGTAAGCATCTATTCTACTGTACCATGGCCTTGGTGCTTGCTTCAGCCCATAAAGAGCCTTTTTCAACTTGCATACATTGTGCTCTTTGCCTTCAATTTCATAGCCTGGAGGTTGTTCAACATATACCTCTTCTTTCAACACTCCATTCAGGAATGCAGATTTCATATCCATTTGGTAAACCTTCCATTTGTGTTGTGCTGCTATGGATAACACTATTCTCACTGTTTCCATCCTTGCAACCGGTGCAAAGGTTTCATCATAATCTCTTCCTTGTTGCTGCTTGTAGCCTTTGACAACAAGTCTTTATTTGTGCCTTTCAATCTTTCCCTCATCATTTCTCTTAGCCTTATAGACCCATTTAACTCCAATCACTTCTTTGTCTTTAGGGAGGTCCACTAACTCCCATGTATTACTCTTCTCTATCGCACCAATTTCTTCATTCATTGCTTCAATCCATTTTTCTTCTTCTACAACATCTTTAAAATGAATTGGGTCATCAACATGACAATACAAAGCAAATAAAGAATTCAGACTGGCATTATCATTTACCTCTCCTTGTTCATAAATCTCATTCAAATTTTTGAATCTCAGTCTTCTTGGTGTATTTGGAGTTCCACTTGAACTCGACGGAGTTTCAGTTCCCTGTGGTGTGCTTGAAGAAGAACTTCCTTGATTTCTCAAGGTTGTTCTAATTCCAGCTTGTGTTGTGGTTTGTTGTGCTTGCGGTGGTGGAGGAGGATCCACCATGGAGGGATTATTTGCTGCTATCCCTTCCTCTTCTTCTTCGTGAGACACACATGTCTTCACATTCACCATTTTCTCTAAGCTTCAATCTCAAGCTTCCTCTTCAATAAACTACACATCTCTGCTTATTATAACTTTCTTGGCGGATGGATTATAGAGTCTGTATGCTTTGGACTCATCACTCTATCCAATAAAGATACATTTCTCACCCTTACTGCCAAGCTTCTTCCTTAGTTGATCCAGGACATGTGCATAAGCCACACATCCAAATACTTTCATGTGGGTGACAAACTACTTTATGCCGCTCGACGCTTCTTCCATAACTCTATTGATGATAGCTTTAGTTGGGCATCTATTCAAGATGTACGTTGCACAATTGACAGCTTCAACCCAATACTCATTTGGCAAATGTTTTTCCTTCAACATACTTCTGACCATGTCCATGATGGTCCTATTATTCCTTTCAGGAACACCATTTTGCAGAGGTGTGTACCTTGTGGTAAGCTGCTTTTGTATGTGATTCTCCCTACAGAAACGTAGGAATTATTTGGAGATGTATTCTCCACCACTATTAGTTCTTAGCACTTTGATGTAGTGCCCACTCTGCTTCTCAACAAGAGTTTTCAAGTGGCAGAATTTCTTAAACATTTCACTCTTTTGATTCAAGAAATACACCCATGTCTTTCTGGTGTAATCATATATGAATGTCAACAAATATTTTCTGCCAGCTAAAGATGGTGTTTGCATTGGTCCACACAGATCTAAATGGAAAATCTCTAAGGGTACTTTTGCCCTTATACTCTTCATATTGGAAATATTTCTCTGTGTTGTTTGTCTAGGATGCAGCCTTCACAAAGGCTATCTAGTTTCTCAATTAATGGTAATCCATTTACCATTCCCTTTCTATGCAAGAATTTCAGGCCTCTGAAATTGAGATGTCCAAATCTAAAGTGCCATAACCAATTTTCATCTTTCACTTACTCTTGAAAAACCCCTTGTGTTACAGCTACTACATTTCTTCCTTCCTTCAAGTCTACTCTAAGCTTGAAGCAAATATCCTATTGATTTTCATCTGCACCTCTGCAATGACCTTCTTGCTTGGAGGTATGTCCTTGATTGTGCACACATCATCTTTAAAAAATACATTGTATCCCTTTTCAATGAGCTTTCCAATGCTCGAAATATTACATTTCAAGGCAGGTACATAATATACATCTGCCACAAACTTTTTTTCTCCATTTCTTTCCAGGATACTGACTCTACCTTTTCCCTTGATGGATATTTTACTATCAGTTCCTATTGCTACCTCAGATTTAACATCTTCATCAAGATTGGCAAACATTGCTATGTTTCCAGTCATGTGGTTACTGCAACCTGAGTCTAAGAACCATACATCATCCTATCTATCTTGTGCTATGTTACATGTTAACAACACATTCTTCTGGTTCTTATTTTCTTCTTTTGAAAAATTAGCATTCTTCTTATTATTCATGTCATTTTTATTTTTCTTACATTCATTGACATAGTTCCCATATTTATTGTAATAATGACACTGGACTTGGGATTTATCATACCTTTGTCCATGAGCTTGATGTTTTCTTG
Source organism: Pinus albicaulis (assembly GCA_034641835.2). NCBI lineage: Eukaryota > Viridiplantae > Streptophyta > Pinopsida > Pinales > Pinaceae > Pinus > Pinus albicaulis. The sequence continues at coordinate 1,334,475,296 of CM076580.1, read as the reverse complement.
AGCCTTCATTCTGGTTTTGATTGTTGCTCCTTTCACTCGAACTTGCAGGGTTTTTTCTCCCTCTGTTTTGGCTTCTACCTCTCCCTTTACCTCTACCTTGACCTCTGCCTCGACCAAAAGACATTTGGGTCTTGAAGGCTTCTTCCAATGAGGAATTTGATCCTCTATTCAGTCTATGTTCATGAGACATCAGGGATGCACTCAAATCATCCACTATAAATTGTGATAGATCCTTTGTCTCTTCTATTGCCACTACTATGGCATCAAATGTTGAGGGTAAAATTCTCAAGATTTTCTCCACAATTCTTCTATCTTCGAGTGTCTCTCCATGAGAACTTATCTAGGTAACAAAACCAATAACTTGTGTGAAGAATGAGTCAATATTTTCAGGCTCTTTCATACAGAGAGTTTCAAAATATCTCCTCAACATTTGCAACTCTGTTGTCTTCACCTTCTCCATGCCTTGATAGGCTGTCTTGAGAATATCCCATGCCTCCTTAGACTTTGTTGTTGCTGTAATCCTTGGGAAAATACTCTCATGTACAGATTGAAAAATATAGAAGAGGGCTTTGGAGGCCTTCTTCCTATTATCTTTTAGAATATCTCTTTTTGATGTTGTCAAAGCAGCCAACGCTTCTGCATCTGTTGGTTCTGGGTGGCCATTCTCAACTAGCTCCCGTATGTCCTGTGAGACAAACAGAGCTCTCATAGTGATAGCTCAATATTCATGATTCTTCCCATTAATCTGAAGAAGTTGTAGATCTGTCAGACTGGTGCCTTTTTCCGCCATCGTGACTATGCAAAACAAACAAAAAACCAGACAATTTCCTTGACTTTGTAATAATTAAAAAAACACAAAAAGAAGCTTTCTCTGCTGGAGAAAAACCACTTCAATAAAATTCTTATAGCTTCTGCAGTGAAGAGAATTATCTTCTTCTTTCACTGAGTGCCTAGACTAGATCTGATACCATGTTGAAATTTTTTGAGTAATTCCTTAACACATAAACAGAGGAATAAAAATAATTCCTCTTCCACAACATAGAGATAAAAAATAATATTAAATTGCAGACACAGACATGAAATATGAAACTCTATTTCAATTAAAACAAACTTTGTTACAATATTAAAATTCTTCAGAACAAGGTTCTGGATTCAAAACGGAAAAAAAAAAAAAAAAAATCTTGGTTGTTACACACACAACGCTATAATATCTCTCTCTTTCCTTCTGTTTTCAGCCTTCGGGCATTCTAAAAATACAATACATAGTAAGTAAAAACTCATGGCATATATATAAGATATTACAATATTATATATTATAAATATCTCATATTTATAATATATATTACCAAAGTTAAAACATAAAGTACCATGGTAAAAACAATTAACCCAACGTTAAACAAAAACATTATGCGATAATTAAAATTAAATCAAAATATTTATGTGCTAAGGTTAAAAACCTTATTCCTTTATGCATTTCGGGGGCTGCTTCCAAAAGCCTTCCCATGAGTTCCCTCACCCCTCGGAATTCCTATGGCTTTTGAAGTGGTGGGTCCCGTGAGGAGTGACATTAGCTCATTTCGGGGGCTGCTTTCCCTTTACTGCGTTGATATTTTCCGCCCCCTTCGGAATGTTGCTGCCACTGCAATAACTATGGTGTTGAGAATGTAGCAAGATGATGGAGCTTAGTCAAATGAAGTCTCCTTCACTAAGTGGGCCCGCAAGCAAATTCTGGCGCAAAGTCCATTTTTAGACTATGTCTATTTTTAGACATATGGAGCATGGTCCAGGGGTTGCAGTATGTTATTCATGGAGTATTGGTCATGTTGGTAAAAATAGATGGACCTCTATTTTTGGACCTATAGGTCGAATTCTATTTTTAGGACCTGCCAATCCTAAAATAGGGAAGTCAAATATTATTTACCCTTAATAATATTTTGACTATAAACTTCAGTTTACTCTCTTGGAGCATATATTCCCCCGTGTCGAGCCTGTGCGGCTCATGCTCCGTCGCAGGAATTACGCTATTACTTGGGGTTTGGTGAGCTCATGCATGGTTTACTTCAGTTAGGACTTCAGTGGCAGAAGTTTGGTGGAGTTGATGAGACAGTTGGTGGAGTTGTGTTCGGTTTAACTTAGTTGAACTAGTTGAGATTAGTTTAAATAGCTAATCAACTAGTAATGAGTGGAGTGAATTAAATATTATTTAATTCATTAATTAGTAACTCATTATTCAACTCAAGAACACATCAGTTCACTATAGTGCATGGACAGTTCAGTGGAGACCAGTGAAAGAGGTATATGAAAGGGTGAGTACAACTATCAGTTGTGACATCAACTGTGCATGGGATTTACACCACACTTGGAGGAAATTACCAATGATGATTGCGTTGTCAAGCTAAGGAGATTTGAACCTTGGATCACTCATCAGACCAGCCTTGATTGCGCAAGAGAGAAAGGCAATTAGTGGATGTGTTTTGAACCTGTGACTTGTTCAAAACCAAGCTAGTTTGTGTGTAACTTCATGAGATAATACTGAGTACTTGTGAGGAGTATTGAACTGAGTTGTTACATGTTTTATCCATTATAATATACACATATAGCTTCTGGGTTTACAGCTATAAGATTTCCCCATACATACTGTGTTAATGTGTGTGATGATTTGATGTGCGATCGCTTCTATTCTTTTCGCATGTGACAATTAATTGTAGAAGAGGTTATGTGTTATGCATGCAATTCGAAATTGATGTGTAATCATGTTAATATACATTGAATAAGTGATTTATTCAGCTAATTTCTACATGGTATTGGAGCAGGTTAATTGTCAAAATCTACTACGTTGATTGCAAACTTATTTCCTCGGACAGAGTCTGCATACGGGTGAGGTAGCCTCCGGATTCATCTTTCTTCGGAAAGTGAAAGGTCTGGTAAACACCCCTTGCAGTCAATCTCTGATTTGGAAATAATTTTTTCTCAAGTGTAGATCGGAAGCGATTGAGCTTGGAGCTTGGAATTCAAATTTTGCAGAAGTTTTGTTTTCTTGGTGCCAGCGTTGAAAATGTCTTTCAATGGTTTGCGACTCGAATATGCTCTTGAAGGCAGTTCGAATTATGTTGCATGGAAGGATCACATGGAGGCAGTATTAAAAGATAATGGACTAAAGGAGTTCATGAATACAGATGTCCAAAAGCCCACTGATCCTGCTGAAGTCGAAGTATGGCAAAATAAGATGGCGAAATGTCGAAGGATCCTGTTGAAGGGCATCAAGGATCATATTGTATCCAGCCTGCATGGAAAGGCTTCTCCATATTTAATGTGGAAAGATTTGATGGATATATTCCAGAGTAAGAGCGACCAAAGGAAGCTGGCGCTCAAAGATAAGCTCAGGAACATCAAGATGGAGAAAGGCGACAGTATCGCCAAATACCTCACGAAGTTCACTCAATGCAGAGATGAGCTGGGAAGTGTGGGGGTTACTGTCAAAGATGAGGACACAGTCAACTCGGCTCTTGGTCTTTCGGGCGTTTGGAACCCATCAAGATAGTGTCAATGGTCGGGAGAAGTCGCCGGCGTGATGGGAGCGCCTTTTGGGCGGATCTCATGCGTGAAGGAGATAAAGAGGACTACTTAGATGGATCTTCATCAAAGGAGCCGATGAAGAGGTAATTACGCTTTGGTCACGAAAGAAAAGAATGGGAAGGTAAGAAAACTTCTAAGTCAGCAAAGGGAAAGAAGCAAGAGGATATGGCGAAAGTGAAGTGTTTTCACTGCCATGATCATGGACATTATGCTACCAATTGTCCCAAGAAGAAGAAAAACAAGCAAGCGGGAAGACCGTGTATGGAGAAGCTTTTGGTCACAGTCGACTTGAATTTTCACTGATCACATGCTTGGTTTCAAGTGTGATGGGATCGGTGTGGTTCTTGGACATCGGTGTGTCATTTCATATGACGGGAGATCAGGATTTGTTCTCAGATCTGGAGGACAAAGATCTGGGTGTGCACATCGAGATGGGCGATGATGGTAGATACAGTGCCACTGGTATCGGTACCATATCCTTTCATAGGGAGTCTGGTAAACCCTTTGTGTTGAAGGAGGTCATGCATGTGCCTGGATTGAAGAAGAACCTAATTTCAGTAGTGATGTTGGAGGATAAGGGGTATGATGTGGTCTTCAGCGAAGGAAAAGATTTCCTGCGCAGTAAGGCTACTAGAGAGACCTAGAAGATAGTGGTTTGAACCAAGAAATTTTATAAGTTGCAAGTAGATGGCTGCGCAGCTATGGCATGCAAAGCGGGAGAAATGGTGAGCCAGGATGATGAGGGCGAACCCAGGTGTCAAGAGACGGGGGCCACCTTCACCATGGAGCTTTGAAGATCCTGCAGCAGATTTCTACCGGGCTTCCTAAGGGCACTCTTGCGCAGTCAGATCAGTGCAAGGGGTGTACCTTGGGGAAGTATGTGAAAGCCACCTTTCACGAGAAGGATAGTCGCGCCACGACGATCCTTGAGAGAGTTCACACAGACGTGTGTGGTCCTTTCTCAGTAGCTTCGACAAAAAAGCACAAGTACGATGTGATCTTTGTTGATGATTTCTCTCGGAAGTGCTAGATCTTCTTCATGCAGAAGAAAAGCGAGACATTTTCAAAGTTCTGTGAATTCAAGGCGCTGGTAGAGAAGGAATCGGGGAAGCATGTGAAGGCTCTTAGGAGCGAAAATGGTGGTGAATTCATCTCGGTTGAATTCAAAGACTTTTGCAGTGCAGAAGGGATTCGGAGAGAGCTCATCGCACCCCATAACCCACAGCAGAACGGGGTGGCTGAGCGGAAGAACAGAACGATCGTGGGTGCTGCATGGGTGATGTTGCATGATCAGGGCCTACCCTCACTTGTGGGGTCGAGGTACGGCACGCAAAGGCGGAACCACGTCCCCCACAAGTGTCTCTGGCATGAGTACAACGGGAGAGGAGGCTTATTCTCGGTAAGAGGCTCTGCTGGCTTCCATTTGCGATCTTGCTCCTCTCGTCTACAAGCATGTGACAAAGGATGCAAGAAGGAAGCTGGATCCAACCGCTGAGGTTGGAATATTTGTGGGGCACACTGATACACCTCACAACTATCGGGTGTATTTGTCAGACAGTCGCAAGACTGTTGTGCGACGGGATATAAAATTTCAGGAGGAGAAAGCCATGCAGTGTTCGCTTGAGAGGGAGCCACACTTGCATGCAGATGAGGAGCTGTTAGTTTCTAAGGAGGAGCTTCCGGATGTGGATCACGCGGCGAGGAAGTTCAGAGGTGGAAGAAACTGTTCTGCGTTGCCAACCATCGCAGGGGCGGCAAGCGTACTACGAAGCCGAGCGACCGGCTCAGCGGACAGAAGGCCAGGGATTCACCTACAACACAACAGCAGACAGAGATAGTCACCTCTGGACGGAGGCCGGATACATGGCTCTTGTGAGTCAATGTGTTGTGACAGAGCCATCCTCTTTTGAGGAAGCTGTGGAGGAACCCGCATGGGTAGATGCCATGATCAAAGAATATGATTCGATCGTCAGAAACAGTGCATGGGAGATTGTCCCAAGACCGGAGGGGAAATCAGTGGTGGGTTCGCGATGGATCTACAAAGTGAAGCAGGCAGCTGACGGGAGTGTGGAGAAGTACAAGACGAGATTTGTCGCCCGTGGCTTTTCACAGATCGAGGGGATCGATTATGAGGAGACTTTTGCACCTGTCGCAAGGTACTCTTCCATACGGACGATCCTTGCTCTCTCAGCGCAGATGGGGTGGCACATTCATCAGATGGATGTGAAGACTGCATTCCTCAATGGAGTTATTGAGGAGGAGGTGTACATAGAGCACCGTGCCTCAGACCAGCATAGAGTCGGTATGTGTGCTTAGCTCGGGCAGGAGCACCGTACGGGCTGCCACAATTCCTGCTTGGTACACCGCACAGATAGCTTACCCCACTGGGCTTGGATTCTCCAAGAGTGAGGCGGATCCTAACCTATACCAGATTGTGGTGGAGGGGAAGCTGTTGATCATCGTACTGTATGTAGATGATCTGATTTTGACTGGCAATGAGCAGTTGATACTTTCATGCAAGGAGGATCTTGCACAAGAGTTTAAGATGAAGGACTTGGGCATCCTTAATTATTTCCTGGGATTGGACATTTGGCAGCGCAGTGGAGGACTGTTTGTTTCTCAGGGCAAGTATGCCTGGGAGATTCTGGAGAGGTTCAACATGCAAGGTTGCAAGCCTGTTGACACTCCTCTTCCTGGTGGTTGGAGGAAGGAGCATGCTACTTCAGCGAAGGTAGTGGATGCCACTGTCTATCGACAGTTGGTGGGGTCGTTGATGTATCTGGTCAATACACGACCCGATATATGTTATGCTGTTAACCAGCTTTTGCAAGCTATGGTTAAGCCTACCAAGCTCTTTTGGAAGGTAGGCAAGCATGTATTGCTCTATATTAGTGGCACATCGGGATATGGTCTATGGTATAGACAGGAGGATGGAGCGAAGCTTTCTGCCTTCACTAATACAGATTGGGCAGGGAGCCCAACGTACCAGAAAAGCACTTTAGGAGGGATTTTCAGCATTGGGTCGACAATAGTTTCCTGGTACAGCAGGAAGCAGAGATCCATGGCACTCTGTTCAGCAGAGGCCGAGTACATGGCAACTAGCTTGGCTGCATGCGAGGCTATCTGGATGAGGAAGATTTTCGTTGGATTGTTCGGGTTGCATTTGGAGCCTACAGTGATTTACTGTGATAACCAGAGCTGCATCAAGCTCTCGGCTAATCCAGTATTTCATGATAGTTCCAAACGCATCGACATCGTGCACCACCATACTGTGAGAACAATGGAGAACTGGTTACATGTTCCCACGGGAGGATCAAGATGCCGACATCCTCGCGAAGGTGCTCACCGCAGAGCAAGTTTGAATTCCGTCAGAAAGGTGATAGTTGGTGCAGACAATCCAGATCTCCGCTCGAGAGGAGTAAGTGATACCTCCAGCAATATGATGGAGCTTAGTGAAATGAAGTCGCCTTTACTAAGTGGGCCCGCAGGCAAATTATGGCGCAAAGGCTATTTTTAGACTATGTCTATTTTTAGACATATGGAGCATGGTCCAAGGGCTGTGATGTTATTCTTGGAGTATTGGTCATGTTGGTAAAAATAGATGGACCTCTATTTTTGGACCTATAGGTCAAAGTCTATTTTTGTGGACTCGCTCTATCCTAAAATAGAAGTCAAATATTATTACCCTTTAACAATATTTGGACTCAAACACCGTCACTCTCTTGGAGAACTTAGTTCGACCCTGGAAGTGGCTCATTCATCCGACAAGAGGAACGAGGTGCTATTCCTTGTAAGGGTTTGGTGAGCCCAAGTATGGTTGAATTGGCCAGGGACTTCAAAGTGCGTGTTTGGTGGAGTTGATGAGACAAATATGGAGTTGTGTTCGGTTTAACTTAGTTGAACCAGTTGAGATTAGTTTAACTAGCTAATCAACTAGTAATGAGTGGAGTGAATTAAATATTATTTAATTCATTAATTAGTAACTCATTATTCAACTCAAGAACACATCAGTTCACTACAGTGCATGGACAGTTCAGTGGAGACCAGTGAAAGAGGTAGATGAAAGGGTGAGCACAGCTATCAGTTGTGACATCAGTTGTGCATGAGATTTGCACCACACTTGGAGAAAATTACCAATGATGATTGTGTTTTCAAGCTAAGGAGATTCAAACCTTTGATCCCTCATTAGACCAGCCTTGATTGCGCAATAGAGAAAGGCAATTAGTGGATGTGTTTTGAACCTGTGACTTGTTCAAAACCAAGCTAGTTTGTGTGTAACTTCACGAGATAGTACTGAGTACTTGTGAGGAGTATTGTACTGAGTTGTTACATGTTTTCTCCATTATAATATACACATATAGCTGCGGGTTTTTCAGCTATAAGCTTTCCCCATACATACTGTGTTAATGTGTGTGATGATTTGATGTGCAATCGCTTCTATTCTTTCCACATGTGGCAATTAATTGTAGAAGAGGTTATGTGTTATGCATGCAATTCGAAATTGATGTGTAATCGGGTTAATCTCCATTGAATAAGTGATTGATTCAGCTAATTTCTACATATGGTTGGTGGGTGTTTTAATGCAGGTGGTTTCTGCAAATGGGAATGACACTTGCACTGCCTTTGCATTCATGCCGCCACTCTTCAAACTCCCATCAGCCATTGCTCTGTTGTCTTCAGATCACATCACATTTACTCCGTCGTTCTACTGATCAATGCGAGAAGTTGGAATTAAATTCCAACAGGATAAAGGGGTTGTTTTTAAATGGTTTTTTAAGAGTTTCTTGTGGGTTTTTTTTTGGAATTAGGTGGAACAATTCGTAGTCAAATTTTCAATTGAGTTGTTTAAATGATAATATATATGGATATAAAAACCTAAAAAATTTTGATTGTGAATAGTCGACTTGTCAAATATTTCATTTTAATAAATCCTTGTTACATCATAAACAAATTAAATTAAAAAATAAACAGGAAAATTCTTCAAAAAATCACACTTAAATATTACTCCATAAAAAAATAAATGTTACACATAAATTTATGTCCAGAGATCCAAATGTGAAAAAAAGATAGTGCACAGAAGAAGCGACACTAAGAAAGAAATAAGACATGAACTTTTCATGGGTTTCTTGATTTCTTTTGACTGTTCAACACTCAGTTGTAACAATTGCAAATTTTGATGAAGGAAAAAACTATGACAAAATGAGATGAAAGTATAAACATCATGGATAATGTGGAATATGGAAAGATTAAAATATTTAAAGAAAAAAAGTTCAGGACATGATGAGATTCATGGTTAAGGGTCTCATGGACCTTGTAGGCTCAAGATAGGATAGTTGTCTCATCTCACAAGGTGAAATGCAGCCTTTTGGAAGTAGTTTTTATGTGTGGCATGGAAAGTAGCATGGAAGAAATTTACATGTTCGGAAAAATAAGTGAATGGATGGTTAAATATAAGATAACAATAAACAAAGTAATAATGGAGTTAAAAAAAAAAAATCATCTAAATGGGCATGTGAGTTAAAGATCTTATAAGGCGTGTATATTTTTGATAAATCACTCGTAAAGTCTCGATGTAGATCTAGGTGATGTAGGGGAGCGTGATGAAGCAATATGAGTTAGGACAACATGTGAGATTCTCAAATACGTTGACATTAATGGGGTTGGGTCTAGAGGTGAGCAATAGTGGCTCACTTGGTTAGTTTGGCTAGATTTGGTTAAGGAAAATACAAATTCAAGTTTAAGGTGGTATTGTTAGATAAACTTGACCCAATTATGGAGCTGAGGTTTTGTCAACAGTTGTTGTTAATAATTATTTTTTTGGGAACTTGGTATTGGTGTCTCATGGTATTACATGTCATTCAAGCAGTTAAATGTCTTGAGTATTCTCCTTTGTAATCATCAAGAATTGAGGAGTGAAATCTAAGGTTGTTGGCCTAACTTTGTTTTAGACAAGGCCAATAATAGATCTGTAGTTTGCTATTTTTTCTAATTGAGGTTTTCCAAGGTAAATATTTGTGTATTGTTACTTAATTATTATATTTATTTCTCTCATAATATGTTTATTTCTCTCATAATTTTTTGAATACTAAAATACTCTAGATTTTATAGTATTTAAATTTAAAAGATATTTCTAGAATATTAAAGGAATAATTCTTTGATTTATGAGTGAGGTATATATTGTAAATGCAATTATTTAAAATTACAAATATGATATATTTAGTTTTTAAATAAAATTAAAATTTTATTTATAAACAAAATTTAATTGCACCAAGAGGAGCTCTAGAACTCATACATGAAGGGGTTTGCTGTAGGGGATGTTGTGTGTAAGATTACTTAAAAAAAAATGTAACATTAATTTAAAAATCAATGTTTTCCATAAACCAAATACTTCAATTTTCAACTTTATTTTACATCCAAATTTGTAACAATTAAATAATAAAAAAATAAAAGTGACCCATGGTATTGACCCATGGTATTCATCTGGAATATAAGCTATTTCAGGAGGAAAATTAACTAGACTAGATAGATCTTAGTTTGACGTTATATTTAGATACATAATTAGTTGTAGAAAATGATGGTGTTGAATCCATGTAGCCTCTAAAGGTAAAATAAATTTTATTGATGTGTTCGTCCTAGGAATTTGTTAGAATGTGTTGTGAGGAGAGGATTGGGTAAAATATAATACTAGCAATTACACCACATGTTGCAGAAGAAATGACGTAAGGCAATAGCATACAAAAGTGTATCCTAGAAGAATTAAGCTGTTGCCGAGAAGGAGCCATCGTGAAGGAATGAAAGACAACTTCAAAGATATTGATGATAAGAGTTATCAACCAAAAAAAATATCTTGACCAATAATGATTATTATTCATAATTCTCATTTATTAAATAACACTAAATTTACCTTTAATTACTTAATTGTAATAGTTTGTGACTACATACATAGTCTTTCGATTAAAAATTTTCATTATTAATTTAATTTTTTATATATTAAGAAATACTACTCATGAATAATAAAACAATTATAACAACTATGTATATTTGGATGTATGAAAATTTAGTACATTTTATTAATAAAATTTCAAAAGAATAATGGTTATAAACAATTAAAAATAATTTTATTAAGTAGTTAGTTTAGATCTATATTATTTATCAGAGGGATCAATTCTCTTTTCACTTTAAAAGAGGTTTGCATATGAAGACATTTGATCCATTTTTTCTCTTCGTAGATCCAGAGTCAAGATTTCTCTACGTCATCTTAATTTAGCCCTTTAAATAAACTATATTCCACATGAATACCATGGGTCAATACCATGCGTTGTTTTTATAGTTTATTATTATTTTATTTTATTATTTTTATTTTTTATTTTATTTTGACTTTGTTAAAATGTTCATTACATTATGTCATTCTTTTTATTTAATGTACTTTTATTTTCCTTTAAATAAACTATATTCCACATGAATACCATGGGTTGTTTTTATTTTTATAGTTTATTATTATTTTATTTTATTATTTTTATTAGTCAAAATGTTAAACATGACATTACAACATTTATGTTGTACACCTAAAATTAATCTAAATTATTAAAAAGAAAAGAAAAAAATAACATTATAAAAATAGATATAAAACTATTCACTTGTGATCTACATTTTTCAATGGCTTAGACATGGACACATTGGTAGCTAGTGAAGTTGTTTTCAAATAAGAACGCCTTACAGCGTAATTACATTTTACCCAATATTTCCCCTCAACTCGTCCACGGAGAGGGGAAATATCCTATAAAATTTAATATTTAAGCTTAGATGTGCTAGGAAATATTAAGTAAAATGTAATAATATTACATTTTAAATAGTATTTCCCCCAACTCCTAGCCACTTCTTATTAAAAAAATTATTTATAGTTGAAGTTCATAAGTAAAATTCACTCCTATATAAACATTTGATCCTAGTATGGAAGAGATGTAATCTTTAACATTTTGACTTAGTAAAAAATAAATAAAAAACACAAAATTAATAATTACATTTATAATTATAATTATAACTAGCATGGATCCATCTTAACTTTGTATATATCACCCACAGGGGTCAGATATCTCAACACTCAAACCTTTCCTCAAGTATTTCACTTAAAAAAGAGGTGCAAATCTTTCCTTAAGTTTGTTTACTCAAAAAACGAGCTTGATAAATTGGGATTTAAGATGGATCTAGACTCGTTTAATATAATTTATAAAAAAATAACTTCAATTTTAAAATTAAAGTAGTTTGATTACTTCACACTTTTATTTAAATAGTATATTCATAAAATTACAATTATATTAAAATATTGTTATTATAATTATATTGATAGAGTAATAGTTCAAATATTAACAATCTTAATACATTTTTTTTAACAAAATAATTTATGATGGACAATTAAAATAACACTTTGAAATCCTTAAAAGTCTGATCAAATTTAAATTAAAAGGGATCTATGGAAATCAAATCACTGGATGTTTTAACTAATTAAATATTTCTTTTTACTGAACCAAATTTAGCGCTGAAACACAGCTTAAGTAAAAAAAAAAATTATTTAAATCTAAATATTTATGGATATTTATTTACCTTTGTTTTATTATATTTTTATTTATTTACCATACCTCTTTTTTGAGTGTTTAAACCTATTTATATTTTAAATTTATATTATGTTTATTCATACTAATAATTAGATTGATTTTTAAACAAGTTCACATTAGATTAAAAATGTTAAATGTTAAATATTGTTTCATGTTTAGATGTTTACGAGTTTACCTTAGATCTACGCCCATGCTGAGTTCTAGAGCACAACAATTAAGCCAAGAAAGATCAAATTTCTTGAGATACAAACCTCGTTTAAAATACAATGCAAACTATTCTTATTTCAATGATATTTGTGATTTTTATTATAAAATTAATAATAAGTTTTTAAAATAAACAATATCTCCTGATTCTCCAGGGCCTCAACCCCACAAAAATGTTCCAACTCCACGAGGACTGTCTCTAAGCAAAAATGTTCATTCGTCCGTTAGACCTGTGGCGTCAGCAGGATTGAAATCGCTTCAACATGATGGTCACTTTCGTGCTGATAACAACCCACTGCTCGTTCTCGCTTCCCCTCCGCCCAATGGCCATGTTCCAACTCCACCACAGAAATTTAATCTCCATTCACCCATTGAGAAGTCGGCAGTAGTGTGATCTGCTATGCGCACTCCCTTGATTGAATGCAATGTCCATGTTCCAACTCCTACATGTCACCTTAAAAAATCAAGAAAAGAGCAACAACTACATGTGCTTGCTGCCCCTCAACCTAATCACCATGTTCCAACTCCTTCAAAGAAAGTTTATATTGATTCATCCATTGAGGAGTCAGCAGTAGGACGATCTACTACGTGCACTCCCTCACCTCATTTTAATGTCCATGTTCCGATTCTTGGATGTCGCAATCAAAAGTTAAAAGAGGAACAACAACTGATGGTGAAAGGCAACGCATCGACAAATGATATCAACGTAGAAGTTGGATGAGGGTGTTTTGACGATTTAGTAGCTCTTCACAGTCAAACGATTAATTCTGTCAGGAAATTAATTGCCTTATGAACAAAATAACCTTCAGCTACACACATATTTCCGGTAGGTAGAGTGTAGTTATACAAGAATAAATATCAATGTAGATGTTCATTCATGATTTCAATTGTGTTTATCATTATTTCTCTTATACTAGTAGTTGCAACATCAGAAAATGTAGCAAAGGAAAATCCTTAAGATTTTTAAAGAAATCCAATAGTTGCTAAGCAAGATATGTGTATTGAAATTGATGTCTATCTTATTCTATCTTATTCTATGTGTAAATTTACATACAACTTTACACCATATCAATAGCTATCAACTTTGTCAAATTCATAATTCGATTTCAACCCAACAGAGATATTCATACCAATTCAATCTGGGATTCTAAATCAGTATCTACTGTGGTTTGGGAACTGGCAATATGATCGAAATATTTCTTCCTTTGCAATCTGCATATCATTCTGCACAATTTTTTTCAAATAGTAATTATCTAGAAAATGCATATACCATGACATAGTTTCTATATATATACTAACATTTTGAAAAATATAAATTAAACAAATAATACCTCTACATCTGAAAATATTGTTGTTTCATTGTAAAATCCTTTATCACCCAAAAAATTTCTACCAAATTGCAACACCATGTCTGCAACACCAGGTCTTCAAACTTGGTTGGTTCTTCACCATGTTGAAACACCAGGTCTGCAAAATTGGATAGGATGCACCCTCTTTTTTGAAAAATGTAAGGAATATTTACAAATGGACCACTTCTGATTCCAAAATATTCTCAAAATTAACAACCAAATTAATAATTTTTTTCAATATCAACTTAACCCTGAATTCTATCTTTACAAAGTATTTTCAAAATCAATTATCAAATTAACTTCAAATTAATAAATTTTTTCAACCTTATTTTTATTTTTTCCAGAAATATAAAAAACTCTTTGGATTGATAATAAAATAAAGTGCATTTGCCAGAGAGGAAATCTCACTGTCTCTTGCGTAAAATACGAAAATTTCTATAGAAATTTCATCTCTAAGAGACTTCATCAAATTCGTCGATATAGAATACAATTGAGGACTGTAAACACTGTTGAGGAATGTAGGAAGATCATTGATTAAAACATAGGGATATATTACACAAAGAGAATAGAGTGCTAGCAAATCGGTTTAATGCCAATAGTTAAATCAAAATATATCCCATTCTCTGAGTATCCAATAGTTTTAGCTTATCGGTCTCTAAGCTGCAACCTTTTTTGGAGAGACCATCCACTTCAATATTCTGAATCATATATATGTGAGATTTGGAGACAAAGTGGAACTCATTGATTAAGGTGATTCTGCATTTTTGTGTGTCATGATTAGGAGTGTTATTTGGAGACAGAGTGGAACTCATTGATTAAGGTGATTCCGCATTTCTAGGTGTCATGGTTAAGAGAGTTTAGGAAGCCTCTGTAGTTTGCCTAGTTTGACATATTTGGAGTTCCTAAAAGCTCTAAAATTTTGTGGCTGAGCCAAACAAAACTCAGTGAAGTATCTCGTATAACTCTAGAGAGCTAGTAATTCCACCTTCTTTACTCCAAGATAGTTATGGAAGAGGGATTTGATAGTAGGAAAAATTTTGGATAAAGTAAAATAAAAAGTGGCTGAGTACTTGTGGAATATCTAGCTGCATGAATGGACTTAAAAAAACATACTACATCAAAGAGTTCAACCCAACTTGGGACCATTGTGAGAAAACATATTTAGGAGCTAATATTAAAGGAAATGCAAGGATGTTAGTGGCACAATTGACGATAGGGTCACATCAGTTAGATGTGAAACTGATAGGTGAAATATCCCAAGAAAGTTTGGAAGAGAGAACTTGCATTTTCTGCCATAAGGGTGTAGTGGAGATAAGAGTGTAATAGAGATAAGAGTGCGGAAGAGATAGAATAACACTTTGTCATAGAATTTACAGCATATAAAAAAAGATATCTCTGTTCAATATAAAACAATCTAAAAATTAACAACATCCACTCTTTATATTTGATGAAAACAAATTCAATCAGATAATTAGCCTTCTAATTAAGATAGTACCAATTCCACTATGTTACTAAAATCTGTAAAATCTCAAGCCATTCCAAAGCCACATATGCCAAAATAAAAATCCACATCAAAGAATGAAAGTACAAGAGAAGAGGACGGGGACATTTAGAGACGGATGATTTAAAGGAAGAGTAGTCAAGATGTTTAAATACTCCTCTTTAACCCTCAATCACATCTTAGATTCCTCTTAATAGAAAAATCCACTAATTTATTACTTATTATATTAGGGAAAAAAATTCCCCACATAGCCATACATGTGAGATGTTCAATTATTATGATAATGTCAAATTTCAAAACCCGAGATCGCTAACATTCTAGATGGTAGGTGGAATGAGAAGGCATAATTTTCAATTATTGTGGAATAAAACATTTATTGAGTAACTCTCACATACATAGTGTTGTTTGGGAATGGGAAATATGGAGTACCACCATTATAGGTGTTGAAACTTTGGTCCATCAATGAAAATTCTAGGCAGTCCAGCAGCTGCAAACAATGCCCCAAAATTTAGATATTTTATAAGGATATCAAATCAACTTTGTGTCATAGGACCAACATCAAATTGAAATTACGACAAAAAATTGAAGTGAATTTGATTCCACAGATGCAGCTAGGGAAACACTGTGGGCAACCCAACCTGGGCCAAAAATATCTAATGCAATCACTCCAAGTGGTGCACAACAAATATGAGAAATGAACATATTGTATTTTTGCATATGCAGTTGAAAATCAAATTCTATGTTCTTCAAATTTGATAATTTTCCAAATTCCTTACGTTTGAAAAATACCAATGTAGTAAAAAGGTATCCTATCATAGTTTCACAGAGAATCAACCTCTCTAGAAACTATAGATGCGTGCAATCTTAAAATAGCAACATGTCAGCATATTTTGATGTGAACATTTAGCCATTAACTTTAGGGATCGACATAAAATTACAAACCAGGATTTATACTTACAAGAATCTTCAAGGACAATATTTGAACAATTTGAACCTGGAAACTGTGCAAAGTACTTATTTTACAATCTTAGTTCCAGACTTTCTCTTACAGACACATATACATTGGTTCCTAGAATAACCTGAACAGGCAATTCTAAGAATTTACAAACAAATGACAACATGCATGTAACAATTGTTTGCATTAAAATTGCAACAAAAAAGTTCATAAAGGAATTTCACCTTCTGCTACATATTTAATGAGAAGAGCTGAAGAGTTGGTTTGTCTTGCTGCAATAGACTTTTGAAGGCACTTAAGAGAAACATTTCAAATTAAGATATTTAAGAGCTCTTAACTAGAAGATTCTAAGGATCAAGACACTATCCAAGTAGTGTGATTTTGGAGTCCTTAGTACAGTTGGGAAACGATAAATCTAATGATTTGCATGCAGTTTGGCAATGAAACATCCTGTTGTAGATGGAAAGAATTCATTCAATGCAGTAAGTTCTACTTTTATAATTTTTAGAAGCTGACAACACTTACCAAAAAATTTCTATAACCTATCTTCCACCACTGACAAATCCTGATGTGTCAGCCTGATCCATTGCTGCGGAAATCGCCCTGCCAAATAGCTTAATGTGTTCCCAAGCTGTCATAAGCATCGACAACATTCCATTGGTGAGACATCCATGAAGACATATATGATCTGCACCTTTAGAGTTAACAATGTAGCCACCCTTGATCGTCAAGATAGGATCACAGTATCCTTGAGGCTTCACATATCCTGCCAAAATGAAAAGAACTTGAACAAATGTCAGATTCCCAAGAAAGAATGCAAAGAAATATCCCTTGTTAATTCAAGGTAACAAACTAAAAATCATACAAGGAAACCCAACAACAAATTCCTTAGAAAATCGGGACTTTATTTTTGGCTCTGGCACTCTCGCAAACACAACCAATATAAATTAGTTTTCCCGCAGATTATAGCTAGCTTGTGTCATATGCTACAATATTAAAATACATTGGTCGAAATTCAGAATCTGAGGCAAGATGTGGTCACGATGTGGTACAAAGAAAAGAAACACGAGACATACTAGAACAATAATAAAATCAGATAGCGTATGCTTTGGAGGCTGAAAACAAATAGATTGAACTTCAAATATTTGGAAGTTGAAAACAAACAAATTGAACTTCAAATATTTTGATGTTTAAAAAAAACATAATGAACTTTAATGTAATGAAAGGGCAAATGAACTTTAATTTTGTTATGAAGGACTCTACCCACTAAAATGCAACCTTGCTTATCAATTCAAGAATGAGTAGAGAGATAAAAAATAAAAAATAAACAATATAATGAGGTGAATAAAATGGTGGAGAGAGAAAAAAAAGGACAAATAAATGAGATATCACATATATGAACTAATCTTAGCTCCTAAAGAGGTGAAAGGGTTTTCACAATAGGCGTCAATTAGTATATCTTCAAATTGACCTAAAAAATGCTTATTAATTACCCTTGTGAAACATAGTGCTAAAAGGTACTTCCATGCTTACTAAGCACCCACGTTCGCACTATGGCTTGTGAGGTTCACACCAATCAGCTTACAAATTTTCATTTTCAATAGTCTTCATCCACTTACTCACAATTTTGCTTATAGCTAATAGCAGTCCTAATGATCCGGCGCACTATTCAAAACACACCTTTCCCCCTTGGATATGAATGGTAAAAACACAGTTTTCAAACTCTGCATGCCTATTAAAAAACATGGCTTACCTATACAGGTTTTAGATCATTGGGAAATGAAATAATTTCCTAGATAATATAAAGAATAGATATTTATACAGTGGAGGGAGAAGTTATTCTTTAGAAACTCTATAAGGAAAGGAACTCCTAGATGAGTATAACTCCGGTCAGCATAATACCACAACCAAAAGCTAAGGTACTAAGGAGCTCTAAACATGAAACCTCATAATAAAATTAGTCACACAGACTAACCACATAGAAAAAGAAGAGAAAAAAGAACTTCACACATGAAAGTGGGACTACCCACATGGAAATGAGAAAAAAGGTTATATGATCAAATATCAAGTAGTGACAACCCCTCAAACAAACAAAGAAATAGAGCTTATTAGACTTCAAAATCTGAACTCTCTGAGAATTTCAGAAAGAAGTACCCAAAAAGAAATGCAAGGTCAGATCTCGCAAAACCCCAAACCTGAAACCCCGGGCAGAGAAAAAAATTATTATACAGACAATGTAAGAAGAAACCCAAAAAAAACCCTTAAACCCCAAACCAAAACTCATTTGTCTTTGCCGCATCCGATCCATGACAGATCCTAAATCCGCTTGCTAAAACATATCCTCGAGAAAACACCTGAATTAAAAAGGAGGTAGTATGAACCAACCTATAGAAATCCAATTTCGAATTATCTTGAGGCCTGTAAAATCCTCCTCCTCTTTTCCGAACAAAAAAGATCGTGTATGCATACCAGAAAATCACACAACGGATATATGTCAACATATAGTCAGTGAAAACACACAGAATGCAAGGCTCCCATGACAAAAGGGATGTACCTCTATATACCAATAGAAATGGTAAATGTCTTGAACATATTCAACTATAGCAAGTTGATTTTCATTATCTGCTTCGTCAATGTTGGGCAAGTCCCCTTCCTCTTCCATGACATCCCACTCAATGGCTCCAGATGCAAGCTGTTTAATTGAAACCATTGGATGGAAATTGGAGCAATGGATTAGATAAACCGTTCACTTTATTTTGCAGTCAGTGTTGATGTGAAAGCTCGTTGAAGCCTTGTCTTACTTTTTGATGCATCATTCATTGGCATTCTTCTTGAGACACCCTTAGCTACAGGTGTGAAGACCCTAGACTTGGATGTATTTGAAGCGGCTTTTCCTGAGATGTCAACATTTGAAGGCCTATGATACATATTTTGCCTCCCCCATGAAATTTACAATACATGGTACTCCCCTAGGCACATTTTGTGCAATTAGCATGTTGGCACTGTATCCCACCTCCATGAGAAATACAGAGTCCAAAGTAACCTTCCTCACTTTTAGTGCATCCTTCTTTTTTGACATCTTTTGCCACCACCATGCATTGTACATAGCCCATATTTTCCTCTAGTGGCTCTATCACAACCTTCATGATTGCATCTTCTGCCACCTCAATGAGCAATGCAGAAGTTTGTTTTTCCTTCTGCACTCTTTGTACAACCAAGCTCATGACACTTGCGACCTCCATCATGGGCTTTAAAATATACTGTGCGACCTTCAACCCCCTTATTGCATCCATCTTTTTGACATCTACATCCCCCACCATGGGCTATACATTAGCCTAATGCCCCTCTACCACCCTTTCTACAACCTTGAAATTGGCATGTTTTTGTACTGAAATTGATGCGTTGTTGGTGTGGTTGTTTTTCTGTAACCCTACTGCTTACAGGTGATTTTACAAGGCCACTTACTCTTCTTATGCTGAATGAAGGATTGGATTCATTTGCCCTTGAAGAGATTGTGGGCAACAACATTTATTTTGAACTTGTACCTCGATAAGTATTCTCCAATCTAGGTGCCATTATGAGAGGGATGTATCCCCCAGATGCCCACTGCACCGAAGTGGAACCCTCATCAACAACTGGTATATTATACATATTGATTGGGATTCCTATTTCATTCTGCATCTCTCCCAATCCCAAAGTAAAATCAGACTTTTCTAAAATACACATTTACCAGACTCTGCAGTTGAAAGGCTTAAAAGAGGAAAGCCATGACCCCTATCTATTGGTTTTACTGTGGCCAATGTCAATTCTAGATGCATTTCTGCAAACCCTAAGAAACAAACCCCTGTTATCAACACACGGACAACACAAAAGACCTGTAACACTTATGCCTCTTTGAAATCTGAGAATGTCTAGGTCGCCCAATGCCTTACCTTCCACATTTTTTCTTTTCATAACTGCATTGTAAAGTAACTTTTCCATCAAGGGTTGAAAATGTTTTAATCGTCTAACATACAATCTAATAGTGTCACATTATGACATGATGCACATAAAGAAAGTTGTTTTCAAATAATAATGCCTTACGACGTAATTACTTTAAAATCATGAACCATTATTTCTCTTGCATGATAAATAGAATGGTTTGTTAGCCTATAAGTATTTTTAAATATTAATTTAAATACATCTATCCTTAAAAATAGAAATTCCACTATTTATTATAACGATCATTCATTGATATTGATAATTTCTTAACCTAAAATTTGCATACCATATATTAATTTTGATAATATTCACAAATATTAATTTAAATACATTTATCCTTGAAAATATAAATTCCACTATTGATTATAACAATGATTCATTGATATTGATAATTTATTAACCTAAAATTTTCATACCATATATTAATTTTGATAATATTCACAAACATTTCTATTTAATTGTAGTTGGTAAACATTTGTTTTGTTTAATTCCATCGTTTATTCAAAAGAAACACATTAATGGTGCCTTTCATCATTGTTAATGGAAATCAAATACTTTTAAAAGTTAAATCACCTATTTAAATTTATATATTTGCATTCAAAAGAGCAAGAAAGAGATAAGTTGCATGTGTTATATATTGTATTCGATTACCAATATGATGAATAAGTCATATGACATATTATGGTAGATAGGTGTTGAAATCATGGCATGAAATAGTGTATATATAGGAGCTATGATTTCTACGCTATGTGTATTTGAAATATATAAATATATATGTCTATTACAAGGTGAGTTTTCTATATAGTAAACATATATATATTAATTAGCAATTGTCTCAAAATGTGTAAAGAGAGACACATTGGTTTATTTAATTAGAAAAGTTGTATGAGGGATGCATTTGTATGCATGTATTACATTGTTTTTCATTTTAAAGAACACATTGAAAATAAAAATAGTACATAATGTTTTAAAATCATTGGAAGAGACTTAGTCTTTATAGATATGGTCCAGCACAATTTTTTTGTGAATTAATAGTTTTCAAATAACCCTTCCTAAAGATTTGTTGTCTTCAATTTTTTAATAGTGTTTGATTCAGGAAAAGAGTTCTTTTTGCAAATTAAAGGTTCCTAAATATTTCAATTAAATTCTTTCAAGGAAAAAATGAATTGAAAAAAATTGTTCTCAAATTACTATTGAAAATGTAGTTCTTTCAAATATAAAAAAATTATACCCTTCTAATTCTTGTAATTTAGTCAATGAAATAAAAATGAATTTAAATTTAATTCTCATAATTCAATTCATCTAATTCTTGTAATTAGTTAATGAAATAAAAAGAAATTCAAATTCAATTCTTCTAATTCTTCTCATTTAGTTAATGAAATTATAAACAAATTAAATTCAATTCTTCTAATTCTTGTGAGTTAGTGGGAGTAAAAAACTTGAAAAGTAAATAAAAATCACCAAAAAACTATTTTTTAATATTGAATGAATCTTTTAATATTTAATTGAAACTTTAAAATGCATAAAAAAAAATGAGAAGAAAGTAACCTTGAGGACCACTATAGAATGATAAACTTGGAGAAACAAGTGGAGGTGATGTGCTTCCGTCTCCTCCATGGGCCAATGTTAGGGGATATAAAGCCTCCCAATAGGGA
Organism: Pinus albicaulis; assembly: GCA_034641835.2. Taxonomy (NCBI): domain Eukaryota; kingdom Viridiplantae; phylum Streptophyta; class Pinopsida; order Pinales; family Pinaceae; genus Pinus; species Pinus albicaulis. The sequence goes on along the minus strand of CM076580.1, from coordinate 1,334,453,463 downwards.
GGTATGATCCAAACAGGATATGAAAGAAACATGAATGGCATAGAATGAAAAATAATGCAAATACACATAAAAATAATCAATAAGTAAAAGAACTATATTTACCACCAGGGGGAATGATGAATAGTTGAGGGTGATTGTAGAGTGATGGGGAATGATAAATAGGTGTGGGTGATTGCAGAGTGATGGACACATGCTCAAGCACCTACTAACCCATTAAATTTCGAAAACATCACTAAGTACAAGAAGACATAAAAATAAAAAAATACAAAAATATAGCAAAGGAACACTACAAAGAGGGCTAAAGGGTCAAGGACAATGTACCTTTTGAATATGAACATGAAAATAATCCAATCCAACTCTCAAACATAGGTAGAAGATTGATGTGGGGGATTTGGATAAAAATCAAGAATGTGACCCATTCTGATTTTTATTATAGTGGAGATTATTAATGGTCTAGAGAGACATGGAATTCTATAATTCTCTAAAAATATTGATAATAATAGACCAGACATTGTCAATCAAAGATAGTTTTCCCAACTTGGGTTTCTAATATACTAGATTGCTTTTCACATGGTTAATTTTTGTGAGCATTGTTTTATATTTTTGGTTATTCTTTGATCTATTTTTCTCTATGAAATTTTAGTGTAGTGACATTGTCCAATCTATCCACTGAATGAATGATACACAACTAATAAACTCATTGCTTTGTGGTAATCAACATTTTTGTTGCATGTTGGCTACTCTCTTATCATAAATAAATTTATACTATCATATTAAAAGAGATATTTTCTATTATGAATTCAAGAGCATTGGTGTGGATTCATGATTATATGTTGGCATGAATATATCACTCTATACCATTTCTTGGGTAAATGCCCATCCACAACATTTAATTTTTTCTTATACACAACACTCCACTGCTTAGTTTCTTAGTTGAAATAATATAAACACCCATCCATTATTTTAATTTTTGTTTGCCACAAACGAATGGGAAACTCATTTACAAACAACATGTACAAGCTAACATAGTTCAAAGTCTGGTATACTAATAATCAATACATGACAATGAATTGATACATTTCGATTTGGTGAATTTCATTGTGATAACATGAGTTGCTATGACAAGTTCAAATGGTGTTATGTTTTGAATATATATATCATCATTTTCTTGGAATTGAGCCCTCATGTAGAGAAAATACTTATACCATTTATATGTTGGATTAAACCATGTCGATTGATTTTTTTTAACGAGCGATTTCCCTTGATTGGTGAGTGTTTAATTTGTGAATTTTTGTTGGCAATGGTCAAGTAAGGATTGGATTTAAAATCACACATTGTATGATTGTATAACCATATTTTCCCTTGACATATAGAATTCTTACACAATAGAAAAATTAGTCTTTGATGTTTGAATCCCTTCACCAAATCTTGTCTGCAATCATTTTTTGGGTTGGTGCATTGTCTTAGCAACACTAGTAGGTAATAGAACCAATATCCAAGATTTAAGATAGATAAAATTTCTTGTTTGGGAGAATAGGCATTGTGAAGTGTACTTACACCTTTGATGGTATGATATTTTTATATTATATCTAGAACTCATAGGGTTTTTTAATTACGAGAAGGTAATGGACACTCTTTTTATATTTGATAATACACATAGCTAGAGTGCAACAATGATAAGAAGAGATATAGTATGTTTATTTTGTGATTACCATCTATATTTATAAGACAGATAGGCTCTCTCTCTCTCTCTCTCTCTCTCTAATCAGAACAAGAATATTTGGAGAATTAGTAACTTCTAAAGATTAGTTGCCACTATCACGCTAAGTACAACTATTTCATAAATTCCACAAATAGGCTAGTTACAATATGTCTCCCGAGACTTGAACCCATGTAGTTGGGGAAGCAATGTTCAAAAAATTTCTCTAGCTAAAATCCTTTGACATTTAGTGTGATTCTTTTCACCACAAAAGATCTCAATGTTTTCCTTTGAAACTAAAGTTGAGTTTGCCTTCGTGTACGAGATTGACATTTAACCACAATTAAAACAAAGTTTCCAACAAAAAGCAATGTGTTCATAGGGTAGGGATTGATTCTATATTTTTCTTTTTTATGTCAATATAATGTGGTCAAAAATACCTTCACTTAAATGTACATAAATACACTCCTTCACATAGGTTTTAAAACGATAACTACTAGTTTCCTGAACCAGGAAAGTGAAATTATCCAATAAGTTGATGATAATAGTTTAAGTCATGAGGCTCTTAGTGGAAAGGAAAAAAAAATAGTTTAATAAATATCCAAACCATCTTTAAATTTTTTTTATTAAGGTTAAATTAATAAGCCAAAATTTATGGGATGAAAATAAAACTTCAATCATGTAAAAGCAACGTTTCAAAAATAGGCGGTTTAATTGTGATGAGCACTAGCGTTCGACGTTGCAGGTAGATGGTTTTCATGGACTCTTCTGCGTGTTGCAATGAGCTCTGGTGGTAGGCAGGGCCTATCTTGCTGATCTCCTCAAACGAGGGTCAGTACTAGCCAATTATATGAGAAAAACGGGGGCCAATGGGGCCCCTTCATATAAACAAATGGTTTTGGAAAAGGGTAAAGGCCCTGGCGACAGGGTGCAGATTACAGGTTCAGAAGCATTAGGCAAGGAAGCTGCCAACATGAAGTAGAAGGAAAAAGGGAGACCCAAGGAGGCGCAAAGTCAAAGGCCTTTAGGTGGAATACAAATAAGGGAGGAAGGAGACAAGGAAAGACCCTCTCCTGAGAAGGAATCTCTTAAGATAGCAGAAGGGAGAACAACTGTAGTGGAAAATCAAGCTAATGACCAGGATGGTTTTGATCCTTTGAGATCTCACACAAGTGGTACCAAACCAGTGGAAAATTGGCGTTGTAGACCTAAAACCTCGGAATCTCTCTGGGCCATCATCGTTGATCTAGAAATGCAAGAATACAGAGATCACATGTTTGTATACGCTCTCATCTATAAATTTATGGGGTTTTGGCCAATAGAAAAGGCCTTGTGCCAATGGATTAAACAACAATGGAAACTGAAAGGATATGTCTAACTCCACCTAGGAGCTAAAGGATTCTTTACGATGGTTTTTGCTAATATAGAGGATAGAGACCAGATTTTTGATGGAGGCCCCTACTTCTACGGGTCGGTAGGTCTTTACATAAGACCTTGGAAACCAAAATTTTCCCTGGAGTAGGAAACTTTCACTCATGTGCCTATTTGGATTTGCCTCTTTTCACTCCCCATTGATTACTAGAGGCCTTCAGTGCTTGAACGAATCAATAATAAACTGGGAAAGTTTTTCCAAGTCATGGAAGTGGCCTTGCAAAAAAGGTATACTTCATGTGCAAGAATATGCGTTGAAATGGATGTTTCTGGTGCATTGCGTGAAGAAGTGTGGCTAGAATTCCAGGACAAATTTTTATTTCAGGCCATCAAATATGAGTAGATCCCATTTAGATGTCACAGACGCTATGAAAACAGACACCTTATCCGGGAATTCCCTCTTAATAAACAAACAAAAAAAAGTAAGGAGGGAATATCAAAAGATCAAGAAGGTTTCACTCGCCCAAATGGTAGACAGAGATCTAATAGAAGGAACCAACCAAAAGTAGGGACATCCAATAGAGGGAATGGAAATTCCTTTGTAGTTTTCAAGAGAAAAAATGTTATAGAAGAAGACTCTCCTCAGCTAGATTCCCAACCTGATATAGTGGGTGCTTCCCAGGAGGAGAATCGGAGCCCTGGAAAGTAGACTATGGAAGAACCCCTTGAAGGAACAAAAAATGCATGTGATATAGAACGTGATGCAGAAATGTCAATAAGTGAAGAATACATAGAGGATCTAGAACTAAGGGACATCCTGGACAGAGAAGGTATGGATCTAGTCAATATGGTTGAGCAATTGAAGGAAGTAGGAATGGAGCACATCCCGACAGATGAATTGGACAGGGTAAACTTCCTATTTCTAGTTCAACAAGAGGCAGAGACCAAAGGTTAGAAAAGAGGGCATGGAGAAACCAAATATCTGGGAATAAAAGTCCAGGGACTACATCGCGTTAACCCTAAATTCAAACCTCAGCGTAAAAGGGCGAGAAGATCAAACAATGATGCTCTCCAAGAACTTGGCCAGATGCTTCTTAATTCGGGTAAAATGAAAGCCCTTAAGGCTTTTATGTCCTTTTCTTAACTTCATATGTTTATTATGAATATGTTATCATGGAATGCTAGGGGGCTCAATATCCTAAGGAGACAAACACTTTTGGAGAATACAGTCAAAACTAAAAAACCAGATATGATCTTTCTACAAGAAACAAAATGATCAAGTAAAAATATGTAGGAAGTAAGAAAAAAAATTGGTAGAAGAATGGAGTATCTATATGTTGCAGGTAATGGAAATGAAGCTGGGTTGGACACTTTATGGAACCGCCATTCACTTCACTTAATCAGTGCAGAGGAAATGAGATATTATGTCTCTTTAGAGATGCCAATCATTGGAGAACAGGGTACCTACCTATGTACTAATGTTTATGGCCCCAAAGATTGGAATAAAAATTGAGACTACTGGACCACCTTTCTCAACTCCAGCAGAGGCACATTGGGGTCAAAGGAGTCTATCGGGGAAATTTTAACATGATTACCTTGCTTAGTGAAAAGAAAAGTGGTGTGAGGAAGCTAAACCGATATGCAGAAGCCCTCAAATATTTCATACGATTGGCCAGGTTGGTTGATATTCATCCAAGAAGTGGTATATTCACCTAAAATAACAAATGGGGAGGAGATAGGAAAATTTCCTCTCGGCTTGACCGCTTCCTCTTAACTAAAGACATCATCTTGGTAGGAGTTATAGTAGAGTTAGATATTATCCCCTGTGGTGGATCTGACCACTGGCTTATCATTCCAAAGGCAACTATTTTGGGAACCCCAAAAAAATGCCCCTGGTTTGAGAAATTTTGGCTGGACCATCCAGACTTCAAATTGAATATCAATAAATGGTGGCAAGAACCCCTTCGGATCATAGAAATGAATATATTATGTTTTCAAGAAATGCTTAAGCACATTCAAGACCGAATCAAGATTTGGAACCACGAAGTGTTTGGAAATATCTTCAAGGAGAAGCTCGCCTTGGAGGAACAAATGGAAAGCTTGCACAAGATATGGATTAATGAAGAAATCTCTCAGGATTCCAAACTTGTAGAACAAGATCTCATGAAGAAATGGGAAGAGAGATGTTAGCAGGAGGAAATGCTATGGAAACAAGAATCTCGGGTCCAGTGGCTAAAGGAAGGAGAAAAGATTACCAAATTTTTCCATAGATCAGGTATGGACTATAGAAGAATGAATAAGATCATTAATCTTAAAGATGAGCATGGGATGTCTTTTGAATCACATAAGGATATATCAAACCTCCTGGTGAACTACATTTCTCCTATAGCCAATGAACCTGCTATGGATAGGGAAGAGGCCTTACGGGAGGTGGTTGCCTGCATCCCTAGGATCCTTGCCGAGGATCATAATAGAATTCAGGACCGCTCCACCTCAAAGGCAGAAGTTGAAAAAATAGTTTAGGAGATGCCAAATGGAAAATTTCCAGCCCCAGATGACTTTACTATTGATTTTTTCAAATCTTGTTGAGATACTGTTCAAAATGATATTTGGGAGGTAGTTGAAGACTCTTGCAAATCCTAGTCTATCCTAAAGTCCTTAAATTCTACATTTATTTCTCTGATTCCTAATGAAGCGGAGGCTTTTTCTCTAGTGAAATTTCGCCCCATAACCTTATGCAATGTTTTGTATTAAATTATCTCTAAGGTTATGGCTAACAAGCTAAAGACTATTCTTCCGATGATTATCTCTAAAGAGAAGTCTGGTTTTGTTGAAGGTAGATAGATTCTAGACAATATCCTTATGGCGCATGAGATGATTCATTCCCTTCAAGCGCAAAAAAAAACATGGCATGATCATCCAACTTGACTTATAAAAAGCCTACAATAAAGTTAGCTGGAGATATTTGTAGGCAGTGTTGGCAGCATTTGGGTTTGGTAAAAGATGGATATCTTGGGTGACGATGATGGTTAAATCTCAAAGTTTTTCGATCCTCGTTAATGGAGCCCCCATGGACCCCTTCAATCCCTCAAGGGGGATCCATCAAGGAGACCCGATCTCTCATTTTCTCTTTGTTACTCTTATGGAGGGGTTAAGTCGCATCATAAAGATCGCTAAGGCTAGAGCGGACATTGTTGGCCTTCAGCCTCTTCAATCTATCCCTGCTACTACTCATCAGAAATTTGTTGATGATACTATGCTCCATGGGATTCCTACTGTTAGAGAAGCTCAGGGTTTCAAGTTTATTCTTGAACTCTTCGGTCGAGCGTCAAGTATGGACTTAAATTTGAATAAATCGATTATTTTTTTCTTTAACACTCATTTATCTATTCAGAGGAACCTCATGGCCATTCTCGGCTTTCAAATGAAAATCCTCCCATCCAAATACTTGGGGATTCCTCTTACAGATAAACCATGGCAGAAGACTCATTGGCAAAAACTCCTCTCTTCCTTGGAAGAACGAGGGAACTATTGGACAAACTGGGCTCTGAATTTTGCTACCAGGATGGCTATGAAAAAGGCAGTGCAGTAGGCCATCCCGCACTACATGCTTTCCTGTTACTAGTGTCGAAGGGTGTCCTCTATAAAATCAAAGAAATACAAAGGCATTTCACTTGGTCTGGAAAAGCTAAAAAAAGAAATGGGCCTGATGGCTTGGAGGAAGATTTGAAAACCTAAGATCCTAGGTGCTCTTGGCCTCCAAGATCCAAAAACTGTTAATAGAGCTTATGGGGCCAAAATCTGGTGGAGATGTCTGAAGGAACCCACTACCCCATGGGCGGTGCTCTGGAAAGCCAAATATGCAAAGGATTGGCATCCCCCTAAATTATTCAGATTGACAAGGGAGATCACAGGGTCCCTTATTTGGAATTTCGCTTGGGAAAATAAGCATATCATCTAGGAACACTATTTCTGGGAAATCTGGAATGGAAAAATGGCCTTCTTCTGGGAAGATGCCTGGCAACAATTGCCTAAGTTGGATAGTCCTGAGTATTAGTCTGCGTAGCAAAATTTTCAAAGGCTGGGAAAAATAAAGGTTTATCATTATTGGACTAGCAACGATCCGGATCCTCAGTGGCGTCACTGGTCCTTAGACCTTCCCTCCTAAGATGAAGTAGTCCTGAATCAAATAAATGCTCTGCATCAGAGGGTGGATAATAGAAAGGTGCGAAACTTGCAGGAACTCGATCAAATTCGGTGGGGCAGAATGGAGAGTGGGGCTTCTAACCTTAAAGAGGCGAGACACTACCCTGAAAATAGAGACTTACAGGAGAAAATAAACTAGCACGACAATGTTTGGGATCCCATACTCTAGCCCAAGATCAAAAACTTCCTTTGGGTGCTTATGCACAGGGAAATTCTCACCTGGGATAATATAATGAGAAAAGGGTGTACTAGATCATCGTGTTGTAGCCTTTGTGAAGAAGAGGAGGAAACGATGAACCACCTCCTAAACTCCTATAGTTGGGAAGCTAATTTATGGGATTGAATGGTGGAGATTTTTCGTCAATCTGATAGAAGTAGGGATTCCATCGAAGACTCTATTGCAAGGTGGAGGAATAATTACACTGAACATGACACTTTTAACCTCTTATGGTATCTTGGGCCTGGGTTCCTTGTTTGGTTGGTTTGGAAGGAAAGAAACAAGTGCATTTTCCATAATTAAGGGCACCAAATTGACCAAATAAAAATTGATATCATGAAGAATATGAGAGAAACAGTTCTTACCCAGGCCAAAAGGGATAGGAATGACAAGCCTACTTCCAGTGATCAATGCATTATGGAAATGTTTGGGCTCACATGTACTAGTCCCCTGGGTCTACCTACTTCCCCTTCTATTTCTTCTCCCTCCCCTCAAAGCTGGCAGCTTCCCATCCATGGTTCCTGTAAACTAAACTTTGATGGTGCATCGCATGGTAATCCAGGCTTGGCAGGTTTCAAAGGGATTATTAGAAATGACAAAGGTGAGATCCTGCATATCTATTTTAGCTTTCTGGGTGAAGCCACAAATAAAGAAGTGGAATTTGTAGTGCTAGAACATGGTATGAGGGTTCTGGTCCGATTTTATGGAGGAAATATCGTTGTTAAGGGGGACTCTTTGCTTGCGATTAATGTTGCTAAATCTATGCAGAATGGAACCAAACTGAGCAAGGGCATAAAGCACTGGCACCTCTCACAGGCCACGTCCCTTATCCTTGCCCACATTTCAAGGCTAAACGAGATAGTGTTTCAAGTTTCCCACAGATCTGCAAACTCAATGGCGGATATTTTGGAAAATCATGTGGTGGACAACCTTGACGTCGTTCTTGATGCCCACTGGTAGGATGTGACACCTGAGTGCTTGCATAAGGAATGTGAATAGGTTTCCATGAAGGATATGACTGGATTGTTAGAAGGGGAGGACAGATCTCACACAGCTGAATAATTACGCTTCATGTGGATCCATAGCACATTTCATCCTATGCAGAGACATTGTTACCCTCAGTCCGGTGGTAGAGGTGAGAGGTGGCTGAAGCGTAACATATTGGATCAAGATGGGTACACCATCACCATCTATCTTGTAATTTGGCAGGGTGATTTAATGAAAATGTGTGGCATTCCCACTAAGTATGTTCGCATGGGGCGGGAAGATATACCCCACTTAATGGCTTATTGAATTGACAGAAGGAATGATTGTAACAGTTGGAGATCTCAAGCCAGCTACCGAATTAATGGCTTCCATACTTTATATAAGTGGCATGGTCACCTAGATGAAGGCATAGTTTCTATGCTAAGAGTCCTAGGTCTTTCTCTTCTATTTCTCCATCTTCTTGCTCTCATTAGTAAGCCTACTGTTAAGGTGTGGTGGAACAATATGGCTCGTCGTTCCTTGCATAGCTCTAGGGCTGAATCTGAGGTTACGCTAAGGTTGGTTTCAACAGGTTTGTCTCTCGCAAAGGTAAATAGACCATTGAGACACTACAGGTGGTTGTGGATAAAGAAAGAACTATTGTGGATGATAAGTCCATTAAAGAGGATATGGATTGGATTTCGGACCTTGGCTCCCCTACCACGAGTGCTACATAATTCCTACGTACCCAGGCCGTGGATTGGCATCTCAAAACCCTACTGGCTAAATCAATGAATACGCGGGAGGCTTTGAACTGGGTGGCATTCCAGGCGGGTACTCTAGGGTTAGCCAGAAATTTTGCCCATTTGGATACTTTATAGGTAACCTTGAAATATTTTTTTGAGGAGATGAGGGCTCAGTATAGGCATATTGAAGGTTTCGTGCAGATGTTTGAGACCTACCTCAAGTATGTGGTGAATTTTTCCATCCAAATTCCTGATGTGAATGATAAGAACACTGTCATCCGCCGTTTCAAGCCTCAGAAAGCCCTAAGCCAGGAGGAGGCAGCATGTCCAAGTGCGGCTACTGCAAGTCCGAGTGCAACTGTCAACAAAGAGGATGTGCCTGTGGGGTGTCATGATTGATTTTCCTGTGTTTCTTTTCGTTCCTGTCATGTGTTGTTAGTTTTATGTTTTTTTGTACACGGCTTCTGGTTTCGGCTAGTTAAGCACTATTGGCCTTCTACTTCTGAGAAGGACCAAGTTTTGTACCAAGTTTTAGGGGATGTCTAAGCCTTCGAAGGCTAAGTATAATATATGTTCTATGTTGGATGATGCTTTCCTATGGCAGGCTTGGGGAACAGGGTTCTTGTTTTGTACTGTTACGAGCTTGGCCTTTTTTGTACTTCTAACTTACACAAAAAAAAGACAAAATTTCTTAAATTTACAATGTCATTCAAAACCAAAATAAAATGCATTATAAACAATTTTCATTTATATGTTACTTTATCTTTTTTTCTTATATTTCTTATATATTTTTAGATAAATAAAACACACCTTCCATTGTACACACTTTTATCATTAATATTTAACTTGTTTTCTTACTAAAATATTTATAATTATTTCACTTGATTCCCTATCTAAAATGAAAATATTGTAAAAAATTGAGCTTTTAACCTGGTAGAGACTAAACACCACACAATCCAAATGAATTACATAATTTGAAAAAATTGTAATGTAATAACCCGACTCATGGTTTAGATTAGATTAATTTGATATTATTCACATAAAATGAAATAGTTAGAATGAAAATAATTTATATTAGATTAATTTGATACCATTGTGTGTTCTAGTCTACCTATAATGAAATAGTTAGAAAAAATTTATATCCAATCAAATATCTCAAGAACAATTTGTTAATAAACCGTACCCACCTGATCGACAACTCCACCTTAAATCAAATAAATATATTAAAATAATAGTCTTTGATTAAAGTGTGGCATATCCTAAAACTATGATCTAAGCGTCTCTTGATTGAAGAAAAAATTGAACACGACATAAACTGGTATGGATTGAAATGAGAGTCGCCCTATATAACCTCACTTCTACCTCAATCTGTATACTTTTTCCATACATAGGGAATGCATTTTTACCTTTAATAATGACATATATGTTCTATTTATAGTAGTTGTTTGTGCCCATTCAAACCCTCTTACAACTTAAAAAAAAATAGTCTTCCCAGAACACAAACTTACATGACCAACCCTCTTTCAAATTTTTTAAAAAATACCTAGGCTTCCCAGAACACAAACTTACACTAACCCTCAAACTATTAGAAAATTGCAGAGAAAAAATGCAATAAAATTCTAAAACATTTTCCCTTCTCTTATACTCCCTAGCACCAAACCATCTACCTTTAGAATGATGAAGGGAGCCTACAGTTCCCCAAGGATGACAATATCTACACATTGCTAAATAGGGAGTCGCTGGAGTTGATTGTAGATATTCAACATCAGTACTGATATTTATTTTCAAGTCACTACCTTGCCTTCCAATTCCACCCCATTTTTTTTTTATTTCATACATTGAATTAATTCTCCAGCATGAGCTTGATGTTTTGCACACCAAATATAGCTTTATCCCACTTTCCTAGTAACTTGATCTCACTTACCTCAGTTCACATGCATCTCCTTGCAATGTGTTTTGTATCGATTTTTACGTTACTTGTAGCTGAGTATTGACATGCTCTCCCAACCCTCATATTTCCCTTAGAGAAAAGAAGGGGGTTTCTCTTTACTCCCTCTGAGCAGGGCTGGTTGGGCTAGTTTTAATTGGAGTTGTCAATCGCATGGTCCTAGGCAGTTCTGTCCTCTATGAACGAAAATGATATGTATTGCTCTAGTTTATAGATGGTGTAATAAGCTTTAGTGAAACATCCATATTGATCCAGACTAGCAACAATTCCCATTGTCTCACAGTGAGAATATTTGTGATGATTGCGATATCTTACTTAGAGGGTGTTGATGTTTGGAAATAAAGCATAATTATATGTGCAATATCATTTCTCTTAAAATAGGAACTTCCAATAAAATGTGAAATCCTCTTCCATCAGAGATCCTAGTCTCTCTCCATCAAATATGGTTTTCAACTCCTTATATTTTACTAACCATTGAATCACCCAAGAAAATAAAGCAAAGTATTGTTTCACATTTGAATCACCTAGGAAGCTATTAGTCTCCCTTATTTTCACTTGTTGAATCCAATGCCTATAACTGTACCTGAATAGTAGGAACCAAAAGCTCAACCACATAGAGCTTGATCCTCCAAGGCGATCAGAGTGTGATCACAATAAATTCCTTGTATATCTATGAATATAGATATATTATTTCCTATTTTAAAATAGTAGGTGTCCTCATAAGGGTAATCAAAACCTCAATCACTAACACAACTATTACACTTCCATGGAGTGGAATGTTCTAAGACAAGACAAATCGAATATCCATATTGCACCATAAATAAAATGAAGGAACTGGGTATCAACAACGAAGGTCTCCAGTCTTGGGAGACATCGAATATTTGTAGTTATTCTGAGTGTAAATGCCAATGGACATTGTCTATGGAAACTATAGGCTAGAAACTTAAGCAGCTAGTGATCTCCTTAATATCAAAGGATTTGATAAGGATTTAGCTACCATGTACTTTTATTTTACTTTAAAAAAAAATTATTAATAGGTTTTTTTACCAAAGGACCATGTAAATTTCTTAGGACATGGTGTACCACAATATTATGGTTTGGGTCTGGTCATAATAACAAAACATTTAGTCAATTGAAGGATTGTCACTCTTTTAAAGTATAACTAATTTTCTAGAACTCCTCTTCTCTATGTAGATGATTTTCCAGCACTTTATTTAGGTTCACACATGTTTTACTATTCAGCCAAAATAGTAATTATCTATAAGTTGTAAGGAGGAAAATATGGGAGTCCTTTTTATTTTTATCTAACGATCCCTGAATTTTCATCATCCACTCATGGTAAAGAAAAAAAATTATGATATGCAATATCTCCAAAGGTGATTTTGAAATATTATATTGCATATCACTAATACCATATGATGCACCCATTAATAAAGATATTTAGTAACTATGCATTGCAAATACATAGAATAGCTAGAAGTCTGATAGTTGTCTTCTAGTTTTGGACCAATGTTGAATCTTGTACTTAAGCCTTCGTTTGAGATCTCAACTCTGTTTCAGGAATATATATAGATATATTTATTTATTTATTTATTTATTTCTCCACAACATGAGCTTTCATTAAATCTATATACGTTTTAAGGGAAACATCTCTAGTAGATGGAAAGTTGTCAAAAATGATGTTAACCTAACCCTAAGACTTATCACTACTAATGTCTGAAAGTTACTTGATTTGCGACATACATTTATTTTTCTCACGATTTAACTAACCATCTCTTATTAGTTCATATTTTGACTGCCCTTCACGTTAAAAAGTCTACTGCTTCTTGGTCTTAAAAGGAAATGACAAATTCATTAAACTTTAGTATAGCTAACAAAATATATTTTTTTAAAATTAGAAAATATCGTTAACTTTTAAAAACTAGTCTATTCATTTATAGGTGAAAAAACACTAACAATAATAAGTTTTCACATCGTAAATGGATAATAAATGAAATGAAATGAAAATTTATGATTCAATAATTAATAATGTTGCAAAATAATGTAATTTTCATGGTAATAATATTCAAAAGTAAATAAGGATTAATTAGATAGATATATTTGAACAATTCTAGGTACAAAAATATTATCATTTCTTTCTATTTTAATAATTTTACAACCTAAAATGTAAAATAGTCTTTTCCATTTGATACAAGGGCATTATTCCTTTTTGCAGTGCTAAGAAAAACGGATAAGCCACTAAAGCCTTTCGAAGACTCTCCAGCATTCTTACTATTATTTCTTCTAGTTAATGTTTTCAACAAATAAAGCCAATATGGAACAAAGAAAATAAGTTTGCAATAGAATTTCTGAGCATTCAGGATGCCTATAAATTTCATATATTAGTGAGAAGAAGCAAGAATTGAAGCTTGGATAAATCTATTGCTAAAGTTGAAGCTGAAACAAAAAAAAAACTTGAGGTATGGGGAGTGTGATTATAAATACTTGTACACATTTTCTAATATTTTCATAATTTGGTTCTTTGTAGCACTTAGAAAAATTCCATTGAATAGTTTATTCAAAATTTCTTCTAGCATGTATGATTTTTTGTTGTATGTTGGTTTTTTCCTTTTCCTTTTTGTTTTGGAAAATTCCATATATGTTACTAACAAATGAATTTATTAGAAAAGAAATTATACATAAGCCAGCATATGTCTATGTAAGCCCCTTGCCTACTGTAACCAGGAGGCTTAGGATATCTATACGTTAGCCCCCTGCATGTTGTAAGCAAGAGGGCTAGCATATATATGTTGACTAGATTTGAAGACTATATACACCTCTAAAAATTACTGATAATTGCTATGTAATTTGACATTTATTTTCTTGCACAATTTATAACTTAGCTAACGATTTAGGCATATCTCTTTCACTTCCTAGTAGGTTATATAAACAATGTTGATTTTTCGAATTTTGGATTCTCTGATCCATCATAAAATTGTATAGAATTATTTCGGTAATAATAATATTTAAATGAACTTTACCGACGTGTTTCAAGCCATTAATGAGGCCATTGAACTCATTAATTGCATCACTAATCCCGATATGGCCCATTTAGTTGGGATTTTCTTAACCTCTACTTTCTTTAGTTTTGAAGGTGAGTTATATGAGAAAACATGTGATGTTGCCATGGGTTCTCCCCTTTCCCTGATTGTTTCTAATCTATTTATGAAGGAATTTAAATACAAGGCTCTTTCTGCAACAGTTTACCAACCAAATCTTTGGAAAAGGTTTTTCGATGATACTTGTGTCGTCTCGCTTCATGGTAAAGAAGAGTTAGATCGTTTCTTCCTTCATCTTAATAGTGAATGTTGCTCTATAAAATTCACCATGTATTATGAGATGGGTGGTAGCCTTCCTTTCCTTGACGTTCTTATCTCTAGAAATGATGATGTTTCTTTCTCCCATCAAGTTTTTTGAAAGAAAACTCATATTGAGAAATATCTCCATGCCATTTCTCATCATTTCCCTTCTCAAAAGTTAGGCATCCTCAATACCTTAGCCATCGAGGTGTTAAGGATCTCTAATGATTCTCACCTTGAGTGGGAAAAGACCCATCTCCTTAATGTCTTTTGTAAAAATGGTTATAGTAAGTCACAAGGCCTTAAGGCTTTTCTTAAAGCAGAAAGAGGTCCTTTAGCTAAAAATAAAATGATTAATGAACCTAATCGGTGGTCATGTAGTGTATGAATTCCTTTCATTCAGGTAACTACTGATATGATTGCTAGGATCCTTAAGAAGCATTATGTTTCTTCTTCCTTCAAGCCCCTTAGCACGATAAATATCTCTCTTAAATTGGTTAAAGATCTGGTAAACCTTAGGGATGGGATAGGTTTCTATATTATTCCTTCTTCTTGTGGGACACCTTACATTGGTGAAATTGGTTGGTCTATAAACCAAAGGATTTGTGAACATCCTGCTGACATTAAACATGGAATTTCATGCACCTCTGCCCTAGCTGAGAATGTGGAAAAGACTAACCATCATATCTGCATCGAAGAGGCAAGGGTCATAGCTAAGATTGACCATTTCCATGATCGTAAGTTAAGAGAGGCCTTAGAAATTGAAAAAAGACCCGTAAATATCAATAGAGATGACGACTTGAATATAAGCACGTGTTGGATCCCTGCCCTATATTCTTAGTGGTCTAGTGGTTTCCCCTTTTTTTTTTAATATATATATATATATATAAGGAAGGAAATTAATATAAATAATTAAATAAATATAATATAATAGAATAGGTAATAAAGAATTAAATAATGATATAAATAATAATAACAACGATAATAATAATAATAATAATAATAATAATAAATTAAATTAAATTAAATAAGAAGGTCTATATATTTTATTAAATAATTAAACAATTTACTAATTAAATAAAACTAGTTGTTATTAATCTGTTTGAATTTTTAAAGTCAAATTAGTCCTTATCATAATGGTTAGTTTAGCCATTTCGGCATCTATTTAAACTCAATGTCCAGATTTGATCTCGCACCTAGTCCTGATGATGAACCACACTGGTTGGTTCAAAACGCGTCGACCAAGTTCATTTAAATGTGATTATTACCGAAAGAATTCTATACAATGTTCATTTTATTGTCTAGAGTAGCATATTCTATATTCCAGGTGGTTTGGGGATGTTTAATGTTGTGTGTAGGAAGAAAATAAAAAATTAAAATTAACATAGATCCATTTTAACATTTAAAATGTCTGATCTATCCAGTGTCAAGAGTGATGGAAAAAATAAAGTTGCAAACTTGAATTTCTTTCACTTTCAAACAAAAGGGAAGTCTGTAGCGAAATAAATTTGATGTATTCATATCTCTGATCTCTATGCCTTTGACGGTTTGTTCCCTAGGGTCTAAATAAAATTATTGGTTCCTCCAAAGATGGAAAATTATGATTTTTCTTAAAGCATATACACTAAAAAAATCATTGGGTTCACCCAAATGATGGAAAACTACAGATAAACCAATGATGGAAAACTATAAAGCTAACACAAGTGATAATTGGGATTGATATTCAACACATATCCTTTTTAACCTTAGATTGATGAAGCAAGAAATATAATTTTCAGTTATTTTTGAGGTTGTAACGCATCTAAGTTCTAAATTTAATGGATCCATTTCATCAATAAGGAATCAAGATCTTAGTTTGCTAACATTCAAAGAAAAATTGGAGTTGTTTTTAATGGGAATTTTAGGAAACTTTTCTGGTGGATTTTTCCGACCGAATTTGTTTAAAATCTGGCAGGAATTCATTGAAATCAAAAGCCTTATGGGCAGTTGATGGGTAAACACTGCAAAATATAAGTGCCCTAAGGGTTTTTCAAGGTGTTGAATCCACATATGCAGTCATAAAACTAGTTTAAATAACACAAATCAAGATTTCACCTTAAATTTTTCCAGTGGATTCAAACCTAAAATCCCACGAAAACTCCAAAAAATCTCATTAAATACAACTGTTTTGTTTAATTATTTCTTTGAGAAATTTAAAAAATTACATATGCATTTTTTTTACTTTATTTTGCTAAATTGTCTCACATGGAACATTCCAAAGCTGAAAAAAAACACGAAAGAAGTTACTGTAAAATCAACCCCAGATAAATATGATGCCAAAGTTTAATTTTTCAATCAACATGTGGGTTCAAGAATAATTTGTAACAATAAATTTATTCTTGTGGCATGGTAGGTTAAGATAGAGAAGATGAGATCTCATTTAGAGGGGAAGCTGATGAATAAAATGGAAGGAGCCCATAAGCATGTAGACGAGTGGTGAGCAGCAGCCAAAGCACAACATGCAGAGTGGATCCTAAAAAGTGTCGAGCGTGCAGAGATGGAAGTGTCCCTTTCAATATCTCAACATGTGGGTGCTTCTCCTGTCATTCCTGAACTCACAAAAAATCCTGCACTTCAAAGGGTTATTCTCTCAATGTGTTGAAAACTCAACTGCAAATGTAGTTCCAACAATGCCATGAAAGATCCACTCTTCTGGCCATTCGCCAACAACTATAGGGGCTTCCAGAGACTTTCCTTATGCGTATTGTTCACTAAGATTATCATCCTATTCCATTCTTCACCATGCCAGAATAAGAGAAACGAATCAATGATATAAACGTCTTGCAAAATTATCAAATATTGCAATAAGAAATTATTTCTCAAAACATTCATTATTTAAATGAGAAGATTTCCGCAGTTTGGCATGAAATTTTGGATTGAAAATCTGTAAAATTTTGGATTGAAACTATGAGTAATATTTTGAAATTCTAAATTTCTAAAATATAACATATTTTCAATCCAAAAATTCCATAAATAACAACATTCATTGACTATAGTGGTATGTGATACAAGTGCTCCCTGCAAAATACATTTTAATACTTGAATGGGAAAAACATCTAATCAAAATTAGAGTTCAACATCTAAAGATTATGCTTTCCAAAATTTTCCAAGGTCTCAACCAAAATAAGAGTGTATTCCTATTAGCGATTGAACATAGCAAAGTGCTAGAAAAATAATAAAGCAATGTCAAAATGACTTATGTTTCAATGTTGTTGACTTGACATCAGCCATCCAAGAAATATGAGGAACAGAGGAAGCTAAATCAAAACAGTCCTAGAAAACATTCCCACTGCTAAGGCTAATCCATCCTGAATGGCAGTATCTAGATATTCCACAGTGATAATGGCATAAGGGTTATATATCACAAGCAGGTCCTTCATGGAGGAGTACACTCAAACCTGCAGAACCCAACACCAAATTAAAAATCTTGAAGTGGTGCTCACGACATTTAGTTGGAGACCATCCAAGAATCACAGAAGAGTCTTCATAGGTGCATAGAGATCTCCCACTTACCACTACATATGCTTTTCAACCTGGTGTGCTATGAAAATGAATAATCAGCGGGGCCATGTCAATCATATCCCCTAGTGTGTGAACATAAAACAACACATCAAACTATTGTTGATACATTCTAGCCCACTGAGTGACATAACCCCTAGACATGTATTGCCACCATTTTTTATTTTGTATTTCAACTACATCCTTGAAGAGTAGAGTTGTATCAGATAAATATCCCAACCCGTCATCGTTGTCTGCGAATGTTTCTCTATCGTTGGGATCCATGGGTAAAAAAAACAAACCAACACCTCTGTACTTCTGTAACTGATAGCTGTCCAATTACAGTTAAATGTCAATATGGAGTATCAATGAGGAAACAACGTGTAATTGACCTGTATAGAAAATTGTATTACATACAAAAAATATATTCTTCCTAAAAGAGAAATGTGATTTTTTTTCAAATGTGAGGCATGATAGTTATAGTAGATAAGTTTGATCAAGTATTAAATTCAGAGCAAATGTAAAAATATCTTATAATAAATATAAGAAACTCCGCCAATATCAGTCTTTTAGAATGTTGAGTGAGGGACCTTTGGAGAATCTCGGGGCGTCGTCAGAATTCTGGTATTTGACGACATGGTTTTGTCGGATAAAGATGGTGGAGGCGGTCAAGAATTAAATGCGCATGCATATTATGGTATTTGACGTCGTGGTTTTTCCCAATAAAGATGGTGGAGGTGACCAAGAATTAAACATACATGAAAATTCTGGTATTTTACGGTGTGGTTTTTCCCAATTTGGTGGAAGCATTCATGCATTGAAGACATATGTCACCAACATGTATTCAGGAGAGATGTCATCAGCACAATAAAAAATTTTACGAAGAAGCAAGGTAAGATGATTCAAAAAGAAGGCCAATAGGCCTAATTAGACAGAAATATATATTTATATTATCTATGTTAATATATATATATATATATATATATATATTAACATAGATAATATAAATATATATTTCTGTCTAATTAGGCCTATTGGCCTTCTTTTTTAATCATCTTACCTTGCTTCTTCGTCAACTTTTTTATTGTGTTGATGACATCTCTCCTGAATACATGTTGGTGACATATGTCTTCAATGCATGAATGCTTCCACAAAATTGGGCAAAACCACACCGTAAAATACCCGAATGTGCATGTATGTTTAATTCTTGGTCACCTCCACCATCTTTATTAGGAAAAACCATGACGTCAAATACCATAATATGCATGCGCGTTTAATTCTTGACCACCTCCACCATCTTTATTCAGAAAAACCATGTCGCCAAATACCATAATTCTCATGAAGCCCCGAGCTTCTCCAAAGTTCCCTCACTCAACGTTCTAAAACACTGATATTGGCGGAGTTTCTTATATTTATTATAAGATATTTCTACAGTTTCTCTGACTTTAATACTTGATCAAACTTATCTACTATAACTATCATGCCTCACATTTTAAAAAAATAACATTTCTCTTTTAGGAAGAATATATTTTTTGTATGTAATACAATTTTCTATACAGGTCAATTGCACATTGTTTCCTCATTGATACTCCATATTGACATTTTACTGTAATTGGACAGCTATCAGTTACAGAAGTACAGAGGTGTTGGTTTTTTTTTTTTACCCATGGATCCCAACGATAGAGAAACATTGGTAGACAACGACTAGGGGATATTATTGACATGGCCCCCCTCATTATTAATTTTCATAGCACACTGGGTTGAAAAGCATATGTAGTGGTAAGTGGGAGATCTCTATGCACCTATGAAGATGCTTATGTGATACTTGGATGGTCTCCAACTACATGTCGTGAGCGCCACTTCAAGATTTTTAATTTGGTGTTGGGTTCTGCAGGTTTGAGTGTACTCCTCCATGAAGGGCCTGCTTGTGATATATAACCCTTGTGCCATTATCACTGTGATATATATAGATATATATAGTGTTTTTGTATCCTTATTAGCTTAAAAAAAAATGTGATAGATATGTCACATTATAACATTCACAAAAGTAATTACGCACTACAATCACTAGCCTATCACTAACAAAAGTTCAAATATAAAGTTTAACCAAGATAAACTTGACCACAAGATACTATTATATATACATAATTGAATAGTTAATAGTTAAATGATTTTGCTAATGAACAATTTGTCGAGATTTTCTCCAACGTGGGTTTTTCCCAAAGTAAACTCTTGTGTTTATTTCTTGGTTTTCCCTATATTATCATAATGAGATTTTTTTTAAGATGAATTTGATTCCAAGAGAATATTAATGTAAGAAATCATAATAAGTAATTTTGACTAAGAAGATTCTGTGAAAAAACAACACTTGATCCTATAAATGTACTCATTATTAGAGATTGTTAGAACAACACAAGACTTGTATTTGAGGAAAGTTTTCTAGCAAGCCTCAGTGCATTATCATGGCCATGTTCCTTCAAGGATGAAATGAACAATTTAAACACGTGTATTGAAAATTATTTTCAAAATAAATTATAAGTGTAAGAGTTAATGATGAAGTATTGTAAGATAATACATAAAACCTAGAAAAATAGAAAACCTAGCATCACCATGGATCATTCATAAATTTCACTCAATTTTTATTATGACATTCTTTAGATTATTTCTAAAAAACGAATCTATAATATCCATGAAGACCTGTTCAAGTGTGATTTCGGTAAATTGCTGATACCCTTAACCAGGACCTTTTACTTCTGATGATGTGTTATAATTGCATTTAATTAAAGCGTTAATGAAAATCAATGAACAACTACATGGTGTAAAGAAGAGGAACATAAAAAACATGAGCAACATAAGGCATTGATAATAGAGTTCGTCTCGGAGGGACTACATCTCCAGGCCTCGATGTCAATATGGTGTAGGCCGCTACATTAAGTGATGCAAGGAGTGAAGATGTACATAGATGGTGTTTTCTCTATCGTACAAGGAAAATTTTCTCATGCAAGAGTGACTGGACCTCTCTACGAGATGTTCCACTATAGGAAATCTCATTCATGAAAAATACTCCTATCAGTATGATAATAACTCATACATAGTAACTATGAGTATCCTTCCCACATGGAAACAAATGGATCTCAATCAAACATACATGTGACAATGAGTATCTCACCAACATTACTGCAGAGGGAGCTCAAACATAATATAGATCCATGATAGAAAGTACATCTCACATCAAGAAAAAAATAAGATCCCACACAAAACATCAACAGGGATCTATACAGCAAAATGCATCTCAAAGACAAACATGTACATGAAATCAACACATCATATAGCTCACACTGATGATAAATGAATAATGGGTTGCTCCGCTGCTGGATATGAAATCACCATCATAATCGTGGCATCAAAAGGTGTGAAATAGACTACTCACTTACTAAATGTTGACACCTTCTTCACCACTTTGAAAAGTGGCCGAAAAACATAAAGTTCCAATGGAAAATATGAATACACCATCATATTCGTTCCATTGAATAGTTCAAAATCGACTGACAAATTTCTCAATCTTAGCAAAGTGAAAATTTGGGCTTTAGGGAATCTCTTAGACTCCCCCTAGATTCCTCAAATATTTCACTCCACCGAGAACCTATAAATCTGCAACACAAAACAAGAACCCGATCTCACCATTAAGATGCTTGTGAAATTTTGAGAAGAATGAGTATAAATTTTATCTCATTCTTAGTGCGGTGAATTTCGGCCTCCAAGGAATCTGAAAGATTCCCTCAAGATTATCAAAGATTATCCTCAACAATGAATCTGCAAAACCACTACACAAAAGTCAAATCTTGGTGCACCATCACATTCCCTATGAAATTATGGTTAAAATGCATATAAAGTTTAATACATTATGAAAATTTTACCTCCCTGAGATCAAAATATTCTCTTGGCATCACATTGGAATATGTCTCGAACCCCGTGCACCATTCCTCTGGTCTCTTCCTCGAACTGCATGCCTAGGTTTTCTAGCCGCACTTGTGAAAGCTTGATTTTAAGTAAATTTTCATGGGATGAAGTTTACGAGTGATCCCATTGGGCATGTTGGTAAAACCCCATGAATTGTGGAGAGAGGGTTGGGCGGTCAAACCTCGCCCCCTCCAAAGTGTGATTGAGATTTTGTTTTAAAAAAGCCAACAAATGAATTTTTAAGTGGGCCCACCCTGGGTGGCCCGCCCAACAGTCCCCGCTCGTTGGTGACATTAAATAGTATATGGTTTTAATATGTTTTAAAATAAAACATACATATGGTGTGTTATATATACTATATTTAATACATATAACCACCTTTACCATCCATTGATTTTCACGGTTTGACTTTAATGACCATATGCTAGATTTAATAAAAAATTGTTTCATGGTTATTATATTAACCAATTTATATATATATATATATATATATATATATATATATATATATATATATTCTGATTTTGTTTGTTTTAATAACTATTTTAATATATAGTTATTATTTTTTAACGTTTTTGTTTGTCTTTTTATGCATTTTGAGGACTAATTCAAGAGCGCGATGTGGGAGGGCTTGATAGGCTGCTATGTGGGTCCCATGTGTTCACTGGGATGTCATGTGGCATGTCATGGGCCCCACTTCACTTGATTTCAACAAAACTTCAAACTGCCCTAACTTCCTCATACGAGCTCGAATTTACATGAAGTTTGCACCATTACGATCAGGGCGACGAGTTCTTCAATGTGAAGCTAATTATTCCACCTTGATGTGACTTTGAATTTTGAGCCTTTTTCCAAGCCACTGGTGTCTGAAGATCCAATTGGATCAAAGTTAGGGGGGCAAAAAGTTCGTTATGTATGGTGAAAATTTTAGGAGTTTTCGTAGAGACTACAATACCTCCCCTCACAAAAGTCCCCTTTCAAAACTATCTCCTCCTATCTACCTCATCCCATGTTCTCTCCCACCCTCTATCTCTCCCCTCCTCTCCTTATCTCCCTTACATCCATCTCTCCTCTCTCCCTTACACTCTCTTTGTATATTCTCAAATCTCTCTCTCTCTCTCTCTCTGTAGATCTCAAATCTCTCTCTCTCTCTATCTCTCTTTATCGCTATCTCAAATGTTCCCTCTCTATCTCCTTCCCACTTTCTCTCTCTATTCTCCACCTACTAAATAAATTTATACCTCCCTCCCCTGTCATCTGTCTCTCTCCCTATCTCTCTCTCTCTCTTCTCCCCTCTTTCTCTCCCTCTTTAAATCACCTCTATCTTTGTAGCTATCTCTCTCCTATCCTTCTTTATTTCATGCACACTCTCTCCACTCTCCATCAATTTCTCTCCCTCTATCTCCAAATTTCTCTCCCTTTCTCTTCCGCATCCATTTCTATTTATATCTCCCTCCTTATTTCCTTCTCCATATCCCTCTTCATCCTTCTCTCTCTCATTCTCTCGCATCATCCTCATCCCTTCCTATATTATCTCTCATAGGAAGGGAGGGAGAGAGGGAGAGAGGGAGAGAGAGAGAGATTTATTAAGAGAGAGAGACAAAAATTCTATGATGTGATCATGCAAGCCTAGGGTAAAATTGGTTACCAACGCAACATCTAGTGTACTAGAAAGTCTGTGGTGGTAATTGTAACAAAAAATGTAGGTATTTGGAGTTATTAACATTCAAAACAAGAAATGTATAAAACTAAGAAACCGAAATCATATAGCAAGAAACATGAGAGATTTACATCGTAAAACCTTGACAGTGTGTCAAGGAAACCTTGATGGGGCAAGGGATTAGAAATATTATTAATCAAATATGATTCTCCATGTTACAAGCCTCTTGGTAAATCATTAATAAATATGGCCTACTTCATTACATAATTTCCCTTAGTTATAAAACTTATTGACAGTAAAAAATAGATTTACCCAGATAACTAATTGTTGTCATTTTTTTAAGAATCTTCACCTTGACAACAATTTTCCTAATCCCTTTCCAATGCAAATTTCTCATCTCTTCTACAAGGCAAGAGAATCCAAACACCATCGCAACTTCTCTACTAAAATTGGATTTCTGAATATGTCGACATGATTCTCTTGTGTATGGACGTTCTTGCGAGCTACTTTGTCGCCATCGATCACATGTCTCACAAAATAATACATTACATAAATGTGCCTCATCTAGATGTCATATGATGGAATTGTAGCCACATATATGTCAAAGAACACATTCACTTTCTCGTTCGTTATTACAATCTCGTCAAGTAGACCTTTCAACCATATTTAATATTTACAAGCATATGAAGTAGTTATATACTTTAGTTGTGGGCAAAGAAAGAATTTCTTGAACTTTTTACATCTAGCTAATTGCTCCACTTGCAAGAGTAAAGAAATATATTGTACTACATATTCTCTTGTCCAAATAACCTTCATAATCATCATCCAAATAGCCGCAGAATGAACCTTCACTACCATTAAAGATGATACAATGGTTGTTTGTGCCTCTCAAATACCAAAGCGCCCATTTCACTGCTTGTCAATGTTGTTCTCCTGGATTTTCCATCAACTTTCTCACATCTCCAACTGCATGTGAAATTTCCGATATTATAGATACCATCACATGCATTAAGTTGTCTACCATATTTTCATATGGTACACAGGACATATAATTCTTTTCTTCAAAATCCAACCATATTTTTTTCTTCAAAAGTAGTTTCTTCACTACCATTGTTCATATTGAACTTTTGAAGTAGTTTCTCCACATATTTTTATTGTGATAACCACAACTTACCATTTTTCCTTTCTTTGTGTGTCCCGATGCCTAAGGTATTTTTTTTTCACACAAAAATACTTCATATCAGACATCCTAGAGAGTTGAAACTTTAACCTATTGATTTCTTCAATGTTTTTCCTTGCAATAACCATTTCGTCAACATACAAGACCAAGATAATGAATATGTAGTTGAAACTCTTAAAGTATACAAAATGATCATACTCACTTCTAGTAAATTTCTGGCTCATCATCAAGGAGAAAAATTTCTTGTTCCACTACCTGAGAGACTGCCTTAGGCCATACAATGATTTTCTAAGCTTGCACACTAGTATTTTGTTGTGACCTTGTAAAAAACCTTCTGGTTGTTGCATATAAATATCTTCACCAAAATCACCATGAGGAAATTTTTTTTTAACATCTAATATAACTCAAGGTTAACTAATGCAATTTTTTCTAATACATTATGACTAGAAACAAGTTTTATGGCTCGTGAAAAAATATCATGAAAATAAATACCTTCAACCTGAGAATACCCTTTTGAAACTGACCTCCCCTTATACATTTCTATACTTCCATATAAATGTAACTTCAATTTGGAGACGCATTTGCTTCCAACAACACTTTTCCCTTCAATAAGTTCTACAAGATCCCAGGTTTTTTTCTTGGCTAAGGAATCCATTTCTTTGTCCATAACCTTTTTCATTTTTCTCTATCTACATCATCCATTGATTCCCAATATTAAGAAGGTTCCCCATATTTATAAATAAATGAAATAGATGAAGAAAAATCATTACATATTTGGGGTGGTATACCTTCCTTTATGGACCTTCTTAGAGTGTCTGGTTGCTTAAATGGTTCTGGAACTTCTGCAATTTTCTTTTTTGCTTCTTCACCCTTTTCTTTAGAAGTCTCTTCTTCCTTTAGAATTTTTGGAAAAGGTTTAGCCTCCAACATAATTTTTTGATTGGGTAATGCATGTTCCTATTCATATTTTACAACATATTTTTTTATAAGAGAAGATTCATCAAATGTTATATCTCTACTAATGACTATCTTATGTGAAGAAGGATCCCTTGACCTGTACTATTTCACTTCATAATCATACCCAACAAGGACATAAATTTTTTCTTTTGGATCTAAATTTGAACGTCAACTCTCTGGAAGAATAGAATAAACACCACAAAAAAAAAACTTAAATGTGAATAATCACAATACTGACTTGACCAAACCTCTTGAGGAATTTTACAATTAATGGAAAATGAAGGTGATCTGTTTACTAAATAACAAGCAATATATACTGCATCTTCCCAGAAATTCTTTTTATGTCTAGCATTTTTTATCATGCTTATAGCTCTTTCCATAACAGTATGATTCATAGGTTCAGCAACACCATTTTGTTGAGGACTATAAACAAAAGTTCCATGTCTAAAAATCCCTTCATCCTTAGAGTATTGTTCAAATTATATGGAAGTAAATTCACAACCATTCTCAGTTCTTAAACATTTAATTGGTTTTCCTATTTTCATTTTCACCATAGCTTTAAATTGTTTAAAAACATTAAATACATAAGCTTTTCTTTTCAACATATATACCCAAAATTTCCTGGAGAAATCATCAATAAATGTTAGAAGTATAATGCACCTCCATAAGATAAAATAGGAGATTGTCCCCAATGATCAGAATGAATATAGTCCAAAATTTCTTTATTATTATGACTTTGATTTTTAAATTTTTGTTTACATTGTTTACCATATACACAATTTTTACAAAATTCCAACTTCAAGGATTTGAAATTAGGAAGCAACTTGTGATTCATCGATACCTGAAGACCTTTCTCAGTCATGTGACCCAGATGTTGATGCGATAGGCAAGTACCTTCTTCTCCCTTCTCAGATACAGTCGCTTCCTATCACTCTATGACGTGTATACCTATCCACAAGAACAATATGATTTGTATACCTCCATAAATTTGTGTTCCAAGATTCAATTATTGAGATACTCAAAGGTTGCATTAAAGGAAACATATGTATTATATTTTTCATAAAAGGTAACATATCATTTTTAGAGAAACAAAAAAATTACATAGATATTTTCTACAAATAAAAATTATATATTCGAAAAGAGAATCCATTATCCTAAATTTTATATTTTTACACCATTAAATTGATTTTCTAAGTACCTCTAATCATCCCTCAAGTTAACATATTGTTATTTTTGTAGTTTTCATTACAACTAACAAATCATGAAAATGAATCATCATCTTACAACCACTCATTTCTTATCTGAATTCTTGTCTTTAAATGAATATCCTTTGAAGAAAAACATAGGGAATAACACTTACAAATATAACCTTTTGTTTGTAAGAAAATAACTATAAAAATGGGACTAAGAAAATCTAAATAATATAAACTTAAAATTTGAAATATTGTGTTAGATAATCTTGACCCAATGGTGGAGTTGAGATTGTGTCAATAGTTTTGGTGAAAATTTAGGGTTTTGGATACTCGTGTTAGTGACGCATGGTATTAATCTCATGTAATTACATGTATTTGAAGTCATCCAAAGACTTGAGCACTCTCCACTGTAATGAGATAGTGTTGAGCGGTGAAATATCATGTTATCGATCAACTTGGTTATGTTATAGCCAAGGAAACTAATAGATCTATTATTGCCTAGTTTTTCCACTAGTTGGGGTTTTCTAGGGTAAATCATGGTGTATATTATTTGTATATTGTTTCTTGACTGTTACATTTATTTCTATCGTAATGTTCTAAATATTAACAAGTTGAATCAAAGCTTTGTTTTGTGAGGATCCTTGAAGGAAGATCTGTATTGTTACGAGAAAAAGAAGGAGAAAAATTATAGCCTAGTTTAAATCTAAGAAATAAAAGCAATATAAGGACTGAGCTCTACATTTGTAGAAAAATAAGGAAATGATTTTTTCAACCACTATATTCACAAGTTAACATTGTCGGTTTTCTTATCATAGAGAGAGCTTGTGCACTACGATATCACAAAGTTGCAGAGGTTATATGTACTTGTGGATACTATAGTAGTGGGTCATGAGCATAGCATGAAAGTGATATATTTTTTGTCTTATGAAAGTGTTCCCATAATTGAATTTTTCCCGAGAATGGAATTCATTGCACAAACTAGTATTTTTGGGTGAGTAATGGATCACTATACAAATTCGCAAGGTTTGTTGAGCAAGGACTTGATTGAGGAGTGAGAAAAAAATGAAGAACTAAATTCATGAGTGATGTCCACGAAGGATATGGAATCACAAGTGAAGAGCCTCAGTGCTAAAAATAATCATAGTGGTGAAGGGTATAAAGAAAGAAACTATCTCCTCCAACCTAGATTGTTGCTCTTCTTTGAATTTCCTAAGGAGTAGGACCCTCGATTAATACAATTTGGTGGTATGTTATTTATGTTGTTTGCCAAGGTGATTTTCATATGATCTAAGCTACATGATAATGGAATTGGGACATGAGTATTTCTACAAATGATGGTGTCGAGCATGGATGAATCCCCGAGGATTGTGATCATTCACTATGGTTGTAACAACCCCAAGATAAAAGTTGATGCAATAAAAGTTAATAAAGGAAAAACATGACCATGGGATAGGGAAAATTATTTCAAGTTGAATTTTAGGAAAAATATCCCAGTGGCCATCACTTGTTGTGTTTTATGACTAAGGGAGAATTGGAAAAGGAAATGGCTAAGGATTAGGAAAGGAAAACATGTATTTTTAGCACATTATTTATGAAAATAATGGAAATTAGGAGAAAAGGAAGATGAAATGTCACAAGTTGCATGTGAGGGGAAAAATGAAGGAAAATGATGGAAATATGAAGAAATTAGAGGCCTCGTCAATAAAAATACCTTAGAGAATTAGTTGGTAGGTTTTTGTGAGTTTAGAGTTAGAATTTGTCTTAGAGAGGATAAGAGCACAAAGAGGAGAAATTAAGAAAGCAATGAAAGGAAGGACAATGAAATGAAAGCAAAGCAAAGAAAAGGAAAGGGAAAGAAAAGGAATGGAAAGGAAAGGAAAGGAAGGCAAGGATCAACTAGGTTCAACGATAATACTTACAGGTAAAATATTGCTTGTGCGATTTCCTAACTAGTTTTAACATGCATGGTATGTGCATGTTGGTATATGTCTCTTTTTTTGTCATTCGCATCGATTATGTTGGGCTTCGAAAGTGGATTTAGCCTTGATTTTCCATTTTCAGATAGCCATGGTGTGATGGGATTTTTCTTGGTTTTGAGCTTTCAATTATAGGATGGTTTCAGAATGTGGGGTAATGTGGTATCAATAAATTTCTAAAAGGCCTAGGAATCCCTTCACTGGTAATGGCGGGATACAAGGTAAATCTTGAGGGTGGAGACATGAAAATATATCAAGGATGGTGACCAAATTCTAAGGCATCCAAACTCAATTCAGGTTTGTGATATCGACACCAGTTTAGGTGTTATCATGGTATGGAGGGAGTGGAGGTGGTTTAGGCTTTGGATTCCCTTGGTTGTATTTGGGTTGGTTTATCCCATGAGATCCCACATTCATGCTTCGAATATGGAATGGGGGTTATTGGCTGAAGATATATTTGGCTCAGCCAATTTATGGTCAGGTGGAACTTGAAATTCCCAAACCTGTTTGGTATTTTCCTATGGTTAATGAAATCTAAGTTTCTCTGGATTTTGGTAAGGAAATGTACTAGTTATTATGTGCCTTTAATGGTTTTTCTCTTTTTTTATTTATATTGCTATATTTTAGTTAATCACATGATTTTATGACAGATACTAGTCATGGATATTTTAATTTTTTCACTTATAATTTATTAAAAATGAAATCCAAACTAATTGGTGTTAATACAACTAATGAGAGAAGGTAGTGACCATTCTCGTTAAACCTCAGATACGTTTTCAGTCCCTCATGTTCAGAATTCAATTCATGACCTGTAGGTTTTGTATCTACCAAGAGTTTGAGATAATTTCAGTCCTAGTTGGGGATTGGTCCAGGTGGATATTGGTGGCCACCTCCCTATTCCACTAGGACCTCCACCATTGTTTCTTCCAATTTCCTTAATTGTATCACAATTACTATTTTTGGCAGTTTTTCGAGTTTTGGGAAAACTAGGACAAACATGGGTCTTTGGCCAATGTTGGTCACTTGAAATTTGTAGTCCTAAAATAGATATTTCTAACTAGGTATTGTGCTCTTGAAACAGATATCATATTCCAAAGTTACGTCCCCATGAAGTTGATGTACCAATTTACCAAAACAAGGCCCATAGTTTTCGTGCTTCATCTCCTAAGGTTAGATTTTTGGATGTTTAGGGTTTCCCCATCTTATTCTATAATAAAAAGGCCCTTGAGACTCATTGTATCACATTTCAAAGGCATGTAGCTGCCACATCTCTTCTCAAAGATAAGCTACCATCGCCCGAGCTAGTTTAATTTCCATTATGTCTGTAAGCATTTTTTTAGTATTAGATATTAATGAAATGAAGCGTTATTCTTGATACATCTTTTCATTTATGTTTATTTATGTATTTTATTATGTTTCTGCATAAGTATGGATTGGTTTGATCAGAGCAGTCTCATCTCTCTCAATTTTTCTTTGCATGTCCCCAACGAGGTCGGGATATAACAAGTTAGGGCTCGATCTAGTTGAACATTTACAAGATCAGCCTCACAAAGCTCAAAAACCTCCCATTTAAAAATAAAAGAAAGAGAGGGAGCAGGACATCATATAAACAAAGGAACGCAATGATGGATAATGTTTCCCAGATCCTTAAATGACTAGACATTGATGACACACCTTCATCCAGCAGCCACTCTCAAGTTACCAGTGCTTTTAAGGTACAAGTAAACTTTGAAATTACCATATTTGAGGTCCAAATAGATGCAGACGTTGTAGATAGATGGTTGAATCTATTAGAAGGATATTTCTCGGTTCATGACTATTCTAATAGGTAAAATATTACTTCTTCACTCCTCAAATCTACCCCCCATGTCAAGGATTGGTTGGAAATGTATTGTGAACAGAAGGACAAGAGCTAAACCTTCTTATTCTCAGTCTCACCCACTTGGAATTATTTCCGAGATTCCATCAAGGAAAAATATTATCACATGGGGAGCTATCAAGACAAGTACATACAATGGACTATGTTGTGGAAAAAAATGGATCAATATTTCCATGAGATGATGAACATGTTCCATACCCTGCACACCAATTTTGGTATCAAAGACTTGGAGAAAAATTTGGTGCTAAAGTACTGTATTTTTTTGCACAGAAATATGCAAGAGGAAATGGAGTTCCTCAATATCTACTTTATTACTGCAATATACCAATATGTTGCAAATATTGAGCATAAATTCCAACAGAAGAAGCGAGACTTTAGATCTGTGAATCAGAAGCAATGGAACGGTGCATCCAAATCGTGGAACAAAGGACAGATCCAAGGTGGGGAGACCCATGACAACTCGCCAAAGGTGCCAGCAAAGAATAACACTGCAAATACAAATAATTACAAGGGAAAGTGGTGTGATTTCCATAAGATCTCCACTCACAACACAAGTGAGTGTCAGCCCAAGCAGTCATTCATGCTCGAGCTAAATGCTTCTGAGTCAGATGCATGTTCCAACTATCAGTCAAAACTTAACAAGGGTAATAAAAAATGGAATCATATTATCGATGCAGAGCCCAACTCCATTGTTTCCACCACAATGATCCAAAAGGAGGAACCAAAATATTTGGAAGAGGGGGGATGCCTCTTCCACTCCTAGATGTCCGTGAAGGGTTCCCCACTGCAGTTAATTTTTGACAGTGGGAACCAAAAGAAATAATTTCAGCAAATGTCATGAAGTTGTTGGGCCTGCCGACCACAACACACCCACAGCCGTACACCATTAGGTGGATTAACCAAGAATGGGATCTCTGTGTTAGCCAGTAGTGTTGCCTTCCCTACAACACCAAGCCCTTTACAAATGAGGTATTATGTGGTATTACTCCTATTGATGTTTGTGATGTATTATTAGGCCATCCATGCATGTGTAAGTGACATGTCGTGTATGAGTCTAGGCCCAACGATGTTATATTTACTTTGGGAAATAAGGTGTAAATCATACAAGAGGTGGCACCACTTACATCCATCTCTTTGATCACTACAGAGCAATTTAGTAAGCTCGTTTCCAAAACTAGGAGATTTGTTTTCCTGATGATCCACCTCCATGAAACAATATGTATGTAGCCACGACCTCCCATAAGGGCTCCTATGCACATAAAAAATAAATGGAAAAGGTCATGGAGGAATACGAGGACATATTCACCTCACCCGTAGGGGTACCTCTGCATTGTCATGTAAAGCACTCCATTGATCTGACCCTGGGTGCGCTGCTACCTAATGGACCAATCTATCAGCACTATGTTCTGGAGAATGAAAAAATCAAGAGGCAAATTCAGGAGTTGTTGTAGAAAGGTTATATTCGGCAGATTTCATCGCCTTATGGGAGCCTGATCATATTGGTGTAGAAGAAGGATGGGACTTAGAGACTTTGTATCGAATTTCAGGCTCTAAAAAATATCAATGCATGTTATAGGTATCTGTTCTCGTGGATTTATGACATTCTGTACCAAATCAAGGGGGCCAAATATTTTACCATGATCGAATTGAAGTTAGGGTGGCACCATGTACCAATCGAACCCTCTTATGTATGGAAGAGTTCCTTCAAAGGTAAGGAGGGAATTTTTGAATGGTTGGTCAGGCCTTTCAGGTTGATGAATGCTCCTGCAACCTTCATGAGGCTGATGAACGACACCTTGGGACCATTCATTAACTCATTCATGGTTTTGTATTTGGATGACATCCTGAGCTTCAACCAGAGTTGGCAAGGGCACCTCCACCTCATTTGACATGTCCTCCAAACACTATGACAACACAATTTGTGTGCCAATTTTGAGAAATGTACTTTTGGCATGACCAAGGTTCAATATCTTGGATACATTATTGATGAGTAAGGGGTGCATGTGGACCCAGCCAAGATCTAGTTCATTCAGGATTGGCCAGCCCCAACCATATATGAGGGCCTATGTAACTCTAGCATTTCCTTTTTTTTGTCTAGACGTTAGAAGAACTAGGTTGATGTCGTGTCCACCATGATTGGGAGAAGGTGGACTATGAATGGTGATACTGGGCTAGTTGGAGGTGCCGACATATGAATCACTATCTTTTTTAATTCATGGGGGGGTGATTTTATAAGTCATTGGAGATTGTTTCAAATGTCTATCTATCCTCTGATAGAAGTGTTGCTTTAGTCATCACAAATACAACATTCGCCTCATGTAATTTTTAGTTATATTGTTCGCTTATACATATATTAACCATTTAACTTTCATCGCCTCAAGTAGGTTCATGCCAAGTAATATTATTACTCTATTTCATACTGAGTAAAGGTTACTAGGGTTCGAATTCACACTCCTATAGGTGTGATAAATAGATGTGTTACCAACCCTTCTCCCCATTTATTGGGTTTATTTTTTTTCTTCTGTTTGTTTATTATCATGATGGCAATGTTAAACTTGGGTTACCAACATATTTACTAGAGCGCTACTCGGTGTTTGAAAACTTAATCAAAATTCAGGCTCTTCCATACTTCACAACCCCCATGTACTCTTCAAATCCCATTAATTTTGTTTTTTGTACAATATTTTCTACCATACTCGATGTTGATGTATATTTTTTCTGAAACAAGGGGCAGAGTAAAGTATTTTACAGGGATTTTATCCCAAACATGGTCGATGGGTAAATTTTGCCACGTTTTCTTCTAATTTGGTCAGTTCGTGATGTCGTTTTCTTACTATGTCTCTGTTTATTTGTAAATATTTTCTGGGGGATTTCATTTATTACATGTCCACTTAGTAATTTTTCTACTGCCATCTCTATGTTCCGAGTAGTTGACACTACCCTGATTCTGCAACGTAGTAGAGGTAAATATACTCATTTTCCCTTTTTGTATATTATGTACAAGGTAGAGGTAAATATACTCATTTTCCCTTTTTGTATATTATGTACAAGGTTCTTAAATTTTACCATTTGTAATAATATATTATTTCAAATTTTTTCATTAATGGGGTATCTATGTTTGGTCAAAGTTACGCTCGGAGCACATTCCCATTGTTCAAGCATTATCAATTCCCAATTTTTTGACGATTCCTAATCATCTACGTCATCCTGTAGGTTGATCCTCATGGTTATTTTCTTCTATTAACATAGAGCTTCCAATTTTAGAAATGATTGTGTCCTACAGAGTTGTTCTAGATTCATATGTACCTTCAATACTGAAACCCTTCGCTAATTTTTTTCATTTTTTTTGCTACGGTACTATGTAATTTAATTTCGATGCATTCACTTAGAAACCTAGCACATCCATTGTCTATATGTAACGCTAATTTTAGTATTAATATATTTAAAATAATCCTGATCATGTTTTATCCTATCACTAGAATTATGTTTCCTTTTTTCTTTCCTTTCCCAACTTGATTCATTTCAGTAAAGGACTCCATATTGATTTTAGATTTTATTTTATGAAAGAAAAGTTCGTAATCTTCATAATTGTAGTTATGACCTGCATATGTAAATTTTTTTCACTCAGTTTCTATTACGCCACTGGGTTAATGAATATGTATGTTTATTAATATAAACAACTTTCACTTATAGATTTTTGGTAACAATTTACTTCTAGTGTATTTTATCAAGAGGTAAATATGCCATTGGATACTTTCCTTCAAATCCTCTCGTTTTTCTGGGGTCTCCTTAAACCCATAACCTAGGATTTTATTATAAAAGTATAGCTTTTAAATTTAAAGCTCTCATTTTCCTCTATACTGCTTTATTCACCCATTCCTAGTGTTGTTTCTACCACACTTAGTGATTTATTATATTTTTCTCTTCCAATATAATCAATCACATAAATTTGGCTCCTACTAATTTTTAGTAGTAGTTTGGGAAAGTTTTTTGTTTTATTTCCATCCTATCCATCCACATTGGATTGCATATTGTAATAATTATCTCATTAATTATATGTTATTTTCCACGTTAATCCTCCATAGTTTTTTCTTTAATATTATTCAAATCAATTTGATACATTATCACAATTATTTCCAAGATTGAATTATGGCTTCCTTTCCATTACCACAAATAGTCCAAACTAAAAATATTTACATGCATATAGAGGGATATTACATCTTCCCCCTCTAAAAAAAGAATAGCATCCTTGATGCTTATTATTCTACAATTTCATTTTCGAACAATGTTGGATAAATTTCTTTCATAATATCCTCAAATTCCAAAGTGGCCTCCTCGGGTGTAAAGTTCCTCCATTGAACCTTAACTCAAGCAACGAATCGATTCCAAAGAATGTTCTCTTTCCAATCCAAGATACATAGTGACTCTAGTAGAAAGTTCCCTTTGGGTTCCACTTGTATCAAATTGTAGTGAATTACATGAGAAGGATCATGCACATATTTTTCTAATAATGATACATAAAAAACATTATCAACTTTAATATGAATAGGTAGAGCCAATTGATATGATCGGTCCAAAATTTCAAATGGCCTACATAATCGTGGTGATAATTTAGCACAACTGTCAGTACCAAGAGTAATTTTTCAAAATTTAACCCTAAAATATACATCATCTCATATTTTGAACTCTTTGGGTGGTGTCTTTTTGTTTGCATAAATATTTTTATGATTTTGAGCTTGTAACACCCCTAGTTTATGTTTTTCTTTCAAATCTAGACATTTGAACCTTAATCCTAAGGGGATTGGACCCAAAATGGATAAGTATTTTTGTCGATGTAATTAAATATTTCACTATGGAAATTAAATAAAATAATGCTGTGCAGAATGACGAAATGAGAATTGTGAGATCACTTGCTAAATCCATGAGGATGGATAGAGGCAAATATTTCCCCAAAAATATTTCAAAAATCCTTGAAAGAATTTATTTCCAAATTAGATTTTGAGGAAAGTCTAGTTTCCCCAATGAGGTGGAGAGTAGTTGGGAAGAGGTAAAAAGTTGTGAAAGGCAAAAAACAACTTTAAAATTCCCTAAATAGGGAAGCCTAGGCAAATAGGAAGAAAAGCATCCTGATATTCCTGAACAGATTAGAGGTTGGTCTCGAATGGAAGTGATCTTAGCTCGAGGGTGAGTTCTGGAGATAGAGGGACTCTACGGTTGGGAGGGCTGGTCAAGTACCAAAGTGGTATGCTCACAGTGTTATGAATGATTAAAACTATTTGTTGTTGAGTGTAAAGGTTAATGATTGTAGCTGCATACTACTTGCAATGTTTTGTTTTGTGCTGGTGTTCCATACATTTACAGAATAGTAGAGTAATTAAACTCTCTCAGTTCTGCATAGTTGTAGGAACCATAAATATGAGGAAAAATCAACCAGAAACTCTAAACCAGTCCCTGGTTTAAATCTAAAGATTATGTTATCTCATAATTTATAATTTTGTAACTTTAATATGTTTCTGTTAAAAATAGAAGTATATCAGTGACTGCTATAAAAACAAATGTGTAGGGGAAGTGCAGTGCAGATCTATAGATTAACTGAATTCACTAATTGAAGTAAGGCACTGTGGCTTTCCAAATTAACCATACATGTCTATATATATATGTATTACCCTCTATAGATTTTAGTGCCATATATATATATATACATATATATATATATATATATAGTACAGAAACTGGTCTAAACATGTTTACCAATCATGCAAAAAAAATTGGTCTGAGAGTTATATATATACAAAAATGGTGTTAATATCCTTCACAAAGCAAGAGTCCAAACTGAATAATTACTGGAAATTATAAGCTGTGCATGTGAACCTCTATAACATGCATGCAGACAAAACAAGCTGTGAAAGATAACAAATAATTTCCTCATCAGATCTTTGTAATGTTTAGAAGTGTAGTGAAACACTACATAGAATGAAATTGTTATGCTAAGAACAATTATAAATATATAGTTGCAGAAAAAATTATAGGTGCCTATTATAATGAAATCCCAAACTACAGAGAGACCACTATTGGATTCATAGAATACACTAGGAATTTTAGACTCTGTGGAAATGGGAAGTTCTCATACACTCAGAGATTGCAGACTTAAAAAATCTTACAACAAAGAGACTTATAGTCAATTATGCTATTATCAGGAGGAGGAACAGGAAGTAAAAACCAGGCTAGTGAACTTATTAATTTCTTCAATTATAATTAGGCAGATCATTATGGAAAGGAAAAATAATTAACAGGAGTATTGACATAAAAATAATAATCTAGAAATATATATATATATATATATATATATATATATATTATTGAGTTGTCAATAATAACCGAGCTGAAGGAGAGATGCATTATACATATACATATATATCAAATGCTGAAGCCACTTATGGAAACAGGCTATCATAGTTCCATAATGACATTCCATAATTTAATAGTTTAGAGAATTTTATCATCCGAATGAAAATTTATTAACAGACCCAGTCTCTGGCCGAATTTAGTACTACAAAAAAAAAAGGGAGATAGCTCATCCTTATGCAAAACTGTGAACTAATCTAAGTAAGAAATGGAGGCAAACATCATTGCCAACAGAGATAGATGCCGACCTGTGACCATGAAAAGAAAATCATTATAATGATCCTATCACAAGAATAAGTACGTAATCCTCAATAACCTATTCATGAGGTAAATAACGTACCTGCAAAAGCATTGCGGAGAATAAGTTAATATGTATGAATACAATTGGATAAAGACGCCCATAAGAGGTTATGATAACCAACCAGGATTCTACTTACCCAAATACCATAGGAAGAACCCGGTCCCTCCTGACGTTTGTCTGCGAGCAATTGAGACGAATTAGATATATGTATACACATCGTATAAATCTAACCATACTAGAATTCAATACTTCTACAAAGTATTACCTCAGAAGTGGTATTTTACTTTGCGCAAGAGAGCTATACGTATGTAAAATGAACCATCTGCATATAGTACAAGACGTCGATTATATGCTTGAATGCGTTACATGAAACAAAATATAAATCAAAACTGGAGGTAATTTAGAAAAATAATCTCATAACCTCGAGAGGGAACAATCTCATAGCCTCGGGAGAGAACAAGGGAAAATTGAGACGCATAATTAGCATGCATTGACTTCGGTGTTGAGGACACCAGAATAAAAAAAATAAAACAAATTTATAGTTACGGCTAAAGCGGCGACGCTATGCCATCTCTTTTAGAACCCATACGAATCAAAATCGGCAACTGTATGAAGTCATCATACAGACACAGGCC
The DNA here is from genome assembly GCA_034641835.2 of Pinus albicaulis. NCBI lineage: Eukaryota > Viridiplantae > Streptophyta > Pinopsida > Pinales > Pinaceae > Pinus > Pinus albicaulis. The sequence continues at coordinate 1,334,415,289 of CM076580.1, read as the reverse complement.
GAAACAATAAAGGTCAAATATATATTGACTCAAGAAAAACTCAAGAAACGTCATAAAATTTCGATTCAGGGTTAATACTACACCTGTAAACACAAGTGCTCAATCAAAGTAGGAAGCAAGCCGAGATATAGTATACAAGATTATCAAACCACTGATTATTTCGACTATAACAAAGATGGAAAGAAACGTGAAGGCCAATATACCAGCGTAACCACAATTTAAATCAAAAGAGTATTTTGTGTCATTACACAAGTTCTGAGGAGGACTTAACATTTAACTAAAATCGAAAGGATATAGCATGAAATTACCTGAACTATTAAGCTCTCGGCACTGGGAGGCTGATACCGTTTCTTGTAAGAACCTACCGGATGGCAAAACCAAATGCAGAAGTGAAACCGTGAGGCCTCGGCGTTCACTGAGATAAATTTTTACAAGTGACAAATGAAAGTTGCAGAGTGACAAATCGAACTTATAATTGAGCCAAACCCTAATTTATCATGGATCTCCACCATCCACGTGGAGGGTGATGCCCAAACCTGGACAAGACCAGAGAAACAAGTACCTCGGGGAAAAATTCAAGATCGTTGAAATACAAGAGATAATATTTGCAAACAGATCCCATAGTACGCATTCCCATAAAGAACCATACTGAAGCACATAAAAAACCACGCATAAATTAATTCTCATAAATGAAAGGCGTCAGAAGTATAAAGGAAATCATCTGAGGAGTGGACGAAGGTCCCTTTAATAAGACGTAACATTAAACCAGAGAGTAAATAAGAGCGAACAAGTACTGATGCCGTGGCATTGCGCAGATATGCACTCGAGTTCTCATGGGTAGCAACGAAACCATGACAAGATGTAGTGGTTAAAATAATACAAACCTCTATTGAATCTGATTGATGTATATATTACTTCCCATGTGAAACATAAATGAAATCATAATGATATGTATTACAAACAAAATCGTAATGATGTGTATTACAACCATGAGCAAAAAAAATAAAGTAAGCAATCGATGAGTACACATTAACTCATAGCATACGTAGGTGTATTGGGATATTGAAAAAGAAGACTTTCATAGTAAGTGCTTAGTATGGATTTGCATTCCATGCCTTTAAAAATAAAGGTTGATAAAGCCATAAATTGGAAAAAAAACAAAAGGAGGGTCCAATAAAGGAGAGAAGTATCACACTAGGTCAAAACCAACAAACAATATTAGTATGAGTGAAGTTTAAAATAATGTACACAGGAAAAAAAATTTGTGAAATTGAGGGACATGACAAATGGTATCAGAGTTCATGTTACATAAAACTGTGATGTTGTTGTGTGCTCACTGTATAAATTTATTATTGTTGAAATGAAAAAAAATGAAAAATTATTGATCTGTATTGTCTAGTGTACAATGTGGTGCTGAAACAGACAATTCCAATGGCTGGAAGTGATGAAATTTATGTTGATCTACGTGAGGAAGATAATACACTAGATCCCAACTCTCCGGTGATGGCTATGTTGCACAGTTTGCAACGAGAAATGGCTGAGATAAGAAGCCAAAATGACAGATTGTCATTAGCTAGTGAGGAGTAGGAAAAGCTCATCAGAGAATTAACTTCCTGGAAAATCCAAGAGGGTGAAGGTTCCAGAAAGAGGAAGAATGATGAGTCTGAAGACGATGATGCTGTTAGGCATTAGTATAAGCAGAAAAATGAAATACAGGGGGAATTCCGAAAGATCAAACCTCCCTCCTATGATGGGGAGAAAGAGGAAGATGTTGAAGCCTGGTTGTTGAACATGATTAAGTATTTCCAAGTCTATGAATAGGAAAGAAATCTAAAGGCTAGGTTAGCTATCTACCAGCTACAGGATAAGGCTACCTTGTGGTGGGAGGAGACGAAAATGGTCCATGCCATTGACGAAAAGACAGTGACTTGGGAAGATTTCCAAGTTAAATTTAAAAACCACTATTTGAATGAACGTTATTATGATGATAAAGCAAAGGAATTCCATGAACTTAGACTGGGACAGCTCACAATTGGTGAGTTTGTCACCAAGTTTACAAATCTGTTAAGGTATGTTCCTTACATTCATGAAGAGAAGGCAAAGGTGCAATGATTTCTGAACTGTTTTCCTACTGTGTACAAGGAGAAAATAGAATTTGATAATCCAAAAACTATGGACGAAGTTATTAGGAAAGCTAGATTGTGCTATCAGCAGTTTAAAGGAAAAGGTGAGCATGGGAAAATTTGGGTAAACAAGGGTGAGTTCAAAGGAAAGAAACAGAAACTAGCTTATTTTAAGAAATTTGGCAGGGATCATCAGCGAAAGAAATTTAACAAACCAAAGGAAAGACAAACTGCTCAGTCTCAAGTTGGTTCCAAACAACTAGATGGAGAAAATAAGAAGGAAGGTGCAGTTAAAATGAGAGAGCCTTTAAAATTCTGGGGATGTGGAGAACCTCATCTCTTGAGGGATTGTCCCCTCTGAAATATTCAGATGATTATGAGAGATTGAGAAGCTACCACAGTGAATGACATAGCAATAAATATAACCACCATCAGTGCAGCCTTAGAGCATCGACAAGCAGAACACCAAGCTACCATGGTTGAAATGGAAGGTAAGATTTCTGACCAATATTTCATTGTTTTAATTGATCTAGGTGCTTCTTTGAGTTACATTAGTCTACAAGTGGTAGAAAAATGCAATCTCAAAAATGAAAAATTTCAGCAGTCTTGGTTGGTCCAGTTAGCCACTAGCACCAAAAAAAAAGTAACTCATAATTTACCTCAAACAGAAATTGAATTAAATGATTTTCAAATAGAAGTGAATTTAAACATTCTACCCTTAGGCTCATATGATTTGCTGATAGGAATGGACTGGCTAGAAAAGAGAAAGGCCATGATGAACTGTTGGGATAAAAATTTGCATTGCATAGATGAAGAGGGGAAACATTCTATTCTCAAGGGGAAACCAAAACCCATCTCTGTAAGACAAATATCAGCAATGCAACTAAAAAGAACTGCTAGGAAAGGATATCAAGTATATGAAGTACATGTTGAGGAAATAGAACAGCAACCTGAAGAAAATCTGTTGGATAAATTGCCAGTGGTGAGAGAGTTTAAGGAAATGTTTCCATATGAGATTCCTCATCTTCCCCCCAAAAGAGAGATTGAATTTTCAATCGATCTGGTGCCTGGAGAAACACCTGTTTCCTGATCCCCTTATCAAATGAGCCCCCCTGAACTCATGGAGCTAAAAATTCAATTGCAAGAATTGCTGAATAAGGGGTAAATCAGACCAAGTGTGTCTCCTTGGGGAGCACCAGTGTTGTTTGTGAAGAAAAAGGATGGAACCTTTAGAATGTGCATTGATTATCGTTAGCTGAGTAAGTTGAAAATTAAAAATAGATACCCTTTGCCTCGAATTGATGATCTTTTTGATCAGGTAAGAGTAGCTTCACTATTTTCTAAGATTGATCTAAGGACTGGTTATCACCAGCTCAGAATTGAGGAGGAAGACATTAGCAAAATAGCTTTTCGAACCAGGTATGGTCACTACGAATTTGTTGTCCTACCTTTTGGTTTGAAAAATGCCCCTACCACCTTTATGTGCTTAATGAACAGTGTTTTAAACAAGTATTTGGATAAATTTGTACTAGTGTTCATAGACGATATTTTAGTTATTCCAAAAATGAGGAGGAGCACAAAGAAAACTTGAGGATAGTGTGGCAAACTCTGAAAGAAAACCAGTTGTATGCCAAATTCAGCAAATGTGAATTATATAAGGACAAGATCCAATACTTGGGACATATTATTTCTGAACAAGGGTTGGCTGTTGACCCTGAAGAGATAAAGGCTATTAAATAATGGCCTGTGCCAACTGATGTTTCAGCAATGAGATCATTCATGGGGATTGTAGGTTATTATCGCAGGTTTGTGAAGATATTTTCTGCCATAGCATATCCCATCACTTAACTACAAACAAAGGGTGTCAAATTTGAGTGGACTAAAAAATGCCAAAACAGTTTTGAACAATTAAAATTAAAACTCACTATAGCCCCTATAGTGAAGATTGCAGATCCTGATAAAGAATTTTTTGTATGTACAGATGCCTGTAGAGAGGGGTTGGGAGGAGTCCTTTTGCAGGAAAATTCAGTTATTGCATATGATTCTAGGAAACTGAAGACACATGAACAGAACTATAGTGCATATGATTTGGAGTTGGCTGCTGTTATTCATGCCTTGAAGATGTGGCGACACTATCTTCTTGGAAATAAATTTACATTGATGACAGATCATATTAGTCTTAAATATTTCATTTCCCAAACTAATTTGAATGCTCGACAAGACAGATGGCTGTCTTTTCTGAGTGAATTTGATATGAACATAAAACATATCAGGGGGAAAGAAAACAAAATTGCTGATGCCCTGAGCAGAAATGCTTTCCAACACATAAACAGCATTGGAAGTATGTAAATTTGGAGTGAGAAGATCTAGTGAAATAGGTAGCAGACCAGGATCCAAATTATGAGAACCTACAGGTGAAAATACTAAAGAAGGAGATGGTTGAATACACTCAAAACCAGAAAGGATTGATCTGCTACAAAAACAGATTATATATTCCCAATGTAGAGTCTTTGAAAAGAGAGATCCTAGATGACTATCACAAACAGCCATATGCAGGACATCCTGGATATCAGAAAATGTTAACAGCTTTGAAAAAGAAGTTGTTTTGGCCAGGAATGAAAAGAGATGTGGAAAAATATTTAGCTATATGCATGGAGTGTCAACTAGTTAAAGTTGAACATCAACATCCTGCTGGTCTTATAAATCCTTTGCCGATTGCAGAATGGAAATGGGATACCATCTCTATAGATTTCATAACAGGATTACCCAGAACCAAGTATCAGCATGACTCAGTTATGGTAGTAGTAGACACTTTAACAAAATTTGCACACTTTATACTTGTGAAGACTACTTTTGGGACAGCCCAAGTAGCAGATGTGTTCCTAAAAGAGATAGTAAGGTTACATGGGGTCCCAAAGATGATTGTTTCAGAAAGAGATGATAATTTCATAGCAACCTTTTGGAAAGGTCTATTTGGAGGTATGGGCACTAAGTTGAATTTTAGTACTGCCTATCACCCTCAGACCGATGGTAAAACAGAGAGAACAAATCAGATTTTGGAAGATATGCTGAGAATGTATGTGATGGATAGGCCATCAAAATGGGAATACTACTTGCATTTAGCTGAATTTGCCTATAATAGCAGTTATCAATCCTCCATCAAGATGAGTCTGTTTGAAGCCCTCTATGGAAGGAAATTTCGTACTCCTGTGAGTTGGAGCCAACTTGAGGATAAACTAATGTTGGGACCAGATTCCTTACAAGAGATGGAAAGAATTGTTAAACAAATACAAAGAAACATCAAGACAGCACAAGATTCCCAGAAAAACTATGCTGATAAGAAGAGGGTACATCAAGAATTTAAAGTGGGGGAACATGTGTATTTTTGTATTAAACCCAAAAAGAGCACACTTTATGCGGGAAGTTGTGCAAAACTGGCCCCTAGATATTGTGGTCCTTTTGAAGTGTTAGAAAAGGTGGGACCAGTGGCTTACAAGCTGGCCTTACCACCCCATGTCAGAGTTCATGATGTGTTTCATGTTTCATTATTAAAAATATATGTACATGATGCTTCTCACATAGTTGATTGGAATGTGATACAGGTGGAACCAGAAGGGGAGTTCCTTCCAGAACCGCTTCAAATATTGGAGCGGGAAGAAATTGAATTGAGGAATCAGATGGTAGCAAGAATAAAGGTGTAGTGGAAGCACTTTACTGCTGAAGAAGCTACCTGGGAAAGAGAAGCTGAAATGATGGAAAAATATCCATTTTTGTTTGGAAAAAAAATGAACTCTAGTAGTTAGATATCAAAACTGAGGACGGTGTTTGCTTTCAGAGGGGGAATATGTAACACCCCTAGTTTATGTTTTTCTTTCAAAGCTAGAAATTTGAACTTTAATCCTAAGGGCAGTGGACCCCAAATGGATAAGTATTTTTGTGGATGTAATTAAATATTTCATTATGGAAATTAAATAAAATAATGCTGTGCAGATTGACCAAATGAGAATTGTGAGATCACTTGCTAAATCCATGAGGATGGATAGAGGCAAATATTTCCCCAAAAATCTTTCAAAAATCCTTGAAAGAATTTATTTCCAAATTAGATTTTGAGGAAAATCTAGTTTCCCCAATGAGGTGGAGAGTAGTTGGGAAGAGGTAAAAAGCTGTGAAAGGCAGAAAGCAGTTTTAAAATTCCCTAAATAGGGAAGCCTAGGCAAACAGGAAGAAAAACATCATGATATTCTGGACGTAGAATTAGAAACAGGCTTTGGGGAGCAAAAGCTTAAATAAGCTATTCCTGAACAGATTAGAGGTTGGTCTGGAATGGAAGTGATCTTAGCTCGGGGGTGAGTTCTGGAGATAGAGGGACTCTACGGTTGGGAGGAATGGTCAAGTACCAAAGTGGTATGCTCACAGTGTTGTGAATGATTAAAATTATTTGTTGTTAAGTGTAAAGGTTAATGACTGTAGCTGCATACTACTTGCAATGTTTTGTTTTGTGCTGGTGTTCCATACATTTAAAGAATAGTAGAGTAATTAAACTCTCTCAGTTCTGCATAGTTGTAGGAACCATAAATATGAGGACAAATCAGCTAGAAACTATAAACTAGTCCCTAGTTTAAATCTGGAGATTATGTTATCTCATAATTTATAATTTTGTAACTTTAATCTGTTTTTGTTAAAAATAGAAGTAGATCAATGACTGCTATAAAAACAAATGTGTAGGGGAAGTGCAGTGCATGCAGCACAGATCTATAGATTGACTGAATTCACTAATTGAAGTAAGGCACTGTGGTTTTCCAAATTAAACGTACATGTCTATATATATGTATTACCCTCTATAGATTTTAGTGCCATATATATATATAGTACAGAAGCCGAGCTAAACATGTTTACCAATCATGCAAACAATTTTGGTCTGAGAGTTATATATATACAAAACTAGTGTTAATATCCTTCACAAAGCAAGAGTCCAAACTGAATAATTACTAGAAATTATAAGCTTTGCATGTGAACCTCTATAACATGCACGTAGACGATACAAGCTGTGAAAGATAACAAATAATTTCCTCATCAGATCTATGTAATGTTTAGAAGTGTAGTGAAACACTACATAGACTAAAATTGTTATGCTAAGAACAATTATGAATATATAGTTGCAAAAAACATTATAGGTGCCTATTATAATGAAACCCGAAACTACAGAGAGACCACTATTGGATTCATAGAATACACCTGGAATTTTAGACTATGTGGAAATGGAAAGTTATCATACACTCAGAGATTGCAGACTTAAAAACTCTTACAACAAAGATACCTATAGTTAATTATGCTATTATCAGGAGGAGGAACAGGAAGTAAAAACCAGGCTAGCGAACTTATTACTTTCTTCAATTATACTTAGGTAGATCATTACAGAAAGGAAAACTAATTAACAGGAGTATTGACATAAAAATAATAATTTGGAAATATATATATATATATATATATATATATTTTATTGAGTTGTCAATAATAACCGAGCTGAAGGAGAGATGCATTATACATATACATATATATCATATGCTGAAGCCACTTATGGAAACAGGCTATCATAGTTCCATAATGACATTCCAGAATTTAATAGTTCAGAGAATTTTATCATCCGAATGAAAATTTATTAACAGTCCTAGTCTCAGGCCGAATTTAGTACTACAAAAAATAAAAGGCAGATAGCCCATCCTTGTGCAAAACTATGAACTAATCTAAGTAAGAAATGGAGGAAAACATCATTGCCGATAGGAGATAGACGCCGACCTGTGACCATGAAAATAAAATCGTTATAATGATCCTATCGCAAGGATAAGTACGTAATCCTCAATAACCTATTCATGAGGTAAATAATGTACCTGCAAAAGCATTGTGGAGAATAATTTAATATGTATGAATACAATTGGATAAAGACGCCCATAAGAGGTTATGATAACCAACCGGGATTCTACTTACCCAAATACCATAGGAAGAACCCAGTCCCTTCTGACATTTTTCTACGAGAAACTGAGACGAATTAGATATATGTATACACAGCGTAGAAATCTAACCATACAAGAATTCAATACTTCTACAAAGTATTACCTCAGAAGTGGTATTTTACTCTACGCAGGAAAGCTATATGTATGTAAAATGAACCATCTGCATATAGTACAAGAAGTTGATTCTATGCTTGAATGTGTTACATGAAACAAAATATAAATCGAAACTGGAGGTAATTTAGAAAAAGAATCTCATAACCTCGAGAGGGAACAATCTCATAGCCTCGGGAGAGAACAAGGGCAAATTGAGACGCATAATTAGCATGCGTCGACTTAGGTGGTAAGGATACCATAATAACAAAATAAAACAAATTTATAGGTATGGCTAAAGCGGCGACGCTATGCCATCTATTTTAGAACCCATACGAATAGAAATCGGCAACTGTATGAAGTCGTCATACAGACACAGGCCAAAACAATAAAGGTCAAATATATATTGACTCAAGAAAAACTTAGGAAACATCATAAAATTTCGATTCAGGGTTAATACTACACCTGTAAACACAAGTGCTCAATCAAAGTAGGAAGCACACCGAGATACAGTATAAGAGATTATCAAACCACTGATTATTTCGACTATAACAGAGATGGAAAGAAACACGAAGGCCAATATACCAGTGTAACCACAATTTAAACCAGAAGAGTATTCTGTGTCATTACACAAGTTCTGAGGGGGACTTAACATTTAACTAAAATTGAAAGGATATAGCATGAAATTACCAAAATGATTAAGCTCTCGACACTGGGAGGCTGATACCATTTCTTGTAAGAACCTATCGGATGGCAAAACCAAATGTAGAAGTGAAATCGTGAGGCCTCGGCGTTCATTGAGATAAATTTTTACAAGTGACAAATGAAAGTTGCGGAGTGACAAATCGAACTTATAATTGAGCCAAACCATAATTTATCATGGATCTCCGCCGTCCACGTGGAGGGCAATGCCCAAACCCGAACAAGACCAGAGAAACAAGTACCTCAGGGAAAAATTCATGATCATTGAAATACAAGCGATAAGATTTTCAAACAGATCCCATAGTACGCATTCCCATCAAGAACCATACGGAAGCACATGAAAAACCATGCATAAATTAATTCTCATAAATGAAAGGCGTCAGAAGTACAAAGGAAATCTTCCGAGGAGTGGACAAAGGTCCCTTTAATAAGACGTAACATTAAACCAAAGACTAATTAAGAGCGAACAAGTACTGATGCCATGGAATTGCGCAGATATGCACTCGAGTTCTCATGCGCAGCAACAAAACCATGACAAGATGTAGTGGTTACAATAATACAAACCTCTATTGAATCTGATCGATGTATATATAACTTCCCATGTGAAACATAAACGAAATCATAATGATATGTATTACAACCATGAGCAAAAAAAATCAAGTAAGCGATCGATGAGTACACATTAACTCATAGCATGCTTAGGGTTATTGGGATATTGAAAAAGAAGACTTTCATAGTAAGTGCTTAGTATGGATTTGTTGGGAAAAATACTGAGAGGGGGCGGTGAATCAGTATTTAGGACTTTATCAAATCTTTTACTTTTTCACTCTCTAAAACCCATACGCTACTTTGCTGAACCAAAATAGCGTATATACGCAGATATCCTTCATAAAACTCGCGTATACACAGAGATCTAATTATGCCATTAATTCTTCACTTATATCATTCCATCATTCATTCATTATATGTTCAATAAACATTAAACATGTGCAGTAAGAACAGAATAAACCATCACACATAAGCATCACACATGAACACCAGGATTTTAGGTGGAAACCCAAGTCGGGAGAAAACCACCGCTGCAGTTGCTCAGCCTTCAATATTTTATTATAGAGAAAACATCTTACAACACATGTGCTGGTGCAGACTCCTACCAGCACGCAGGCACCCACCTGCGCTCGTTTACCAGCCTCTCCTGGAAGGGAGCTCCAACCCCCTGACTCGTTTACCAGCCTCTCCTGGAAGGGAGCTACGACCCCCTGATCTCGTTTACCAGCCTCACCTGGAAGGGAGCTACAACCCCCTAACTGAAGGCTACAACGCTCAGCACCTCTATGGACCACGTTTCATCAATTTTCACACTGGATCCAAAACTTCCTTTAGGACACCACTTGCAGGCCACGTTTCATCATATTTTCAGACTGGACCCACTCCACATATTTAAGCTCCATCATACAACCAAACTGAAACAGACAACTCAGAACTGTAGAATACAGATAGCAGCAACACAGCAGAACAGATCAGACATTTCATACCCCTTGCTTCAACAAACCCTAGTTTGCATACGCGCTTTCCTTTCACTGATACCGCGTATATACGCGCTTCCAATCACATCAACCCGCGAGATCGTTTTTGTACACACACAGACACTCACCGCGCGCACACGTCGCTTTCTTCGGGGTTTTATACGTTTCTCTCCGCGGGAAACCGCTTTATGGGTTCTTCGTATTTATTGTTCGCCCGTCTCGCACCTAATCATTCCATAAACGTATCTATAAATACAAGTACATTTCGCATCTAGATGCACCTTCACTATTGGTGCACCAAGTGCATTCGTACTCATCAGTCCACTTGTAACCCTTTTCCATTTAGATCTACCGAGAGAAGTATTCATTCAACTTAGACATTTTGCAACCCACACTCCTACTTGCACAATGAATCTTCTTCTTTGTATAGTTTTACCCTTTTCTCACACTAAGGAGCCAAAACCACATTACTTCCGATGGTATTCCTGGACGGGGTCATTTAGATGAATCATTACCCAATACAATGGGTCAATACCATGGTGGTTACCCCTGGTTTTTCACTTTTTGAGCGCTTTTGCCCATACGCAACTTGGCATGTACTTTACCGCGTGCATACCCGACTTCTACTAGAAAAATCCCCGTATGCCTTGAGACATACTCTTTTCATCATAGATCTAGCACATGTTGAATTCCTTTCTTCATTACCTTCTGTACTCACTGTAGATACATCAGATTTACATCATTTAACAAGTTCATCATGACATATTCTATCAAGCACAACTTCATCAAGTGCGTTGCCATTCAAGGACAACACTCAGCATCATATTTCCAACAAACATCATATCATATTAGATTTACATCATTTACCAAGTCCATCAAGTCAAGAATAACTTCATCAGGTGGATTGCCATCAAGGACAACACATGTCAACAATCTCATGTCTTCATCTTCATTAAGTGGGTTGCCATCAAGGACAACACTCTGCATCATATTGCCAACAATCTCCCCCTTTGGACTTGATGGCAACCACAATGGTGTTTGATCACCACAACAGATAGACACCATGTCACTATCCCCATTCTTTGACACCATTATTTCTCTTCATTCAAACACCATGTCACTCTCCCCCTTTTACATCAGGGGCAAAGGGCGGATCAAAAACAACACACTCTCCCCCTTTTCTCCTCATGTAGAAGAAGCGTTCTGCAGATCTGATGTATACTGAAGTGACCAAGCGCCCCCCTAAGTTCATGCTGAATTTTCAAACATATTTTTCAATGAAATACATGACTCCATGACCTTCCTATCACCAAGGACTCATACTTACATCAAAGATCCAACCAAGTGGATTTACACATTTCAACTCAGCTACCCAACCAAGTGGGTTTACAAATTTGACTCAGCTACCCAACCAAGTGGGTTTACAAATTTGACAAGTCCTTACATGACTAAATATTACAATTTTACATCATGGGTCTCAACATGACCTTTTCATCAAATAAATATGACTTTTTATGACCAACACCAGAAAGTCCTCAAGAAGGAGAACATATTTCAGAACCATCATAATGCCAACAATGTATTATACTCAGCAAGGCTAGGGCTCCCCCTGAAAATGTGCATCTGAACATCCTTTTCATATGACTAAGGCTCCTCCTTAGCTTATGCCACCTGAACACCTTCAACAGCAAGTCACCGACTACAATCTCTGCATGATCTGTCCTTATCTAATCATTAGCAGTCAGACTGATGCTCCCCCTGAACCTCTGTTCATGATCTTCAGCTGTCATCCCATTTCTCTTATCATTAATGCATACGTGACTGTGTTTGCTGGAACTCGTGTGTATACGCAACTTTTGTTCATCTAACCCGCGTATGGAAAGTGAAGCATAGGAAATTTTACATTCCTTCATCTCCCCCTAAACTTATACCTCCTGTACCTGTCTTCTTCATATCAGATGATTTTTCAGGCAGAAACATAACCAGAAAAGCCAAACAATATTGCAGAAAAACCACGTATCCTATTTAATCTTCTGAATTTATGCAGATTTTTTCCTTTGACTGGCAGAGAACACTCCCAGCTTCTGTCTTAGATACTCGAACGCTTCCCTAGGCAGAGGTTTGGTAAAGATATCAGCAACTTGTTCTTTGGAGGGAACAAACTCCAACTTCACCTTTGCTCAAGCACTTGTTCACGTAAGAAGTGATACTTGATGGGAATGTGCTTGGTCTTCGAATGCATAACAATATTCTTTGAGATACTAAGGGAACTTGTATTATCACACATAATGGAGATAGGAGAAGCATATTTGATTTGAAAATCTTGTAAGGTTTGCATCATCCAAAGGAGTTGAGTGCAACAAGATGCGGCAGCCACATATTCTTCTTCTGCTGTAGATAAGGCAATAGAATTTTTCTTCTTGCTGAACCAAGATACTAACTGGGGTCCCATATAGAATGCACCACCACTAGTGCTTTTCCGATCATCAACACTTCCAGCCCAATCTGCATCAGTGTAAGCATGAAGAGTAAGATCAACATTCTTTGGATACCACAGACCAAAGTCTTGAGTTCTGTGTAGATATTTGAATATTATTTTGACAGCCTGAAGGTGAGACTCTTTTGGATTAGCTTGGAATCGTCCAACAATCCCAACTGCATGCATAATGTCTGGTGTAGTCCCAGTGAGATAAAGTAGACTTCCTATCATTGATCTGTATTCTGGTTGATTCATCGTGGGAGAATCATCATGAGAACTAAGATTACATCCGGTTATCATTGGTGTACTTACAGGTTTCATTCTTCCATGCCATACTTCTTTAGAATTTGCTTAAGATATTTTTCTTGTGAAAGGAATATACCATCTGCAGTTTGATGCACTTGCAAGCCAAGAAAGAATGTTAGTTCCCCAAGTAAGGACATTTCAAATTCTTGCTGCATGACAGAAGCAAATTTTTGACTCATAGATTCTTCGTTACTCCCAAAAATGATATCATCAACATATACAACCACAATCAATAGTTTATCATTTTCAAATTTTGTGTATAAGTTGCTATCAGCAGACCCCTTTGAAAATCCTTATTGATGAATATATTTGTCAAGACGATAGTACCAAGCCCTTGGAGCTTGTTTAAGACCATATAGAGCCTTTTTAAGTCTACAAACAAGATTTGCATCATTTCCCAAAATGAATCCTTCCGGTTGTTCTATATATACTTCTTCTTCTAGATCACCATTAAGAAAAGCAGATTTAACATCCATTTGATAAACTTTGATTTGTTGATAACTTTAAAAAGCAAGAAACATTCTTATGGCTTCAAGTCTAGCTACAGGAGCAAAAGTTTCTTCAAAGTCTATACCTTCTTGTTGAGTATACCCTTTGCAAACCAATCTAGCTTTGTTTCTTACAACATCCCCATTCTCATTTAACTTGTTCTTGAAAATCCATTTAGTTCCAATGACATTTTTATCATGTGGTCTTGGTACCAACTCCCAAGTGTCATTCTTTTCAATTTGATCAAGCTCTTCATTCATGGCTTGCTTCCAACATTCATCTTTGCTAGCTTGATTGACATTGTGAGGTTCAATTGTGGATAGAAGTGCTAGATGACTAGAAGATCCCACAAGAGTTCTCCTTGTTCGTACACCTGATTCCTTGTCTCCCAAAATTTGAGATTCAGGATGATTCTTTTGAACATATCTGGATGGAGCTTTTTCAGATAGATCATCTTCAGGTTCTTCATTGGATCCATTGTCTATATCATTTCCATCTGATGTAGAAGGCCATATGTCACTATCATCTTCTTTTGTTGTTTGTTTTTCTTCTTTAGGAGCTACAGGAGACTCATCAATAACAACATCAATACATTCAACAATCTTTCGAAGCCTTTTATTGTAACATGTGTATGCTTTGCTTGAAGATGAGTAACCAAGAAATATCCCTTCATCTGATCTAGGTTCAAACTTGCCAAGCTTTCATCATTATTTTTGATAAAGCATTTACTTCCAAAAACTCTAAAATGCTTCACAGTGGGAGAATTACCATACCAGAGTTCATATGGAGTTTTGTCACTATTTACCCGAACATGAGCCTTGTTGAGAATGTTAGTTGCTGTATGTGCTGCTTCACTCCAGAACATGTCAGGAGTTCCAGAATCATCAAGCATAGCTCTAGTCATTTGTTGAATTGTTCTATTCATTCTTTCTACTACGCCATTTTGTTGTGGAGTGCCTGCTACAGAGAACTGTCTTTTTATGCCATGTTGTTTACAAAATTCAAAGAATTCATTTGATGTATATTCTCCTCCTCGATCAGATCTAAGACACTTGATTTTTAGATCTAATTCATTTTCTACCAATGCTTTGAAGATCTGAAAATTTTCAAATGCTTCATCTTTGTGTACAATGAACCCGATCCAACACATTCTAGAGTAATCATCAATAAATAAGATATAGCATTCTTCCCCACGTGGTGAATTTTTCCTCATAGGACCACATATGTCAGTATGAATGAGTTCAAGAGGCTTACTTGATGATCCTTCTTTGGCATTAAATCATACTATGGTCTGCTTACCGAATTGACAAGATTTGCATATGATACTTTCTGGTAGATTAACATTGGGAAGATCACGAACAACTTGAAATCTTCTTGCTTTGTTGATTTGAGAGAAGCTCAGATGCCCCAACCTTCTATGCCATAGCCAATTTTCTGAAGACTTGCTCAAGTAACATTGATCGATGCCGTTCAGTACATACAGGTTGCTTGGATTTATTTTTCCTTTTATAATGATTTTACCTGTATCAAGATCACGAACCACACATTCTTTTGAACTAAAGACCACTTCTGTTCCTTGATCACACATTTGACTTACACTTAATAGATTATGCCTTAATCCATCCACATACATGACATTATTAGCCTTCACCTTTTCTTTTAGAAACACAGACCCTTTTCCTTTAATTATAGCAGTAGTATCATTTCCAAATGTAACTTTCTTTTCCTTTTCTAGAGAATTATATGCAAGAAGTTTGCTTTTGTCACCTGTCATGTGTCTTGAGCATCCACTGATTTTCTTCACCTTCTGCAAATAATGCTATCCCACAATTTTCAACCTGTAATTCCTTCTTTTTCCATACTTTGGAACTTGAGGGAAAGTGTTCTTTTGGCTGGACTTTACTCCCGCATTCATATTCTTCATGACCAAAGTTATTGCAATAATCACATTCAACTTCATTTTGAAGAGGAGAAAAGTTTTTATAGGTATTCTTCTTTGGTTAAGTATCCAACCTTTTCTTTCTTGCTTCTCTTGTCATGATGGTTTTGTAAGCAACACATTGAGCAGCTTTATGACCAAAATTGTGACATGTAAAACATTGTCCATTGAAATAGACATTTTTGTAATTATGAAATTTTCTATTTGGGTTTACCTGTTGGTTGGACCTTCTTTGAAAGTTATTCCTCTCAGTGTTCCTTGAAGAGAGATGATCCTGCTTTACCTAAAAGGAATCCTTTCTTCCTTGTTGAGAGGTAGAATATTGTAAACCAGTAGTTGCTGCCTTTAGATAGGTCGGTGCTGAAGCCTGAGAGGATTCCCCAATATATCCAAGACCTGTTTTTATAAGAGGAGACCATTGTGCCTTGATAATTTCATCTAAGGTATCTGATCCTTTAGCAAATCTGAGATTCAGAGTTTGAACTTTCTCTAATTCTTTTCTTAGACTTACCACTTCACATTCTGCTTTCTCCCTGTGCTTCTTTTCTTCTTCAATCTGATTTTTCAGTGATTCTATGATGATCTTATTTTCTTCTAGGTATACTTTGAGTTGATTGTTTTCTTCAAGAAAATCATTTTCCTCTAGAGCATCCACAAAAGTATCCTTTTCTTCTCTTTGTTCAAATGCCATGAGAAGTCTAAAATCTTCTTCACATTCTTCCTCACTATCAGATGACCCATCACTGTCTTCATTAGTATAATAAATTTTTCTTGTGCTAGATCGATTCTTATTCCTTATTGCTACTTATTTTCCTTTAGCAGATGTTTCTTTATAAGGACACTTTGCAACATAATGACCAACTCTTCCGCAATCAACATATTTGAAGGGAAGCTTACCTTTGAACCTTCTGATTCCTAGTTGGAGTCTTCTCACAAAATTTTCTTCTTCTTCTTCTTCAGATATATAGCTGGATTCCTTGACAACTTCCTTTTCTTTTCCTTTTGCAGACGCCTTAAAAGCAGCTTCTTTGATTTGAGAAGGACTTCCTTGTCTCATTTCAAAAGCAGTCAGAATACCATGTAATTGAACAATAGTAAGAGTTTGCAGATCTTGCCTTTCTTCAATAGCTGAAACTTTAGAGTCAAATTTTGAAGTCAAGGATCTTAAGAATTTTTCCACCAAAGTGGTATCAGTTATGGTTTCACCCAAATTTCTCATTCGATTTACAATATCGTCCAGACATAAGAAGAAATGGGCAATACTCTCATCACTATGCATCTTCAAATTTTCATATTCAATTCTAAGAGTTTGGAGTTTTGTACTTTTTACCTTTGTGTCTCCTTCATAACTTAGAATGATTTTGTCCCATATTTCTTTTGCTGAATGTAGCTGCATCACTTTAGCAAATTCTGGTTCAGACATGCTTCCTAATAAGACATTCACCGCTTTGGCATTGATTTCATACTTCTTCCTTTCAGCTGCATCAGTAGGAATACTTGTCGGATACTGATAACCTTCTTCCACGATTGCCCATACATCTGCACCAAGACTTTGCAGATATGCTTTTGTTCATACCTTCCAGAATATCAGATTGCTTCCATTGAATAGAGGTGGCTTTATAGACATTACTCCTTCTTGAATTCCCATTGCGACAGATCTCCTTCAAGCGATCAAGCTTCTGCAGAAGAACCTGCTCTGATACCAATTGTTGGGAAAAATACTGAGAGGGGGGGTGAATCAGTATTTAGGACTTTATCAAACTTTTTACTTTTTCACTCTCTAAAACCCATACGCTACTTTGCTGAAGCCAACTAGCGTATACACGCGGATATCCTTCATAAAACTCGCGTATACACAGAGATCTAATTATTCCATTAGTTCTTCACTTATATCATTCCATCATTCATTCATTAGATGTTCTATAAACAGTAAACATGTGCAGTAAGAACAGAATAAACCATCACACATAAGAATCACACATGAACACCAGGATTTTAGGTGGAAACCCAAGTCGGGAGAAAACCACTGCTGCAGTTGCTCAGCCTTCAATATTTTATTATAGAGAAAACATCTTACAACATATGTGCTGGTGCAGACTCCTACCAGCACGCAGGCACCCACCTGCACTCGTTTACCAGCCTCTCCTAGAAGGGAGCTCCAACCCCCTAACTCATTTACCAGCCTCTCCTGGAAGGGAGCTATGACCCTCTGATCTCGTTTACCAGCCTCTCTTGGAAGGGAGCTACAACCCCCTGATCTAGCACATGTTGAATTCCTTTCTTCATTACCTTTTGTACTCACTATAGATAGATCAGATTTACATCATTTAACAAGCTCATCATGACATATTCTATCAAGCACAACTTCATCAAGTGGGTTGCTATTCAAGGACAACACTTTATCAAGTGGATTGTCATCAAGGACAACACCCAGCATCATATTGTCAACAAACATCATATCACATCAGATTTACATCATTTACCAAGTCCATCAAGTCAAGAATAAATTCATTAGGTGGATTGCCATCAAGGACAACACATGTCAACAATCTCATGTCTTCATCTTCATTAAGTGGGTTTCCATCAAGGACAACACTCTGCATCATATTGCCAACAGGATTTTCAACCCATGCCTTTAAAAATAAAGGTTGATAAAGCCATAAATTGGAAAAAAAAACAAAAGGAGGGTCCAATAAAGGAGAGAAGTATCACACTAGGTCAAAACCAAGAAACAATATTAGTATGAGTGAAGTTCAAAATAATGTACACACGAAAAAAAAAAAATTGTGAAATTGAGGGACATGACAGAGCTATCTTAATATTTTGTTTAATTATTCGTACTATTTTCTCCATTTCCTGTAAAACATTCCACCAAAGGATCAACCTATCTTCATATTGGCTCAAACTAAGTAGTGTATGGCATTTCTTACCGTATAAAGCTTCAAAGGGACTCTTATTTTTATAGATGTTTGATAGTTAAAAAAAAAAACAAAACTAAATGCAAAAAATATTCCCATTTTATGGGTCTATCCATTACATACATTCTAATCATGTCCTCCAAAATATAATTTTCTCTTTTAGTTTTTCCATTCGTCTGAGGATGATATGCAGTATCAAAGTTTAGATTTTTCATGATTCCCCTGAATAAGGCCTTTGTGAAGTTTGAGGTGAATTTAGCATATCGGTCTCACACTATCATTTTTGGTATGCCACGTATTCTGCAAATTTCTTCATGAAAATGTTGGCTACTTTTGCAGTCCCAAAGGTAGACTGTACTGGTATAAAGTGTGCATATTTTGTTAATGTCTCTACCACTACCATTATGGAGCCATGTTGATACATTGTTCTACGTAATATGGTTACAAAATCCGTGGAGATCACCTCCCACTTCCATTCTAGAATGGGTAAAAAAAATTCCTTAATGTTGTTACCATTTTCTGGTATCCTAGGTGACCAACATATGGTATTTTTTGATACTCAGCCAGTATTTTTAGTTTCAACGTATCCACATTAGGAATATACATTTTGTCTTGGTAAGAAATCAATTGTTTTGGGTATATAACATACCTTGGACTTACTTTTTGTTGTATTTTTAACTGTATTTTCTCATACCAAGGATCTTGTTGCAAAAATTTTTGTACATGCTCTTCAGAATATGATTTTATGCTGCTCCCAACACTTACTATCAAATAATTATCTTGTCTACTTGGTGCTTATGAAATTTTGTTTTATTTTCATTTTATATGCTCTATCTCAAATCCAAATTCACTAAGGAAGGCTAACTACCTTGCATGTCTTGGATTCAAATTAGGTTGACTAAAGAAATTTCTCAAGTTAATTTGGTCAGTTACCAAAAAAAAATTATTTCCCAGTAAATAATGCCTCTACATTTTCAAGGCATGTATTACATCAACTAGTTCTACGTCATATACATCATACTTTTGTTGGTGTTTTTTCAACTTTCTTGATTCATAGGCTATGAAATGATTATATTTTAGTAAAAACCCCACAATCCATATAAATAAGCTTATGTGCACACAGTAAATTCCTTGTTTGGATCTGAAATTTTTAAAATAGGAGCTATGGTCAACATTTGTTTTAATTTTTGAAAGCTTCCTTGCCATTAGTTTGTCCACTCAAACTTTACTCCTTTCATTTTTAGTGAGGCAATGGGGTAGACTAGTTTTGAAAATCCCTCCATAAATCTTCGATAGTATCCTACAATCCCCATGAATGAGCAAATTGCTGATACATAATTTGTTATAGGCCAATTCATAATGGCTTTAACTTTCTCAGGGTCCACTACTGACCCATATTTGGAAATAAAATGTACCAAGTATTGAATTCTTGTTTTATAGAACTCACATTTATTGATCTTCCCATAAATTTGATGTTCCCTTAATGTATGTACCACAAATATGACATGTTATTGGTGTTCTTATTCATTTTTAGTGTAAAGTAATATGTCATCTATGAAAACTAACACAAATATGTCAATATACTTGTGAAGGACACTATTCATTAGACACATTAAGGTTGCATGTGCATTGGTGAGACCAAAAGGTAACACCACGAACTCGTAATGACCATACCAAGCTCTAAAGGTTGTTTTATGGATATATTCATTTTTTATGTGCAATTGATGATAAAAAATTCATAGATAAATCTTTGAAAAAATAATTTATCCCCTCACTTGGTCAAATTGATCGTGAGTCAGGGGTAGGGAATAGTGATTTTTATAGTTAAGTTATTCAAATACCTATAGTTGAAGCACATTTTGAATGTTCCATCTTTTTTCTTGAGAAACAAAACATGAGATCCCCACGGTGACACACTTGGTCTAATATAACATTTATCTAATATCTCTTGTAGCTGCATTTTCAGTTCTAAAATTTCTCGGATACTCATTCTATATCTAGATCATGACACATGTGTAGCACCCGTCACTAAGTAAATAGAGAGTTATATGTCTATATGAGGAGGTAAATTGGGAATTTCCTCTAGAAATACATCCTAGAATTCTCTTATTACAGGTAAAGTCTCTAATTTTTTTTTTTAAATTTGTTGTTCGTATTTTTCCACATGAAACATATAAACTTGAAATGCTTTCTTCTTTTCCTTTTTAGATGTAACGTGGATATTTGTATGGATGAAATTGGTTTTGGTTTTCATTTGATCAAAAATGGTTTTCCATGTGAATAAATTTTCTTACATTTTTTTCCAAAGAATTTATAACAACATTCTGTTGTTCCAACCAATCCCTACCAATTAATATATAATATGATCCTAATGGAAGGATGTTTAATTTTAATTTTGTGAAATATCCATTAAAATCCATAATACATTTTTTTAACTATTGTGTTATGTTCCCTTTGATACCGGTGGCCAACTATACCAACAAAGAAATTTTCAGTTTTACTCACTATAATTTACACTTCTCCATAATCTGAGGAGTAATAAAGCTTAAATTATCTCTGAGATCAACAAAAATAGACACATGTTCATTTTGGATAGTATCTTTGATCTAAATCATTGTATATTGATGTTCAGCTTGCTGGCCTTCGAATGTCGCACTAATCCTCAGAAAAATTATGGCCACATCATTCAACATAGTTGCTTCATGTACCACTGAATATTCGAAATTGATATGGGATTGTGTGGAGAATAACATGATATATGTGGTTCTCCACAACCTCAAAATTTCAGTGGTTCCCTTTATTTACCCCGTGGTCCCTTCTTGATGTTTTATTCCATTGGTTTGGACCCTAAATGTGATTGATTTGGTTGATTTATACTTCGTTTTTTAAAATTCTTCATTTGTTGATAGTTTCCAAAAACTTTTAGATATGAAGCCTTTTGTATTTTTATGTTGATCCCAACTTTTCTTTTGTCCTTATTCAGCCATGTTATGGAACCTTCACTCCAATTTTTAAATTCCTGGTAACAAAGTATGGCTTTTCTTACCACTTCATCCATATTTTTCAGATTGAAGAATTCAATCCTTTCCTTATATACTGCTGGGGACAATTCCAAAATATATAAACGTTAGATTTCTTCTCCCATATATATGGCACATGCTGGAGTAGATTTGCAAATTTTGTTACAAACTCATCCATGGTAAGTTTTCCCAACCTTAGTTCATAGAAATATTTTGCACGGTCGTCATCGTATATTTCACTCAAATTTGACTTAAATATGTCTTGAAACTGTAAAATCGCTTTCGGTAATAATCACATATAATGGAATGTTGTCGACGCGTTTCGAACCAACCAGTGTGGTTCATCATCAGGACTAGGTCTTGAAACTCCTCCCGTGAGGCTGTCCTCTCATCCAAAAAATGTATAATTTTTATTTCATGCCACCACAACCTGGATTTACCCTGTAGTGGGTATACCACCAATATAGCTTTCAAGTTACTTTCACATTCATACACCTGAATGTATTTCATCATATTTAGAAGCCATACTTCCACATATTCCTCCCTATCCCCATTAAAGCTAGGGGGTTCTATTTTCCGAAATTATCCCTGTAACTCCCCCTTATTCTTATTTGACTTAAAATATGCTTTATTAGATTCTTGAGCACGTTCAGATTGTTCCAACGAAATTATTTCAGCCTCCTTTCGCTTCAACGTTTCCTATCCCACACTTGTGTGGCTGGATTTTTCTGTTAATTCTCTTATCATATGTTCATTCTCCTCACTCGCCTTCATTAGACTTTTGCTTCTCTTCCTTACTTGCAACAATTTCTACTACAAATTTCTTATTACATCCAAAATATGAGAGTTGGGACTAGAGGCAGTGCTTCCCTCTCCCAATTCCACATATAATTCCTCCCCACCTAACATGGCTGGAGGTGGTTTGAGAGTCAATGTAATAATTTGTTGTATCTAATATCAGAAAACACAAACCTATTATCAGTATTTATAAAAATGCAAAAAAAAATTGATATCCATATTATTATTTTTCTTCCTATCCATGATGGTCCATTTTAAGCCCAGTATTAAACGAGGGCTCTAATACCACTTTTCATGTACCTAACATTTGAGTTAAACTTATCTTGGTTATCTGTATTTTTTATTTATTTTTAAATAGAGTAATATTATTTAAATATGACTTCAGCCACAATCACTTGGTTTATAAGATTGTTCACAACATGGTACCAACAAAGATATTCGAATTGCTAGCAGCTACATCTTCATTTATGTCAACCATATATTGAATTTTAGTTAGCATTGTACTATAATCCTAACCCCTTCGCTCTTTCCTTGTTAACTATATATTATTTTCTTTCCTATCCTTTCTAGACCTAGAATGTATCCATAAATGGAATATCAATTGAGGACCTATTAAGGAGGGGAAATCATATGCACACTTATAAGGAGAAAATATTCCCTCACTTATAATGGAATTAACCAATTATGAAAATCTAATATCTTTTCCTTTACGATATATTTATCATATTAAGTTTTAGCGTAGGAAAGAAGGCTACAATTCCTGTGACATTAAGTTCATATGGCTAGCTACAGGCTTATATCACACTTTCTCTTCCGGCTAGAGTATTATTATAACATGAAACCTATAGTTATTTCACAATACATATTCTTTTGGAAATATGAGCCTTACCACTCTATTAATTTACACTGGTATTATAAATGTTGTGATGCATGGTACATTATACATAACTCGAAACCTATACCTTTAAGGAATGTTTTTCCAACCTACCTCTTACAAGTATACCTTGCCATCTCCTTCTCATAAGGCCCAGGAATGATCATGCCTTGATAATCATTCAATGATCTTGATTTCTTTGTTGAATCCAAGGACATCAATAAATATTCACTAAACCTAGTCTTGTTAACCTAGCCCTAACTTGGCGTGATATATGAGGGCCTATGTAACTCTATTACTTCCTTTCCGTTGTCGAGCTTATGAAAGAACCAGGTTTCTCTCGTGCTTACCGTGAATTAGAGAAGGTGGGTTGTGAGTGTTGATACTGCATCAGCTAGAGGTGTGGGCATAGGTATTACTATCCTTTTTAATTCTTTAGGGTGCCTTTTTATAAGTAACTGAAGATTGTTTGAACTGGTTATCCCACCTCCCACAGAAGTGTTGCTTAAGACATCACCAATACAATATTTTCCTGAGTTAATTTGTAGCTTGATTGTTCAATTATACATTCAATAACCATTTTATTTTCATTACCTCAAGTAGGTTATACTCAATAATTTTAATACTCTGTTTCACACAGAGTAAAGGTTACAAGTGTTCAACTTGACCTTCTCGGAGGTGTGAGCACTGACTATGTTAGCACTTAGGTAAACTCTATAACCCTTCTCTCGATTTATTGGGTTTGTTTTTTTTTCCTTTTTTGTTAGTTTATTCTCATGACGACTATGTTAACCTCGGTATATCAACAGATTTACCAGAGAGCTATTCGGTGGTCAAAAACTGAGTCAAACTTTATGCTCATCCATGCCTCACTACTCCAGGTACTATTCAAACCTCATTTATTTTCTTTTTTGTACAATACTTGATACCATACTTGGTTCTGATGTATATTTTCTCTTAAATAGCGGCAGAGTAAAGGTTTTTATAAGGATTTTGTCCAATACATGGTCGACGGGTAAATTTCACCACTTTTTTCTTCTAATCTGGTTAGTTTATGTTGTCTTTGTCTTACTATGTGTATGTTTATTTCTAAATATTTTCTTGGTTTTTTCGTTTGTTACATGTTCACTTAGTAATTCTACTACCACCATGTCGAGGTTCGAAGGAGTTGAGAAAACCCTAGTTCCGTAGCACATTAAAGGTAAATATACTCATTCTCCCTTTTGTATGTTATGTACAAGGTTCTTAAACTTTACCATTTGTAATTATATCTTATTTCACATTTCTTCATTCATGGTGTATCTCTCTTTTTTTGTCAAAGGTATGAGTGGAACACATTCCCTTGGTTCAACCATTATCACTTCCCAATATTTTGACGAGTAATAATCATCTATGTTGTCCTCGAGGTCAGTCCTCATGGATATTTTATTCTATTCACATAATACCTCCAATTGGAGAACGCATTAGTGTCCTCCAAAGATGTTATGGATTCATATGTCCCTTCAAAACTGAAACCCTTCAGTCAACTATTTTGTTTTTTGGCTAGGGTATGGTGTAATTTAATTTCGACATAGTGGCTGAGAAAGCTAGTGGATCCATGGTTTTCACCTAATGATACTTTTAGTATTAATAGATTCAAAAGAACCGTGATCATTTTTTAGCCTTTCACTCACATTATGTTTCTTT
Organism: Pinus albicaulis; assembly: GCA_034641835.2. Lineage (NCBI taxonomy): Eukaryota > Viridiplantae > Streptophyta > Pinopsida > Pinales > Pinaceae > Pinus > Pinus albicaulis. The sequence continues at coordinate 1,334,390,328 of CM076580.1, read as the reverse complement.
TTTTCTTTCCTTTCTCAACTCGAGCCATTTCAATAAAGGACTGAAATAATTATTTTAGATTTTGTTTTATGAAAGGAAAGTTATTAATCTTTGTAACTGTAGGTACGACCTGCATATGTAACTTTTTTTGTTGGATTTCTATTGCATCACTAAGTTAATGAATATGTGTGTTGATAAATATACACAACTTTTACTTCTAGCTTTGTTGTAACAGTTTACTTCCAGTGTATTAGGTTATATGTACACATGAATCACTTTGTTCAATTCATTGTATACTTACATTGTCAAAATTATGGTTACATGTTCGGATTATTATCTCAAAGTTCTAATTGTATTTCCTTGAACACCTATATATTTTCATGTATGTGTGGTAATTATATTGTTGTAAAAATTTTAATTAGCAGAATTTAGGTATGCTATAAAAGAATATTGTTGTATCCTAATTTTCATTTTACGGTTATGGTAATTACCTTTGTGTTTTTATGATCGCCAATGACCAACTAACTTGGAGTAGGGTCAAAATTATTTTTCCTTCAAGGATTTCTAGCCACACACCACCCCCATTTGCCATACGATTACCGTCACTATGTTTCACCTCAAGTACAGGTTGTTATTGGTTAAACTTGAACTTGTGTTTTCTATCAATACCTAAAACCAACTACTACCATTATGACTTTGTGTACTATCCTAGGTGTATTTGTTACTAATTACCATAACTAGGTGTCATAATTCAAGAGTATGAATCCTCCACATACGTAAATCCTAATCATGGATATAACACAAGAGAGGAGATTCCATCCTAAATGATATTCCCATAACAAAATTTGGAAGGTCAAGGTCCCTTACAAATTTCTAAGTTTAAATATATCTTTCCCAAATATTTAACTAAACATTGTCATTAGATTTGTTTTCAATCTTTCTGACTAATATCAAATATGTGTCAAATTATGAGCTTACTTATAGAAAATATAATTTAATAACTCATTCCATCCTCCAGAAAATCATTTAAGGTCACTATGAAAAAACAATCTCTAGTTCTATTAAGATAAGAACATTGGTTATGTACGATAAATCAAAAACAGTTATTAATTCTCCCAAGAAAAAGACTAATACCAATTGTGTCACTATAAAATATTTATTAATTCTATATAATGACTATGATATTCTGGTCAAAATTTAAAATCAAGTATTTAACTACAGTAACTAACATAATACTAACTCGTTGTTTAACCTTTACAAGGTACCACAAAAGTTTTAAATCTACACACCTAACCTTTTATCATGCCAAAGAAATAACACTCTATCCATATAAAAGTATCATTAACACATAATAACAATTTATATGCTAACATATCTGATTTTAGCAAGAGAAAAATATTCTTTGATCAACATAGCCGAATCAAATTGGAAAGAATAATTTGCCTCCCAACCATGAACCATCACCTCTAGACCTCCCCCATGTTGAGATCCATTTCCCCAAAATAAACAACCTCGTGTTTTCTTGGTCAAGGTATTTTATCTTTTTTTCCTTTCAAGACTTTTCTTAACGATTTATTGTTTTTATGCGGTCTACTTAATCCCATAACTTAGGATTTTATAACAGAACTATATTTTTTCCATTTAAAACCCTGCTTTTCTCTGCGGTTCTTTATTCACTCATTTCCAATGTCATTTCCTTACCCTAGGTAATTTATTAGATTTTCCTCTTCCAATCTAATAGATCACATAAATTCACTCCTAGGGATTTTTACGAGTAGTTTGGGAATTTTATTTATTTCCATTCTATCCATCCACATGGATTCCTAATTAGAATGATATGATTTGATTAATTATATGCTCTTTTCCAAGTTAATCCTCCAAAGAATTTTCTTCAATATTATTAAAATTTATTTAATATATCATCATAATTATTTCCAAGGTTGAATTATGGCTTAGTTTCCATTACAACAAATAGTCTAGACTAAAAATATTTACATTCACATAGAGGGATATTTCATCAAAGGTGTTTTTCATATGATTTAAGCTACATGATAATGGCGTTGGGATTTGCTTATTTATACAAATGATGGTGACCGACATAGATGAGTTCCCAGGGAGGCAATTCATCCAGTGGGCATTGCAAATGCATCAATTATTTATGTTTTGGCTCCTAAAGGAAATCGTATGAGCGGTTTTCAAACCTAGCTTCTATCGAGTGCCAAACGAGCCTCCGACACGTGAGAATTTTTCTTTAATATTTCACGTGAAAGGGACACGACAAGTATTTTTCCTGGAATTCCTTATAGGAGCTTCGAATTCAAGCTGTTGAATTCATATCCAAATTCGAATTTGTATCCCTTGGAAGTATTTTTTCAGGAGAAGAAAAAGAGGGATTTCGGTTGTCTCATCAAGTGGGATGCAATGATGCAAGCCTAGGCTAACGCTCATTACCAACGTAACATCTAGTGTATGAGAAAGGCCGTGGTGGTAATTTTAACACAGGGAGGGTGAGCATATTTTCCTTTAAAATTGATAATTCATATTCTCATAAGCATAGTCTAAATTCGTTAAGACGTTTTTTAACTAAGAGATAATTAGTGCAAGGGGTTTAGCACGGATTTAAAATACAAAAGTCAAAACTTTGAAGTGATTTTAAAATCGTTGTGGTAGCCATCAGTGGCACCCATTATTGAATAGGATAAAGAGGTTGTTTTTAAAGGAATTTTTTTGGAGCTTTTTTAGTGGATTTTAGTGCAAGGGGTTTAGCACGGATTTAAAATACAAAAGTCAAAACTTTGAAGAGATTTTAAAATCGTTGTGGTAGCCATCAGTGGCACCCATTATTGAATAGGATAAAGTGGTTGTTTTTAAATGAATTTTTTTGGAGTTTTTTTCAGTGGATTTTGTTTTGGAATTAGGTGAAATAATTCGTGGTAAATTTTTTAATTGAGTTGTTTAAATGATAATATATATGGATATAGAAACCTAAAAAAACTCCTAAAAGACTTTTATTGTGAATAATTGACTTGTGAAACTTGTCATTTTAATAAATCCCTGTCACATTCTAAACAAATTAAATTAGAAAATAAACCCAAAAATTCCCTAAAAATCACACTTAAATATTAAGTAAATGCTACACATAAATTTATGTCGAGAGATCTAAATGTGAAAAAATGATAGTGCACAGAAGAAGCCACGGTAAGAAAGAAATAAGACATGAAATTTTCATGGGTCTCTTGATTCCTTTTGACTGTTCGACACTCATTTGTAACCATTTCAGATTTCGATGTAGGAAAAAACTATGACAAAATGGGATGAAAGTCTAAACATACACTCATTTGTAACCATTTCAGATTTCGATGTAGGAAAAAACTATGACAAAATGGGATGAAAGTCTAAACATCACGGAGAATGTGGAATATTTCAAGGAAAAAAAATCTCAGTACATGATGAGATTCATGGTGAAGGGTATCATTGATCTTGTAGGCTCGACATAGGATAGTTGTCTCATTTCACAAGGTGAAATGTGGCTTTTTGGAAGTAGCTGTTATGTGTGGCATGGAAAGGAGCATGGAAGAAATTTATATGTGTGGAAAAAGAAGAATGGATGGTTAAATCTAAGACAACAATTAACAAAGTATTAATGAAGTTTAAAAAATATATATCTAAATGGGCATGTCATTTTATCTAGGTGATGTAGGCGAGTGTGATGAAGTAATATGAGTTAGGACAACATGTGAGATTCTCAAATACATTGACATTGATGGGGGTTGGGCCTAGAGGTGAGCAATAGTGCCTCACTTGGTCAGTTTGGCTAGATTTGGTTAAGGAAAATACAAATTCAAGAGTAAGGCGGATTGTTAAACAAACTTAACCCAATTATGGAGCTGAGGTTTTGTCAACAATCATTGTTAATAATTATTGTTTTGGGAACTTGATATTGGTGACTCATGGTATTACATGTCATTGAAGCAATTAAATGGCTTGAGTATTCTCCATTGTAATCATCAAGAATTGAGGAGTAAACTCTAAGGTTGTTGGCCTAACTTTGTTTTAGACAATGCCAATAATAGATCTTAGTTCGCTATTTTTTCTAATTGATGTTTTCCAAGGGAAATATTTGTGTATTTTTACTTGTTTATTATATTTATTTTTCTCACAATATATTTATTTCTCTCAAAATGTTCTGAATACTAAAATACTCTAGTATTTAAATTTAAAAGATGTTTCTAGAATATTAAAGGAATAATTCTTTGATTTATGGGTGAAGTATTTTGCAATGTAAATTTGAAATTAAAATAAGAGTAAATTGTTAAGTGCTTTTAATATTTTTTTTTAGGTAAATAATATAGTTAAATTTAAATAAATTTTTTTAATATATTGTAAATACAATTATTTGACATTACAAATATCATATATTGAGCTTTTAAATAACATTAAAATTAAAATTGTATTTATAAACAAAATTTAATTGCACCAAGAGGAGCTCCATAACTCAGTACATGAAGGAGGGTTAATGTAGGGGATGTTGTGTGTAACATTACTTAAATAAAAAAATAACATTAATTTAAAAATCAATGTTTTCCATAAACCAAATACTTCAATTTTCAACTTTATTTTACATCAAACTGTATAACAATTAAATAATAAAAAAATAAAAGTAACCCATTGTTTTAAAAATCCATGGTATTGACCCATGGTATTCATATGGAATATAAGCTATTTCAGGAGGAAAATAAGCTAGCCTAGATACATCTTAGTTTGATGTTATATTTAGATACATAATTAGTTGTAAAAAATGACGGTGTTGAATCCATGTAGCCTCTAAAGATAAAATAAATTTTATTGATGTATATTCCCTAGGAATTTGTGACAAGATGTTGTGAGGAGGGGATTAGGTAAAATATAATATTATATTTTACCCAATATTTCCCCCAACTCCTAGCCACTTTTTATTAAAAAAAATTATTTATAGTTGAAGTTCATAAGTAAAATTCATTCTTATATAAACATTTGATCCTAGTATGGAAGAGATGTAATATTTAACATTTTGAATTAGTAAAAAATAAATAAAAACACAAAATTAATAATTACATTTTTATTTATAATTATAACGAGCTTGGATCCATCTTAACTTTGTATATATCACCCAAAGGGATCAAATCTCTCAACATGGAAACCTTTCCTCAAGTATTTCGCTCAAAAAAGATGTGCAAACATTTCCTTAAGTTTATTCACTCAAAAAAGAGGTTTTCACGTTGAGAGATTTGATCCCTCTCCAAACTTGATAGATTGAGATTTAAGACGGATCTAGACTGGTTTAATTTAATTTATAAAAAATTACTTTACACTTTTATTTTAATAGTATATTCATAAAATTGTTAATACAATTATATTAAAATATTTTTATTATACTTATATTGATATAGTAATAGTCCAAATATTAACAATCTTAATACATTTTTTTAACAAAATAGTTTATGATGCACAATTAAAATAACACTTTGAAAACCTTAAAAGTTTGATCAAATTTAAATTAAAAGGGATCTATGGATTCATTTTGAGGCATATATATATATATATATATATATATATATATATATATATATATATATATCACCAAACCAAATCAAATCAAATCAATGGCTATTTTAACTAATTAAATATTCTTTTTTACTGAACCAAATTTGGCTGGGAAAATGTAGCTTAAGTAAAAAATAAATTAATTTAAATCTAAATATTTTTGGATATTTATTTACCTCTATTTTATTTATATTTGTATTTATTTACCATACCTCTTTTTTGAGTGTTTAAATCTCTTTATATTTTAAATTTATATTGTATTTATACATAGTAATAATTAAATTGATTTTTAAACAAGTTCACATTAGATTAAAAATGTTAAATGTTAAATATTACTTTTAATGTTTAGATGTTTACAAGTTTACGTTAGATCTACGCCCATGCTGAGTTGTAGGGCACAATAATTAAGTAGAGGAAGATCGAATTTGTTAAGATGCAAGCCTCGCTTAAAGTGAAAAGAGATTTGATCCATCTTAGCCCTTGGTAGATTAGTCAATCCATCAAAACACTTCATAAATCTGAATTAAGATGAATCTAAACTCATTAAAATACAATGTAAAATATTCTTATTTCAATGATATTTATTTTTATTATAAAATTAATAATAAATTTTTAAAATAAATAATATATATATGAATAATTTAATTATAACTGTTATGGTTCATAAATCTATGTAAATAGTTAACCAATATATAAACTCTCTAACAAAATCTAATTACCTGCCTATATTATTGGTACACTTATTCATCATAGATACTATACTATTAGCCTATAAAAAAGTTATTAAGTTTTGTTTTACCATCTAGATGGTTACCATCTCTCTTTTTTATCTCTATATATATTGAGAAAAACATTTTCGGATGTATTTTAAAAAAAAATTTGATTTCTTCTCGAATTCGTCTTAAATGCGAAAACACGGATTCAGATCAATCGAAAACTCTGAGTCTGTGCTAAATGCAAAATCAGTGATTAATGTGAACCTAGATTTGGGAACAAAATTTATGGGTAAGATTTAATAACTTCCCTCGCACTCATATACATTTACATTACCTCAAAATTAGCTTCCTAATTTTTGTGTATATATATTGAAGCTTTGCTTTCTCATGCATTGAAGTCAATTTAACACGAGGGATGAACTAAATGGCTTCGAGGACATTGCCAAACATCCCAACTCGGTCACACATTACTATTCCACGCTCCCTCCGCACATTCTCTCCCGTGGTGAGTTTGTATTGTGTGGATGCATGGTATATTTCATCTGTTAGTACAACTCATCAACAAAACACGTCCTCAATCTGCTAAAAGATCAATGCGCTGAAGATCCGTAAGGTATATAACAGTTTTTCTTGTTGATAAGTGTAAGAAGGATGATGTTGTTGCTCATAAAAATGAAAGCTACTGTCTCTGCTCTTGTGGTTGCTTCTCTTGCCTTACTTATGACGACGTTATTGTTTAAGGAAAACCCCTTAGTTGTGGTTGCTGCTTCTCCAGGGCCTCAAACCCACCAAAATGTTCCAATTCCACCAGGATTGTCTCTAAGCAAAAATGTTCGTTCTTCTATTAAACCTGTGGCGTCAGCAGGATTGAAATCGCTTCAACATGGTGGGCACTTTCGCGTTGATCACAACCCCCTGCTCATTCTCGCTACCCCTCAACCAAATAGCCATGTTCCAACTCCATCAAAGAAATTTAATCTCCATTCACCCATTGAGAAGTCGGCAGCAGTGGGATCTGCTACGCACACTCCTTCACCTCAATGCAATGTCCATGTTCCAACTTCTAGATGTCACCTTCAAAAATCAAGAAAGGAGCAGCTACATGTGTTTGCTGCTCCTCAATCTAATCTCCATGTTCCAACTCCTTCAAAGCAATTTAATATCGATTCATCCATTGAGGATTTAGTAGCAGGATGATATGCTACGTGCACTGCACACCTCATTGTAATGTCCATGTTCCAACTGTTGAAATATTACTTTCAATTGTTCAAGTATTGTAAGCCGCTTGTTATATTTTTTTGAAGGGCTCTAACCAAAAGCCGCTTTCTATTTCCAATGATCAGTAAAGATTGGAGTGTGAAAAAAAACCTGCAGTCCTTTGAATTTTGAAAGAACAAAGGATTTCCTTTTATAAGCAGAGTATTTGTTTTGTATGCACGGGAGTTTAAAATTTGAAGGACAGTGGTCCCCAGACCATGTGGCTGAAATCAATTGAATCGCGTTTTTTTTAAGCTTACGTCAGCAGGCAAATTTTCGGACACGATGTGTTTATGAGGCAAATTGAAATCATTTTCGTGTCACATTTTGAAGCCCATACACAAGCCCGAAATCGAACGCAATATGATTATAGGGTGAATTGAATTCCTCATCACGCGCACAATTCTTTGTGTGACATCACCCATATCTGTTACGTGAAGGTTTTAAAAGGTTTGATATCGTGCGATCAAAGTTTTTGTTATGTTTTATATGTTATCACACACACACACACACATATATATGTTTTAACACACACACACACACACACACACATATAAGCACATGTACGATTTATATAGTGAGGTGGGCCCAAAAGGGCAAAACATTTAAGTTCAGTTTTATTTTTAAATAGTTTTATTTTATTAACATATGCTGCGCCATATAGTTTTGATTTTTACATTTGTTTTATGTAGTGGGCCAGATATAAAAGCTCGTGAGTGTATTGTAAGTTATACATATTTTTACACACAGCAAAGTGTAAAAAGTTTGAATTGCACAACAGTGTGTTTGTTTTATTGAAGAGACAGAGTGTTGAAGAAATACACAGACAATGTGTGTTTTATTTTGAAGAGAGACAGAGAAGAGTTTTCTGTGCACTATGTCATAGCATCAGTCACAATTTTGTAATCCCTCTTAGAGGAAGAAGTTTTTTTTATTGTAATAGATTTTTACAGTGAATGAAATAGAATTTTTTTCAAGTGTTGAATCTCTGTCCTGTGAAGAAAATTTTTAAATTTCTCTGTGTGAAAAGGAGAGCATTATTCCCTCTCTGGTTTGTTCTAGAATTCTCAGAAATTTCAACATGGTATTGGAGCTAGTCCAGACTCTTTGAAGGTCAAAGAAGATGATGGAAGGAGTTCTTTGTTGCAGCAGCTTCTCCAACAGAGTGAAGAGTCATTCAAGAAGAATCCAAGGTATTTCTCTATACAAATTTTTGTGTTACTGTTGAAGATAGTCAGTTATTTTAAAAACACAGTCAAGTATTTTAAAGCATAGTTAAGAGTGCAAGAATGGCTGGAGCCAGCACTAGCATGGGTATTGGAAATACCCATCTCCCACAATTTAACGGGAAAAATTAGGACTACTGGTCAATAACTATGAGAGCTTTATTTGCTTCCCAAGATTTATGGGAACTTGTTGAGGATGGATTTTATGAGCTAGCAGATGAAAATGAGCTTGATGATTTAACACAAGCAGAGATGGAACTTCTGCAGAGAAATAAGAAGAAGGATTCAAGAGCCCTCTACTTTTTGTATCAAGCAGTGCATGAGAGTGTGTTTTCTAGGATAGCAACAGCCAAGAGATCCAAAGAAGCATGGAAAACTCTCAAGACAACCTATCAAGACATGGAAAAAGTGAAGACAACAAAAATTAAATTGTTGAGGAGAGACTTTGAGACTCTCTGTATGAAGGAATCAGATAACATTGACTTATTCTTCACTCATGTCATTGGAATGGTCACATAGATAAGGTCTCATGGAGAGACTCTTGAAGAAAAGAGGATTGTGGAAAAAATTTTGAGGAATCTACCCTCAAGATTCGATGTGATTGTCACCACCATAGAGGAAACTAAGGATCTCACAAATTTTTCAGTGGATGGGCTACATGCATCACTGATGACTCATGAGCAGAGATTGAGTAGAAGTGAACACTCATCTCTGGAACATGCCTTTAAGACCCAGATTTCTTTTGGAAGAGGAAGAGGGCAAGGCAGAGGAAACAAAAGAGGAAGAGGTAGAAGCCAAAACAGAGGTGGAAGAAATAATCTAGCAAATGCTCAAGGAAGGAGCAGAAATCCAAATCAGCATCAAGGCCAAGGCAGTAGCCAGCAAAGTGGTCAGCAGAATGGTCAAGGACAAAGGTATGATAAATCCAATGTCCAATGTCACTATTGCAAAATATATGGACATTATGCTAATGAATGTAGAAAGAAGCAACATGATATGGGAAATAGAAAAAATGCAAATTTTACTAGAGAAAATATCAACCAAGAAAAATTATTTTTGGTTTGTAATATGGCTGAAGAAAATAATGAAGACTTATGGTTTCTAGACTCCGGTTATAGTAACCATATGACAGGAAGCACAGCAATGTTTTATATGTTAGATGAGAGTGTGAAGTCACAAGTCACACTAGGAACTAATAATAAAGTTTCTATTATGGGAAAAGGAGATGTAAATGTTTTAACAAGGAAAGGAGCAAAGAAATCCATAGCAGATGTTTATTATGTTCTAGGAATGAAGTGTAACCTCTTAAGTATTGGACAGCTTGTTCAAAAGGGGTATAATGTTTTCTTTGAGGATGATGTTTGTACCATCATGGATAAACCACCCAGCAAACAATGTATTGCTAAAGTGAAGATGACAAGGAACAGAATGTTCCCTCTCAGAATGAGAGCATATTTGAAAAATGAAGAAGAAATAACAGCAGTGACACAAGAGGCTTTACAAAGTGAACCAAAAGATGACAATTGGTTATGGCACTTGAGATTTGGATATCTCAACTTTGGAGGCCTTAACTTGTTGAACAGAAAAGGAATGGTAAGAGGTTCACCATTGATAGAGAAATTGGATAGCCTTTGTGAAGGTTGTGTCTTGGGGAAAAAACACAAAGAAAGCTTTCCTTCTGGGAAAATCATAAGGGCAAAGGTACCTTTGGAAATTGCCCACTCAGATTTATTTGGACCGATGCAAACTCCATCACTTGCTAGCAGCCATTACATGCTAACATTTATTGATGATTTTACTAGAAAAACTTGGGTTTACTTTTTGAAAAGCAAAAATGAAGTGTTTGAAAGATTTTGCAATTTCAAAGCACTTGTGGAAAACCAAAGTGGGTTGCATACCAAAGTCCCAAGGACTGATAGAGGAGGTGAGTATAACTCTAAATATTTTCTACATTTTTTTAGAGAAAATGGGATTCATAAGCATTTTACAACTAGATATACTCCGCAACAAAATGGAGTAGCCGAAAGGAAGAATAGAACCATAATGGACATGGTAAGGAGTATGTTAAAGGCAAAGCATTTGCCTAATGATTATTGGGTTGAAGCTGTACATTTTGTAGCATAAATTTTGAATAGGTGCCCTATAAAAGCAGTTATGAACAAAGTGTCGGAAGAGGCATGGAGTGGCACAAAGAAAGGTGTCACACACATAAAAGTTTTTGGATGTGTAGCTTATGCACACATTCCAGATAAGCTAAGGAAGAAGTTGGACAACAAGGGGAAGAAATGTATTTTCATTGGATACAGTGAGCAATCCAAAGCTTATAGGTTGTACAACCCATCCACCAAGAATTTTATTGTGAGCAGATATGTTCAGTTTATTGAGAGGAAGCTTGGGATGGAAGCATAAAGAAAACAGTGAATGTTAAACACTGTTTATCTCATGATGAAAATGATGATGAGTTGGCTGAAATAAATCCCCAAACAGTAGCACCAACACAAGGACAGCAAGAGACACCGTTGAGAAGAAATGAAAATGCTTCTCCAAGCACACCACAAGAAGAAAACTCAAGTGCTTCTTCCAGCACTTCTACACCTAATGAAAGAGGTAAGAAGTTCAGAAATTTGAATCACATTTATGAACAAGAGACAGAAAATGAAGGTATGAATTCTTTGTTTGCTTTATATTGTCATGTTGATGACCCTATCCACTTTGAGGAAGCTATTAACGATAATAATTGGATAGAAGCTATGGATGAGGAGATTAATGCCATAGAAAGAAACAAGACTTGGGATTTGGTTGAACTCCCAAAAGGTAAAGATGTCATTGGAGTTAAATGGGTCTACAAGATGAAGAATAATTTTGAAAGAACAATAGAGAGACACAAGGCCAGACTTGTTGTCAAAGGGTATAAGCAGAAGCATGGGATAGACTATAAGGAAACTTTCGCACCGGTTTCTAGAATGGAAACCGTGAGAGAAGTGTTGTCCATAGCAACACAAAACAAGTGGAAAGCTAACCAAATGGACATGAATTCAGCATTCCTAAATGGATTGTTAATGGAAGAGGTTTACATTTAACAACTTCTCGGCTATGAAAATAAAGGCCAAGAGCACAAAGTGTGCAAATTGAAGAAAGATCTTTATGGGCTAAAGAAAGCGCCAAGAGCGTGGTACAGTAGGATAGATTCCTATCTACTGGAAAATGGATTTGAAAAGTGTGAGGGAGAAACCACCCTCTACATCAAAGAAAAGGATGGTAAAATTTTGATAGTGGTTTTATATGTTGATGATGTTATTTTCACAGGTAATGATGATTACCTTATTGAAAATTTTAAAACAGTCATGAAAGAACAATTTGAAATGACTGACATAGGTTTGTTCAAATATTTCTTAGGAATAGAAGTAGAACAAGACGAAAATGAGTTTTTTATCTCACGGGAAAAATATGTTAATGATGTGTTGGAAAGATTTAATATGCAGGCGAGCAAAGCAGCAATCATTCCCACAGTGGTCGGATTAAAACTCTGCAGAGAGGACAACAGCAACGATTTTGATCCTAGCTTGTACAAGACCATAGTTGGTAGCCTCATGTATTTAACTGCAACTAGGCCTGACATAATGCATGTTGTTAGTTTGATTTCTAGATTCATGGAGAGGTCAACGGATGCACATTGGTAGGCAACGAAGATAATTTTGAGGTATGTTAAAGGTACTAAAAGGTTTGGTATTTTATATACTACTTCAGAATGTTCAGATTCAATAAGATACACTGATAGTGATTAGGCTGGAAGTGTAGATGATTGGAAGAGCACTTCTGGTTATGTATTTCACATGGGTTTAGGAGCCATTTCATGGGCTTCTAAAAAAAAACCTATTGTAGCGTTGTCTACAGCAGAGGCAAAATATGTGGCAGCTACAGAAGCAGCGTGTCAAGCAATTTTGATGAGGAGCATGCTAAGAAGTTTGTGCCAAGAGAAAGCAAAAGAAACAATGATTTTTTTGTGACAATATCTCAGCTATTGCATTATCTAATAAGTATGTGTTTCACAAGAGAACGAAACACATTGACACAAAATTTCATTACACCAGTGAATTGTTAAACAATGGAGAAATTGTTTTGGAACATTGCAAAACTTAGAAGAAGTTTGTAGACATTCTGACCAAGCCATTGGTGTAGAAGAGTTTTGAATTTTTGAGAAAATGTCTGGGTATGACTGATAACCCAGAAGTTGAAATTAAGGGGGAGTGTTGAAATATTACTTTCAACTGTTCAAGTATTGTAAGCAGCTTTTTATATTTGTTTGAAGGGCTCTAACCAAGAGCCACCTTCTATTTCCAGTGATCAGTGAAGATTAGAGTGTGAAAAAAAACCTGCAGTCCTTTGAATTTTGAAAGAACAGAGGATTTCCTTTTATAAGAAGAGTATTTGTTTTGTATGCACGGGAGTTTAAAATTTGAAGGAGAGTGGTCGCCAGACCACGTGGATGAAATCAATTGAATCTCATTGTTTTGAAGCCTACGTTAGCAAGAAAATTTTTGGACATGATGTGTTTATGAGGTAGATTGAAATCGTTTTCGCGTCACATTTTGAAGCCCATACACAAGCCCAAAATCAGACATGATATGGTTATAGGGTGAATTTAATTCCTCATCATGTGCACAATTCTTTGTGTGACGTCACCCATATCTGTTACGCGAAATGGTTTCGTGCATTCGGGTTAAATGGTGTTTGAAGTCCGGATGGAGTTTCGGTTTTAAAAGGTTTGATATCACGTGATCAAAGTTTTTGTTATGTTTTATATGTTATAACATATAATATGTTTTAACATATATATATATATATATATATAAGCACATGTGCGATTTATATAGTGAGGTGGGCCCGAAAGGGTAATACATTTAAGTTCAGTTTTATTTTTAAATAGTTTTATTTTATTAACATATGTTGCACCATATAGTTTTGATTTTTACATTTGTTTTATGTTGTGGGCTAGATATAAAAGCTCGTGAGTGTATTGTAAGTTATACATATTTTTACACACAATAGAATGTAAAAAGTTTGAATTGCACAACAGTGCTTTTATTTTATTGAAGAGACAGAGTGTTGAAGAAATATACAGACAGTGTGTGTTTTATTTTGAAGAGAGACAGAGAAGAGTTTTATGTGCACTGTGTCATAGCAGCATTCACCATTTTGTAATCCCTCTTAGAGGAAGAAGGTTTTTTTATTGTAATATATTTTTATAGTTAATGAAATAGAAGTTTTTTCAAGTGTTCTTTATCCTGTGAAGCAAATTTTCAAATTTCTTTGTGTGAAGAGGAGAGCATTATTCTCTCTCTGGGTTGTTATGGAATTCTCAGAAATTTCAACAACAACTCCTGGATGCTGCAATAAAAAATTAAAAGAGGAGCATCAACTGATGGTGAATGGCAACGCAGGCATCGATAGATGATATCAACATAGAAGTTGGATGAGGGCGTTTTGACGATTCAGTAGCTCTTCAAAGTCAACCAATTAAGTGTCTCAGAAAATTAATTACCTTCTAAACAAAAGAACCTTCAACCACACACATATTTCTTGTGGGTAGAGAATAGTTATACCAGAATAAATATGAATGTAGATGTTCATTCATGTTTTCAATTGTGTTTATCATTATTTCTTTTATATTACTTTAAGATCGTTAACCAGTATTTCTCTTTCATGATAAATGGAATGGTTTGTGAGCCAATAAGTATTTTTAAATATTAATTTAAATACATCTATCCTTGAAAATAGAAATTCCACTATTGATTATAACGATGATTCATTGATATTGATGATTTATTAACCTAAAATTTACATGCCATATATTAATTTTGATGATATTCACAAATATTAATTTAAATACATCTATCTTTAAAAATAGAAATTCCACTATTGATTATAACGATGATTCATTGATATTGATAATTTCTTAACCTAAAATTTGCATACCATATATTAATTTTGATGATATTCACAAACATTTCTATTTCATTGTAGTTGGTAAACATTTGTTTGGTTTAATTCCATCGTTTATTCAAAATAAACACTTTAACGGTGCCTTCCAAAATTGTTAACGGAAATCATTTACTTTAAAAAGTTAAACCACCTACTTAAATTTGTATATTCGCATTCAAAAGAGCAAGAAAGAGATAAGTTGCATGTGTTATATATTATATTCGATTACTTTATGAATAAGTCATATGACATATCATGGTAGATAAGTGTTGAAATCATTGCATGAAATAGTGTATATATAAGAGCTATCATTCCTACAATATGTATTTGAAATATACCTTATAATATACATATATAAGCTGAGTTTGCTATATAGTAAACACATATATTAATTAGTAATTGTTTCAAAAGGTGTAAAGAGAGATACATAGGTTTATTTAATTGGAAAAGTTGTGTGAGGCATGCATTTGTATAGATGTATTGTATTGTTTTGCATTTTAAAGCACGTATTGAAAATAAAAAATAGTACACAATGTTTTAAAATCATTGGAAGAGAATTAGACTTTATATATATGGTACAGCATAACTTTTTTGTGAAATAATAGTTTTCAAATAACTCTTCCTAAAGATTCGCTATCTTCCATTTTTTCATAGTGTTTCATTCGGGAAAAGAGTTTTTTTTTTGCAAATTAAAGGTTCTCAAATATTTGAATTAATTTTATTTTAAAGAAAAAATGAATTGAGAAAACTTCTTGTCAAATTATTATTGAAATATGTAATTATTTCAAATATTTAAAAGTTATATTGTTATAATTCTTGTAATTTAGTCAATGAAATAAAAAGGAATTTAAATTTAATTCTTCTAATTCTTGTAATTAGCTAATGAAATAGAAATAAATTTAAATTCAATTCTTGTAATTCTTCTAATTTAGTTAATGAAATTAAAAACAGTTTAAATTCAATTCTTTTAATTCTTGTGAGTGAGTGGGAGTAAAAAACCTAAAAAGTAAATAAAAATCACCAAAAACCATTTTTTTATATTTAATGAATCTTTTAATATTTAAATGAAATTTTAAAATGAATAAAACAAAATAATTAAGAAGAAAGTAACCTTTAGGACCACTCTAGAATGATAAACTTGGAGAAGCAAGTGAAGTTGATGTGGTTCCATCTCCTCCATGGGCCAATGTTAGGGGATCTAAAGCCTCCCAATATGGTGGTATGATCCTAACATGATATGAAAGATACATGAATGGCATAGAATGCAAAAGAATGTAAATACACATAAAAATAATCAATAGGTAAAAGAAGTATATTTACCACCATGGGGAATGATGAATAGTTGAGGCTGATTGCAGAGTGATGGGGAATGATGAAAAGGTGTGGGTGATTGCAGAGTGATGGACACATGCTCAATTATCTACTAACCCGTTAAATTGCAAAAACCTCAGTAAATACGAGAATACATAAAAAAAAATACAAAAATATATCAAAGGAACACTACAAAGAGGGCTAAAGGGTCAAGGACAATGTACCTTTTGAATATGACCATGAAAATAATCCAATCCAACTCTTAAACATAGGTAGAAGAATGAGGTGGGGGATTTTGATAAAAATCAACAATGTGACTCATTATGATTTTTATTATAGTGGAGACTATGAATGGTCTAAAAAGACATGATATTCTATAATTCTCTAAAAATATTGATAATAATAGACTAAACATTGTCAATGAAAGATAGTTTTCCCAACTTGGGTTTCTAATATACTAGATTGTTTTCAGATGGTTGATTTTTGTGAGCAGTTTTTTATATTTTTTGTTATTATTTGATCTATTTTTTTTCTATGAATTCTGAGTGTAGTGACATTGTCCAATATATCCACTGAATGAATGATACACAACTGATAAACTCATTTCTTTGTGGTAATCAACACTATTGTTGCATGTTGGCTACTCTCCTTTCATAAACCAATTTATACTATCATATTCAAAGAGAGATTTTCTATTATGAATTCAAGAGCATTGGTGTGGGTTCGTGATTATATGTTGGCATGAATATATCACTCTATATCATTTCTTAGGTAAAGCCCCATTTACAACATTTAATTTTTTCTTATACACAACACTCCACTGATTAGTTGCTTAGTTGAAAGAATATAAACACCCATCCATTATTTTAATGTTTGTTTGCCATAAACCATTGGGAACTCATTTACAAAAAATATGTACAAGCTAACATAGGTCAAAGTCCAGTATACTAATAATCAATACATGAAAATGAATTGATACATTTCGATTTGGTGAATTTCATTATGATAACATGAGTTGCTATCACAAGTTCAAATGGTGTTGCGGTTTGAATATATATCTTCATTTTCTTGGAGTCTAGCCCTCATCTAGAGAAACTCCTTGTAATATTTATATGTTGGATTAAAGCATGTCCATTGATTTTTTTTAACGAGCGATTTCCCTTGATTGGTGAGTGTTTAATTTGTGAATTTTTGTTGGTAATGGTCAAGTAAGGATGGGCTTTAAAATTGCACGATTGTAGAACTGTAAAACCATATTTTTCCTTGAGATATAACCTTCTTACACAATAGAGGAATTAGTATTTTTTGTTTGAATCCCTTCACCAAACATTTTTTGAAATCATTTTTTTTGGGTTGGTGTGTTGTCTTAGCAACACTAGTAGGTAGTAGAACCAATATCCAAGCATGAAGGTAGATAAACTTTCTTGTTTAGGAGAATAGGCATTGTGAAGTGTATTTACACCTTTTATGGTATGATATTTTTATATTATATCTAGAACTCATAGGGTTTTTGAAGTACGAGAAGGTAATGGACATTCTTTTTATATTTGATAATACACACACCTAGAGTGTAACAATGATAAGAAGAGATATAGTATTTTTGTTTTGTTATAACCATCTATATTTATAAGACATATATGCTCTCTCTCTCTCTCTCTCTCTCTCTAACCGAAACAAGAATATTTGGACAATTAGTAACTTCGAAAGATTAGTTTCTACTATCATGCTAAGTACAACTATTTCATAAATTCCACAAATAGGCTAGTTATAATATGTCTCCAGAGACTTGAACCCATGTAGTTGGGGAAAAAACGTTCAAAAAAATTACTCTAGCTAAAATCCTTTGAAATTTAGCGCGATTCTTTTCACCACAAAATATCTCAACATTTTCATTTGAAACTAAAGTTGAATTCGCCTTCATGTAGGAGATTGACATTTAACCATAGTTAAAACAAAGTTTCCAACAAAAAGAAATGTGTTCATAGGGTAGGGATTGATTCTATCTTTTGTTTTTTTATGACAATATAATGTGGTCAAAAAGACCTTCACTTAAATTTACATAAATATACACCTTCACATAGGCTGTAAAACCATAACTACTAATTTTGTGAACCAGGAAAGTGAAATTATCCAATAAGTTGATGATAATAGTTTAAGTCACGAGAGTCTTAGTGAAAAGGAAAAAAAAGTAGTTTAATAAATACCCAAACCATCTTTAAAAAAATTATATTAAGGTTTAAATTAATATGCCAAAATTTCTTAAATATAAAATGTCATTCAAAACCAAAATAAAATGCGTTATAAACAATTTTCATTTATATGTTACTTTATACTTTTTTCTTATATTTCTTATACATTTTTAGATAAATAAAACACACCTTCCATTCTACACACTTTTATCATTAATATTTAACTTGTTTTCGTACTAAAATATTTATGATTATTTAACTTGATTCCCTATCTAAAATGACAATGTTGTAAAAAATTGAACTTTCAACCGAGTAGAGACTAAACACCACCAAATCCAAATGAATTACATAATTTGAAAAAATTGTAATGTAATAACTTGACTCATGGTTTAGATTACATTAATTTGATATTATTCACATAAAATGAAATAGTTAGAATGAAAATAGTTTATATTGGATTAATTTGATGCCATTTTGTGTTCGCGTCTACCTATAATGAAATAGTTAGAATAAAATTATATGCAGTAAAATATTTCAAGAAAATCTTGTTAATAATCTCGACCCACCTGATTGACAACTCCACCTTAAATCAAATAAATTAATTAAAATAATAGTCTTTGATTAAAGTGTGGCATGTCCTAAAACTATTATCTAAGCGTTTCTTGGTTGAAGCAAAAATTGAACATGACATAAACCGATATGGATTGAAATGAGAGCGGCCCTATATAACCTCACTTCTACCTCAATCTGTATACTTTTTCCATACATAGGGAATGTCTTTTTACCTTTAATAATGACATATATGTTTTATTTATAATATTTGGCTGTGCCCATTGAAACCCTCTTACATCTTAAAAAAAAAAAATAGTCTTCCCAGAACACAAACTTATACTCACTAGCCATCTTTCAACCTTTTTTAAAAATACCTAGGCTTCCCAGAACAAAAACTTACAGTAACCCTGAAACTAGTAGAAAATTGCAAAGAAACAAAGCAATGAAATTCTAAGAAATTTTCCCTTCTCTTATAGTCCCTAACACTAGACCATCTACCTTTAGAATGATGAAGGGAGCCTATAGTTCTCCAAGGATGACAGTATCTACACATTTCTTAATCGTGAGTCATCGGAGTTTATTGTAGATATTCCACATTATTACTAATATTTATTTTCAAGTCACTACCTTTGCTTCATATATTGAATGAATTCTCTAGCATGATCTTGATGTTCTGCACACCAAATATAACTTTATCCTACTTTCCTTGTAACTTGATCTCACTTGCCTTGGTTCAGATGCATCTACTTGCAATGTGGTTTGTATCGATTTTTATGTTACTTGTAGCTGAGTATAGACATGCTCTCCCAACCCTCATATTTCCCTTAGAGAAAAGAAGTGGGTTTCTCTTTCCTCCCTCTAAGCAGGGCTGGTTGGGCTAGTTTTAATTGCAATTGTCAATCACATGGTTCTAGGAAATTATTTCCTCTATGAATGAAAATGATATGTACTGCTCTAGTTTACAGATGGTGAAATAAGCTTTGGTGAAACATCCATATTGATCGAGACTAGAAACATCGCCTATTGTCTCGAAGTGAAAATATTTGTGATGATTGCGACATCTTAATTAGAGGGTGTTAATGTTTGGAAATAAAGCATCATTATATGTGCAATATCATTTCTCTTAAAATAGGAACTGCCAATAAAATGTGAAATCCTCTTCTATCATAGATCCTAGTCTCTCTCCCTCAAATATGGTTTTCAAATCCTTATTTTTTACTAACCATTGAATCACTGAAGAAAATAAAGCAAAGTATTGTTTCACATTTGAATCACCTAGGAAGCTATTAGTCTCCCTTATTTTCACTTGTTGAATCCAATGCCTATGTCAGCTGTACTTGAATAGCAGGAACCAGAAGCTCAACCACATCGAGCTTGATCCTTCAAGGTGATTAGAGTGTGATCAAAATAAATTCCCTGTATATCTGTGAATATAGATATCTGATTTCCTATTGTAAAATAGCATGTGTCCTCATAAGGCTAATTAAAACCTCAATCACTGACGCATCCATGGAGTGTAATGTTCTTAGACAAGATAAATCCAATAGCCATATTGCACCATAAATCAAATAAAGGAACTGGGTATGAACAACTAAGGTATCCAGTCTTTGGAGACATCAAATATTTGTAGTTATTCCTAGTGTAAAGGCCAATGAACATTCTCTCTGGAAAATATAGGCTAGAACCTTAACCAGCTAGTGATCTCCTTAATATGAAAGGATTTGATAAGGATTTGATTGCCATGTACTTTTATTTTACTTAACAAAATGTTTACTAATAGTATTTTTACCAAAGGATTATCTAAATTTCTTAGGACACGTCGTACCACAATATTATGGTTTGGGTTTGGTCACAATAACAAAACATTTAGTCAATTGAAGGATTATCACTCTTTTAAAGTATAAATAGTTTACCAGAACTCCTCTCCTATTTTCTATGCAAATGATTTTCTAGCACTTTATCTAGGCCCACACATGTTTTACCATTGGGCTGGGAGTCCTTTTTCTTTTTATCTAATGATCCCTGAATTTTCATTGTCCACTGATGGTAAAGAAATAAAACTTTATGATATTCCTTATGTCCAAAGGTAATTTTCAAATATTAGACTACATATCACTAATAACAGATGATTCACTCGTTAATAAACAGATTTAGTAACTATGCATTGCAAATACATAGAAAAGCTAGAAGTGTGATAGTTGTCTTCTAGTTTTGGACCAACGTTGAATCTTGTACTTAAGCCTTCATTTGAGATGTCAAATCCGTTTCAGGAATATCTATATATATATATATATATATATATATATATATATATATATATATTTATATATATATTTATATATATATATATATATATATTTATTTATTTACTTATATATATATATATATTTATTAAATCTATATAGCTTCTAAGGGAAACATCTCTGGTAGAAGAAAATTTGTCAAGAATGATGCTAACCTAACCCTAAGACTTATCACTATTAATTTATGGAAGTTACTTGATTTGTGACATACATTTATTTTTCTCACGATTTAACTAACGATCTCTTATTAGTTCATATTTTAACTGCCCTTCACGTTAAAAAAATCTACTACTTCTTGGTCCTAAAAGGCAATGAAAAATTAATTAAACTTCATTATAGTTAACAAAATATATCTTTAAAATTAGAAAATATGGTTAAATTTTAAATACTAGTCTATTCATTTATAGGTGAAAAAACACTAACAATAATAAATGTTCACATCGTACATGGATAATAAATGAAATGAAATGAAAATTTATGATTCAATAATTAATAATGTTGCAAAATAATGTAATTTTCATGATGATAATATTCAAAAGTAAATAATGATTAATTAGATAAATATATCAGAACAATTCTAGGTACAAAAATGTTATCATTGCTTTCTGTTTTTAATAATTTTATAACCTAAAATGTAAAATATTTTTTTCCATTTGATACAAGGGAATTATTCATTGTTGCAGTGCTAAGAAAAATGGATAATCCACTAAAGGCTTTCTAACACTCTCCAAAATTCTTACTAGTATTTCTTCTAGTGAATGTTTCAAACAAAAAAATCCAATATGGAACAAATAAAATAATTTTTCAACAGACTTTTTGAGCATTCAGGATGCCTGTAAATTTTAGATATTAGCAATAAGAAGCAAGAATTGAAGCTTGGATAAATCTATAGACTACTAAAGATGAAGTTGAAACAAAAAAAACTTGAGGTATGGGGTGTGTGCCTATAAATACTTGTACACATTTTGTAATATTTGCAGAATTTTGGTTCCTAGCAGCATTTAGAAAAATTCCATTGAACAGTTTATTCAAAGTTTCTTCTAGCATGTATGATTTTTTGTTGTATGCTGGTTTTTTCCTTTTCCTTTTTGTTTTGGAAAATTCCATCTATGTTACTAATAAATGAATTTATTAGAAAAGAAATTATACATAAGCCAACATATGTGTGTGTGAGCTCCTTGCCTACTGTAAGCAGGAAACTTAGGATATCTGTATGTTGTCCCCTTGCCTGATGTAAGCAAGAGGGCTAGCATATCTATGTTGACTAGATTTGAAGACTATCTATACCTCTAAAAATTACCGATAATGGCTATTTAATTTGTCATTTATTTTATTCCACAATTTCTAACTTAGCAAACAATTTATACATATCTCTTTCACTTCCTAGTAGGTTATATAAACAATGTTGATTTTTCGAATTTTTTCTTCTCTGATCCATCGTAAAATTGTATAGAATTCTTTCGGTAATAATAACATTTAAATGAACTTTGTCAACACGTTTCGAATTATTAATAAGGCCATTTAACTCATTAATCAAATCACCGATCCCGATATGGCCCATTTAGTTGGGATTTTCTTAAACTCTACTTTCTTTAATTTTGAAGGTGAGTTCCATGAGCAAACATGTGGTGTTGCCATGGTTTATCTCCTTTCCCCGACTGTTGCTAATTTTTTTATGGAGGAATTTGAATCCAAGGCTCTTTCCTCAGCCCTTTACCAGCAAAAGCTTTGGAAAAGGTTTGTTGATGATACTTGTGTTGTCTCGCCCCGTGGTAAAGAAGATTTAGATTGTTTCTTCCTTCATCTTAATAGTCAATCTTGCTCCATAAAATTCACCATGGATTATGAGATGGATGGTAGCCTTCCTTTCCTTGACATTATTATCTATAGAAATGATGACGGTTATTTCTCCCATCAAGTTTTTTGAAAGAAAACTCATACTGAGCAATATCTCCATGTTAGTTCTCCTCATTTCCCAACTCAAAAATTAGGCGTCCTCAATACCTTAGCCACCAGGGTGTTGAGAATCTCTGATGAGCCTCACCTTGAGGGGGAAAATACCCATCTCCTTAATATCTTTTGTAAAAATGGCTATAGTAACTCGCAAGGCCTTAAGGATTTTCTTTAAGCAGAAAGAGGTCCTTTAGCTAAAAATAAAAATATTAATGAACCTAATCATTGGTCATGCATTGTACGAATTCCTTTAATTCAGGGAACCACTAATAAGATTGCTAGGATCCTTAAGAAGCATAATTTTTCCTCTTCCTTCAATCCCCTTAGCACAATTCGTAGCTCTCTTAAATCGGTTAAAGATCTGGTAAACCCTAGGGATGGGAAAGGTGTGTATATTATTCCTTGTTCTTGTGGGACACCTTACATTGGTGAAACCGGTCGGTCTATAAAACAAAGGATTTATGAACATGATGTTAAGACTAAACATGGAAGATCCCTCACCTTCGCTCTAGCTGAGAATGCATAAAAGACTAACCACCATATATGCATCGAAGAGGCGAGGGTCATAGCTAGGATTGACCATTTCCATCATCGTAAGTTAAGAGTGGCCTTAGAAATTGAATAAACACCCATAAATATCAATAGAGATGACGACTGGAATATAAGCAAGTGTTGGATCCCTACCCTATATTCTTAGTGGTCTAGTGGTTTCCTTGTTATTTTTTTTGAAGATATATATATATATATATATATATTTATAAGAAATGAAACTAATATAAATAATTAAATAAATATAATATAATATAATAGGTAATAAATAATTAAATAATAATATAAATAATAATAACAATGATAATAATAATAATAATAATAATAATTAATAAAACTAAATTAAATAAAAAGATCTCTATATTTTATTAAATAATTAAATAATTTACTAATTAAATAAAACTATCCGTTATTAATCTACTTGAATTTTTAACGCGAAACTAGTCATTATCCTAACAGTTAGTTTAGCCATTTCTGCATCTATTTAAAATCAGTGTCCAGATCTAATCTCGCAATAATTCTATACAATGTTGATTTTATTGTCTAGAGTAGCATATTCTATAGTTCAAGTGGTTTGGGGATGTGTAATGTTATGTGTAGGAAGAAAATAAAAAAATAAAATTAAAATAGATCCATTTCGACATTTAAAATGTCTAATCTATCAAGTGTCAAGAGTGATGGAAAAACTAAAGCTGCAAACTTTCACTTCTTTCCCTTTCAAACAAAAATGAAGTTTTTAGTGAAATCAATTTGATGTATTCATATCTCTAATCTCTATGCCTTTGATGGTTTGTTCACTAGTGTCTAAATAAAATTATTGGTTCTTCCAAAGATGGAAAATTATGATTTTCTTAAAGCCTATACACTAAGAAATTCATTGGGTTCACCCGAATGATGGAAAACTACAGAGAAACCAATGATGGAAAAACATAAAGCTAACACAAGTGATAATTGGGATTGATATTCAACACGTATCCTTTTTAACCTTAGATTGATGAAGCAGGAACTACAATTTTCAATATTTTTTTAGGTTGTAAAGCATCTAAGCTCTCAATTTTTAATGGATCCATTTTATCAATAAGGAATCAGGATCTTAATGTGCTGACATTCAAAGAAAAATTGTTGTTTTTAATGGGAATTTTTGAAAACTTTTCTGGTGGATTTTCTGATCTAATTTGCTTAGAATATGGTAGGAATTCATTGAAATAAAAATCTTGATGGGTAATTGATGGGTAAACACTGCATAATATAAGTGCCCTAGGGTTTTTTTAGGGAGTTGAATCGATATATGTAGTCAAAAAACAATTTTAAATAGCACAAATCAAGATTTCCCCTTAATTTTTTCCGCTGGATTCAGACCAAAAAATCCATGGAAACTCCAAAAAATCTCATTAAAGATAAATCCTTTGTTTAGTTATTTCTTTGATAAATTTAAAAAATTACATATGCCCTTTTTTTACTTTATTTTTCTAAATTGTCTCATATGGAACATTTCAAAGCTGAAAAGAAAACATGAAAGAAGTTACTCTAAAATCAACCCCAGATAAATATGATGCCAAAGGTCATTTTTTCAATAAACATGTGGGTTCAATAATAATGCGTCACAATCAACTTATTCTTGTGGCATGGTAGGTCAAGATAGAGAAGATGAGATACCATTTAGAGCAGAAGCCGATGAGTAAAATGGAAGGAGCCCATAAGTGTGCAACCGAATGGTGAGAAGCAGCCAAAGCACAACATGCAGAGCAGATCCTAAAAAGTGTCGAGCATACAGAGATTGTAGTGTCCCTTTCAATATCTTAACATGTGGGTGCAATTATCGAGCACGCGGAGATTGAAATGTCCCTTTTAATATCTCAACATGTGTGTGCAATTTATGAATGAAAATATGAGCTATGAGCTAATTGAGTACCCAAACAAGAAAATAACTTCGTCCAAAAATTTCCAGTAAAAATGGGATCTTTGTCGCTCACAATAACCCTTGGGTTTCCATGTAGCTTTTGAATTATGTCCATAAATGTAGTAGCAACTGCACTTGCTTTAAATGGATGAGATAATGCACAAAAGTGTGCATACTTGGTAAGTCTCAACTACCACCATGATGACACTCTTTCCTTCGGACTTAGGTAAACCTGTGATAAAATCCATTGAAATCTCCTCCCAACGTTGACTTGGAATGGATAAAGGTTGTAGAAGACCCGGGGTCTTAATTGTCTCAACTTTATTATGCCAGCAAACCAAACATTCGCTAACAAACTTTTGAATATCGCATTTAACGTCATCCTGCATTATTTCACCCTATATGTTTAAAATCTTGAGTGTCTCAAAGGAGATCTGGGGCCCAAAAGAATCTTTTTTGTTTTAGTTAGAATTATTACAAAGATATAAGTGATCTTTGTACCATAAGGAATCATTTTTCCAACTAAATGTATCAGATGTACTAGGATCTTGCTACAACTTTTGAATGAGTGTCCACACTTCTTCATCCTTCTTCCATTCATCTCTTGCTTCGGTTATCCAATCTGGTTGGACAATAGAAATGGCATAAAGAAATGCTTCCACCTATTCATTCTTTCTTCAGAGTGCATCTGCAACAACATTTAGCTTCCCTTTTTTGTATATTATTTCAAATTCATAACTCAACATCTTTGTGACCCATTTTTGTTGCTCTTCTAAAGATATTCTTTGTTCCAAAAGGTGCTTAAGACTATCATGATCAGATTTTACCTTGAAGTGTCTTCCCATTAGGTAAATTCTCCATTTCTTTAGTGCATGCAATATTGCTAACATTTCGTTCTCATAAATAGGTTTTCGTAAATACTTTCCTTTGATTGGACGACTTTCAAAAGCAATGGGTCTTCCTTCTTGCATTAAAACAACACCCATTCCATTTCCTAAGGCATCACATTCCACAATAAAGGTTTTTGTGAAGCCTGGCATAACTAAGACTGGTGTTAGGCACATTTCCTCTTTAAGATGTTCAAAGGCCTTAGTTGCTTTAGGAGTCCATTAAAATGTGTCTTTCTTCAATAATGTTGTTAGAGTTGCTACTATTATCCCATAATTCTTAACAAAATTTTGATAATATCCTATTAACCAGAGAAATCCTTGAAAATTCTTTATGGTTGTGGGGACTTTCCATTCCTTAATGGATTTAATTTTGTTAGGGTCTACCTTGACACCCTCGTGAGATACAATATGACCCAGATATTCCACCTCTTGTACTCCAAAGAAACATTTGGATGTTTTTTCATATAATTGTTTCTCCTAAAATAGTTTGAGCACCCTGTCAACATGTTAAACATGATCCTTCCAAAACCTGTTGTAGATTATTATATCATCAAAAAATACTAGGACAAATTTTCTAAGGAAGGGTTTGAAAATGGAATTCATCAACCCTTCAAATGTAGAAGGTGCATTGGTAACGCTAATTTGACGATACCTTGAATGAAGATCCAACTTGGTAAAATAAATTGCTCCATGTAATTCATCCAATAATTCATCGATCACAGGAATGGGAAATTTATTTTTAATGGTGAGCTTATTGAGCTCCCTATAATCCAGACACATGTGCCATGATCCATCCTTATTTTGTACCAATACTACAGGAGCGGGGAAAGAACTTTGACTAGGTTGAATTATACCCATCTCTAACATTTCTGCAATCATACGTTCAATTCCATTCTTTTGGACATAAGGATATCTATAAGGCCTGATGTTTGGAGGAAGACTTCCTAGAATCAAATGAATAGCATGATCATTATCACGAATAGATGGGAGTCCTTTGGGAGTTTCAAAAACCTTTGAATGATTGTCCAAGACTTTTTGGAGATCTGCAGAAATAGATGATTTTGATGTTGGAACTTCTAGTGATCATAATTGTGAAATTATGCCTCGTTTTTCTTTCTTTAGAAGATTTTTCATGACATTAGAGCTTATTATCTTTTCGAGCTTCCCTAAAATGCCCCGTAATTCAACTTGCTTTCCTTCTGGAAAAAAATTCAAGAAAAGTTCTTGAAAACTAAAAGCTACCGTCCCTAAAGATTGTAACCATTGTACTCCTAGTACAACATCAGCACCTCCCATAGGAATGGAAAGCACTACACTATTCAATACATATTCCCCCATGGTTAGCTTGATATTATGGCATTTTCTAAAGCAATTTATAGTTCCTCCATTTGAAACCATCAGTTAACATTCTGGTGCTGGGTATAGGAAACAATTCAATTCCTTGGCTACCTTATAATGAATAAAATTATGGGTACTACTTGAATCAATCAACTGTATCACATTTTTTTTTTTTGATATGTCCTTCTATATTGAGAGTTTGAGGAGTGGTACCTGCATGTCGCATTACACGATATGGTCGATCATTTTTCCTTTCTGTTGGTTTCGTGTAGTTCTTCTTTATTCTTTCTTCCTTCTTCGTAACATATGTAAAATAATTTTTCTCAACACACTTATGACCTTTTAGTTTATTTTTCTATCGTTAAATCGTAGTTGTAAGTTTTTGCTTTTTTTCTTCCACTATAAATAACCTTGTGTTGTATCTAGGAGTAGCAACACTTCCCTCTTTATAGAAGTGAGTGGTAGGCTTCCTTGTCACCATAATTTTACATTAAATTTTTCTTTCCAACCTGAATGCCTTCTCCAATGAATCAGGTTCCAAAATGTGAACTTCATGTTGGATGTTATCCTTTAAAGTACTTATGAAAAGGACCTAACTTCCACAGATCATATCTATGAAAATTTTGTGAACCAAGCTCTGAATTTTGCGAATATGTTCCTCAAGGTTTCAGCTTCACTCTCCAAACATTTTAGCTTCTGAATCTTCGTAGAAAAAATGTTATAGAAAAAAAACTGCGATGACTTGTTTAGGTTAAATTCAGGAGCCTGCAAAAAGCCCTAACTTTCATAGATAATATCTCCGTAAATATTACGATCCAAGCTCTAAAATTTTGTGATGAAGTTCCTTATGGATTTGGCTTTGCACTCTAAAAATTTCAGCTTCTGAACCTTCGTAGAAAAAAAACTATAGCGAAACTGCCACGATGACTAGTTTGGAGCAGTGAAAACCCTGGAATCCAAAGCTCTGATATCCAATGTTGTGAAACTAGCTCCAAAAAGAGAAGAAAAGAGATATCAACGCCTTATAAATAAGCCACTTCGAGGGGGAAACCTCCAATACATTTCATGAATGAACAATTCTTGGATGATTAAAATTACAAAACCTCCTTTCTATATATAGGAGTCTATGGGGCCACAATGTAATCCTAACCGACCTATCGATAATAATTTAAGGGCACAATAATAACAATATGGGTGTTATAAGGGTACATTAATAACAATAAGGGGGTTACACTAACAACAATAAGGGACTATATTAGTAATATAGGGACCTAAGAGGGCAAATGTCATCAACACAATAAAAAAGTTGACAAAGAAGCAAGGTAAGTTGATTAAAAAAGAAGGCCTATTGTCCTAATTAGACAAATATATATATATATATATATATATATAGTGTTATTATACCCTTATTATCTTAAGAAAAAATGTGATAGATATGTCACATTATAATCATCATAAAAGTAATTACGCACTGCGATTACTAGCCTATCACTAAAAAAGTCCAAATATAAAGTTTAACCAAGATAAAATTGACCACAAGATACTATTATATATACATAATTTAATAGTTAATAGTTAAAAGATTTCTCTAATGAACAATCTGTCGAGATTTTCTCAAATGTGGGTTTTTCGTAAAGTAAACTCTTGTGTTTCTTTCTTGGTTGTCCCTATATTATTATACTGCAATTTTTTTTAAGATGAATTTGATTGCAAGAAAAGATTAATGTAAGAAATTATAAGAAGTAATTTCGAGTAAGAATATTCTGTGAAAAATTGACACTTTTGATCCTATAAATGTACTCATTATTAGATATTGTTGGAACAACACAAGACCTATCTTTGAGGAAATTTTTCTAGCAAGCCTCAGTGCGTTATCATGGCCATGCTCCTTCAAGGATGAATTGAACAATTTAAGCACATGTATTGAAAATGATTTTCAAAATCAATTATAAGTGTAAGAGTTAATGATGAAGTATTTTAAGATAATACATAAAACCTAGACAAATAGAAAACCTAGCATCACCATGGATCATTCATAAATTGCACTCGGTGTGATTATGATTTTCTTCAAAGTATTTCTAAAAAATTCAACTATAATATCCATGAAGACTTGTCCAAGTGTTATCAGGGTAAATTCCTGATACCCTTATCTAGGACCTTTTACTTCGATTGATGTGTTATAATTGCATTTAATTAAAGAATTAATGAATATCAATGAACAGCTGCATGGTGTAAAGAACAGGAACATAACAAACATGAGCAACATAAGACATTGATAATAGAGTTCATCTAGGAGGGACTACGTCTCCAGGCCTCGGTGTCAAGATGGTGTAGTTCGCTACATTAAGTGATGTAAGGAGTGAAGATGTACATGGATGGTGTTTTCTCTATCATGAAAGGAAAATTCTCTCATGCAAGAGTGGCTGGACCTCTGCGTGAGATGTTCCACTATAGGAAATTTCATTCACAAAAAAGAATCCTATCGGTATGATAATAATTCACACATAATGAATATGAGTATCCCGCCCACATGGCAACAAAGGGATCTCAATCAAACACACATGTGAAAATGATTATCTTGCCAACATTGCAGCAAAAAGAGATCAACCATAATACAAATCCATGACAGAAAATACATATCACATCAAGAACAAAACAATATCCCACACCAAACATCAACAGGTATCTTTACAGAACAATGCATCTCAAAGAAAAAGAAGTACATGAAATCAACACATCATATACCTCACACTAAAGATGACTGAAGAATCGGTTGCTCCACTGTTGGATCTGAAATCACCATCATAATCATGGCATCAAAAGGTGTGAATAGACTTCTCACTTACTGAATGCTGATACCCTGCATCGCCCCTTTGAAAAGTGGTAAAAAAACATAAAGCTCGGATGGAAAATATGAATACACAATCATATTCGTTCCATTGAATAGTGCAAAAACGACTGACAAATTTCTGAATTATGGAAAAGTGAAAATTTGGGCCTTGGGGAATATTTTAGATTCCCCTTGGATTCCTCAAATATGTCACTCCACTGGGAATATTCAACACAAAACATGAATCTGAACTCACCATTGAGATCCTTGCAAAATTTCGAGAACAATGAGTATAAAGTTGATCTTATTCTGAATGCGATGAATTTTGACCCCCAAGGAATATGAACGATTCCCTCAAGATTATCAAACATTCTCCTCCACAAGGATTCTACAAAACCACTACTCAATAGTCAAATCTTGGCACACCATCTTGTTCCCTATGAAATTCTGGTTAAAATGCATATAAATTTTAATACATTCTGAAAATTTTTCCTCCCTAAGATCAAAATATTCTCTTGGCATCAAACTTGAATATGTCTCAAACTACGTGCACAATTCCTCTAGTCTCTTCCTCAAACTGCATTTCTAGATCTATTAGCCGCACTTGTGAAAGCTTGATTTTAAGTAAATTTTCATCGAATGAAGTTTACAAGTGATCCCGTTGGGTGTGTTGGTAAAATCCCATGAATTGTGGAGAGAGGGTCAGGCGGTCAAATGTCACCCCCTCCAAAGTGTGATTGACACTTTTTTATAACAAACCCAACAAATGAATTTTTAAATGGACCCACCTTGGGTGGCCTGCCCAACAGTCCCCGCTCATTGGTGGCATTAAATAGCATATGGTTTTAATATGTTTTAAAATAAAACATATATATGGTATGTTACATTTACTATATTTAATAGATATAACCACCTTTACCATCAGTTCATTTTCATGGTTTGATTTTAATGGCTATATGCTATATGTAATAAGAATTTTTTCCATGGTTATTATTTTAACCAATTTAAATATATATTTTGATTTTGCTTGTTTTAATAACTATTTTAATATATAGTTATTATTTTTTTAATGTTTTGATTTAAATAAGTTTTTTTTTTTAATGTAGGATGAGGACCAATGCAAGAGTGTGATGTGTCAGGGTCTGGTAGGCTGCTATGTGGGTCCCACGTGCTCACTGGGATGTCATGTGGCATGTTGTGGGTCCCACATCCCCTACTTTCAACAAAACTTCAAACTTCCCTAACTTCCTCATACAAGCTCATATTTACATGTCGTTCACATCGTTTTGATCAGGGTGATGAGCTCTTCAATATGAAGCTAATTTTTCCACCTTGATGTGACTTTAAATTTTGAGCCTTTTTCCAAGCCACTGGTGTCTGAAGATCCACTTGGATCAAAATTAGGGGGGGGGGGGGATTTTCGTTATGTATGGTGAAAATTTTAAGGGTTTTTGTAGAGTCTATAATACCTCCCCTCATAAAAATCCCCTTTCAACACTATCTCCCCCTGTCTCCCTCATCCCATGTCCTCTCCCTCCCTCTATCTCTCCCCTCCTATCCTTATCTCCCCTACATCCATCTCTCCTCTCTCCCTTACACTCTCTTAGTATATTCTCAAATCTCTCTCTCTCTCTCTCTCTCTAGATTTCAAATCTCTATCTCTCTCTATCTCTCTTTATCCAAATCTCCCCTCTCTATCTCCTTCGCACTTTGTCTCTCTATTATCCACCTACTCAATAAATTTCTACTTCCCTCCCCTGTTATATGTCTCTCTCCCTATCTCTCTCTCTCTTCTCCCCTCTTTCTCTCCCTCTTTAAATCACCTCTACATTTGTAGCTATCTCTCTCCTCTCCTTATTTATGTCATGCACACTATCTCCACTCTCCATCACTCTCTCTCTTTCTATCTCCAACTTTCTCTCCCTTTCTCTTTCCCATCCAATTCTATTTATATCTTCCTCCTTATTTCCTTCTCCATATCCCTCTTCATCCTTCTCTCTCTCATTTTCTCACCTCATCCTCACCCCTTCCTATATTCTCGGTCATAGAGAGAGAGAGAGAGAGAGAGAGAGAGAGAGAAAGTTATATATGTATATAGAGAGAGAAAGTTAGAGAGAGAGAGAGAGAGAAAGTATGTAATGCGATCATGCAAGCCTAGGGTAAAATTGGTTACCAACACAACATCTTGTGTACTAGAAATTTTGTGGTGGTAATTGTAACACAAAATGTGGGTATTTGGAGTCATTAACATTAAAAACAAGAAATGTATAAAACTGAGAAACTAAAATCATATAGAAAGAAACACAAGAGATTTACATGGTAAAACCTTGACAATGTGTCAAGGAAACCTTCATGGAGCATGGGATTCAAAATATTATTAATAAAATATGATTCTCCATGTTACAAGCCTCTTGGGAAATCATTAATAAATATGGGCTACTTCATTACATAATTTTCTTTATTTATAAAACTTAATGACAGTAAGAAATATATTTACCCAGATAACTAATTTTTGTCATTTTTTTAGAAATCTTCAGCTTGACAACAATTTTCCTAATCCCTTTCCAATACCAATTTGTCATCTCTTCTGCAAGGCAAGAGAAGCCAAACACCATCATAGATTCTCTACTAAAACTCGATTTCTGAATATGTTGACACAATTCTCTTGTGTATGGACGTTCTTGCGAGATACTTTGTCGCCATCGATCACATGTCTCACAAAATAGTACATTACATAAATGTGCTTGGTCTAAATGTGATAAGATGGATCTGTAGCCACATAGATGTCAAAGAACACATTCACTTTCTCGTTCGTTCTTCCAATCTCGTCAAGTAGACCTTTCAACCATATTTACTATTTAAAATCATATGAAGTAGCTATATACTTTGCTTCTATAGTGGGCAAAGAAACAATTTCTTGAACCTTTGACATCCAACTAATTAATCCACCGGCAAGAGTAAATACATATGTTGTACTACATATTATCTTGTCCAAATCACTTGCATAATCATCATCCACATATGTGCAGACTGAACCTTCACTATCATTAAACATGATACAATGGTTGCTTGTGCCTCTCAAATACCAAAGCACCCATTTCACTGCTTACCAATGTTGTTCTCTTGGATTTTCCATGAACTTGCTCACCACTCCAATTTCATGCGAAATGTCAGATCTCATAGATACCATCACATGCACTAAGTTTCCTACCACATTTTCATATTGTAAACATGACATATAATTCTTATCTTCATTAGTTCTAGGATTCAAAACTGAAGAAAGCTTAAAATGGGAAGCTAATGGAACATTAATAGGTTTCACATTGTTCATATTGAACTTTTGAAGTTTCTTCTCCACATATTTTTCTTGTGATAACCACAACTTACCTTTTTTCCTTTCTCAGATGTCCTAGAGAGTTGAAACTTTAACCTATTGATCTCTTCAATGTTTTGTCATGCAATAAGCATATCGTCAACATACATGACCAATATAATGAATATTATATTTAAACTCTTAAAGTATACACAATGATCATACTCATTTATACTAAAGTTCTGTCTCATCATCAAGGAGAAAAATTTCTTGTACCACTACCTGAGAGACTACCTCAGGCCATATAATGATTTTCTAAGCTTGCATACTAATATTTTGTTGTGACCTTGTACAAAAACTTCTGATTGTTGCATATAAATATCTTCATCCAAATCAGCATGAGGAAAATTCTTTTAACATCTAACTATTCTAACTCAGGGTCAACTAATGCAGTTAATTCTAACACAATAGAACTAGAAACAGGTTTTATGGCTCGTGAAAAAATCTCATGAAAATCAATAACTTCAACCTGAGAATACCCTTTTGAAACTAACCTCCCCTTATACATTTCTATACTTCCATCTAAATTTCATTTCATTGGAGACCCATTTTCATCCAACAACACTTGTCCCTTCAAGAAGTTCTACAAGATCCCAAGTTTTGTTCTTGGCTCTGGAATCCATTTCTTTGTCCATAACCTTTTTTCATTTTTCTCTATCTACATCATTCACTAATTCGCGATATTAAGAAGGTTCCCCATATTTATAAATCAATGCAATAGATGAAGAAAAATCATTATACCTTTTGGGTGGTATAC
Source organism: Pinus albicaulis (assembly GCA_034641835.2). Classification (NCBI taxonomy): domain Eukaryota; kingdom Viridiplantae; phylum Streptophyta; class Pinopsida; order Pinales; family Pinaceae; genus Pinus; species Pinus albicaulis. The sequence goes on along the minus strand of CM076580.1, from coordinate 1,334,355,640 downwards.
TTTCCTTTGTGGACCTTCTTAGAGTGACTGGTTGCTGAAATGGTTCTAGAACTTCTACAATTTTATTTTCCTCTTCTTTGCCCTTTTCTTTATAAGTCTCTCCTTCCTTTCGACTTTTTGGAAAAGGTTTAGCTTACAATATAATTTGTTCATTAGGTGATGCATTTTCTTATTCATATTTTACAACATCTTATTTTATAAGCGAATATTCAACAAATGTTATATCTCTACTAATGAGTATCTTATCTGAAGAAGGATCCCACGACCTGTAGTTTTTCAGTTCATAATCATACCCAAAAAGGACATAGCATTTTTCTTTTGGATCTAACATTGAACATTGACTCTCTAGAATAATAGAATAGAAACCACAACAAAAAATACTTAAATGTTAATAATCACAATACTAACCCGTCCAAACCTCTTGAGAAATTTTATAATTAATGGAAAATGAAGGTGATCTGTTTACTAAATAACAAGGACTATATATTGCTTCTTCCAAGAAATCCTTTTGAAGTTTAGCACTGTTGATCATGCTTCTATCTCTTTCCATAAGAGTATTATTCATAGGTTCAACAAGACCATTTTGTTGAGGACTATAAACAAAAGTTTTATGTCTAAAAATCCCTTCATCCTTAGAGTATTGTTCAAATTCTATGGAAGTAAATTAACAACCATTTTCAGTTCTTAAACATTTAATTGGTTTTCCTATTTTCATTTCCACCATATCTTTAAATTGTTTAAAAACATTAAATACATAAGGGTAAACCCATGAAGCGGGGTTACAACTTTGTGAGAATCGGAGGCGTAAATTTTTTTTCTCAATAATTCGGCTGAACTTTCATAAAAGTTCAACCAAACTATTCCAAAGTTTGGCCAAACTTTGGAAATTAGTTCAGCCACAATCACTCTTCGGTTTACATTGACGGCATACTTATGGCATGGGAAAACAGAGTTTTGGTCAGAGATGGGAAAATCGGCAACAACAGTTTGGCCGAAATTTTAAAATAGTTCGGCTAAACTTGTATTTTATAAATATATCTGCTCGCAAACTTTTATAGGTTTCTTATTCACATATGTATCGTGTGTTTGTCTACCTAGGTGTTGTTGTTGCTCTGTTGCATTCTGTGACAAGGTGATTTTTTTTTATTTGCATCTGCGCCACGATGACAAGGTAATTTTTTTTTATTTGCAGTTGTGCCATGATGACAAGGTGATTTTTGTTGATTTGCAATTGATTTTGTAGTTACAGTTACTCGTTTTTTTTGTAATTTTGTTTTGGTGATTGTTTTTGTTAGAATTTAATTTAATTCTTTTTGTTCACAGGGAATTTAGTCTATGTCTTCCATGACATCTTCAGGGATCTCCTGGATTCATCCTTGTTGCAGCTTTGCTGTGAATTTCTGCGAATTTCCAGGCATGAAATCCTCTGAAATCCTGTCATTGAAATCCTATGTTAAACATTATTTTTTTTCAGGAAGAAAACCACTAGTATATATAATGTTCCAGTTTCAATTCATTGTGTAAAATCCTTACGAAACTCACTTGAATAAAAATTTCCAAGTATACCATACCTTCCTTACAAAATTTTCAATCCATGTCACAAAAATTTACATTGGTTTACATCCTAAGTTTCTATATTTCCACAGTAGATATGTTGTTACAATTCCAAAACCATTAACCAGTCTAAAATCATTACAGTCTCTTGCAATAGTTTTGCAGCGAAGATATAGTATCAAAAATGGACTGGTCACACTAGTTGTTAAATAAGATTATATAGGGGACAATAACAATTAATGACTAGAGTGAAACTCTTATCTAAATTGAAACTAACTATGCCATTGGATTCACTGTTATGACACCCAACAAGTGATTGGAATTATTTTTTCCAACATATTAGAAAAAAAAAGAAAAAAATTAATTTATGTGATTAAAAACACAAGAAAAACCATGAACGTGGGCCAATAACCCACAAAATCACATAGTATTTGGGGCATTAGCAGTTGTATGGACCCATATGCTCACCTGGGATTTGAGCCATCAACCCTATAGATACAAAAAACCTACAATAGGTCTGTGTCAGAAGCATAAATTTGAATGAGAACATGATAAGCACAATTCCATAATCTCCATTCTCCACTATCAAACTTGCTCATGAATCATTTCATCATATTCTAACTCCTCTACCCACTTAAATCTATAGGAAGTCCACTAGGAACCCTAGAAAAAAACATTCCAAAATATTAAACAAATACATGCAAATTAATGATTGAATCCACATATTCGTAATTTTGTTTTTAAAAATCCTAGGCATCTGATCACAACAATAGCAACTATCTACATATACGTTTGGAAACCAAGTGAAACTCCTTTGTAAGAATTTCATATGGTTCTTGATATAAATATACGAGAAAGAAGACCACCCACTCTAAAAGGTTGAGAAATCAATGGAAAATAAGAGAACAGGGAATTGGAAAATGATGACAGAGATCATGATCCATGGTTCATCAACAAGATCATGTGATCTTCATGAGTTAATCATCCCTAGAAAATATAGAGTGGGTTTCATGATCTCTGATTGTTTTGCACAGAATAAATATTTCACCTTTTCATGATCCTTTCATGAATTTAAGCCTCGCAAAAAAGATAATATTTCTTATCATATCAGAACTTCCTTCAAAAAAGATAATATTTCTTATCATATTATAATTTAAGCCTCTACAAAAAAATAATATTTCTTATCATAATATTTCTTTAACTTCCTTCATGATATCTATGGTTGATCACCTTCGTTCAATATTGGGTAAAACGTCATGGTATTACCTTAATTTCTATTCTAATTCCCTTTCCTAACTTTGATTTTCCTTTTGAACTTGGAGATAAACCCAATCATTAAGTATGATAATCATCCCTTCTAGGGAACTTAGTATGGGTTGCTTAGTGGTTTCCAACCCTTATGATGATGTGAGGTGGTGTTTCAAACATGGGAGTAACTTTTGTTTGCATGCGATGCTCATGGCCCATGGTTTCTTTTGTGGGTTATAGATGGTTTAGTTTTACCGCCTAAGATAAAATTTCTAAAAAAAATTCCTTTATTCCTTAAAGTCAAAATAGATCTATACTAAGGGTTAACATTTATACGTATTTCTACCATACAAATTCTAACGATAATTAATCACATATGTGTTAAATTAGAATATGAAATAAGCCCTTTTTACACTTGGATTGGCAATTAGGTACATAGATGCGTGGGTTTTGGAATGTGGCTCACGTTAAAAGTAATCGAGAATGGATTTAGTGGAAACCTTTTATAAGATCAGGACTCAAACAATAAGAGAGAGAAAAAAACTTTTATATTCAATGCAAAACACATTAATTAACATATAATTGTGATATTTTCCCTTCTTCCCAACTTATTCCACCCTTTTATAAAAAACCCTTTTAATGAAGAAGATGTATCCATATTGATCCAATGATATGTGTTCACCCACAACTATTCCATTTTGGACTTATATATCTCAAAACTGTGCTCATTGAATTTATGCATCTATATCTTTAAACTGCTTTAAACTATTTTATCACCATGGGAATCATTTCGATATATCTCCCATTTTAATGGGTTCTATCACATTTCGATAAAAATGCATTAGCCATAAAAGTTTCCCATTGAAACAAAAATTAATTCGATACAAAACATAGGTTTTAACCTTATATAGTTAATTGTTTGAAATAGATTCTTAATAAAATGAAAAATATTCAATGTAAAACACATGCACATGAACATATAATTGTGATATTTTCCCTTCTTTCCAACTTAGTCCATCCTTCTATAAAAATCCCCTTTAATGAAGCAGATATATCCATATTGATCCACTAATATTTGTTCACCAACAACTATTCCATTTTGGACTTATATATCTGAAAACTATGCTCATTGAATTTATGCATCTGTATCTTTAAAATACTGAACTATTTTATTACACAATAGGAATCATTTTGATATATCTCTCATTTTAATGGGGTCTATCACATTTTGAGAAAAACACATTCGCCATAAAAGTTTCCCATTGAAACTGAAAGTGATTTGATACAAAACATAGGTTTTAACCGTATATAGTTAATTGTTTCAAATAGATTCTTAATCAAATGAAAAATATTGAATTTAAAGCACATGCATTAACATATAATTGTGATATTTTCCCTTCTTTCTAACTTAGTGCACATCCTTCTAGAAAAATCCATTTTAATGAAGCATCACGAACGACTATTCCATTTTGGAATTTTATATCTCTAAACTATGCTCATTGAATTTACGCATCTATATCTTTAAAATACTTGAAACTATTTTAATACACCATAGGAATCATTTCGATATATCTCCCATTTTAAAGGGGTCTATCACATTTCGAGAAAAACACAAATTAGCCATAAAACTTTCCCATTGAAACCATAAGTAATTTGATACAAAACATAGGTTTTAACCTTATACAGTTAATTGTTTCAAATATATTCTTAATAAAATGAAAAATATTCAATGTAAAACACATGCACATTAACATATAATTGTGATATTTTCCCTTCTTTCCAACTAAGTCCATCCTTTTAGAAAAAATCCTTTTAATGAAGCAGATATATCCATAGTGATCCACTGATATTTGTTCACCAACAAATATTCCATTTTGGACTTATGTATTTGAAAGCTATGCTCATTGAATTTATGCATCTATATCTTTAAAAAACTCAACTATTTTATTACATCGTAGGAATCATTTCGATATATCTCCCATTTTAATGGGGTCTATCACATTTTGAGAAAAACACATTAGCCATAAAAGTTTCCCATTGATACCAAAATTTATTTGATACAAAGGTTTTAACCAAATATATAGTTAATTGTTTCAAATAGATTCTTAATAAAATTAAAAGTATTAAATGTAAAACACATGCACATTAACGTATAATTGTGATATTTTCCCTTCTTTTCAACTTAGTTGACGTCCTTCTAGAAGAATCCCTTTCAATGAAGCAGATATATCAATATTGATCCACTGATATTTGTTCACCAACAACTATTCCATTTTGGACTTATATGTCTCAAAACTATGCTCATTGAATTTATGCATCTATATCTTTAAACTACTTGAAACTATTTTATTACACCATAGGAATCATTTCGATATATCTCCCATTTTAATGGGGTCTATCACATTTTGAGAAAAACACATTAGCCATAAAAGTTTCACATTGAAACAAAAAGTAATTTGATACAAAACATAGGTTTTAAACTTATATAGTTAATTGTTTGAAATAGATTCTTAATAAAATGAAAAATATTCAATGTAAAACACATTCACATTAACATATAATTGTGATATTTTCCCTTATTTCCAACTTATTCCATCCTTCTAGAGAAATCCATTTTAATGAAGCATATATCCATAGTGATCCATTGATATTTGTTCACCAACAACTATTCAATTTTGGACTTATATGTCGCAAAACTATGCTCATTGAGTTTATGCATCTATATCTTTAAAATACTTGAAAATATTTTATTACAACATAGGAAACATTTCGATATATCTCCCATTTTAATGGGGTCTATCGCATTTTGAGAAAAACACATTAGCCATAAAAGTTTCCCATTGAAACCAAAAGTGATTTGATACAAAACATAGCTTTTAACCAAGTATATAGTTAATTGTTTCAAATAGATTCTTAATAAAATGAAAAATATTCCCCTCCTTCAAAGCTTCTTGGTGCTATTTTTTCTTCAAACTACTTAAGTACCATTTATTTTGGCCTATGGTTTCTAGATAATGTGCATATACACATGGCTCATACATTATCCTTAGCTTGGAAAGAATCACTTGTTTTGGTAGATGGTTATATAGACCCCACATATACTTAAGGAGTATATTTGGGATCTTGGGAAATATATCCAATAATATGACCATATTTTTTAACTTAGTACACTCTTATACACCCTTATGTCTACGTAAAGTAGTGTGAGTGATTCCACGGGTCTTCTACACACTTCATAGGGTATAATTGGGACAAGTAGTGTTAACTTCTACATGTTCTATAGGAAATGTCTTTAAAGGGCTAGGTATCCTTTGGATCTCATCTTTTATGAAAGGTGACATATCCAGTAAATGACCCTACAGTTAATCTCTAGAATAGATCTAAATAGAATTTCTTCATATTAATATCCATAAACCACAACCACTTTAAGGAAAACTATGTACATGTGTCATTTCTCCCATAAATTCTTAGGCAAATTTTTTAAAGCATACATGTCATGCTGGCTTTATCCCATTAAATTTAAAGCATTTTTTTTGTAGGTGTGTAAAATAATTTTGCAAACCATGTAAATTTCATTCCTCCCACAAACTAAAGGATTTCTCTCACTAATTCAAGGCAAACTTTAAGGCCTAAAAATTGAACCTAAATTTGCTGAACTCTCATAGGATTTTGAAATTCCATAGGATTTTAGTCTGTATGTTGAGTGTTAACTTCTATAAGTTCTAAAGGTAGAGTCTGTAAGGGTCAGGTAGCCTTTGGATCTCATATTTTCTCAAATGTGACATATCCTGTAAATGCCCTTACAATCAATCTCTGGAATAGATCTAAATAGATTTTCTTCATTTTAATATCCATAAACCACTACCACTCGATCTCATCCTTTCTTAAGGAATGTTATTGAACTAGATGTGATTCAAGCCATAAATTTTAAGGCAAAATTTCATGCAAACCATGCATGAACCATGTATATGTGTCATAAATCTCCCTTAAACTGTAAGCAATGTAATATTTAATGCATTTCATTTCTAGATGTGAATTATACCATAAAATTTTAGTCAAACATTAAGATAAACCATGCACATGTCATTTATCTTACGCACATGTGTCATTTCTCCCATGCATTTGCAATAAATGTCAATTTAATATATTTTTATTGAATTTGTTTTTTTTCAGGGATAATAAAACCACTAAATATGGTTGAAAAATGGAAATTATGCATAGATGTTTCTTGCTATCCCAATCCATGGAAAATAGTGATTACATATGTGCTTTCAAATATTACGAATATCAAATTCATCCAAAGGAAAATTAATATACCGGGAAGAAAAACAAACAACGAGGCATATTATATTGCATTTGTAGAAGGCTTGGGAACAACTATGGAGTATGGATCAAATGGAATTGTAGTTTTTACCAATTCTATACTCGTGTGCAACCGAATGAATGGCGTGTACCAAGTTAAGAAGGTGAGGCTAAAAGAACTGCATGGAATAGCAAAAAATATTGTTAGCCAATTTCAATTTTTTAGTATAAGACATTGTACACATGTGAATAAGATGTCTACTGATCTATTTTGTGGGGCAATGCCAATTTAGGATTCATCTGTCAAAGATGAATGAATAGATTAATTATAATTATATGGGGAAATTCCTATGCAAGATTCATCTCTAAAAGATAAATTAGTTTTGAGACACTCTTCTTCAAAAATTCAAGATTCATCTCTCAAAGATGAATTAGTGTTGAGATGCTCTCCTTGAATATTTATTCATAGACATTGTAACATATCTTGGATATGTGTGTGTTTTGTACTTATAAATGCGTATTTTTTAATGACCATGTGTTTTTTCCAATTATATACCAAGTGTGCTCCCACCACGCCATGTAAAGCGCAACTTGGTGAACTTCACATTTGCAACAAGTGGTGAACTTCATATTTTTATAAAATTAAAATGCGAGGATTTCAACAAATTTTTGTTTAAATGGATTTTCACACTTCTTTTTTAATTACCATGTGTTTTTTTCAATTTTATACCAAGTGTGCTCCTACAATGTAATGCGCAATTTGGCGATCTTGACATTTTTATAAAAAAAAATTCTTAAATTGAGTTTCATACATCAATTATTGCTTTGAAAGTTGTGTTTTACATAATTTGTGTACACTAAATTACATTAATTTTCTGAAATTTATTTTGAATTTATTTTAAATGGTAATTTAAAAAATAATTGTAAATTTCCACTGTAGATATATATATCATGGAGGATGAACGAAGAGGATCAACAAAATCCCATGTCTCTACAAGAGAGGGGGATCAGGGATCGAGCGATGTTCATGGTATTTAAATATAATATTAAATATTCATATATATACATACATGTGTGTACATATGGAATTGATTTTTTATGAAATTTGTGAGTTAAATTAGTTGTTAATAAGTTTCATTTTTTATTTTTTAGGAGCTAAGAGGAGAAGGGTCTCTACTCCATCAATGGAGCATGCCCATGGCCATGGTTCACCTAGTCGTGGCATGGTTCACACAATTTAATCAATGAATATGTACATGTATTTATATGTATGAATTCATTTTTGAATTGATTATAAATTCATATCTTTTTATGAATCTTCTCTCTCATCTCGAGAGGTTGGTGGTGGTTCAAATCCCCTTAGAGGGTCATCAATAAGTGCTAGAAGGTTGCATGAAGGTGGTGATATTTATTCCCCTAGAGGCCAATCAATGGACGGTCCTGTTGGTTCTTAGCAGGGTCATTCTAGTTCTCAACAGTCTCAGGGTGGGCAAGATGCTAGCCAACCACATCAAGGTGGCCATCAATTTGAATATTTTTTTCATTTAATTTGTAAAAATTTGTCTACATGTTTTTCTTCTAATATAAAAAATTTTATATATTGATGCAGAGGCTAAAAATGCTCCAAATGTTGGTAAACAAAGACGTAGGGAACAACGTTTCATTCAGGAATAAGGTTTTCCACCCACCACGACTTATACGGCCAACATTTCTGATATACCTTGGGAAAGAAACATGCAGCAATGCTCCTTAGAAAGGTGTCAACATCTTCATGCAAAATTGCAGAGAGATTTCGTGGCTTTGAATCTACTTGATGAGAGTCGACAAAGCTTGGAAATAGTTAAATACTCTTTAGGCGAACTAGTATATGTTTACCAAAAGCTTGGTCCAACCACTGATAATTTTCTAGAAGTCATGAGAAAATGAAAGGAAACCATGATGGGTCCCAATAAATGGGAATTTTTTAAACAAAGAGTTACAACAAATATGGCCAAGTCTAAGTTTAATTTCAAAGAAGGGTCGAAAATAAAGATGTTGCAGGTGCAATATTTCAAGCACCCTGATATAGCTCACTATTTGTATGATAGAGACCTTGCGGCCTATGGAAGACTCCCATGGAATGATGAGGTTCCGCTTTATTTTGAAAAGTTGTTTTATGCAGAACTCTTTTTGTAAATGAAACCCAATTACAATGAACTTCCCTCTAAATGTTTTGGTCCTGGGAAAGGTAGATTATGTGACTGCAGGGGCGCTAGGCATGTTTTTGAGTTGCCTTTCCCTGACCTGCCATTAGTCAGTCGAGAATTTCATGTCGAAACATTGCGGTCAGAGATGGAAACCACTTCTCAAATTAGTTGAGAAGCAAGGGATGCCACCATCGAAAATTTTCACAGTGGATTTGTTGTGAAACCAGCTCCAAAAATAGAAGAAAAGAGATATCAATGCCTTAGAAATAAGCCACTTCGAGGGGGAAACCTCCAATACATTACATGAATGAACAATTATTGGAAGATACAAATTACAAAACCTCATTTCTATATATAGGAGTCCATGGGGCCATAATGTAATCCTAGTGGGGCTACAATGTAATCTTAGCTAACCTAAAAATAATAATTTAAGGGCACAATAATAACAATATGGGAGCTACAGGGGTACAATAATAACAATAAGGGGGTTACACTAACAACAATAAGGGACTATATTAGTAATATAGGGACCTAACATGACCCTCTCCTTCAAAAAAGTTTTGTCCTCAATGCTTAAGTAGCTATGAATGCTTCTACATAAAATTCCCATCCTCCCATGTAGAATCTTGAGTGGTTAAGTTCTTCCACTTGATGAGATACTCTGAAATTGATCGATTCTGTAGCTGTCAAGTTCTTGTTTTCGTGACCGCTTCAAGTTCCAATATGATTTTTCCTTCCTCATCAAGTTCTGGTAATATTGTTTGAACTGGAATATTTTCACCTATAACCTTCTTTAAGCATGAAACATGGAAAACTAGATGCACTCGTGAAGAAGAAAGAAGCTCCAATTTGTATGCCATAGTACCAATATTTTGCAACACCTGGTAAGGACCATAGTACTTTGGCGATAATTTATTGTCCTTCTTAGCTTGCTTCAGGGACATTTTTTTGTATGGTTGTAGTCATAAAAATACCCAGTCTCCTACATCAAAACTTCTCTCGTTGCGAAGTTGATCTGCTTATTGTTTCATTCGATTTTGTGCCAAATTCAAGTTATGCTTTAAGAGTTGGAGAAATTCTTCTTGATGCTCGATGTGATCTTCCACTGCTTGAACCTTAGAATTTTCTCTTAAGGATGATGTGATGGATGGTGGATGATACCCATAAAGTGCCATAAATGGGGCCATTTTTGCTGCAGTATGGAAGGAAGTGTTATGCCACCATTCAGCGAGAGGTAACCACTTGACCCATTGTTTTGTATCATATTTACTATCTCAATTTGACCATCAGATTGAGGATGATAAGATGAACTACGAGCTATTTGAGTACCCAAACAAGAATATAACTCCGTCCAAAAATTTCCAGTAAAAATGGAATCTTTGTCGCTCACAATAACCCTTGGGTTTCCATGTATCTTTTGAATTTTGTCCATAAATGTAATAGCAACTATACTTTCTTTAAATGGATGAGATAATGCACAAAAGTTTGAATACTTGGTAAGTCTATCAACTACCACCATGATGACACTCTTTCCTTTGTACTTAGGTATAACTGTGATAAAATCCATTGAAATATCCTCCCAACGTTGACTTGGAATGGATAAAGGTTGTAGAAGACCCGGGGTCTTAATTGTCTCAACCTTGTTCTGCTAGCAAACCAAACATTTTGCCACAAACCATTGAATATCATATTTAAGGCCATCCCAAAAAATTTCTTTCTTCACCCTTTGGTAAGTTTTTAAAAATCATGAGTGTCCTCCTAAAGGATAAGTGTGCAATTCCAAAATAATCTTTTGTTTTAGCTGGGAATTATTACAAAGATATAAGCGATCTTTGTACCATAAGGAATAATTTTTCCAACTAAATGTATCATATGTACTAGGATCTTGCTGCAACTTTTGAATGAGTGTCCACATTTCTTCATCCTTCTTCCATTCATCTCTTGCTTCGATTATCCAATCCGGTTGGATAATAGAAATGGCACAAAGAAATTCTTCCACCTCTTCATTCTTCCTTGAGAGTGCATCTGCAACAACATTTAGCTTCCCTTTTTTGTAGATTATTTCAAAGTCATAACCCAACATCGTTGTGACCCATTTTTTCTACTCTTATGAAGATGGTCTTTGTTTCAAAAGTGTTTCAGACTATCATGATCAATTTTTACCTTGAAGTGTCTTCCCATTAGGTAAGTTCACCATTTCTTCAGTGCATGCGGTATTGCTAACATGTCCTTCTCATAAATAGGTTTCTATAAATACTTTCCTTTGATTGGACGACTTTCAAAATTAATGGGTCTTCCTTCTTGCATTAAAACAATACCAATTCCATTTCCTAAGGCATCACATTCCACAATAAAGGTTTTTGTGAAGTCTGGCGTAGCTAAGATCGGTGTTAGGAACATTTCCTCTTTAATATGTTCAGAGACCTTAGTTGCTTCGAGAGTCCATGAAAATGCATCTTTCTTCAATAATGTTGTTAGAGGCGCTACTATTATCCCATAATTCTTAACAAACTTGTGATAATACCCTATTAACCTGATAAATCCTCACAATTACTTTATGGATGTGGGGAATTTCCATTCCTTAATGGATTTAATTTTGTTAGGGTCTACCTTAACACCCTCGTGAGATATAATATGACCTAGATATTCCACCTCTTGTACTCCAAAGAAACATTTGGATGTTTTTTCATATAATTGTTTCTCCTACAATAGTTTTAGCACCCTGTCGACATGTTGAACATGATCCTTCGAAGACCTGTTGTAGATTAGTATATCACCAAAAAAATACTAGCACAAATTTTGTAAGGAAGGGTTTGAAAATGGAATTCATCAACCCTTGAAATTTAGAAGGTTCATTGGTAAGGCCAAAAGGCATGACAGAAAATTCATAATGACACTCATGAGTTCGAAATGTTGTTTTTGGAATATCTTCATTCTTCATCCTAATTTGATGATATCCTAAACAAAGATCCAACTTGGTAAAATAAATTGCTCTATGTAATTCATCCAATAATTCATCAGTCACAGGAATGGGAAATTTATTTTTAATGGTGATCTTATTGAGCTCCCTATAATCCAAACACATGTGCCATGATCCATCCTTCTTGTGTACCAATACTACAGGAGCGGGGAAAGAACTTTGACTAGGTTGAATTATACCCGCCTCTAACATTTCTACAATCATACGTTCAATTTTTCTCTTTTGGACATAAGGATATATATAAGGCCTGATGTTTGGAGGAACACTTCCTGGAATAAAATGAATAGCATGATCATGATCATGAATATGTGGGAGTCCTTTGGGAGTTTCAAACACCTTGGAATAATTGTCCAAGACTTTCTGAAGATCTACAGAAATAGATGATTTTGATGTTGGAACTTCTAGTGAGCATAATTGTGCAATTATGCCTTGTTGTTCTTTCTTTAGAAGCTTTGTCATGACATTAGAGCTTATTATCTTTCTCGGCTTCCCTGTAATAATCCATAATTCAACTTCCTTTCCTTCTGAAAAAAATTCAAGAAAAGTTCTTGAAAATTAAAAGCGATCGTCCCCAAAGATTGTAAGCATTGTACTCCTAGTACAACATCAACACCTCCCATAGGAATGGAAACCATTGGACTATTCAATACATATTCCCCCATGGTTTGCTTGATATTATGGAATTTTCAATAGCAATTTATATTTCATCCATTTGCGACCATCACTTGAAATTCTGGTGTTGGGTATAGGAAACAATTCAATTCATTGGCTACCTTACAATGAATAAAAGTATGGGTGCTACCTGAATCAATCAACACTATTACCTTTTTCTTCTTGATATGTCCATCTATCTTGAGAGTTTGAGGAGTGGTAATTCCTACCAATGCATTACAAAATATGTTCAGACTCATTTCTTCCTCTTCTAGGGCTAGTTCCTAGTGTATATCCTCTTCTTTTCAAGCTTCTTGTTCATTTTCTTCTTCCTCTTCACAATCTATGTAAAATAATTTATTCTCAGCACACTTATGACCTTTAGTTTATTTGCTATCACAACTGTAGCAAAGCCCTTTTTCTCTTTTTTCTTCCAATTGTTGTCGTGTCAACCTTGTAGGTTGTGGAGATCTAGGAGTAGCAACACTTCCATCTTTATAGAAGTGAGTGGTAGGCTTCCTTGTCGCCATAATTTTACATTCAATTTTTCTTTCCAACCAGAATGCCTTCTCCAATGAATCAGGTTCCAAAATGAAAACTTCATGTTGGATGTTATCCTTTAAAGTACCTATGAAGATATCAATCCTCTGTTCCTCTGGAATATCAATTACCCTTATATTCAATTTTTGGAAGTCCTCAATGTGCTCCCCCACTGAACACTTGTGTCTGAGATTTATCAATTGGATAAAGGAAGTGTTGCTCTTTGTATCCTCATAATTTGCTATCATTTCCTCTGTAAAAATTGACCAAGTGACAATTTTTTTATGGGAGCAAATCCATCGATACCATACAAATGTATTTTTTTTCTAAATGTAAAGTTGCAATGCGTACCTTTTGTGTGTTTTTCACATTATTGAGATAAAAATATTTCTCTACCTGTAGTATCCATGTTACAGGATCCTTTCCATCAAACTTCCTCATATCCATTTTTGGAATATGGTGGTTCTTCCCTCCAACATTAGAGTTTATGAAATCATGATTAACATTTATTCTTTTCTCATCATGAGTTTCCTCTATTATTTTTTCACCATTAGGAAACATTTCTTTTATCAACTTTGTCAAACCTTCCATGTCTGTTTTTAGATCATTCTTCATGTTTTCCATCTTAGCTTCCATGTCATCCATCTTAGATTCAATGCCAGCTTCCATGCCATCCATATTATCTTCCATGCCATTCTTCAAACCATCCATCTTAGATTCCACGCCTTTCTTCAAACCATCCATATTAGTTTCCATGCATTTCTTCAAAAATTCCATGTCATTTTTTGTTTCTCTTTGCAAGAGAAAAATTTGTTGCACTTTCTCTTGTAATTTTGATATGTCATGTTGCCATTATTCTTCTTCACGAGTCATCGTAGAGCCTTCTAAAGTCTTAATGGGTGTTGAATTATTTTTAGGGGCAATTTTAGAATCTAATACTGATATCTATTCTACAATATGCCCTTGGAATCAATTCAACTCAATTCTTCAAACAAGACTTATGCAATTCAGAAAAAAAAAATACACACCTTTAAGTTGCTTTGAGGAGCTCGATATTGAAATTGACTTATCTCTATACTTGCAAATCCTGAATATCTGAAATTATGCCCTATAGCAGTCCTTTGAAGCTTCTTTCAAATGACATAGGTCTCACTTGATTTGGATTCTTCAAGACAAAGTTATGTCCAATCTCCCACAATGACCTAATTATGGAATAGTTTAGTAGATCAAACTTGTATGACTTGCCACGTGTCACTGTTTGCTCCTTTGGCTCTGAAATTTATAGACAGGTAACTACCATCCATGTAATTCTAGTCACTTTTTATAGAATTCTATTCTGATGCTCAGAGAGAGAGAGTTATGAAGATTTTCCCATGATCACCTCTTTGAGATGAAATTCGAGAGCCTGAAAAATACATAACTTCCACATATCATATCTCTAAAAATATTTCCAACTAAGCTCTGAAATGTTTCGATGGTGTTCCTCGAGCTTTTGGATTTCCATGATAAAAATTTCAGCTTCTAAACCTTCGTAAACAAAACATTATAGCAAAAATTCCGCGATGACCATGTTAAGTGAAGTTCAGGAGCCTGCAAAAAGCCCTAACTTCCATAGATCATATTTCCGAAATTTTTGTAGACGAAGCTCTAAAATATTTTGACGATATTCCTTAGGATTTCATCTTCACACTCTAAAAAATTTAGCTTTTGAACCTTCAAAGAAAAAAAATTTAGCGAAAATTCCATGATGACCTGTTTGGAGTAGCGAAACGCTAGAATCCAAAGCTCTGATACCAAATGTTGTGAAAGCAGCAAAGAAAAGAGAAGAAAAGAGATATCAATGCCCTAGAAATAAGCCACTTCGAGGGGGAAACCTCCAATACAATACATGAATGAACAATTCTTGGATGATACAAATTACAAAACCTCCTTTCTATATATAGGTGTCCATGGGGCCATAATGTGATCCTAGTGGGGCCACAATGTAATATTAGCCGACCTAACAATAATAATTTAAGGGAACAATAATAACAATATGGGGGTTACACTAACAACAATAAGGGACTATAATATTAATTTAGGGACCTAACAGGATTGGTTGGAGTCGATGTTTGTCTAAATAGACAAAGAGCACGTGAGAATGCACGCCCTAATTTTGTGTATTATACACATGAATAGATTGACAACATGAGTGTTGAAGATCTCAAAACATATGCAAATAATTGTCACAATGGTTAGCATGACCAAATTGTTCATGAGGAAGAACGCATGGGAACAGTATGTGTTAATGGTTTGGGTTCAATTATTTTAACAAATTTACAATTTGTAATAATTACATATATACATGTACACTTATTTGTATACATTAATCTAACAAAAATGCATCATTATATGTTAACACCATTTGCAGTTGTCACACTTGATGAATGAAGAAAATGTTATTATCACGTTCAAAGCCTCTGGTTCAAGCAATCAAGTTGGTTCTCACCATCAAGATATGTTGGCAAATGTTAGTGTTTTTTAAGTGATATTTTTAAAATAAATAATTGTGCACACATGTACATGTACATGTACATATATATAATAAAAAAATTTAATAGATTCTGATTCTGTCTGATGTTTTTGGGATGGCAGTACCTTCTTCTTCCTTGGGAGATGTACCTTCTACTTCCTTAGGAGATGTACCAAATTCGATAGCACAAGTATTCAATTTTTAACTTTATATATATATATATATGCATATGCTTTTAAGTTATAAGTTACAAATTGAAGCTTAAAAGTTTTACTATAAATTGATCTCTATAGATTTTGAGTTATTTTAAATTTTTTGAATTTTAGGTTTTTGGAGATTTTCTTTTGGAGCCTCTCTTAGGAGATGCGCTAAATCCACCAGTAGAAGTATTCATTTTTTCACTTAAATATATATGTTTTTAAGTTATAAATTACAGATTGAAGTTTAAGAGTTTTATAATTAATTGAGATCTTGATCTTGAGTTATTTTATACTTTTAAATTTTTTGAATTTTAGGTTTCTATAGAGGATTTCGTTTTTCCATGGACTCCAGCAATGCAGATAGGAACATCCACACCATTTCAACTATTTGAACAAGTTGTCTATTTTTTTTAATATTATTGAAAATAAGTTTATATATATGCATTTTCATTTGAAAATTTTTAATATATATATATATATATATATATATATATATAATTGTACATGTATATTGTACAGTTTACTGTTGGAGATGTTGCTGTGGGGGAAGTTGTAGCGGGCGAGCAAAAAAAGGAGAGGGAACCTCATGAGGTATTGCATGATTTTTTTTTATATACTTTTTGTACATTAAGCTCTATATATTCTCACTCAATTTTAAAACATCAAATTTCAATGTTTGTACACATTGTGTACAGGTTCCCCATGCTTCACAGGATAGCTTGCGGATTGAGACTTTGCTGGGAAAGACACTACATCCATCTGTGTTTGATGGATGATGCACATGCACACGTGCAACATTATATTTTCAATATATTTAGTCTTAAATTTACTTTTTTTATATATAGTCTTATCTAGATGCAGTCATATATAGCTTGATACTTGATACTTGTGAGATCTAAAAAATTTGAACATATTTTATGTGAACTACGTTTGGTACATGTGAATGTGATATATAATGTTTTTAAAACTTAAAAATTTTGGATGGTTGAACTACATTTGACATGTGAAGTAATGTTATAGTTTTATATATAATTTTTTTTGTTTTTAAAACTCAACTTTTTGATGGTTGAACTACATTTGGCATGTGAAGTAATGTTACTTGATACTTGATACTTGTGATCTATAATATTTTTTTTTTAAGACTCAAATTTTGATACGTGTGAACTATAATGTTTTGTTTTTAAAAAGTTTTGATACTTGTGATCTATAATGTTTTATTTTTATAACTCAAAATTTTGATGGTTGAACTACATTTGGCATGTGAAGTAATGTTGTGTTATTATTTGTTTTGTTTTTAAAAATTAAGTTTTGGATGGTCAAGAACTACATTTGGCATGTGAAGTAATGTTGTGATCTATATTAATGTTTTTCTTTTGAAAAACTCAAGTTTTGGATGGTTGAACTACATTTGGCATGTGAAGTAATGTTGTGTTATAATTTGTTTTTCTTTTAAAATTTAAGTTTTGGATGGTTGAACTACATTTGACATGTGAAGTAATGTTTCGATCTATATTAATGTTTTTCTTTTGAACTAGATTTGGCATGTGAAATAATGTTGTAATCTATATTAATGTTTTTCTTTTGAACTACATTTGGCATGTGAAGTAATGTTGTGTTATAATTTGTTTTGTTTTTAAAAAATAAGTTTTGGATGGTTGAAATACATTTGGCATGTGAAGTAATGTTGTGTTATATTTTTTTTTGTTTTTAAAACTTAAGTTTTGGATGGTTGAACTACATTTGGCATGTGAAGTAATGTTGTGATCTATAATGTTTCGTTAAATTAAAACTTAATTTTTGGATGGTTGATGTACATTTGGCATGTGATATAACGTTAAATTTTTTTATTGGATAGTTGAACTACAATTGGCATGATATGTGAAGTAATGTTGTGATATAATAAAAAAAATTTAAAACTCAAGTTTTGGATAGTTGAACTACATTTTCAATGTGATTATGACATTATGTTTTGTTTTTAAAATTCATATTGTCATTTTCCAAACAAAAAAGAACTCACATGAATATATGTACATGTAGAAATGATTTTACACATGTTTGAATATATATATATATATATATATATATATAAACAATCATAAGATTCTAGGTCTTGTTAGATGTGTCAGACAATCATAAAATTTTAAAATGCATTCTATAATGTATATATATCTAGTACGCGCAACGTTTTTCATTAATGCATGTATAGAAAAGATACTTTCAGTTAATTTCATTCTAGAACATATATATCCAGTACATACAACATTTTTCATCAATGCACATAGAAAATCTACTTGAATAGTTTATTTCTTTCTAGAACAGATATATCCAGTACTTCAACATTTTTCATCAATTCCAATAAAATTTAGCTACTTTCAGTTAATTACATTCTAGAACATATATATTTAGTAAGTGAAACAATTTTCATCAATGCACATAGTAAAACTACCTAAACAGGTAATTGCATTCTAGAAAATATATATATCCAATACCTGCACCAATTTTCATCAATACACATAGAAAAGCTACTTTCATTTAATTACCTAGAACATGTATATATCTAGTATGTGCAACATTTTTCATGAATGCACATAGAAAACCTACTTTCGGTTACTTCCAACATTTTCCATTAATACACATACAAAAGCTACTTTCAGTTTTAATTACATATGTCACCAACATGCATTAAGGACAGATGTCATCAGCACAATAAAAAAGTTGACGAAGAAGCAAGGTGAGGTGTTATTATACCCTTATTATCTTAAAAAAAAAATCTGATAGATATGTCATGTTATAATCATCAAAAAAGTAATTAGGCACTATGATTACTAGAATATCACTAATAAAATTCCAAATATAAACTTTAACCAAGATAAAATTGACCACACGATACTATTATATATACATAATTGAATAGTTGAGATATTCTCTAATGAACAATCTGTTGAGATTTTCCGCAATGCGGGTTTTTCCTAAAGTAAAATCTTGTGTTTCTTTCTTGGTTGTCCCTATATTATCATACTGTGATTTTTTCTAAGATGAATTTGATTGCAAGAAAATATTAATGTAGGAAATCATAAGAAGTAATTTCGAGTATGAAGATTTTGTGAAAAATCGACACTTTTGATCCTATAAATGTACTCATTATTAGAGATTGCTGGAACAACACAAGACCTGTCTTTGAGGAAAGTTTTCTAGCAAGCCTTAGTGCATTATCATGGCCATGCTCCTTCAAGGATGAATTGAACAATTTAAACATATGTATTGAAAATGAATTTCAAAATAAATTATAAGTGTAAGAGTTAATGATGAAGTACTGTAAGATAATACATAAAACCTAGACAAATAGAAAACCTAGCATCACCATGGATCATTCATAAAGTGCACTCAGTGTTTCTTAGGATGTTCTTCAGATTATTTCTAAAAAATGCATCTATAATATCCATGA
The DNA here is from genome assembly GCA_034641835.2 of Pinus albicaulis. Lineage (NCBI taxonomy): Eukaryota > Viridiplantae > Streptophyta > Pinopsida > Pinales > Pinaceae > Pinus > Pinus albicaulis. Next base: position 1,334,336,022 of record CM076580.1, on the reverse strand, counting down.
ATACTTGTTCAAGTGTGATCTGGGTAAATTCTTGATACCCATAACTAGGACCTTTTACTTCAGTTTATGTGTTATAATTGCATTTAATTAAAGCTTTAATGAACATCAATGAAAAACTGCATGGTGTAAAGAAGAGGAACATAACAAACATGAGCAACATAAAGAATTAATAATAGAGTTTGTCTAGGAGGGACTACATCTCCGAGCCTCGCTGTCAAGATGGTGTAGGTCACTACATTAAGTGATGTAAGAAGTGAAGATGTACATGGATGGTGTTTTTTCTATCATATAACGGAAATGCTCTCATGCAGGATTGACTAGACCTCTCTATGAGATGTTCCACTATAGCAAATCTCATTCAAAAAAATGACTCCTATCAGTGTGATAATAATTAACACATAATTACTATGAGTATCCCACCCACATGGAAACAAAGGGATCTCAATCAAACACACATGTGACAATGATTATCTCGCCAAAATTGCAGAAATTTTTTCTAAAACGTAATACAAATCCATGATAGAAAGTATGTATCACATCAAGAACAAAACAGAATCCCACACCAAACATCAATAGGGATCTGTACAGCACAATGCATCTCAAAGAAAAATATGTACATGAAATCAACACATCATATACCTCACACTGAAGATGACTGAAGAAAGGGTTGCTCTGCTACTGAATCTGAAATCACCATCACAATCGTGGCATCAAAAGGTGTGAAACAGACTTCTCATTTACTGAATGCTGACACCTACATCGCCACTTCGAAAATTTGTTGAAAAAAATAAAGCTCAGATAGGAAATATGAATACACCATCATATTCATTCCATTGAATATTGCAAAATCGACTGAAAATTTTCTAAATTCTGGAAAAGTGAAAATTTGGGCCTTAGGGAATCTCTTAGATTCCCCCTAGATTCCTCAAAGATGTCGCTCCACCAGGAACCTATAAATCTGCAACACAAAACACGAATCTGATCTCACCATTGAGATCCTTGTGAAATTTCGAGAAGAATGAGTATAAATTTTATCTCATTCTGAGTGTTATGAATTTCGGCCTCCAAAGAATCTGAAAGATTCCCTCAAGATTATCAAAGATTCTACTCCACAGGGAATCTGAAAAACCATTGCTCAAAAGTCAAATATTGGCGTACCATCGCGTTCCCTGTGAAATTCTAGTTAAAATGCATATAAAATTTAATACATTCTGAAAATTTTACCTACCTCAGATCAAAATATTCTCTTGGCATCAAACTGGAATATGTCTCAAACTGTGTGCACCATTCCTCTGGTCTCTTCCTCGAACTGCATGGTTGGGTTTGCTAGCTGCACTTGTGAAAGCTTGATTTTAGGTAAATTTTTGTCGAACACAGTTTACAAGTGATCCATTTGGGTGTGTTGCTAAAATCCATGAATTGTGGAGAGAGGGTCGGGCGGTCAAACCCCACCCCCTCCAAAGTGTGATTGAGATTTTTTTTAACAAGCCCAACAAATGAATTTTTAAATGGGCACACCTTGGGTGGCCCTCCCAATAGTCCCCGCTCATTGGGATTCTCATGGTTTGACTCTAATGATGATATGCTTGATTTAATAAGAATTTTTTTGATGGTTATTATATTAACCAATTTAAATATATATTCTGTTTTATATATAGTTTGATTTTGTTTGTTTTAGTAACTATTTTAATACATAGTTATTATTTTTTTTAATGTTTTTTTTCTTTTCTTTTGATGCAGGTTGAGGACCAATGCAAGAGTGTGATGTGCCAAGGCCTAGTAGGCTGCTATGTGAGTCCCACATCTTCACTAGGATGTCATTTGGCATGTTGTGGGCCCCACTTCCCTTGCTTTCAAAAAAACATCGAACTGCCCCAACTTCCTCATACGAGCTTGGATTTATATGTCGTTCACACTGTTGCGATCAGGGCCACGATCACTTCAATATGAAGCTAAGTTTTACACCTTGATGTGACTTTGAATTTTGAGCCTTTTTCCAAGCCGCTGGTGTCTGAAAATCCACTTGGATCAAAGTTAGGGAAGGCAAAAATTTCGTTATGTATGGTGAAAAATTTAGGGGTTCTTGTAGAGACTAAAATATCTCCCCTCACAAAAATCCCCTTTCAACACTATCTCCCCCTGTCTCCCTCATCCCATGTCCTCTCCCTCCCTCTGTCTCTCCCCTCCTCTCCTTCTCTCTACTACATCCATCTCTCCTCTCCCCCTTACACTCTCTTTGTATATTCTCAAATCTCTCTTTATCTCTCTCTCTCTCTCTCTCTCTCTCTCTCTCCAGATCTCAAATCTCTATCTCCTTCCCACTTTGTTTCTCTATTCTCCACCTACTAACTAAATTTATACCTCCCTTCCCTATTATCTGTCTCTCTCCCTCTTCTCCCCTCTTTCTCTCCATCTTTAAATCACCTCTATCTTTGTATCTATCTCTCTAATCTCCTTCTTTATGTCATGCACACTCTCTCTACTCTCCATCACTCTCTCTCTCTATCTCCAACTTTCTCTCCCTTTCTCTGTCCCATCCAATTTTATTTATATCTCCCTCCTTATTTCCTTCTCCATATCCCTCTTCATCCTTCTCTTTCTCATTATCTCCCCTCACTCTCACCCCTTTCTATATTCTCTCACATAGGAAGGGAGAGAGAGAGAGAGAGAGAGAGAGAGAGAAAGTTATTAAGAGAGAGAGAAAGTTTGTGATGCGATCATGCAAGCCTAGGGTAAAATTGGTTACCAATGCAACATCTAGTGTACTTGAAAGTCTGTGGTGGTAATTGTAACACAAAATGTAGGTCTTTCGATTCATTGACATTCAAAACAAGAAATGCATAAAACTGAGAAATTGAAATCATATAGCAAGAAACATAAGATATTTACATGGTAAAACCTTGAAAGTGTGTCAACGAAACCTTCATGGGGCAAGGGATTGGAAATATTATTAATCAAATATGATTCTCCATGTTACAAGCCTCTTGGGAAAAAATTAATAAATATGGGATACTTGTAGGAATTTACAGGGTGAGTTCCGTAGATCAAGAATTAAAGGTCACCGCTCACAAAAAAATCACAAATTAGTACACTAGTATAATCACGTGGTTAAAACCATCAAAGAGGGAAATAGTCCATGCCCTGAGCCAACAAGGCCACTTCAGGGAATTTATTAATATAAAATAAAAATTACATATGTTTCTCTCATAAACGGTTACCGGACAAATGACCCTCCATGCTCTTCAAAAGAGATCATGGACCAATCGGGTGTTAAGCCATGGATCAAGTGTCGTTAATACCTAGGTGAGAGATAACCGTCAGATCACTACAAATGGTGACCGTTGGATTATAAGTTACAAATGTACATGGTAAAGAAAAACACTTTACCTAACTCTACACTAGACTAAGTTATTCTTAACTATTTCCTATGTGTCGGAATATCCTAACATCCTCCCTTAAGAAAAACTTGGGATAGGATTGAAGGATTTACAAAGGTGACACAAAAGCTGCCAATTTCCTATGTGTCGAAATATCCTAACATCCCCCCTTAAGAACAAATTGGGATAGGATTGAAGGATTTGAAAAAGTGACACAATAGGAGAAGGAAGGAGGCATTAGAGCCTATCCCCCCTTAATGTCAACTTTCCTAAACTCCAAGAATGGATCGAAGTTTGGTAAACTTCGCTTTTGTGAGAGCCTTCGTAAAGATATCAGCTACTTGATCATTGGTCGGAAAATACTGCACTTCAAGAACACGATCATGAATGAGCTTTCTGATGAAGTGTATGTGGAGTTCAATGTGTTTCATACATTGATGCTGAACTGGATATTTATATAGCTGAATGGCACTTTGATTATCACACCAAAGTGTAGTTGGATGCTGCTGATGATGACCAAATTCAGACAGGATCTTATGAAGCCACATGACTTCCTTACTGGCTTCAACTACACCACGATACTCTGCTTCTGCTAAAGAAAGGGAGAATTGGTGAAACCAATCAACAAGGGAGATGCTCCTACACTGTAATGAATCACAAACTAAACTGTACCTCAAATATATCGAAGTATTATTTTAGCTGCTTTCCAGTGACTTTCATGAGGTTGGTGCTTTGATACCATGTAGGAATTTACAGGGTAAGTTTCGTAGATCAATAACCAAAGGTCACTGCTCACAAACAGATCACAAATCAGTATGGTTAAAACCTTCAAAGAGGGAAACAGTCCATGCCCTGAGCCAACGCGACCATTTCAGGGAATTTATTAATATAAAAAGAAAATTTACATATGTTTCTCTCATAAACGGCTACCGGACAAATGACCCTCCATGCTCTTTAAATAGAGATCATGGACCAATTGGGTATTAATCCACGGATCAAGTGTCGTTAATACCGAGGTGAGAGATAATTGTCAAATCACTACAAATTGTGGCCGTCGGATTATAAGTTACAAATGTACATGGTAAAGAAACAAACTTTACCTAACTCTACACTAGACTAAGTTATTCTTAACTATTTCCTGTGTGTCAGAATATCCTAACACTACTTCATTACATAATTTCCTTTAGTTATAAAACTTACTGATAGTAAAAAATAGATTTTCCCAGATAACTAATTTTTTGTCATTTTTTTAACAATCTTCACCTTGACAAAAATTTTCCTAATCCCTTTCCAATGCTAATTTTTCATCTCTTCTACAAGGAAAGAAAAGTGATGCAGGGGAATTAGGCTCAAGAAATTTCCTTCTATTTTAATAGAATTAGGGGTTTTGTGTTTTCAAGGTTGTTGGTTTCTTATGTAATGATTTGAGTGATTTTAATGACAATTAATTAAATATTGTGAGGAATTTTGTAAATGTTCTTGAATGTTGGAGAATATGAGAGAATTAGGCTAGTTGAGAGTGTATAGGGACTGAGAGATTTAGGAATTAATGTAAATCCTAAATTAGAATTGGTTTCATGATTTTGGGATGAAAGAGGATCCTTAGGGGTTAGCTAAGGCAAATAAGGAGTTAGAAGATATTTAGGATTTTGTTGAGGAGATGGAAGAACTAAAACCAAAAATAGTTTCAGAACCTTTTGGTATAAAATGTAAGCCTCAAAGGCATAAAAAAAGAGTAAATAAGTAGAGAGAGATAGATTGAGGATAGAACGGAGAGAGGTAGGGTTTGAATTGCAAGCCTACAGGTTGTAGGAAAAAAGGCCACTGATTGAATATCAGGCCAGAGAGAAAGGATTCCTTTGTAATTATTTGAGTTTTATATGTACAGAGAAATTTGGTGTTGAATTAAGTGTGTATATTGTTTGCAAGTGAAATTGACAGGAAGAGGGAGAATTCTATCATTTTATATTCAATCTACATTTCTAAGTGATTGTGTGGTTTGAGGGTAAATGTTCATTTGTTGAATTCTGTATGATTGAGAAAATAGTATCGATCATAGAATGGATCGATGCCATTAAAAGAATTATCTGGACTTCTAAATTGTGGGATAAATATTGTCTGGATGTATTTCACAATTGAAATGACATCGTATAAAGCATTTTATGAAGTTATTACACACTCTTTTGTGTAAACACAGTGAAGGAGATCTAGAGGTTTGAAGTTACATTTAAGGGTTTATTGTATGGATGAGAGCCTCAAAGTCTGAATAATTCATGCATTGTCTAAATATCGGCATGGGTTTGGAGGTTAGTTGGAACCCTAGCCCTATTCGAAACTTTGAAATGAAACATAGTGGATTTATTGATTACGGAATGATGCATTATGGAACCCTGCATTAAGATTTGCAATGCAAAAAAATGATGGAGATGTTAGATCGGTCAAAGAAATGGCACAGTGGAACCTTGAGTTGAAGACGCAAAGGAAGCAAGGTGTAACTGTGCAATTGGAACAATAAAGGCAGATTTGGAAAACCATAAATGGTTTTTTCGTGGCCTTCAAATGGTAGGCGGTAATCATCTGTTTGAACGTGATAGTGGTCAATGAGTGACACGTAACAATGGGAAGAATTCTAATACAATCTATTTTTCATTGCATTAGAGAAATAAGTTACTGAAGTAATATCAATGCGATAACCGTTCGATCCTAGCCATCAGAGATCCGATGGAATTTGCACTCGAAGTTGTGTGGAGGTTAATGGAAGGGTAAGTTGGTAAATTGTGGGCCCGAAGATAATTTAATGTTTCTGACATTTTAATTGGTGAACATATGTGTGCTGGTTTATGTTTAACCAAAGTATGAAATATGGAATGTTAACATAGCTTGAATATATATTTGATGAATGGTGGAGAGGTATGTTAATAAAGCTGTGGGGCCGGATTTTATTACTATGTTGGTGCTTTGGGTTTACCCAAAGTCACACTTTTGAATAAATGAGATGTTCACATGGGTTCAAACATATGGTGAATTGGTATGATGTGGGCTGAAGATATGCTTCGGGGTTTTAATCAAATTCAAAGTGTGATTAAAGTGAGATTTCATTTCCGCTTCAGAGGTATATAAAGGGTTTTAAAATAATGTATGTGTTGGCTGAATATTTGTTTTGGGTTTTATTCCAAAATCAAATATTGATTCAAATATTCATGAAGAGGGTTTTATAATATGGTTTTAAACCATTAGATTGAAAAGGTAGCTTCCGCATTAAAGTTTGCCAAATATGGGAATTATTTTGGTTTAAAAATGAACCACACATTTTTATATGGAGAATGTGAGTAATTGCAGCTTCAGCTAATCAAGTGGTATCAGAGCTGGAAAAGCTCTTTTGAAAGTTAAAGATTTTTTTTAATTAAATCAGAATGCATGTGTGATAGAAAAAGAAAGAAGAGATCAAATTCTAATCTGAGAAGCAGAAGATACACAGAATTGAAGTGAATAGGAATTTGTAGGGATAAATGAAGACATTCCAATCAAAGTACAAATGAATGAAGAAAAGAAGATCATGCAGAGATCTTGAAGGTGAGATAATTTAATCTGGTTTAAAATTTGTGATTGTAGAATTATGGTTGCAGACAAGATGAAGACAAAGATTTTGATGATGATTGCAATGAACCTAATATTCCAACTAAAGGTTGGATTGGGAGAACAACTGAAGTGTTCTCAAGAGAAGGTGAGTTGAGGAGATAAGCCTAGAGAGAGCAGAAGAGAATGCTCAAGAGGTTCCAGAGATAGAGAACCATTGCTTTCCAAAAGGCCAAGTCCAAAGAGGGATTGGTGAGGTAAGTGGCAACAGGGAGAACTTGCTGTTGCAGAGGCTTAGTGCAACTCATAGTCAGTAAGAAGCTCATGAAGAAGATGATCATGGAGGATCAAATAAGAAGTTCTAAAGAATGTCATAGAGATAAGTTGAAGGATAGAAAGAGATATTGTAGTGATGAAAGTACAATTGGAGGTACTACAGGAATTGCTACAAGAAGAGGAAAACCATAGAGGAGGATGGATCTTTCCACTAAAGGGAAAGAAGGTAATTTGGAAACCATTACAAATGAAGTGGAGGCAAAAGGATATTTCATTATGGAAGGAAGAACTCATATTTTTTGAGTCAAATATGGAATTTGAGGATTCCACATGCAAATCTGTTCAAGGAGAAATGCTTGAAGAAGCAAATGAGACTGAAAAGTCTTGTGTTTTTAAAACTAGTGAATTGTGTATGATTGCAAGTACATCACAAGATGATGAACAAACTTTGAAGTTTGTTAAGGAGAAGAAGTTGAATCTGAATTCTTTTCAGAATGATGCTGAGATAGCAAAATCTCATAAAGAAAAGGAGACAGAGGGGTCTCATGAGAATATTCAGCAGAATATTGAAACAGAGAAATAAAGACCATCTAATGATTGGTCAACAACAAGTGACAGTATGGAATGTTGTGTAAAGTTTCCAAGTTCTGCTCCAATTGAAATTTTTGAGTTATATAGAAAGTTAGATTTTCAAAGAAGAGAATTGGAAAAGCAGAGGATCTACACTTAGGATAAATTGTAGAATGTGAAAGACAAAGAAATTGTCTTGAATAACAGTCAGGAAACAGAGGATAAGGATGTAAGAGCTCAAAAAAGTGAAATTGCAGAGAAATAAGTTCATTATTGTGAACCAGAATAGAGAGGAATTCATGAAACAAATGATAATAAGGAGAGACTAACTGACAGTTTCATCGAGGATTTAAATCAGCATACTGATGTGCTGACAAAGGATTTGGAAGAAAAATCAAAGAAACATACAGAAATGTTGCCATAGGTGGAAGAGGTATTGAGATCTTTTATTTTTAATACTGATAATTCATGTGTTAATTATGCAGGCAAAGAAGGACAACAAATGAAAAATTTCAGAGAATCTAATAAAAAGGAAACTATGTTGGCTGAAAACATAGTGAAGGATCATCATTCTATTATGGTGATTGGAACAATTGAGATAACTCTGGAAGCTGGGAAGAAAGACAATGAAGATTTTCTGAGGCTTGAAAGAGACTTAGAACTGCAAGAATAAGATTTGGTGACTGGATCATAAAATGAGACCATTGGGTCTTGTAATTTTGAAATTGATAATTTGACTATGTCTATAGGTGCTGCAGAAGACAATCCATCTCTTGGATTTGTATTGAATGAAGATGAATTATTGCAGTAGAAGGAAACCATAGATTCTTTATTTAATAAGGAGATCATATATAAGGAAGGTGAGAGAGTCATGTCTCATATGAAGGAACTTGTTACTGTTGATTACAAGGAGGAGTTGGCTTGTCTGATTAGCCAAGAGAAGACTATAGGATAGACTTTCAGAACTGTCATAGTGATGGAGCATCAAAATTCTATTATGATAAAGGATGAATATACAGTGTTTGAAGAATTTGAATTGATTTTCAGAATCAATCAAGGAGGTAATGGACAATTACTGGAGATTGTCAAGGAGGAAGAAGAAGGTTATGCTGAAACTAAATTGCAGCATATTGATGATATGAAAAAACTACAAAGAGAATGGATGAAATGTTTTTTGGAAACATTTTAACAAGAGAAAGGAATTGCAAATACTGAAGTGAAAATTCCTGAAGTTGTGAAAGAAATAGGAGCAGATACTAGTTTGTCAAATTTGATTATGCTTACTAGTATACAAGGAATAGTGAATGAGTATGTTACTACAATTAAACAATCAAATGATAATTCATTTTTTAAAAGTGAATTTCTAGGTGGTGAGAAGAAGAAGAATTTTGCAGATGGAGATATCTTAAGAGATATTCAGGAAGTTTGGGAGGAAGCAACATCTGCAGAAATTTTCAAAGCAACAATGTTGGCAGCAACATCTACAGCAACAAAAGCAACATATGCAACAACAGAAATTGAAAGAAGCAACAAAAGGAAAAGTAATTTCCAGACAGAAGATAAACTGGACATAGATATTGAAAACATAAGGAGGTTGATGATGAAGGTGTCTTAGAAGAAGATAGCAGGAAGAAAAAAAAGTAACAATAGCAAAGGAAAAACAAGAACAGCATGTGAAAGCATATCTAGTGGCAAGATGTAGAATAAAGTATGGAAACTTGGAGAAGTATAGCAGAAGAATGATACAACTTATAGATAGCAGCAAAACAGAGTATGGAATCCAGGAGGCAAATATTAAAAGCAAATGATCAGGAGATCATGATTATTTTTTACATTAAGAGTCTGATGCAGGGGCATTAGGCTCAAGAAATTTCCTTGTATTTTAATAGACTTAGGGGTTTTGTGTTTTCAAGGTTGTTGGTTTCTTATGTAGTGATTTGATCGATTTTAATGAGAATTAATTAAATTTTGTGATAAATTTTGTAAATTTTCTCGAATGTTGGAGAACATGAGAGCATTAGGCTAGTTGAGAGTATATAGGGATTGAGGGATTTAGGAATTAATGTAAATCCTAAATTAGAATTTGTTTCATGATTTTGGGATGAAAGAGGATCCTTAGGGGTTATTTGAGGCAAATAAGGAGTTAGAATATATTTAGGATTTTGTTGAGGAGATGGAGGAACTGAAAACAAAAATAGTTTCAGAACCTTTTGGTATAAAATTTAAGCCTCAAAGGCATAAAAAAACAGTAGATAAGTAGAGAGAGATAGATTGAGGATAGAACAGAGAGAGGTATGGTTTGAATTGCAAGCCTATGGGCTGTAGGAAAAAAGGCCACTGATTGAATATCAGGCCAGAGAGAAAGGGTTCCTTTGGAATTATTTGAGTTCTATATGTACAGAGAAATTTGGTGTTGAATTAAGTGTGTATATTGTGTGCAAGTGAAATTGACAAGAATAGGGAGAATTCTATCATTTTATATTCAATCTACATTTCTATGTGATTGTGTGGTTTGAGGGTGAATGTTCATTTGTTAAATTCTGTGTGATTGAGAAAATAGCATCGATCACAGAGTGGATCGATGCCACTAAAAGAATTATCTGGACTTTTAAATTGTGGGATAAAGATTTTCTGGATGTATTTCACAATTGAAATGACATCGTATAAAGAATTTTATGAAGTTATTACACACTCTGTTGTGTAAAAATAGTGAAGGAGATATAGAGGTTTGAAGCTACATTTAAGGGTTTATTGTATGGATGAGAACCTCAAAGGATGAGTAAGCCATGCATTTTTTGAATGTCAACATGAGTTTGGAGGTTGGTTGGAACCTTGGCCCTATTCGAAACTTTTAAATGAAACAAAGTGGATTTCTTGATTAAGGAATGATGCGTTATGGAACCCTACATTAAGATTTTCAATGCAAAAAAATGATGGAGATTTTGGATCGGTCAAAGAAGTGGCACAGTGGAACCTTGAGTTGAAGACACATAGGAAGCAAGGTGTAACTGTGCAATTGGAACAGTAAAAGTAGATTCAGAAAACCACAAATGGTTTTCATGTGACCTTCAAATGGTAAGTGGTAATCATCTGTTTGAACGTGATAGTGGTCAATGAGTGACACGTAGCAATGGGGGGAAATAAGTCACCGAAGTAATAGACTATGATAGTCATCCAATTCTAGCCATCAGAGATCCGACGGCAATCGCACTCAAAGTTGTGTGGAGGTTAATAGAAGGGTAAGCTGGTGAATTGTGGGCTTGAAGATAATTTAATGTTTGTGACATTTGAATTGGTGAACATATGTGTGTTGTTTTATGTTTAAATAAAGTATGAAATATGGAATGATAACATAGCCCGAATATATATTTGTTGAATGGTGGAGATGTATGTTAATAAAGTTGTGGGGTCAGATGTTATTACTGTGTTGGTGCTTTGGGTTTTACCCAAAGTCGCACTTTTGAATAAATGAAATGTTCGCATGGGTTCGAACATGTGGTGAATTGGTATGTTGTGGCCCAAAGATCTGCTTTGGGGTTTTAATCAAAGTCAAAGTGTGATTAAAGCGAGATTTTATTTCCACTTCAAAGGTATATAAAGGGTTTTAAAATAATGTATGTGTTGGCTGAAGATTTGTTTTGGGTTTTATTCCAAAATCAAATATTGATTCGAATATTCATGAAGTGGGTTTTATAATATGGTTTTAAACCATCAGATTGAAAAGGTAGCTTCCACATTAAATATTTCCAAATATGGGAATTATTTTGGTTTAAAAATTAACCACACATTTTTATATGGAGAATGTGGGTAATTGCAGCTTCGGCTGGATCAAGAAGCCAAACACCATCACAACTTCTCTACTAAAACTAGATTTCTGAATATTTCGACACGATTCTCTTGTGTACGGATGTTCTTGCGAGCTACTTTGTTTCCATTGATCACATGTCTCACAAAATAGTACATTACATAAATTTGCTTGGTCTAGATGTGATAGGATGGAATTGTATCCACATAGATGTCAAAGAACACATTCACTTTCTCGTTTGTTCTTCCAATATCGTCAAGTATACCTTTCAACCATATTTACTATTTACAAGCATCTGAAGTAGCTATATACTTTGCTTCAGTAGTGGGAAAAGAAACAATTTCTTGAACCTTTGACATCTAGCTAATTGCTCCACCTGCAAGAGTAAAGACATATGTTGTACTACATATTCTCTTATCCAAATCACTTGCATAATCATCATCCACATATCCGCAAACTGAACCTTCACTACAATTAAACATGATACAATGGTTGTTTGTGCCTCTCAAATATCAAAGCACCCATTTCACTACTTGCCAATTTTGTTTTCCTGGATTTTCCATGAAATTTCTCACCACTCCAACTGCACATGAAATTTCAGATATTATAGATACCATCACATGCATTAAGTTGCTTACCACATTTTCATATGGTACACATGACATATAATTGTTTTCCTCATTAGTTATAGGACACAAAACTGAAGAAATCTTAAAATGGGAAGCTAATGGAACATTAACAAGTTTGACATTGTTCATATTGAACTTTTTAAGTAGTTTCTCCACATATTCATTAATTCTGGGACTCAAAACTGAAGAAAGCTTAAAATGGGAAGCTAATGGAACATTAACAGGTTTCACATTGTTCATATTTAACTTTTGAAGTAGTTTCTCCGCTTATTTTTCTTGTGATAACCACAACTTACCATTTTTCCTTTCTCTGTGTGTCTCGATGCCCAAGTTATTTTGTTTTCACTCAAAAATACTTCATATCAGATGTCCTAGAGAGTTGAAACTTTAACCTATTGATATCTTCAATGTTTTTTCTTGCAATAAGCATATCGTCAACATACAAGACCAAGATAATGAATATTATATTGAAACTCTTAAAGTATACACAATAATCATACTCACTTCTAGTAAATTTCTACCTCATCATCAAGGAGAAAAATTTCTTGTACCACTACCTGAGAGACTACCTTAGGCCATATAATGATTTTCTAAGCTTGCATACTAATCTTATGTTGTTACTTTCTACAAAACCTTATAGTTGTTCCATATAAATATCTTCATCCAAATCATCATGAGGAAAATTGTAACATCTAACTATTCTAACTCAGGGTCAACTAATGTAGTTAGTTCTAAAACATTACAACTAGAAACAAGTTTTATGGCTCGTGAAAGAATATCATGAAAATCAATACCTTCAACCTGAGAATACCCTTTTGAAACTAACCTCCCCTTATACATTTCTATACTTCCATATAAATTTCACTTCAATTTGGAGGTCCATTTGTATCCAACAACACTTGTCCCTTCAAGAAGTTCTATAAGATCCCAAGTTTTGTTCGTAGCTAAGGAATCCATTTCTTTGTCCATAACCTTTTTTCATTTTTATCTATCTACATCATCCACTGATTCCCGGTATTAAGAAGGTTCCCCATATTTATAAATCAATGCAATTGATGAAGAGAAATCATTATACCTTTTGGGTGGTATAATTTCCTTTGTGGACCGTCTTAGAGTAACTGATTTTTGAAATGGTTATGGAACTTCTACAATTTTATTTTCTGCTTCTTCGTCGTTTTCTTCAGAAGTCTCTCCTTCCTTTAGACTTTTTGGAAAAGGTTTAGCCTCCAACATACTTTTTTGATTAGGTGATGCATTTTCCTATTCATATTTTACAACATCTTATTTTATAAGAGAAGATTCATCAAATGTTATATCTCTACTAATGACTATCGTATGTGAATAAGGATCCCGCGACCTGTACTCTTTCACTTCATAATCATACCCAACAAAGACATAACATTTTTTTTTTGGATCTAACATTGAACATTGACTCTCTGGAATAATAGAATAGACACCACAACAAAAAATACTTAAATGTGAATAATCATAATAGTGACCCAACCAAACCTCTTGAGGAATTTTACAATTAATGGAAAATGAAGGTGATTTGTTTACTAAATAACAATCAATATATACTGCTTCTTCCCATAAATCCTTTTCAAGTTTAGCATTGTTGATCATGCTTCTAGCTCTTTCCATAAGAGTATGATTCATAGGTTCAACAAAACCATTTTTTTGAGGACTATAAACAAATTTTTTATGTCTAAAAATCCCTTCATCCTTAGAGTATTGTTCAAATTCTATGGAAGTAAATTCACAACCATTTTCAGTTCTTAAACATTTAATTGGTTTTCATATTTTCATTTCCAACATAGCTTTAAATTTTTTAAAAACATTAAATACATAAGGGTAAACTCATGAAGCTGGGTTACACTTTTGTGAGAATCGAAGGCAGAAAACTTTTTTTCTCAATAATTCGGCTGAACTTTGATAAAGTTTGGCCAAACTATTCAAGAGTTCGGCTGAACTTTTGAAATTAGTTTGACCAAACTCATTCTTCCGTTTACATTGAAAATGTACTGACAGCATGGGCAAATAGAATTCTGGCCAGATATGGGAAAACCAGCAACAAAAGTTCGGCCAAACTTTTAAAATAGTTTGGCCGAACTTGTATTTTATAAATATATCTACACACAAACTTTTATAGCTTTCTTATTCACATATGTCTTGCGCGTTTGTCTGTCTAGGTGTTGTTGTTGCTCTATTTTGCTTTGTGACAAGGTGATTTTTGTTGATTTACAGCTGCACCATGACAACGAGGTGATTTTTGTTGATTTGTAGTTGCGCCACCATGACGAGGTGATTTTTGTTGATTTGCAGTTGATTTTGGAGTTGCAGTTACTCTTTTTTTGTAATTTTGTTTTGTTGATATTTTTTGTTTGAATTTAATTTAATTTTTTTGTTCATAGGGAATTTGGTCTGCCTCTTCCACGACGTCTTCAGGGATCTCCCAGCTTTGTCCTCATTGCGGCTTCATCTGCAAATTTCTATGAATTTCCAGGTATGAAATCCTCTGAAATCTTATCATTGAAATCCTATGTTAAACATTAGTTCTTTTCAAGAAGAAAAACACTGGTATATATAATGTTCCAGTTTCAATTCGTTGCGATAATCCTTACAAAACTCACTTGAGTGAACTTTCCAGGTATACCATACCTTCCTTACAAAATTTTCAATCCATGTCACAAAACATTACATTGGTTTACATCCTAAGTTGCCATCTTTCCCTTGTAGATATGTTGTTACAGTTCCCAAACCATTAACCAGTCTAAAATCATTACAGTCTATTGCAATAGTTTTTCATCGAAGATATAGTATAAAAAATGTATTGTTTACTTTAGTTGTTAAATAAGATTATATAGGGGACAGTAATAATTAATTACTAGAGTGAAACTCTCATCTAAAATTAAATTGACTATGACATTTGGATTCACTGTTATGACACCCAACAAGTGATTGGAATTATTTTTTCCAACATATTAGAGAAAAAAGAAAAAAATTAATTTATGTGATTAAAAACACAAGAAAAACCATGAACTTGGGCCAATAACCCACAAAATCACATAGGATTTGATCCATCAGTAGTTGTATGGACCCACATGCTCACCTGGGATTTGAGCCATCAACCCTCGAGATACAAAAAACATACAATAGGTCTATGTCAAAAGCACAAAGTTGAATGAGAACACGATAAGCACAATTCCATAATCTCCATTCTCCACTATCAAACTTTCTCATGAATCATTTCATCATCTTCTAACTCCTCTACCCATTTAAATCTATAGGAATTCCACCAAGAACCCTTGAAAAAAGCATTCCAAAATATTAAACAAATACATGTAAATAAATCATTGCATCGCCATATTAGTACTTTTTTTCTTAAGAATCCTAGGCATCCGATCACAACAATATAAGCTATCTGCATATATGTTTTACAACCAAGTGAAACTCCTTTGTAAGAATTTCATATGGTTCTTGAGATAATTATACGATAAAGAAGACCACCCACTCTAAAATGCTTAGAAATCAATGGAAAATAAGAGAACAGGGAATTGACAAATTATGACAGAGATCATGATTCATGATTCATCAACAAGATCATGTGATCTTCATGAGTTGATCATCCCTACAAAATACAGAGTGGCTTTCATGATCTCCGACTGCTTTGCACAAAATAAATATTTCACCTTTTCATGATCTTTTCATGAATTTAAGCCTCTACAAAAAAGATAATATTTCTTATCATTTCAGAACTTCCTTCAAAAAATATAATATTTCTTATCATATGAAAATTTAAGCCTCTTCATAAAAGATAATATTTATTATCAGAATATTTCTTGAACTTCCTTCATGATATCTATGGTTGCTCACCTTCATTCAATATTGGGTAAAAGGTCATGGTCTTACCTTAATTTCTATTCTAAATCGTTTTGAACTTGGAGATAAACCCAATCATTAAATGTGATATTCATGCCTTCTACGGAACTTATTATGGGTTTCTTAGTGGTTTCCAACCCTTATGATGATGTGAGGTGGTGTTTCAAACATGGGAGTAACTTTTGTTTGCATGTGACGCTCACGGCCCATGGTTTCTTTTGCGGGTTATAGATGGTTTAGTTCTACCTCCTAAGATAAAATTTCTAAAAAACGTCCCTTTATTCCTTAAATTCAAAATAGATCTATACTAAGGATTAATATTTATATGTATTTCTACCATATAAATTATAACGATAATTAACCACATATGTGTTAAAGTAGAATATGAAATAAGCCCTTTTTACACTTGGCTCGGCTCTTAGGTACATAGATGGGTGGGTTTGGGAATATGGTTCATGTGAAAATTAATAGGGATTGGATTTAGTGGAAACATTTTATAAGAGTAGGACTCAAATAATGAGAGAGAGAAAAACCTTTTATATTCAATGTAAAACACATGAATTAACATATAATTGTGATATTTTCCCTTCTTACTAACTTAGTGGACATCGTTCTAGAAAAATCCCTTTTAATGAAGTAGATATATCAATAGTGATCCACTGATATTTGATCACAAACAACTATTCCATTTTAGACTTTTATATCTCAAAACTATGCTCATTGAATTTATGCATCTATATCTTTAAACTACTTGAAACTATTTTATTACACCATAGGAATCATTTTGATATATCTCCCATTTTAACTGGGTCTATCAAATTTCGAGAAAAACACATTAGCCATAAAAGTTTCCCATTGAAACAAAAATTAATTTGATACAAAACATAGGTTTTAACCTTATATAGTTAATTGTTTCAAATAGATTCTTAATAAAATGAAAAATATTCAATGTAAAACACATGCACATTAACATATAACTGTGATATTTTCCCTTCTTTCCAAATTAGTCCATCCTTCTAGAAAAATCCATTTTAATGAAGCGGATATATCCATACTGATCCACTGGTGTTTTTTCACCAACAACTATTCGATTCTGGACTTATATATCTGAAAACTATGCTCATTAAATTTATGCATCTATATCTTTAAACTACTCAACTACTTTATCACCATAGGAATCATTTCGATATATCTCCCTTTTTGATGGGGTCTATCACACTTTGAGAAAAACACGTTGGCCATAAAAGTTTCCCATTGAAACCAAAAGTGATTTGATACAAAACATAGGTTTTAACCTTATGTAGTTAATTTTTTCAAATAGATTCTTAATAAAATGAAAAATATTCAATGTAAAACACATGCATTAAAATATAATTGTGATATTTTCCCTTCTTTCCAACTTAGTGGACATCATTCTAGAAAAATCCCTTTTAATGAAGTAGATATATCAATAGTGATCCACTGATATTTGATCACAAACAACTATTCCATTTTAGACTTTTATATCTCAAACCTATGCTCATTGAATTTATGCATCTATATCTTTAAACTACTTGAAACTATTTTATTACACCATAGGAATCATTTTGATATACCTCCCATTTTAAAGGGGTGTATCACATTTCGAGAAAAACATAAATTAGCCATAAAAGTTTCCCATTGAAACCAAAAGTAGTTTGATACAAAACATAGGTTTTAACCTTATATAGTTAATTGTTTCAAATATATTCTTAATAAAATGAAAAATATTCAATGTAAAACACATGCACATCGAAAAATAATTGTGATATTTTCCCTTCTTTCCAACTTAGTCCATCCTTCTAGGAAAATCTCTTTTAATGAAGCATATATATCCATAGTGATCCACTGATATTTGTTCACCAACAAATATTCCATTTTGGACTTATATATCTGAAAACTATTCTCATTGAATTTATGCATCGACATCTTTAAACTACTCAACTATTTTATCACACCATAGGAATCATTTTGATATATCTCCCATTTTAATGGGGTCTATCACATTTTGAGAAAAACAGATTAGCCATAAAAGTGTCCCATTGAAACCAAAATTGATTTGATACAAAGCATAGTTTTTAACCAAATATATATTTAATTGTTTCAAATAGATTCTTAATAAAATGAAAAATATTAAATGTAAACACATGCACATTCAGATATAATTGTGATATTTTCCCTTCTTTCCAACTTAGTCAACATGCATCCAGAAAAATCCCTTTTAATGAAGCAGATATATCCATAGTGATCCATTGATATTTGTTCAGCAACAAATATTCCACTTTGGACTTATATATCTCAAAAATATGCTCATTTAATTTATGCATCTGTATCTTTAAACTACTTGAAACCATTATATTACACCACAGGAATCATTTCGATATATCTCCTATTTTAATGGGGTCTATCACATTTCGAGAAAAACACATTAGCCATAAAAGTTTCACATTGAAAAAAAAAGTAATTTGACACAAAACATGGGTTTTAACCTCATATAGTTAATTTTTTCAAATAGATTCTTAATAAAATGAAAAACATTCAATGTAAAACAGATGCACATTAACATATAATTGTGATATTTTCCCTTATTTCCAACTTAGTCCATCCTTCTAGAAAAATCCCTTTTAATGAAGCAGATATATGCAAAGTGATCCACTGATATTTTTTCACCAAGAACTATTCCATTTTGGACTTATATATCTCAAAACTATGCTCATTTAGTTTATGCATCTATATCTTTAAACTACTTGAAACTATTTTATTACACCATAGGAATCATTTCAATATATCTCCCATTTTAATTGTGTCTATCACATTTCGAGAAAAACACATTAGCCATAAAAGTTTCCCAATGAAACCAAAAGTGATTTGATACAAAACATAGGTTTTAACCAAGTATGTATTCAATTGTTTCAAATAGATTCTTAATAAAATGAAAAATATTCAATGTAAAACACATGCACATTAACATATAATTGTGATATTTTCCCTTCTTTCCAACTTAGTGGACATACTTCTAGAAAAATACCTTTTAATGAAGTAGATATATCCATAGTGATCCACTGATATTTTTTCACCAACAACCATTCCATTTTGGACTCATATATCTCAAAACTATTCTCATTGTTTCCAAAAAATTGGTTTTGGGGCACTACCCCTGAACACTTGTGTGTGGGGAATTTTCCATCTATTTGAAATCCTAAGGTAGGGGTCCTTTCTGCCCATTTTATTCCCACCACTATGCTTAGAAGAATATATAGTTCATGGGGGTTTTCAAATAAATAATATAACACATACCAAACATCCAATAATTCTCCTTAATGTGACCATCAATGTTGCAACGGTTAGAATTATTTCTACTACCCTTGCATAGATGTGTAGTGGATTTTTTATTCTTATCATCCTATTTCCAGTACTTATTCCCCTCCTTCAAAGCTTTTTGGTGCAATTTTTTCTTCAAACCCCTTAAGTACCATTTATTTTGGCCTATGGATTCTAGATAATGTGCATATACACATGGCTCATACATTATCCTTAGCTTGGAAAGAATCACTTGTTTTTGTAGATGGTTTTATAGACCCCACATATACTTAAGGAGTAAATTTGGGCTCTTGGGAAATATATCCAATAATATGACCATATTTTTGAACTTAGTACACTCTTGTACAACCTTATGTCTACGTAAAGTAGTGTGAGTGATTCCATAGGTCCTCTACACACTTCATAGGGTATAATTGGGACAAGTAGTGTTAACTTCTACAAGTTCTATAGGCAGAGTCTGTCAAGGGCCATGTATCCTCTGGATATCATTTTTTATGAAAGGTGACATATCCAGTAAATTCCCCTACAGTCAATCTTTGGAATAGATCTAAATAGAAGTTCTTCATTTTAATATCTATAAACCACATCCACTTTGAAGCAAACTGTGTACATGTGTCATTTCTGCCATAAATTCTTAGAAAAAGTTTTTAAAGAATACGTGTCATGTTGGCTTTCTCCCATTAACTTTAAAGCATGTTTTTTGTAAGTGCATAAAATAATTTTGCAAACCATGTAAATGTCATTTCTCCCACAAACTAAAGGCTTTCTCTCATTAATTCAAGGCAAACTTTAAGGCCTAAAAATTGAACCTAAAGTGGCTGAACTCTCATAGGATTTTGAACTTCCATAGGATTTTAGTCTGTATGTTGAGTGTTAACTTCTACAAGTTCTAAAGGCAGAGTCTATAAAGGGCTAGGTAGCCTCTAGATCTCATCTTTTCTCAAAGGTGACATATCTAGTAAATGACCCTACAGTCAATCTCTAGAACAAATCTAAATAGAAGTTCTTCATTTTAATATCCATAAACCACTACCACTCGATCTCATCCTTTCTTAAGGAATGTTATTGAACTAGATGTGATTTATGCCATAAATTTTAACACAAACTTTAATGCAAACCATACATGAACCATGTATATGTGTCATAAATATCCCTTAAACTCTAGCCAGTGTAATCTTTAACGCATCTCATTTCTAGATGTGAATTGTACCATAAACTTTAAATCAAACTTTAAGATAAAAAAATGCACATGTCATTTATCTCATGCACATGTGTCATTTCTCCCATGAATTTGCAATAAATATCAATTTAATATATTTTTATTGAATTTGTTTTTTTTCTCACGGACAAAAAAACCACTAAATATGGTTGAAAAATGGAAATTATGCATAGATGTTTCTTGTTATTCCAATCCAGGGAAATAAGTTATTACATATCTGATTTCCAATATTGTGACTATAAAATTTGTCCAAAAGAAAATGAATATACCAGGAAGAACAACAAACAACGAGGCATGTTATATTACATTGATAGAAGGCTTGGGAATAGCTATGGAGTATGGATCAAATGGAATTGTAGTTTTCACCAATTCTGGACTTGTGTGCAACCAGATGAATTTCGTGTACCAAGTTAAGAAGGAGAGGCTAAAAGAACTGCATAGAATAGAAAACAATATTGCTAGCCAATTTCAATTTTTTAGTATAAGACATTGTACAAATGCGAATAACATGTCTACTGATCTATTGTGTGGGGAAATTCCAATTTAGTATTCATGTATAAAAGATGAATTAATATATGAATTAGAATGATATGGGGCAATACCAATGCAAGATTCATCTCTCAAAGATGAATTAGTTTTGAGATGCTCTTCTTAAAAAATTCAAGATTCATCTCTCAAAGATGAATTAGTGTTGAGACACTCTCCTTCAAAATTTATTGATATATATTGTAACATATCTTGGATATGTGTGTGTTTTGTACTTATAAATGCTTCTTTTTTAATGACCATGTGTTTTTTCAATTACATACCAAGTGTGCTCCCACCACATCATGTAAAGCGCAACTTGGTGAACTTCACATTTGCAACAAGTGGTGAACTTCACATTTTTATAAAATTAAAATGCAAGGACTTCAACAAATTTTTGTTTAAATGGAGTTTCACACTTCTTTTTTAATGACCATGTGTTTTTTTCAATTTCATAGCAAGCATGCTCCCACCATGTAAAGCGCAATTTGGTGAACTTGACATTTTTGTAAATTTGTTTGCTTAAATTGAGTTTCACACCTTAATTATTTCTTTGAAAGTTGTGTTTTATATCATTTGTGTACATTAAATTACATTAATTTTCTGAAATTTATTTTGAATTTATTTTAAATAGTAACTTAAAAAAATAATTGTAAATGTCCACTATAGATATATATATATATATATATATATATATATATATATATCATGGAGGATGAATGAAGAATATCAATAGAATCCCATATCTCTACGAGAGAGGGGGATCAGGGATCGAGGGATGTTCATGGTATTTAAATATAATATTAAATCTCCAAACATATACATACACGCGTGTACATATGGAATTGATTTTTTATCAGCTTTGTGAGTTAAATTAGTTGTTAATAAGTTTCATTTTTTTATATTTTAGGAGCTAAGAGGAGAAGGGTATCTTCTCCATCAATGGAACTTTCCCATGCCCATGGTTCACCCAGTCGTGGCATGGTTCACAAAATTTAATCAATAAATATGTACATGTATTTATATGTATGAATGTGTTTTTGAATTGATTATAAATTTATATTTTTTTATGAAGCTTCTCTCTCATCTCGAGAGGTTGGCGGTGGTTCAAATCCCCCTAGAGGGCCATAAATAAGTACTAGCAAGTTGTGTGAAGCTGATGATATTTATTCCCCCAGAGGCTAATCAACGAATGGTCGTGTTGGTTCTCAGTAGGGTCATTCTGGTTCTCAATAGTCTCAGGGTGGGCAAGATGCTAGCCAACCACATCAAGGTAGCCATCAATTTGAATATTTTTTTCATTCAATTTGTACAAATTTGTTTACATGTTTTTTTTTCTAATATACAAAATTTTATATATTGATGTAGAGGCTAAAAATGCTCAAAATGTTGGTAAAAAAAGACGTAGGGTAGAACGTTTCATTCAAGAATAAGGTTGTCCACCCACCATGACTTATCTGGATGACATTTCTGATATACCTTGGGAAAGAAACATGCATCAATGCACCTTAGAAAGGTGTCAACATCTCCATGCAAAATTGCAGAGAGATCTCGTGGCTTTGACTCTACCTGCTGAGAGTCGACAAAGCTTGGAAATATTTACACACTCTTTACGTGAACTAGTATATGGATACCAAAAACTTGGGCCAAGCACTAATACCTTTGTAAAATTAATGAGAAAAATAAATGAAACAATGATGGGTCCAAATAAATTGAAGGTTTTTAAACAAATAGTTACAAAAAATATGGCCAAATCTATGTTTAATTTCAAAGAAGGGTCGAAAAGAAAGATGTTGAAAGTGATATATTTCAAGCACCCTGATATACCTCACTATTTGTATGATAAACACCTTCCGGCCTATGGAAGACTCCCATGGAACGATGAGGTTCTGCTTTATTTTCAAAAATTATTTTATGCAGGATTCTTTTTGCAAATGAAACCCAATTACAATGACATTCCCTCTAAATTTTTTTGGTCCTGGGAAAGGTCAATTCTGTGACCGTAGGGGCACTAGGCATGCTGTTGAGTTGCCTCACCCTGAGCCACCATTGGTTAGTCGACCATTTCATGTTGAAAATTTGCGATCAGATATGGAAGCCACTTCTCAAATTAGTCGAGAAGCAAGGGATGCCACCATCGACAATTTTCACAATGGATTGGGTGGAGTTGATGTTTTTCTAAATCAACAAAGAGCACGTGAGAATGCACACACTAATTTTGTGTATTATACAGATGAAGAGATTGACAACATGAGTGTTGAAGATCTCAAAACATATGCAAATAATTTTCGCAATGGTTGGCATGTCCTAATTTTTCGTGAGGAAGAGGGCATGGGAACGGTATGTGTTAATGGTTAGGGTTCAATTATTTTAACACATGTACAACTTGTAATAATTACATATATACATGTACATTTATTTTTATACGTTAATCTAACAAAAATGTATCATTATATGTTAACACCATTTGTAGTTGTCATGCTTGATGAATGAAGAAAATATTAATATCACGTTTGGAGCCTCTGGTTCCAACAATCAAGTTGGTTCTCACCATCAAGATATGTTGGAAAATGTTAGTGTTTTTTAAGTGATATTTTTAAAAGAAATAATTGTGCACACATGTACATGTACATATATATAATAAAATGTTTTAGCAGATTTTGATTCTGTCTGATGTTCCTGGGATGGCGATACCTTCTTCTTCCTTTGGAGATGTACCTTCTACTTCCTTAGGAGATGCACCAAATTCGATAGCACAAGTATTCAATTTTTCACTTAAATATATATATATATAA
Organism: Pinus albicaulis; assembly: GCA_034641835.2. NCBI lineage: Eukaryota > Viridiplantae > Streptophyta > Pinopsida > Pinales > Pinaceae > Pinus > Pinus albicaulis. The sequence goes on along the minus strand of CM076580.1, from coordinate 1,334,312,032 downwards.
GTTATAAGTTACAAATTGAAGCTTAAAAGTTTTATTATAAATTAATCTCTAGAGATTTTGAGTTCTTTTGAATTTTTTGAATTTTAGGTTTCTATAGAGGATTTATTTTCTCCACGAACTCTAGCGATGGAGATAGGAACATCCACACCATTTCAAGCATTTGAACAAGTTATCTAACTTTTTTTTTAATATTATTGAAAATAAGTTTATATATATGCATTTTAATTTGAAAATTATATATATATATATATATATATTGATATTGTACAGTTTACTATTGGAGATGTTCCCAGGGGGTAAGTTGTAGCGGATGAGAAACAAATGGACAGGGAACCTCATGAGGTATTCCATGATTATATATATATATATATATATATATATATATATATATATATATATATATTTACATGAAGTTCTATATATTCTCACTCAATTTTAAAACATCAAATTTTAATGTTTGTATACATTGTGTACAAGTTCCCCATGCTTCAAAGGATAGCTCACAGATTGAGACTTTGCTGGGAAAGACACTATATCCATTTGTATTTGAAGGATGATGCACATGAACTATTTGATGGATGATTCACATGCACACTTGCAACATTATATTTTCAATAGATTTAGTCTTAAATTTACTTTATTTTATATATAGTCTTATCTAGATGCAGTCATATATAACTTGATACCTGATACTTGTGAGATCTACAAATTTTGGACATATTTTATGTGAACTACATTTGACATGTGATGTGAAGTAATGCTGTGTTAAATAATTTGTTTTGCTTTTAAAGTGTTATGGTTGAACTAGATTTGGCATGTGAAGTAATGTTACTTGATACTTGATACTTGTGATCTATAATATTTTGTTTTTAAAACTCAAGGTTCGATACTTGTGATCTATAATGTTTTTTTTTTTTTTAAGTTTTGATACTTGTGATCTATAATGTTTTATTTTTATAAATCAAATTTTGGATGGTTGAACACCATTTGGCATGTGAAGTAATGTTGTGTTATAATTTCTTTTATTTTTAAAACTTATGTTTTGGATTGTCAAGAACTACATTTGGCATGTGAAGTAATGTTGTGGTATAATTGGTTTTTTTTTTAAAACTTAAGTTTTGGATGGTTGAACTAAATTTGAAATGTGAAGTAATGTTGTGATCTATATTAATGTTTTGGTTTTGAACTACATTTGGCATGTGAAGTAATGTTGTGTTATAATTTGTTTTGTTTTTAAAACATAAGTTTTGGATGGTTGAACTACATTTTGCATGTGAAGTAATGTTGTGATCTATAATAATGTATTGCTTTTGAACTACTTTTGGCATGTGAAGTAATGTTGTGTTATAATTTTCTTTGTTTTTAAAAATTAAGTTTTGGATGGTTGAACTACATTTGGGATGTGAATTAATGTTGTGATCTATATTAATGTTTTTCTTTTGAACTACATTTTGCATGTGAAGTAATGTTGTGATCTATAATGTTTTTTTAAATTAAAACTTAAGTTTTGGATGGTTGATCTACATTTGGCATGTGATATAATGTTAAATTTTTTTATTGGATAGTTGAACTACAATTGGCATGACATGTGAAGTAATGTTGTGATACAATAAAAAAGTTTTTAAAGCTCAAGTTTTGTATGGTTGAATTACATTTGGCATGCGATTATGATATTATGTTTTGTTTTTAAAATTCATGTTGTCATTTTCCAAAAAAAAAAAAATTACATGAATATATGTACATGTAGAAATGATTTTATGCATGTTTGAATATATATGTTAAAATGTTTGAAGTACAATACATATTGATGTATATATATATATATATATATATATATATATATATATATATATATATATATATATATATATATATATATATATAAAATCATAAGATTGTAGGTCGTGTTAGATGTGTCAGACAAACATGAAATTTTAAAAATGCATTCTACAATGTATATATATCTAGTACACCCAACATTTTTCATCAATGCATGTATAGAAAAGCTACTTTCAGTTAATTCCATTCTACAACATATATATCAAGTACATGCAACATTTTTCATTAATGCATATATAAAAGTTACTTGAATAGTTAATTTCTTTCTAGAACATATATATCCAGTACTTCAACATTTTTCATCAATGCCAATAGAATGTAGCTACTTTCAGTTAATTGCATTCTAGAAAATATATATTCAATACATGAAACAATTTTCATCAATTCACATAGAAACGTTACTTTCATTTAATTACGTATAACATGTATATATCCAGTACATGCAATAATTTTCATCAATGCACATAGAAAAACTACCATCAGTTAATTTCATTCTAGAAGATATATATCCAGTACTTGCAACATTTTTCATTAATGCACATAGAAAAGCTACTTTCAGTTTTAATTGCATTCTAGAACATATATATATATATAGAATACTTCTAGAATATATATATCCAGTACTTGCAACATTTTTCATCAATACACATAGAAAAGCTACTTTCAGTGAATTGCATTCTAGAACATATATATATATCCAATACATGCAACATTTTTAATCAATTCATATATATAAAAGCTACTTTTAGTTGATACCTGAGTGTGCATGTACCAAAACAATGTACATGTGATAACACTTGCGCAAATAACATAACAAGGCAGCTCAATTTTTAGTTGATTTCTGTAAGTTCTAAAACATGAATCCACAGAGAAGAAAATGTTCGGCAGTTCAATCAAAAAACATCCAATGGAATGCCATCTTCAATGATCCATTCATGATTGGATTTTGACATTTTCCATTTCTTAATTTTAATTTTTTCATTGATTGAATCTCTATCAACTTTATGCGTGTTGCAGACACCAAGTAACTATATTGACAACTTATGACATCAGGTTCAAAGTCTTCAAAGTAAAAAAAATCCCCACTTTGATTAGGTTGTCTGAAAAAATAACCTTTCAGTATAATAGATCCTCTTTCATATGGAAACTCGTGATCGTTATAGTGTTCTAATAATTTCATTTTTCGTTCAGTGCAACACATAAAATAATACTTCACATTTTCATCATTGTCAGTTGGTGAAATTATAGCAAGAACATCTCCTGCACAATAAAACAAACTCATGTATTTAAATTTATTTCTAGATATCTATCATTTGAAAGCAATTCAAATGTTACCTTCTCTAACAACATCAGAAACTCGATCACCATTAGATGATATTGTAGTCTCCTCTGATTTCATTTCTTCAAACATTGCAATGTACATTTTCCCCTTTTTATTTAGCTCTATATGTTTCCAATATTTTACATACATTTTGTTTTCACAAATGTCATTAGATTTTGTGTTGTCTATGCAAACATGACAAAAACAAGAATATTTTCTTTTATATCCAATGCAAACACATTTGTGGACAACTTTGTTTTAATTGAATGAAATTTTTGAGTCCCTTTTATTGTTTCAACGTCATTTCCAATTTATATATCTACATATTCGTTCCCAATATGCCAAAATATATATATATATATATATATGGAAAATTCAAAGAAGAATGTAAATATGATATCAAAATGCCAGCAAAGATAATCATTGTGATAAATGTACATTGTTTAAAACTAGATATCCAATAAAAATTAAATTAAATGTATCTTCACACTTCCTTTGATCGGTTAGTCTCATGGCTTAGAGCAACAATGCACCATTGAACCCTGCACCGTCATGTTCTCTTTTTCCATGGCCAGTCTCAAATAAATTCCAACAATGTTTAATCTAGGTTTTCTTATGAAAACAACACAACCAAAAGAATAATATTGAATATTTGATTGACCTGTGCATCCATCTGACCATATCCAATGTTCATTGAATTTTATTCCATGACTTTTCAAGGAGTCATAAATCTTTCCAAAACAGTGTTGTACAAATATGTATCATGTGTATGATAATCACTGATATAAAAGTGATATTATTTAATAACATGTTGATTTTCACTGGTGCTTTCTATATGATCGACGTTTTGTTCATAATCTCTATATAGAATATGAATGAGCACAGAGACTTGGCTAGAATGAGAGTATTCATTCTGAATTTATTTTTTTGGAACAAATATGTAGTTTTCTGCAAAATCAATTATTGACAAAATGGTCCTTGGTGGAAAAAATTCATGGGATTTTTTGAATTGCAAGTATTGCCATTGAGCTCTATGGGAATGCTTGGTGTATTTATAAATTTCTTCCTTAAACTTTCACAAAAAATCTATCACACAAATTTCTTCTTCCTATAATTCAATTCTTTTAGCACTATTTGAAACTTTAATAGATGTAAGGATATATTCATATCTCTTCCATTTCACTTTCATATTGGACAATGATTGACCATTTATATCAATATGATATTTGTTTTGAAATTTAATCAAATTTCCACAGTCATTGCATTTTCTACCACCAACACTTTTCTTTTCGTAAAATAATTCATCGCTTTCTCTTTCACATAGAATTTGAGATATGAAATCACGGATAGTGGAAGGAGGATGTGAATATTTCCAAAATTTTCTACCAAAATTAAGGAATGTGTCATATATAACTCAAATTCCACATGATAATGAGAACAATAAGTGTCACATACGGTGATAGGTTTTACATACCATGGCTTTTGTTGAACAAAAGCACTGATTGAGACATGAATTTCATGATTCTCTTCTTTGAAATTGTTGAACAACTCGATCTGAGTGGTTTCCAAGAAATGTTTTTCATGTTCTTCATATTGATTTTGTGTTATTCTTCTTCGCATCACATCCCTTGCATTTGACAAAAAACGTGAATTTTTCTTCCAATATTCATATATTGTTTTATTAACATTTTCTCCATGTTTGTCTTTGTATGGTTTCCTACAAACAACTCTCCAACAAGCGATTTCATCATTTACATATATTTGCAACCAAAATTTCCGATGTTTCTGCAAATTTTTTCATGAGGTTCCTAATGCTTGTGCCATAGATTTTACCAAAAAATTCTCTTTAGTACTTGATGAAACCACTGCCATATGTATTGCTCTATGTACAATTGAATCATTTTTATGTCAAGATCTTCTAATTGAATTTATAGCACTATTTATATTTTGTATCACATTTTCCTTCATTTTTTTATCTTTTGTTGATTTTTGAATACCCAATAAAGTCGTAGCCTGTTTTAACTTCCTTAATGATAGGAGACCTTTCAACATTTGGGCTTGAACTGTCAGATTTTCCTTTTTGAAGTACATATCAAAAGTGTGTTTAACACGTTATCTTATAACATGGTCAGCTCTTTTATCTCCATATGTGTGAGTGTCAATATTTTCTAACATCTCATCATCGACAATAATTTCGTCTGTACGTATTTGAATGAATACTACATAATAATTTTACATATTTAATAAATAACTAAATTAATAAATATGTATAATTTCAATAATACATGCATGTGTTCAACATATATATCACTTGAAATTGAATCACAAGGTATACATACATACATACATACATACATACATACATACATACATACATATATATATATATATATATATATATATATATATATATATATATATACACATACCTTGTGATTCAATTTCTTCACTTGAATTTCTTTCAACAATTTGACCATCTTCAATCATTAGTTCAATGTATCTTTCACTTTCTCTTTCAAAATTTTGTATCTCATCATCAATGTTTTGACCAATATCTCTTTCTTTTTACATTGCAAAATATTTTTCAAATTAGTTCATCAAATAAAAATTAAGCTTCACATTTTAAACTAGTAAAATTTTAAATATCAAATTCATAATATTTACATTTACATACCTTTTTCAACTTCGAGTTGAGGTTAATTTTCCCTTTCAATATTTGAGAGTGCTTCTCTCTTTCTTTTGCGAAATTCTCTCGTCTCTTTTCTACGTTCCTCATGGCCTCTTTTTCGATCATATTTTCTCATGAAATTCCTTCGATTTACCATGATAATAGAGTATGAAGTTCAAAAAATTTCCTTCAAAAATTTAGACAAATTCTCAATTAAAAAAAAACATCACAAAAGATTTAATTAAAAAAAAAAAAAAAAAAAAAAAACTCATTTTAAAACTTTTGGAAAAAATACATACCTTAATCCAAAACACTTACTTTTAAAAATCCGAGAAAAAAATGTCTTATAAAAATGAAACAAAGCTCAAAATATTTCCTTCCAAGTCCCGCAAAAAAATTTCATTTAAAAAGTTAGAAAAAACTCATTTTAAAAAATCATTATAAAATATTTACTTCAACCCAAAACACATACTCTAAAAAAATGTCACTTCAAAAAATACCTCCAAAAAATGTCCATTGAAAATTAATTCCAACTTCCTAAAAAATGCCACTTTAAAAAATACTTTAAAAAAACCTCTAAGAAAATATGACTTCAAAAAATACCTCCAAAAAATGTCCTTTGAATATTATGCCTAAAAAGAGTCCTTTCAAAATTAAGCCTAAAAGGATTCCTCTAAAAATTAAGCCCAAATCCTCTAAAAACAATGAAAATTAAGCCCAAATCCATACCTTCAAAAACAAATGAAGCCCAAAAAAATATCCAAAAAATGTATCACATACCTCCAAGAAATGTCCATTGAATGTACATCCAAGAAAAGTCCTTAAACCCAAAACAATCCTTTTCAAAAATTTCCTTTGAATGTACCTCCAAGAAAATTCCTTAAACCCAAAACAATCCTTTGCAAAAATTTCCTTTGAATGTACCTCCAAGAAAATTCCTTAAACCCAAAACAATTCTTTGCAAAATCAGACCAGGACCTTTGCAAAATCAGATGAAATAAAGACCCAGAATTTCTTGGAGAAATCATCAATAAATGTTAAGAAGTTAATGCACCTCCATAAGATACAGTAGGAGGTGGTCCCCAATGATTGGAATGAATATATTCCAAAATTTCTTTATTATTATGACTTTGATTTTTAAATTTTTGTTTACATTGTTTACCATATACACAATTTTTACAAAAATACAACTTCAAGGATTTGAAATTAGAAAGAAAATTATGATTCATCGATACTAGAAGACCCTTCTCACTCATGTGACCTAGTTGTTGATGCCATAGGCAAGTACCTTCTTCGAAAAGAGAATCCATTATCCTACATTTTATATTTTTACACCATTAAATTCATTTTCTAATTACCTCTAATCATACCTCAAGTTAACAAATTTTTATTTTGGTAGTTTTCATTACAACTAACAAATGATGAAAATGAATCATCATCTTACAACCACTCATTTATTATGTAAATTCTTATCTGTAAATGAATGTCCTTTGAAGCAAAACATAGGTACTAACACTCACAAATATAACCTTTTGTTTGTAAGAACATAACTAATAAAAATAGGACTAAGAAAATCTAAAGAATATAAACTTGAAATTTCAAATATTGTGTTAGATAATCTTGACCCAATGGTGGAGTTGAGGTTGTGTCAATAGTTGTGGTGAAAATTTAGGGTTTTGGACACTCATGTTAGTGATGCATGGTATTAATCTCATGTAATTACATGTATTTGAAGTCGTCCAAAGGCTTGAGCACTCTCCATTGTAATGAGATAGTGTTGACCAGTGAAAGATCATGTTATCGATCGGCTTGGTTGTGTTATAGCCAAGGAAACTGATACATCTATTGTTGCCTATTTTTTCTAGTAGTTGGGATTTTCTAGGGTAAATCATGATGTATATTGTTTGTATATTGATTCTTGATTGTTACATTTATTTCTATCGTAATGTTTTGAATATTAACAAGTGGAATCAAATCTTTGGTTTGTGAGGATCCTTGAAGGAAGATCTGTATTGTTACGAGAAAAAAAAGGAGAAAAATTATAGTTTGGTTTAAAGCTAAGAAATAAAAATAATCTAAGGACTGAAATCTCTATTTGTAGAAAAATAAGAAAACTAGTTTTTCAACCACTATATTCACAAGTTAACTTTGTTGGTTTTCTTATCATAGAGAGAGCTTGTACACTGTGATATCACAAAGTTCTAGAGGTTGTATGTACTTGTGGATACTATATTTGTGGGATGTGAGCATAGCATGAAAGTGATATATGTTTCATCTTATAGAAGTGTTCCCATAATTTAATTTTCCCCAAGAATGGAATTCATTGCACAAACTACTATTTTTAGGTGAGAAATGGATCGCTATACAAATTTGCAAGGTTTCTTGAGCAATGGCTCTATTGAGGAGAAGAACTAAATGCAAGAGTGATGTCCACAAATGAGAGGGAATCACAAGTGAAGAGCCTCAGTGTTAAAAATAATCATAGTGGAGAAGGGGATAAAGAAATAAACTATCTCCTCCAACCTAGGTTGTTGCTCTTCTTTGAATTTCCTAAGGAGTAGGACCCTCGATTAATAGAATTTGGTGGTATGTTATCTATGTTGTTTGCCAAGGTGATTTTCATATGATCTAAGCTACATGATAATGGAATTGGGACATGATTTTTTTTGCAAATGATGGTGTCAAGCATGGATGAATCCCCAAGGAGGGTGATCATCCACTATGGTTGTAACAACCCCAAGTTAAAATTTGATTTAATAAAAGTTAATAAAGGAAAAACATGACCATGGGATAGGGAAAATTTTTCCAAGTTGAATGTTAGGAAAAATATCCCAGTGGGCATCATTTCTTCTGTTTTATGACTACGGGGGAATTGGAAAAGGCAATGGCTAAGGATTAGGAAAGGAAAATAGGTATTTTTAGCACATTATTTATTAAAATAATGGAAATTAGGAGAAAAGGAAGATGAAATGTCACAAGTTGCATGTGAGGGGGAAAATGAAGGAAAATGATGGAAATTTGAAGAAATTAGAGGCCTCATCAATAAAAAGACCTCAGAGCATCAGTTGGTAGGTTTTTTTGAGTTTAGAGTTATAATTTGTCTTAGAGAGGATAAAAGAACCAAGAGGAGAAATAAAGAAAGCAATGAAAGGAAGGACAATGAAATGAAAGTAAAGAAAAGAAAAGGAAAGGGAAAGCAAAGAAAAGGAAAGGAAATAAAAGTAAGGCAAGGATCAACTAGGTTCAATGATAATAATCGCCGCTAAAATATTGCTTGTGTGATTTCCTAGCTAGTTTTGATATGCATGGTATGTGCATGTTGTTATATGGCTCTTTTGTTTTCATTCACATCATTTATGTCGGGCTTAGACAATGGATTTAGCCTAGATTTTCCATTTCCACATAGCCATGGTGTGATGGGATTTTTCTTGTTTTTGAGCTTTCAATTATAGGATGGTTTTAGAATGTGGGTTGATGTGGTATCAAGAAAATCCCCAAAGGCCTAGGAATCCCTTGACCAGTAATGGCGGGATACAAGGTAAATCTTGAGGGTGGAGACATGAAAATATATCAAGGATGGTGACAAAATTATAAGGCATCCAAGCTCAGTTCAGTTTTGTGATATCCACACCGGTTTAGGTGTGATCACAATATGGAGGGAGTGGAGGTAGTTTAAGCTTTGGATTCCCTTGTCCCTATTTGGGTTAGTTTATCCCATGAGATCCCACATTCATGCTTGGAATATGGCATGGGGGTTATTGACTGAAGATATATTTGGCTCAGCCAAACTATGGTCAGGTGGAACTTGGAATTCCAAAACCCGATTGGTATTTTCCTATGGTTAATGAAATCTAATTTTCTCTTGATTTTGGTAAGGAAATGTACTGGTTATTATGCGACTTCAATCCTTGTTCTCTTTTGTTATTTATCTTGTTATATGCTAGTTAATAACATGATTTTATGACAGATATTAGTCATGGATATTTTCATGTTTTCACTTATAATTGAATAAAAATGAAATCCAAAACTAATTGGTGTTAAGAAAACTAATGAGAGAAGGTATTGACCATTGTCGTTAAACCTTAGATACGTTTTCAGTCCCTCATGTTTAGACTTCAATTCATGACTTGTAGGTTTTATATCTACCAAGTGTTTGAGAGAATGTGATTCCCAGTTGGGGATTGGTATAGGTGGATATTGGTGGCCACCTCCCTATTCCACTAGGTCCTCCACCATTGTTTCTTCCAGTTTCCTTAATTGTATCACAATTACTATTTTTGGCATTTTTTCAAGTCTTGAACTTTCATAGTTGTTTGAGGCCCTAAATGAGTTTTTTTGGGAAAAATGGGAAAAACATGGGTATTTGGCCAATGTTCGTCACTTGAAATTTGTAGTCCTCAAATAGATGTTTATAACTATGTATTGTGCTCTTGAAACAGATATCATATTCCGAAGTTACGTCCCCATGAAGTTGATGTACCAATTTACCAAAATGGGGCCCATAGTTTTCGTGCTTCATCTCCTAGGGTTATATTTTTGGATGTTTATGCTTTCCCCATATTATTCTATAATAAAAAGGCCCTTGATACTCATTGTAATACAGTTCAGAGGAAGGTAGCTGCCACATCTCTTCTCACAGATAAGCTACCGTCGCCTGAGCTAGTTTAATTTCCATTCTATCTATAAGCATTTTTTAGTATTAGATATTAATGAAATGAAGTGTTATTATTGTTACATATTTGTGTTTATGTTTATTTATGTATTTTATTACATTCCGGCATAATTATGGATCGGTTTGATCAAAGAAATCTACTATTTCTTGATTTTTCTTTGCATGTCCCCAACGAGGTCGGGATATAAGGATTTAGGGCTCGATCCAGTTGAACCGTTACAAGATCAGCCTCGCAAAGCCCGACAACTTTCGATTTCAAAATAAAAGAAATAAGAGGGAGTAGGATATCATATCAAAATATTTCTCAAGGAGGCCATCGATAAAAAAAGGAACACAGTGATGGATAATTTTTCCCAGATCCTTAAACGACTAGCCACCGACGGCGCACCTTCATCCAGCAGCCACTCTCCAGGGACCACTCCTTGTAATGTACAAGTAAAATTTGAAATTACCATATTCGAGGTCCAAATAGATGCAGACATCATAGATAGATGGTTGAATATATTATAAGGATATTTCTTGGTTCATGACTTCCAATCGGTAAAAGATTACTTTTGCACTCCTCAAAGTTGCCGCCCATGTCAAGGACTAGTTGGAAACCTATTTTCATCAAAAGGAAAAGAGGGAAACCTTCTTGTTCTCAGTCTCACCCACTTCAAATTTTTTCCGAGATTCCATAAAGGAACAATGTTATCATGTGGGGAGCTATCACGACAAGTACATACAATGGACTATGTTGCGGCAACAAAGGGATCAATATCTGCATGAGATGATGAACATGTTACATACCCTGCACACAAATTTTGGTATCAAATACCAGGAGAAAAATTTGGTGTTGAAGTACCACATTTTTCTGCATAGAAACATTCAAGAGGAAATGGAGTTCCTTGATATCTCCTTTCTTAGTGCAACATACCAATATGTTGCCAAGATTGAGCATAAATTCTAACAGAAGAAGCAATACTTTGGATCTATGAATCAGAAGCAAAGTAAAGGTGCATCCAAACCACAGAGAAAAGGTCAGAGCTAAGGTAGGGACACCCATGACAACCCACCAAAGGCACAAGAAAATAATCACACCGCAAATCCAAAGAAGTACAACGGAAAGTGGTGTGAGTTCCATAAGAGCTCCACTCACAACACAAATGAGTGTCGAGCCAAGAAGTCACTGGTGCCCGAGCTAAAGGCTTCCGAATCAGATGCATGTTCCAACTATCAGTCAGAACCCAATAAGGGGAATCACAAATGGAATCATATTATCGATGCAGAGCCCAATGCCATTGTTTCGACCACAAAGATCCAAAAGGAGGAACTCAAAGATTCAGAAGAGTCGGGATGTCTTTTCAACTCCTAGATGTCCATGAAGGGTTCCCCACTACAGTTAATTTTCGACAGCAGGAGCCAAAAGAAATCATTTCAGTAGATTTCGTGAAGAGGTTGGGCCTGCCGACCATAACACACCCATAGTCGTACACCATCAGGTGGATTCACCAAGGACGAGATCTCTGCATTAACCAGTAGTGTTGCCTTCCCTACAACACCAAGCCCTTTACGGATGAGGTATTATGTGATATAACTCCTATTGATGTGTGTGATGTATTATTAGGATATCCATACTTTTGTAAGTGACATGTCGTTTATTAGTCTAGGCCTCACGATGTTATAGTTAATTTAGGAAATAAGGTGTACATAATACAAGAGGTAGGACCACTTACTTCCATCTCCTTTATCACTACAAAACAATGTAGTAAGCTCATTTCCAAAACTTCGAAACTTGTTTTCCTGATGATCCGCCCTCCGGGAAATAATAAGTGTGTAGCCATGTGCTGTGGAGGTAAATCCCCTCTGTGGATAGAGGCGATCCCACTAGCCCTAGAGTGGGTCTAGCAAAAATTGAAACATGCAAACCTATTGATTCCTAGTTACAAAAGATAGAATCACGATAGATCGCTTACTGTGATTCCTTCGCTGCTATTATCGAAGAAGAAGTGGTGCTTCCGTTCCTAGCTGGATAGGTCACAATATGTGAGATTGCTGCATCTAGATACCTATACACATGCAAAGAAGAGAGATAAAATACAACGTAATATTTCACACTTTATAACTATCAATCATTCAGAGAGGAATGAATGAAATTGCATTATATAATGGAAAAACACAATCATGGAACCAACAGCAGAGTCATGTATATTAAGATACAATAGAAAGATTACAACCGGTGCTCTAACATTGTGATCTTCCTTCGACAGGGTTCCAGTGGGATGTGTCTCACAATGCTCGTCAGGGGTTATAATTTCCTTCCGAAAAGTTCAGCTAGCTAGAAAATGGAGAGGGTAGGCTTTTATATAAGGAGAAGGAGAGGTTAGGCTCCCTATAATCATGGGGGAGAGTCATATCTCTTAGGAAGGTTCCATGAGAGGTGGAAAACCTCTTCCTAAACAAGGAGATCTGGAGCCAAAAAACCCAACCTCTTTTTGATGATTCATTCTCGAGGTGGTTAAAGGAAACTTCTGCCTAAATTTGTTAAATAACATTCCAAAACAGGTTGTCGTGGGCACAAAATAGGGATAGAGCGCCAGCTGGTGCACCCACTAGTGTATATTTTCCCCATTGGCGCGAGGGATGAACTGGCTACTCGTGCCAATGCCAAAACATGGGTTTTTGGGGCTTTTCTAAGGAAATGTTCTCAAGGATAATTCTTGCCCTTATGCAGAAGGATGCCATCAAGGTGTTTTCAGAACATTTTACTCTTCACAGGTCACCGTAATATTCCTCCAATGTATGGGACGAGGGATTGCAGGGATGGTGACAAAATGCTATGTAACAGATGCCCCTTAAAGCATGAGGTCTGAGAGAGAGGGAGGGGTGAAATTATTTATGATAACACGTTCAACTGAAAACACTGTCACCAGAAGACCTGCAAATACAAATACAACTGATATCTCTGATACATGATATGTGGTATGGGCGCAACCATCTATAATAAAGTGTACAAAAACTGGGATCAAAGGTATGGATGCAGCCATCCAGTAAAATAAGGATCAACAAGTAGACTCAGGTATCGTCGTAGCCATCCAATCAAAAGAGTCATGTAATAATTCATAATAATCCACAAAGAACCTACAGCCTGGATTTTGTCAGACAAAATCTAGGTTCTTGCGCTCCATCTCAACCCAAACAAAGTACAATTTTGAGCATGCAAATATGTGAGCTGAAGTTGAACATGTAAGAACATCGTCTGATTACTAGCCAATAATGAAAGCCATTAACATACGCGAGAGAGACCACCAATAATGACGATGGCTCTAAAGGTACAAAAGGTACAATCCACGGAATGTGAACAATGAGCTAGCGTCGAAAATCTGCAAAGTCATCTGATCGAAGGCAAATAATGAAAACCTTGCATCGAATGTGAAGAACCTTCCATTGAGGCATACAGGCTCCAAGGTACTTGAAGGGAGTCTCTAGATCATCTTCCTAGATAATGAGCTGAAGTCGACAGGAAGTGACCTTGATCGAAGGTGGGCCATAATGTTTCCCACATCATCGACATGAGACAGAGGGATATAATGTTTGTGAATCAAGACCAATAGATAATCAGAGGGAGGTTGAAAATCGCAGAGGCCAACTTCTCTTAAACATATTGGTGGCATGACATTGGATTTGGAAGTATTTGACATCAAGGGATCTGAGGTCATGGTGAAATGGAAAAGAGCATATGAGCAGTCAAAAGAGATTACCCAAACCCATGAAGGCAAGAAGATAACGAGATGAGATTTCCCCAACCCGACACGAATGCAGACAAGTACCATGTTCAAGAGCGACATACAACGGACACGACTACAATACTGGTTCCTTTTTCCCCTAGCATTTTTGGTGAGTACCCCAATTATTTTTGAAAACAAGCTCGAAGGGGATAGCATGTGCTTGTGATGTAAGTTGGTCCTTCGGACAAATCCAACCTAGTACATTTTACAAGCCCTAGGAAGGAGGAACTCAAGTAACATCATTACGACAGAGTCCAATGTCATCAATTTTTAATGAGTCTGAAAAAGGAAGAACTCAACATATTTTCACGTTTAAAGAGTTTGAAAAGACAGCGAAAAAGAAAACTCTAGTAATCCCTTTTCGTAGGTAGTCCCACAGATCTGAAAAGGTAGAAAACTATGTTTGAGAGAACGTCCTAGTCACAATAGGCTAGGGTATTCCTTTTTCGTAAATAATCTATCCCAGCTCGAAAAAGGGGTAAACGTATACTGGGTAGATGTCGTTTTGCAGCCAATTTAACAAGCTCAAAATGACAAGCGACTCGGCAATATTTTCAGTTTTAGAGAGTCGAAAAAGAGCTGAAAGGTGACTCCTCCTAGAGGAACGAGTGGCATAAAGGATAGCAACTGGTTCCGGTAATGTTGGAACTGCTGAGAACAAATAAAGGTCAAGAGGCTGCCTAACAAGACCACTCATCGCAGCAGTTCCTCAGGAATGGGTGAAACAACCAAGTGAAGGCATATGATCGACCAGGCAGATAGTGACGATGGAGTGAGAAAACGAAGGTTCTTTGGCAAAAACAGGTTGATAAAATGGCAGTCACAAGAGGTAAAATCGGAATGGTTTCATTTTTACACAAGCTTGAAATTAGGAAACTCTACTCGAAGTTGGTCTCATTTTTACACAAGCTTGAAACAAAGATAAACTATGCTTGAAACCAGTTTCATTTTTACACAAGCTTGAAACGGGAACAACCTATGCTTGAAAAATTAAGCATTTTCCCAGCATGGTGACTCAACTCGAGGTACATTCCCCCCAAGCTTCAGTCCATATGACTGGCAGATGGAGTGAAGGTTCAAATTACCAGATCAATAAAAAGACTCGACTGGGATGTTACAAGATCTTATCAAACACTCGAATTTAATGGGAACGTGTTTCATTGTTTTAACAAGGTTGAAACATTGAAAGAACTATCCTCATAACTAATTCATTTTTTAACGAGGTTAACATAGAAAACGAACTATCCTCGAAAGAGCTTGTTTCATTTTTTAAGGAGCTTGACACAAGAAAATGAACCATGCTCTGGCCAGCTTGTTTCATTTTTTAAGGATCTTGACACAAGAAAAACGAACTATGCTCCAATGACCTTTCATCATGATGAATAAGAATTCATGGCTTCTAAGAGTTACACACTGGATGGGAGAACAACATCTCAGAAATCAGGACCCAATGCCCTCAGCACTTGATGCATAACGGCACTATCACTGAATCCGGGCATGGGATAGGTAGCCACATAATTAACTTGCAGCGGGGAAGATAAAATCAGCAGATAAATACCCCAAAGGGATGATTATGGAATAGATGTCATGTTAGGATCAAAGAATGAAATATGATCAATGGTCACAATCTTACCTTTATGTGGAAAACACGTCACACAAAAGAGGGAAGTGGCAGGAGCACCCATGACATAAGTATAGTCACACCCCAAGAGTAAATTGAAATCTAAGGGGCCTGGAACAACCATCATGTATATATGGACAGTTTTCCCTCCTAAAGTAACAGGCAACTGCGGAAGTCTCCCTAATGGTTGACTGGTTCCTCTGTTAAAATCCAACAGATTATGGGTAACAGGCATAAGCGGTGGAGAACCAAAATCTTGCCAAGTATTTGAGGATAAAATAGTAACAGACGCGCCTTCATCTATAATGGTTCTAGGTACGACCAGATGGGAGGGGGAGGCCTATACCATAATCTGAAAGGGCACATAAGAAGGAAGGCAATAACCCACGAATCAACGCCAATCGAAGGAAGCAACCAAACTACTTGGAGGGGATACCATTGAACTGAGACGGTTGTCCCCCGGTGTTACCAGAGCAAGAGTAGCATCCTTCGAGAAGTCCATCATAGGAGTAGGAGGAGCAGTTTCTTGAACTACATGGACAGAAGAATCTTTCTCCAAGTCTGAAGAATCTGAAGAAACAATAAGAACATGGGGGGAATGAGATCCACTCTCAACATAAAAGACCTGATGAACCACAGATGGGGTTAGGTCGACTGATTCCTTGGCCAATGGTTGGTTAGGAATATATTCCTAAACTTGAATTTCCAGGGGAGCGGGATCGATCAAGGATGACGTTTTACCGATCGTGGAATCAACTAGCGAAGGACTTGAGGAAAGCTTCTGGTAACCAGTTGGAAGGCAGGGTGCAAAAATAGTGGAGTTGTCCAACACTCTCTTGACTTCATCCATATATGGACAAAGGTGAATGGGATGATGCCCTTCACACAACTTACAGGGATTGGTAAGCTTCCCCTACCTCTTAGGGGTCTTACTAGTGCTATTCAAAGACGTGCCCCCAACATGACTCCCAAAAGCCAAAGGCAACGGCGGATGACCGTTGGACCATTCTTCAAGCACCTTGGGAATTCCAGGGCAGTCTCGAAGAAGATGGTCTCCCGTGCATAACATGCAAGGGAATTTGGCTTTCTGTGGAGGGTTGGAGGGTTTATCAAGAGCAGACATTTTAGAAGCAGTAGCTGCAGCCTTAGCCTCTCTCTTATCAAACTTCTTCTTCTTTGTATTCTTCTTATTCTTCTTAGCCACCTGGATACTCAACTCTAGACATTCACCAAGCGAAGTAGAATAGGAGGACACAGAAACATGCGAAGAAGGGGAGAGGTCTACCTCTGAATCAACATGGAATTGTTCAGGCACAGGAAATGATTGAATAGTAGTCGGGACATTCAGGACCATAGAGGTTGAAAACAACCAAACAAGCAACCCAAAAGTTAACCCATGAAGGGGCAATTTTTCAATATAAGGAGAACCAACATTTCCAAAAGCAGAAAAAGGACCAGGATTCCCATTAGAGGGGATTCCTTGATTGGTGAACTCCGAAAAAGTTGCCATCGGAAATGACCTTGAAATAAAACACTAAGGACAAGAATTATAACCAAGAATATTTCGTGGGTGATTAATTTTATGACATTGAAACCATAAATTCACCATTTCATGTTTTAAGAGTCGAGAAACAAGTAAAAGATGACTCTATTTCTTTCAGTTTTGAAACAAGCATGAAAGGACAAGTGCTTGATGATCTTTTCAAATTTAGGGATTCAATAAAGATCAAAATGACTGCTCTAGTAATTTAGGTAAATGGGTGTACCAGATATCTGTGAACTTCCATATACACCTTGGTAAAAATGAAAGAGAAATCAACCAATGACTTAATCTACGTGCAGGTAATCTCTCTGAATGATGTGTCCAGTGTATCATGGGTAAAAGGCGGCAGAGTTGGCTTCCTATGGATAAAGGATTTGCAACCTAATGGGGTCTCCCTTTATATACACGACAGTACAGGGAGCACAAGTCCATACTAGCGCTGTCTGTAGCCAGATGGAAAGTGGCAACTACTAAGATTAAAGACGCCAAAACACGTCTCTACCTTATACTAGTAGATGTTTTGTTAAGTTTCAATGCTGCCTTAGGTTAATTCAATAAATTTTAAAAGTTGATCTTCAATTTACGTTTCTATTTGAAGGCCCTATCGAATGTTGGATCTCATAAAACCTCCAGATGCAAACTACATGCCACAAAATATCATTTTGTTCAATAAAGAGCTATCTACAGGAGAGTTCAGATATTTCAAATGACAAAAAAATGAGCACACAAAAACATCCACTACTATTTTCAATGCAAGCTAATGAAACTAGAAAAATTTTCTCTAGAATTATACAATGCTATTAATGCGAAAGAGTTTTCAATTTTCACTATGCCAATCAGAAATGAAAAAGATTTTTTCTTATATTTTTCAATATATTAGAGAAAATGCACTAAATAAACAAAAAACTAATGAAAACATCAATTTGAGAATGATAGAGAGAGAGTTGAAACAAAACAAGTTCACTCAACTCAAACAAGCACAATCAAGACTCAAACTCATGACGAAATCCCTCAAAGTGAAGAAGAATCTCGAAAGAGACTCAAACAAGCCGTGTGATCTAGGCTTGGAGCAACACAAAGCGAAACCAAATGAAAGAGAGGAAAATCACTCAATAAACGCAATGATTCAATGGGATTCAGCAAGATGAATGCAAAGTAATAGAAACAAAGTTGACTGGGAAAACAAAGGTCCAAAACTCCCACGGGAGGCTCAGCACACTGAAGCGCCTAGAAGCCCTAGGGCTAAAATGAAAAATTGACAGAAAAGGGCAAACAACCGGAGGAAAAGGGCTAAACACAATAAAAAATGACTTCAAAGCACTCCAACAATCACAAAACACAAACCAAGACCAAAACACAAGCTCAGAGAGTCCAAGAACAAGAAAACCCTAAAACCAAGCAGGGTTGGCGTGCCTGTCTGGCTGTAATCTATGCCAAACAGGGAATAGCACAGGGGCCTAACTGGCAACTAGCACCCTTTGGCGTGACTGTCAGAGGGATAACCATGCCAATCAAGTTTACCCTTAGAAAAATGATGAAATTGAACTAACAAAGGCTAGATCTGGTCTTCTGGGGGCTGAACAAGGTTTTAACACCAAGGAAGGTGAACCAGAATAGCAGACTAATAAAAAAAAAAGCCAAAAACAACCCAATGGAGGAAGGACCAACTCCCACTGATCCCCAGTGGAGTCGCCAAATTTTTGTGGAGGTAAATCCCCTCTACAGAGAGAGGCGATCCCACTAGCCCCAGGGTGGGTCTAGCAACAATCGAAACACACAAAGCTATTGATTCCTAGTTACAAAATATAAAATAGCGATAGATCGCTTACCGTGATTCCTTCACTGTTGTTGTCAAAGAAGAAGTGGTGCTTCCGTTCCTAGCTGGATAGGTCACGATCTGTGAGCTTGCTGCATCCAAACACCTATAAACATGCAAAGAAGAGAGACAACATGCAACATAATATTCCACACTTTATAACTATCGATTAGTCAGAGAGGAATGAATGAAACTGCATTATATAATGGATAAATGCAATCATGGAACCAACAACAGAGTCATGTATATTAAGATACGAGAGAACGATTACAAATAGGGCTTTGACGTTGTGATCTTGCTTCGATAGGGTTCTAGCGGGACGTGTGTCACAAAGCTCGTCAGGGGTTTGACAGAAATCTCTCTCTCTCACAGGGTTCTCCTTAGCTCTTCTCTTGATTGTCACTCAGCTATAATTTCCTTCCCAAAAGTTCAGCCTGCTAGCAAATGGAGAGGGCAGGATTTTATAGAGGGAGAAGGAGAGGTTAGGCTCCCTATAATCATGGGGGAGAGTCCTATCTCTTAGGAAGGTTCCATGAGAGGTGAAAAAATATTTCCTAAACAGGGAGAATCGGAGGCAAACAACCCAACCTATTTTTGATGATTCGTTCTGAAGTTGTTCGAATCAAACTTCCGCCTTCTATTGTTAGAAAACATTCCTTAATAGGCTTGGCGCGGGCCCAACACAGGGATAGAGTGCCAGCTAGCACGCCCACTAGTGTACATTTTCCCCATTAGCATGAGTGATGAACTGGCTACTCGCTAATGCCAAAACATGGGCTTTTAGGGTTTTTCATAGGAAATGTTCTTGAGGAGAACTCTTGCCCTTATGCAAAAGGATGCCATCAAGGTGTTTTCAGGACATTTTACTATTCACGGGTCAAAAAAATAGTCCTCCAATGTATGGGACGAGGGATTGCAGGGATGGCGACAAAATGCTGTGTAACGCCATGACCTCCCATAAGGGCTCCTCTGCATAGAAACAATAAATGGACAAGGTCATGGAGGAATACAAGGACATATTCATCTCACCCATAGGGGTACCTTTACATTGTCAGGTCAAGCACTCCATCGATCTGATCCTAGGCGCAACGCTACCAATGGACTAATCTATCAACACTATGTTATGGAGAATGAAAAAATGAAGAGGCAGATTCAGGAGTTGTTGTAGAAAGGTCATATTCAGCAGAGTTCATCCCCCTGTGGGAGCCCGATCATATTGGTGCAGAAGAAGGATGGGAATTAGAGACTCCATATTGACTTTCGGGCACTGAACAATATCAATGCTTGTTATAGGTATTTGATCTCGCAGATTGATGACATTCTGTACCAAATCAAAGGGGGGGAATATTTTACCATGATCGAATTGAAGTTGGGGTGGCACCATGTACCAATCGAACTCTCTGATGTGTGGAAAAATTCCTTCAAAGCAAAGGAGGGCCTTTTTAAATGGTTGGTTAGGCCTATCGGGTTGATGAATGCACCTGCAACCTTTATGAGGCTGATGGATGACATATTTGGACCATCCTCTAACTCATTCATGGTGATGTATTTGGATGACATCCTAAGCTTCAACCAAAGTTGGGAAGAGCACCTCCACCACATTCGACATGTCCTCCAAACACCATGACAACACAAGCTGTGTGCCAATTTTGAGAAATGTACTTTTGGCATGACCAAGGTTCAATATCTTTGATACATTATTGATGAGCGATGGGTGCATGTGGACCCAGCCAGGATCTAGTTCATTTGGGATTGGCCAGCCCCAACCATATATGAAGGCCTATGTAACTCTACTATTTCCTTTTTGTTGTCAAGATGTTCGAAGAAAAAGGTTCCTCTCGTGTCCACCATGATTGGGAGAAGGTGGAATATGAATGGTGATACTAGGCTAGCTGGAGGTGCCTACATATGTATTAGTATCCTTTTTTAATTCATGGGTGGTTATTTTTATAAGTCACTGGAGATTGTTTCAATTGGCTATCTCTCCTCTAATAGAAGTGTTGCTTCGGTAATCACAAATACAATATTTGCCTCAGGTAAGTTGAAGTTATATTGTTTTCTTATATATATATATATATTAAACATTTAACTTTCAGCACCTCAAGTAGGTTCATAGCGAGTAATGCTATTACTCTATTTCATACTCAGTAAAGGTTTCCAAGGTTCGATTTGACACTCCCAGAGGTGTGAGAAATAGATGTGTTAGCACTCAAGTAAACTCTATAACCCTTATCCCCATTTATTGGGTTTATTTTTTTTGTTTTGTTAGTTTATTATCACGATGGCTATATTAACGTCGGGTTACCAACATATTTACTAGAGCGCTACTCGGTGTTTGAAAACTTAGTCAAAATTCAGGCCCTTCTATACCTCACAACCCCTAGGTAGTCTTCGAACCCCATTAATTTTATTTTTTGTACAGTCTTTGCTACCATAATCGATGCTAATGTATATTTTTTCTGGAACAAGGGGAAAAGTAAAGTTTTTTATAGGGATTTTATCCGAGACATGGTCGATGGGTAAATTTTGCCACGTTTTCTTCTAATTTGGTGAGTTTGTGATGTTGTTTTCTTACTCTATCTCTGTTTATTTGTAAATATTTTCTGGGGGTTTTCATTTATTACATGTTCACTTAGTAATTTTTCCACTGCCATGTCCAGGTTCTGAGTAGTTGACACTACCCTGATTCCGCAGCGTAGTAGAGGTAAAGATACCTTTTTTCCCTTTTTGTATATTATGTAGAAGGTTCTTAAATTTTACCATTTGTAATAATATCTTATTTCAAAGTTTTTCATTAATGGGGTATCTATGTTTGGTCAAATTTATGCTCGGAACACATTCCCATGGTTCAACCATTATTACTTCCCAATTTTTTGATGAGTCCTAATCATCTACGTCGTCCTCCAGGTCGATCCTCATGGATATTTTCTTCTATTAACATAATACATCCAATTGTAGAACATATCTGTGTCCTCCATAGTTGTTATGGATTCATATGTGCCTTCAATACTGAAACCCTTCAGTAAACTTTTTCATTTTTTTTCTAGGGTACTGTGTAATTTAATTTCGATGCCATTGCTTAGAAACCTAGCGCATCCATTGTCTATATGTAACGCTAATTTTAGTATTAATAGATTTAAAATAATCCTGATCATTTTCTATCCTGTCACTGGAATTATATTTATTTTTTTCTTTCCTTTCCCAACCTGATTCATTTCAGTAAAGGACTCCATATTGATTTTATATTTTCTTTTATGAAAGAAAATTTGGTAATGTTCATAACTGTAGTTAGGACCTGCATATGTGAATTTTGTTCACTCAGTTTCTATTGCGCCACTGGGTTAATGAATACGTATGTTTATTAATATACACAACTTTCACTTATAGATTTTTGGTAACAATTTACTTCTAGTGTATTTTATCAAGAGTTAAATATGCCATTGGACACTTTCCTTCACATCGTCTCCTTTTTCTAGGGTCTGCTTAATCCCATAGCCTAGGATTTTTATTACAAAAGTATAGCTTTTAAATTTAAAGCCCTGGTTTTCCTCTATAGTGCTTTATTCACCCATTCCCAATGTTGTTTCTGCCACTCTGGGTGATTTATTAGATTTTTCTCTTCAAATCTAATCAATCACATAAATTTGGCTCCTACGGATTTTTAGGAGTAGTTTGGGAAATTATTTTGTCTTATTTCCGTCCTATCCATCCACATTGGATTTCATATTGTAATAATGATCTCATTAATTATATGTTATTTTCCAATCTAATCCTCCATAGTGTTTTATTTAATATTATTCAAATTTATTAAACACATCATCATTATTATTTCCAAGATTGAATTATGGCTTCCTTGACATTACCACAAATAGTCAAAACTAAAAGTATTTACATGAACATAGAGGGATATTACATCTTCCCCCTCTAAAAAAAGAATATCATCCTCGACGCTTATTCTTATGCAATTTCATTTGCAAACAGTGTTGGATAAATTTCTTTCATAATATCCTCACATTCCAAAGTGGCCTCCTTGAGTGTAAATTTCCTCCATTTCACCTTAAACCTAGCGACGACTCGATTCCAAAGAATGGTCACTTTCTAATCGAGGATACATAGTGGCTCTAGTAGAAATTCTCCTTCGAGTTCCACCTATATCAAATTCCAGTGAATTACATGAGAAGGATCATGCACATATTTTTTTAAGAATGATACATGAAAAACATTATGAACTTTAATATGACTGGGTAGAGCCAACTCATACGTGAATGGACTAGCTCAGTCCAAAATTTCAAATGGCCTGCATAATTGTGGTGATAATTTAGCACAACTGTCAATACTAAGAGTAATTTTTCAAATTTTAACCCAAAAATATACATGATCTCATATTTTGAACTCTTTGGGTGGTCTCTTTTTCTCTGCATAAATATTTTGACGATCTTGAGCTATCTTAATATTTTGTTGAATTATTTGTAATATTTTCTCCATTTCCTGTAACACATCCGACCAAAGAATCAACCTATCTTGTTACCATACAAAGCTTCAAAGGGACTCATTTTTATAGATGTTTTATAGTTAAAAAAAAAACAAATTTAAATGAAAAAAAACTTCCCATTTTATGGGTATGTCGATTACATACATTCTAAGCATGTCCTTCAAAATATAATTTGTTATTTCAGTTTCTCCATTCGTCTAAGGATGATATGAAGTACTGAAGTTCAGATTTTTCATGATTCACCTGAATAAGGCCTTCCTGAAGTTTGGGGTAAATTTAGCATATCGGTCTGACACTATCATTTTTCGTATGCCATGTAGTTTGAAAAAAAATTTCATGAAAATGTTTGCTACTTTTGCAGTCCCAATGGTAGACTATACTAGTATAAAGTGTGCATATTTAGTTAATGTCTCTACCACTACCATTATAGACCCATGTTGATACTTTGTTCTATGTAAGTTGGTTATAAAATCCATGGAGATCACCTCCCACTTCCATTCTAGAATGGGTAAAAAAATTCCTTAATGTTGTTACCATTTTCTAGTATCCTAGGTGACCAACATATGGTATTTTTTATACTCAGCCAGTATTTTCAGTTTCAACATATCCACATTAGGAATATGCATTCTCCCTTGGTAATTGATTAATCCTTTCGGGTATATAACATACCCTAGAACTACTTTTTATTGTATTTTTAGCTGCATTTTCTGATACCAAGGATCTTGTTGCACATGTTCTTCAAAATATGATTTTATGGTGCTCCCAACACTTACTATCAAAGAAATAGCCTGTCTACTTAGTGCTTATGATTTTTTTTTTTTTTCATTTTATATTCTTTATCCCAAATCCAAATTCACTAAGGAAGGCTAACCACCTTGCATATCTTGGATTCAAATCAGGTTGACTAAAGAAATTTCTGAAGTTCATATGGTTAGTTACCAAAACAAATTTCTTTCCCAGTAAATAATGCCTCTACATTTTCAAGGCATGTATTACGTCAACTAGTTCTAGGTCATATACATCATAATTTTGTTCATGTTTTTTCTGCTTTCTTGATTCATAGGCTATGACATCATTATATTGTAGTAAAAAACCTCATAATCCATATAAACAAGCTTACGTGCACACAGTAAATTCCTTGTTTGGATCTAAAATTTTTAAAATAGGAGTTGTGGTCAACATTTGTTTTAATTTGTGAAAGCTTCCTTGCCATTTGGTCGTCCACTCAAACTTTACACCTTTCATTTTTAGTGAGGTAATGGGGTAGACTAGTTGTGAAAATCCCTCCATAAATCTTCGATAGTATCCTACAATCCCCATGAATGAGAAAACTGTTGATACATATTTTGGTATAGGCCAATTCATAATGCCTTTAACTTTCTCCGAGTCCACTACTGGCCCATATTTGGAAATAAAATGTACCAAGTATTGAATTCTTGTTTTATAGAACTCACATTTTTTGATCTCTACATAAAATTGATGTTCCCTTGATGTATGTACCACCAATCTGAGATGTTCTTGGCGTTATTATTCATTTTTAGTGTACACTAATATGTCATCTATGAAAACTAACACAAATATGTCAAGATAATTGTGAAGGATACTATTCATTAGACACATTAAGGTTGCATGTGCATTGGTGAGACCAAAAGGTAACACGACGAACTCATAATGACCATACAAAGTTCTAAAGGTTGTTTTATGGATATCTTCATTTTCTATGCGCAATTGATGATAACAAATTCATAGATAAATCTCTGAAAAAATAATTTATCCCCTCACTTGGTCAAATTGATCGTGAGTCAAGGGTAGGGAATAGCGGTTTTTATAGTTAAGTTATTCAATTGCCTATATTTGATGCAAATTTTGAATGTTCCATATTTTTTCTTGAGAAACAACATAGGAGATCCCCACGATGACACACTTGGTCTAATATAACCTTTATCTAATAGCTCTTGTAGTTACATTTTCAATTCTAAAATTTCTCGTATACTCATTCTATATCTAGATCTTGACATGTGTGTAGCACCCGTCATTAAGTAAATAGAGAAAATATGTCTGTATGAGGAGGTAAATTAGGAATTTCCTCTGGAAATACATCCTAGAATTCTCTTATTACAGGTAAAGTCTCTAGCATTTTTTTTTTTTTTTTTTGTTCGTATTTTTCCATATGAAACATATAAACTTGACACTCTTTCCTTGTTGTCCTTTTTATATGTAACATGGATATTTGTATGACTGAAATTGGTTTTGGTTTTCTTTTGATCAAAAATGGTTTTCCCTATGAGTAAATTCACTTGAAGTTTTTTCTAAACAATTTATAACAACTTTTTGTTGTCCCAACCAATCAATAACAATTAATATATAATATGATCCTAATGGAAGGATGCTTAATTTTAATTTTGTGGAATATCCATTAAAATCCATAATAGATTTTTTAATTTTTTTGTTACATTTCGTTTGATACAGCAGCCAGCTGACCAATAAATAAACTTTCAGTTTTACTCACTATAATTTACACTTTTCCACAATCTAAGGACTAATAAATCTTAAATTATCCCTGGGATCAACTAAAATAGACACATGTTGGTTTTTGATAGTAGCTTTGATCTAAATCATTGTAGATTGATATTCAACTTATCGACCTTCTAATGTCACATTAATCCTCAAAATAATCATGGCCACATCATTCACCATAGTTGCTTCATGTATCGCTGAATATTCATAATTGATATGGGATTGTGTAGACAATATCGTAATATATGTGGTTCTCCACAACCCCAAAATTTCAGTGGTTCCCTTTAATTACCTCCTGGGCCCTTCTTGATGTTTGATTCCATGGGTTTGGACCCTAAATGTAATTGATTTGGTTGATTTTTACCTCCTTTGTTAAACTTCTTCCTTTGTTGATAGTTTCCAAAAACTTTTATATATGAAAGCTTTTGTATTTTTACGTTGATCCCAACTTTCCTTTTGTCCTTATTCAGCCATGTTCTAGAACCTTCACTACAATTTTTAAATTGCTAGTAACAAAGTATGGCTTTTCTTACTACTTCATCCATATTTGTCAGATTGAAGAATTGAATCCTTTCCTTATATACTGCTAATGACAGTTCAAATATATATGCAAGTTAGCTTTCTCCTCTCATATATATGGCACATGCTGGAGTAAGTTTGTAAATTTTGTTACAAACTCATCCATGGTAATTTTTCCCAACCTTAGTTCATGGAAATCTTTTTCACAGTCATCATAGTATATTTCACTCAAATTTGATTTAAATATGTGTTGAAACTCCTCCCATGAGACTCTCCTCTCATCCAAAAAATGTATAATTTTTATTTCCTGCCACCACAGCTTGGATTTACCCTACAATTGCTACACCACCAATCTAGCTTTCAAGTTACTTTCATATTCATACACCTGAATTTATTTCATCATATTCAGAAACAATGCTTCCACATCTTCCTCCCTTTCCCCATTAAAGTTAGGGGGTTCTATTTTTCGAAATTCTCCCTGTAACTCCCCCTTCTTCTTATTCGACTTAAAATATGCTTTATTAGATTCTTGAGCATGTTCAGATTGTTCTGACGACATTATTTCAGCCTCCTTTCGCTTCAACTTTTCCTATCCTACACTTTTGTGGCTGGATTTTTCTGTTAAATCTCTTATCATATGTTCATTCTCCACACTCGCCTTCAGTAGCCTTTCATTTCTCTTCCTTAGTTGTAAAAATTGATGCTGCAAATTCCTTATTACATCTAAAATATGAGATTTGGGAGCAGAGGCAGTGCCTCCCTCTCCCAATTCCATATACAATTCCTCCCCACCTAACATGAATGGAGGTGGTTTGACTGTCAATGTAGTAATTTGTTGTATCTTTTATCAGACAACACAAACCTATTATCAGTATTTAGAAAAACGCAAAAAAAAATTGATATCCATATTATTATTTTTGTTCCTATCCATGGTGGTCCATTTTAAGCCCAGTGTTAAATGAGGGCTCTGATACCACCTGTTATGTACCTAACATTTGAGTTACTTGTCTTGGTTATCCGTATTTTTTATTTATTTTTAAATAGAGTAATGGTATTAAATATGACTTCAGCCACAATCACTTGGTTTATAGGATTATTCACAACATGATACCAACAAAGATATTCGAACTTCTAGCAACTACATCTTCATTTATGTCAACCATATATTGAATTTTAGTTAGCATTGTACTATACTCATAACCCATTGGCTCTTTCTTTGTTAAATATATATTATTTTATTGCCTATCCCTTCTAGACCTAGAATGTATCCATAAATGGAATATCAATTGAGCACCTATTAAGGAGGGGAAAAATACCCACACTTATAAGGAGAAAATATTCCCCCACTTATAATGGAATTAACCCATTATGAAAATATATTATATTTTCCTTTACGATATATTTATCATATTAAGGTTTAGCATAGGAAAGAGGGCTACCTTTCCTGTGACATTAAGTTCATATGGCTAGCTACAGGCTTATAACACACTTTCTCTTCCATCTAGAGTATTATTATAACATGAAACCTATAGTTATTCCACAATACATATGCTTTTGGAAATATGAGCCTTACCAATCTATTAATTTACACTGGGATTATAAATGTTGTGATTTATGGAACTTTATACATAACTCGAAACCTATACCTTAAGGGAATTTTTCGCCAACCTACCTCTTACAGGTATACCTTCCCATCTCCTTTTCACATGGCCCAGGCATGATTATACCTTGATAATCATTCAAAGATCTTGATCTCTTTGCTGAATCCAAAAACATCAATCAATATTCACTAACCCTATTATTGTTAACCTTGCCCTAACTTGGTGCCATATATGGGGGCCTATGTAACTCTATTGCTTCCTTTTTGTTATCGAGTTGCTGAAAGAACCAAGTTTCTCTCATTTCCACTGTGAATTATAGAAGGTCGGTTGTGAGTGTCGATATTGCATCAGCTAGACGTGTTGGCATAGGTATTACTATCCTTTTGTTTTCTTAACAGGGCCTTTTTATAAGTAACTGTAGATCGTTTGAACTGGTTATCTTGCCTCCACAGAAGTGTTGCTTAAGTAATCACAAATACAATATTTTCCTCAGTTAATTTGTAGTTTGATTTTTCGACTATAAATTCAATAACCATTTTACTTTCATTACCTCAAGTAGGTTATACTCAATAATGTTAATACTATGTTTCACACAGAGTAAAGGTTACAATTGTTCGATGTGACCCTCTCAGAGGCGTGAGCACTGACTATGTTAGCACTTAGGTAAAATCTATAACCCTTCTCTCAATTTATTGGGGTTTTTTTTTTCATTTTTTAGTTTATTCTCATGAAAACTATGTTAACCTCGGTATACCAACAGATTCACCAAAGAGATATTCGTTGGTCAGAAACTGAATCAAAATTCAGGCTCATGCAGGCCTCGCAACCCCTAGGTACTATTCGAACCTCATTTATTTTCTTTTTTGTATAGTAATTGATAACATACTTGGTTCTAATGTATATTTTCTCCTAAATAGGGGTAGAGTAAAGGTTTTTATAAGGATTTTGTCCAATACGTGGTCAACGGGTAAATGCCACCACTTTCTTCTTCTAATTTGGTCGGGTCCTATTATCTTTGTCTTACTCTATGTATGTTTATTTGAAAATATTTTCTTGGTTTTTTCGTTTATTACATGTTCACTTAGTAATTCTACTACAGCCATGTCCAGGTTTTGAGGAGTTGACAAAACCCTAGTTCCACAACACATGAAGGTAAATATACTCATTTTCCCTTTTGTATGTTATGTACAACTTTCCTAAACTTTACCATTTGTAATCATATATTATTTCACATTTATTCATTCACGGTGTATCTCTTTTTTTTTCACAAGTATGCTTGGAATGCATTCCCCTAGTTCAACCATTATCACTTCCCAGTATTTTGACGAGTACTAATAATCTATGTCATCCTCGAGGTCGGTCCGCATGGCTATTTTATTATATTCACATAATCCCTCCAATTGGAGAATGTATTAGTGTCCTCCAAACCTGTTATGGATTCATATGTCCCTTCAATACTGAAACTCTTCATTCAACTTTTTTGTTTTTTGGCTAGGGAACTATGTAATTTGATTTCAACACAATGGCTGAGAAACCTGGCGTATCCATGGTCTGTACCTAACGATACTTTCAGTATTAATAGATTTAAAAGAATCTTGATCATCTTTTAGCCTATCACTCACATTATGCTTCTTTTTTTCCTTCCTTTCACAACTCGAGTCATTTCAGTAAAGGACTGACATAATTATTTTAGATTTTCTTTTATGAAAGGAAAGTTAATAATATTTGTAACTGTAGGTACGGCCTGCATACGTAACTTTTTTTTTATTGATTTCTATTGCGTCGCTAAGTTAATGAATATGTATGTTGATCGATATACACAACTTTTACTTCTATCTTTGTTGTAACAATTTACTTCCAGTGTATTAGGTTATATGTACACATGAATCTCTTTGTTCAGTTCACTGTATATTTACATTGTCAAAATTATGGTTACATGTTCGGATTAATCTCTTAAAGTTTTGATTGTATTTCTTTGAAAACCTATATATTTTCATTTATGTGTGGTAATTTTATTGCTGTAAAAATTTTAATTAGAAAAATCTAGGTTTGCAGTAAAATAATATTCTTGTATCGTAATTTGGATTTTAAGGTTATTGTAATTACCATTGTGTTTTTATAATCGCCAACGACCAACTAACTTGGAGTATGGTCAAACATCTTTTACCTTCAAGGATTTCCAATCACACACCACTCCCATTTGTCATAAGCTTACCCTCACTATGTTTCACCTCGAGTACAAGTTGTTATTAGTTAAACTTGAACTTGTGTTCTCTATCGATACCCAAAACCAACTACTACCACTATGACTTTTTGTACTATCCTAGGTGTATTTGTTACTAATTACCATAACTAGGTGTCATAATTCAAGGGTATGAATCCTCCACATACATAAATCCGAATCACGGATATAACACAACAGAGGAGATTCCATCCCAAATGATATTCCCATAACAAAATTCGAAAGGTCAAGGTCCCTTACAAATTTAAGAGTTTAAATATATCTTTCCCAAATCTTTAACTAAACATTGCTATTAGATTTGTTTTCAATCTTTCTAATTGGTATCATATATGTCCCAAATTATGAACCTACTTATAGAAAATATAATTTAGCAACTGGTTCCATCCTCCAGAACATCATTTAAGGTCACTATGCAAAAACAATCTCTGGTTCTATTAAGATAATAACATTGGTTATGTATGTTAAATCAAAAATAGTTATTAACTCTCCCAAGAAGAATACTATTACCAATTGTGTCGCTATAAAATATTTATTAATTCTATATAATGACTATGATATTCTAGTCAATATTTAAAATTCAAGTATTCAACTACAGTAACTAACATAATACTAACTTGTTGTTTAACCTTTACAAGGTGCCACAAAATTTTCTGATTTAAATCTACACATCTAACCTTTTATCATGCCAAAGAAAGAACACTCTACCATATAAAAGTCACTACGATATCATTTATTAACAATATTTATCATGAAATCTAAACATAACACATAATAACAGTTTATATGCTAACATATCTGATTTTAGCAAGAGAAAAATATTCCTTGATCAGAGTCGCTGAATTAAATTGGAAAGAATAATTTGCCTCCCAACATGAACCGTCACTTCTAGTTCTCCTCCATGTTGAGATCCATTTCCCCCAAGATAAACAACCTTGTGTTTTCTTTGTCAAGTATATTTTATCGACATAGATGAGTCCCCAGGGAGGGAAATCATCCACTCTGGCATTGGAAAGGCATCAATTATTTATGTTTTGGCTCCTAAAGGAAATCGTATGAGCGGTTTTCAAACCCAGCTTCTATCCAGTGCCAAACGAGCCTCCGAAACGTGAGAATTTTTCTTTAATATTTCACGTGAAAGGGACACCAGAAGTATTTTTCCTGGAATTCCCAATATGAACTTCGAATTGAAGTTGTTGAATTCATATCTTGGTATGAATTTTCCAAATTCGAATTTGTATCCCTTGGAAGTATTTTTTCAAGAGAAGAAAAAAGGGATTTTGGTTGTCTCATCAAGTGGGATGAAATGATGAAAACCTAGGCTAACACTCATTACCAACGTAACATCTAGTGTATGAGAAAGGCCATGATTGTAATTTTAACATAGGAAGGGTGAGCATATTTTTGTTTAAAATTGATAATTCATATTCTCATAAGCATAGTGTAAATTCCTTAAGACATTTTTTAACTAAGAGATAATTAGTGCAAGGGGTTTAGCACGGATTTAAAATAAAAAAGTAAAAACTTTGAAGATATTTTAAAATCCTTGTGATAGCCATCAGTGGCACCCATTATTGAATAGGATAAATGGTTTGTTTTTAAATGAATTATTTGGAGTTTCTGGTGGATTTTCTTTTGGAATTAGGTGAAATAATTAGTGGTCAAATTTTCAATTGAGTTGTTTAAATGATAATATGTAACCACTGGTTTAATAGTTAACTATTGGTTAAGTCATTTTTTAAGACTTTTAAACATTTACTATTATTATTTTTGAAAAAAAAAATTATTTAAAAACAAAAATTTAATTTGTGTTGAAGAAAATTGATTATGGAATTGGTTACATAAAATAAAACACTGAGGGTAAAAGTAATTTCAAGATCTGAGAGTTGGTTGAACAAAATTCAGTTCAAATAGTTGCCCAACTTCTAAGGATAAAGGCTTAATCCAGTGAGATTTGGGGGTCTTGTTTGGTAACTGGGGAAAAAAAAGGAAAACACTGAAGGAAAAATTCCTAGACTGGTGCTACCAGTGGAATACTCCAATTTTATTTTGCTACTGTAATTGGAGACTGGATCGGATTGTCCCGAAGTAATTACACTAGATCGGATTGTCCCGAAGTCTCTTCCATAAATTATGTTATCAATAAGGCTCAGGATTGGAGCACGAGGGAGAGTTGGAGGACATAATAGCCTCACTTGTGGAAGGGAGGAAAATAATACCAATCAAAAAAAAAAAATAGATAAGTATTATTGTATCTCTGTTTAAAATCTCAAATTATACAGAAAATCTTTCGTTCTGTTAACAAGATAGAAAAAAAAATTGCAAATATCATTTTCTGTTTCTATTAATTACAAATATGTAAAAAGGGACATTATATTCTAACAGTTATTTTGAGGGTTGTTAACTCAAAACCCTCGAAAGAAGGCTTTGGGTTGGTTGCCCTCACTACCTATGATAATACACGGACATAAATGGTCCAGTCATATGTTTTATTTAATTTTTGTATGGAAAAATGTCAGAACTGCAAAAGTAGAAAGAGGTTTACTTAGAAGTCTGAAAATATGGGTATAGTTTGGTGCTTAAATAATTTTTCATTCGTTAAGACAACAAAGAAAAAATTTATGAAGACGAGACTTTAAATGGTAGTACTCTAGAGAGAATATTCGGAAGCATTTGTATTGAAAATACTAGAACCTCGACTGTAAATTCCTAATTGGATAGTTATAATGGAATTATAAATAAAGGACAGAGTTACTCAAGACATCCATTATTAGATATATCTAGATTGATTGTAGACAGAAAATAATGGGAAAGTATGAAATGAAAATATACAGTCTTTAATTCGAAACTACCTAGGAAAAAAAAGAAAGAAATATTATAATAGATGTGAGGTAAGATATATATATATATATATATATATATATATATATATATATATATATTAGGGAAATACTGTAAATAATGAATAATGAATCCTAAGTGATCTCATCATAAAGCTACAAATAGAAGAAGGGAGAATTTATGTTCCATTTTATTTTATTTTACGAAATACAATTAAAGAAACTACAAAATAAGTCATGACCATGTTGACAGAATGTCGGACACTGAATCAATAAAAAAATTTCGATACCATATGATTCTTAACGTTACAAAAGATTTAGGATTTGAACTTAAATAAATAAACAAAACATTGAAGACTATGAATTGTATTTTTGTTCAAGAACAAACAATATTCATTGTTCCTTCAACGTGCAAAACCAAAATATATACAAGCATCGGCTCTTGCATTGCCAGAATGAGTTTATTACACTCTGAAAATGGATATAGAAATTTTTTTGCAATTTCATACAAGGTATATGTTCCGGGAACTTTCTTATGGAGGAAAGCAAATAAAACCTCAAGAAACTTTTGGGCAATACTTGTCAAGAGTTTGAGGCTCAAACCCATAAAATGATCAGGTACCTGTTCGAGGGAGGACGACTAGTCATGGTTTTAACAGAAGACTAGAGAAGTGAAGACTTCGCAAAAATAAAATTTCATTTGTTTCTGATATGCCAAATCTACCTGTAATAAGAGGGAAAATTGATAGGAATCAAAGGCAATAATAAAGAATACCCAAATGGTGTTAAACCCATAAATAAATGAACAATTGTAGAAAATTATGAAGATATACTTGTAATGTAGTTTTTCGAGATACGATGTCATAATCTATGTATGAAATGGTGAATTGAAACATTAGATATGATGAGAGCCGAGATTTTTTAAATTGAAAACTCTTATTTATATTTCAATGGTTATGAGGAAGAACCTCACCTTTCTTGTCACTGGAGTGGCATGGATTCACTCC
This sequence comes from Pinus albicaulis, assembly GCA_034641835.2. Taxonomy (NCBI): domain Eukaryota; kingdom Viridiplantae; phylum Streptophyta; class Pinopsida; order Pinales; family Pinaceae; genus Pinus; species Pinus albicaulis. The sequence continues at coordinate 1,334,277,570 of CM076580.1, read as the reverse complement.
AAGGAAGGAAACTCGAAAGATGTCATTGTAAATTGATAATACTATAAGAAAGGAGGAAAAAGAAACGATTATGTGATTAGTCTAGATGGAAATTCTAAATAAAAACAAGAAATTAATAGTAGATGTAGAGTGCTGAAGAATCAAGGACGGAAAGCATAGATAACTCACCACGGTGGAAGGAAACCCAGTCAACCATGGATTCCTGGAGAAAACCGAAGTTGTGTATGGACTGATACTCCAATTACAAAATGTGCAAGAAGTGGAGACTATAATGAAAGAGCACCTCTACAAAGTGCAACATAGAACACCATCAGAATGGATATTAAGCGGTTATAGTGGTAGTCAATAACCCCAAGAAACCCTAAGACATGTTTACTGTAGGATGAGGTGAGGAAGATCTATGGTCGTGGGTTTAAACATTTTTCGCCTCCAACGCAAGCTATCCGGCGGGAATGGAGTTTGACAACCGAGAAAATTTAATACCATTTCTCTTGAGTATGAGTACTATGCTACAATTTGGCAGGCTCTAAAACCAACCCCTGTGGTGTCATTTAAATCCGGTACAAAGAACTTAATTAATCCCTGTTCAAATGGGTAATGCCTTGGGAAAAGAGGAAGCCATCTTGGCAAGTATTAATTATAACCCGTCCAACATTCAATTAACCCTTCCGAATGTAAACTAAGGTTTGTGATTTAATTAAAATGTTTAATATTTAAGCCAATGAACGACTAACCAATTGGGTTTAGAGCATTAGTTAAAACTTATAAGTGGTGAATAATGAAAATTATGCTAATTAATATATATATATATATATATATATATATATATATATATATATATATATTAACATTTTAAGTTGAACTAACGTTTTAAGTTGTGTATTAGTGATGCACAGGGAAAAAGAGAGAAAAAGTTAATAGGATACTATGAGGATGGCATCGACACCGCAGCCACCTCCGAATGCTAGGGAAATACAACCCCGACAGGAAATGAGCCCAGAAATGTGGGTACAGCTGGGTGTGGAGCAACAACAACAAATGAGTAGGCCACTGGAGAAACAGCAACACCAAACCAGCATTCTCTTAAACACTGTTTAGAATTTACAAGAGGAAATGGAGAGGATGTGATATGATAATGCACGTTTGATGCAGGAGTAGGAGATGATATTAAAAATCCTCTCCGACAAACAGAATCAAGGAAATGAGAAGCCAGGTACTAATAGAGAATTTCAGGAAATAAATGAATAGTGAACAAGGGATCATGACATTGATATAATGGAAAGAAGTCAGTCTCAGTGTAGTAATAGAAATAATAATTATAACGAAATTGAATCAAATAATGTACCATAACATAAAGAAGTGAAAAGACAAAAGGTAGAGTTGCAAGGTGAATTTCAGAAAATAAAGCCTCCTACGTTTGATGGAGTAGAGGAGGAAGTGGCTGAGGCATGGCTAATAAACATGAACAAGTATTTCCAAGTATACGAATACAACAATAATCTTAAGGCCAGATTGGCTATCTATCAGCTAAGGGAAAAAGCCACTTTATGGTGAGAGGAAGTGAAAAACATCCACAGTATAGATGACCAGGATGTAACCTGGAATGCATTCCAATAGTATTTAAACATAAATACTTAACAGAATGCTTTTATGATGAAAAGTCTAGAGAATTTCATGATTTGAAACTAAGAAAAATGACAATGGATGAGTACATCACTAAGTTTACTTTCTTACTACGTTATGTTCCCTATTTAAGGGATGAAAAAACTGAAGTGTAGAGGTTCCTGAGTAGTTTACCTACTCAAATGAAAGAATTTTTTGATTTTGTGAATCCTAAGACTATGGATGAGACAATCAGAAAGACCAGAATGTGTTACCAGCAAGCTAAAGCAAAAGGTGAACAAGGTAAAAGCTGACAGGCAAGGAAAGAGCATAAAGGCGGTTCCGTTTTTAAAAGAAACAGAACCAGCAATTTTAAAGGTACTTCCAGAAACTAAGTTAGCAAAAAATTTGGAATAAATCATCAAAAAACAAGATGGCCTGCAGAAGCTAAACCCATAGAAGCCTCTAGAAAACCGAAACAAAACCAGAACCAGAAACCACCTTTACAGTGTTCGGGGTGTGGTGAGGCACATTATTACAGAAACTATCCACAGTGAAGTAGAAGTGAGGTAGTTACCAATTTACAGGAGGCTTCAACAGTGGGTGATGTTTCCAGAAACATACCTAGAATTAGTGCAACATTGGAAGACCGGCAAGTAGACTACCAGTTGATAATGATTGAACTAGAAGGTAAATTGCTATCTCAAACTATTTCTATTTTAGTAGACCCAGGTGCAAGTTTAAGATATGTAAGTCTCAAAATAGTAGAAATTTGTAAGTTTCAGAGTCAGAAATTCAGAAATCCATGGTTGGTACAGTTAGCGACTGGAGTAAAATTTGGTACCAAACAGAATGGATTTCAAGGCGCTGATTTTGAATGAATATCATCAAAGTAATTACTCTCGACATCCTAGATATCATAAGATGTTAACAACAGTAAGGAATAATTACTGCTGGCCTGGTATGAGGGGAGATATAGCAGAATATCTAAACAAATGTTTAGAATTCTAGAAAGTGAAAGTGGAGCACCTGCACCCCGCTGGGATGATGCAACCTATACCCGTACCCGAGTGGAAGTGGGAGGTGATATCATTAGATTTTATCACTGGATTATGGAGACAAAAAAGGAATAATGACTCTATAATGGTAGTGGTGGATATATTAAGAAAATCAACACATTTTATACTAGTGCAGTCCACTTATAATACGGTGCAGATAGCATATATATTCATGCGAGAGATCTTTAAATTACATGGAATTCCAAAGACTGTCATATCTGACAGGGATTTAAATTTTACATTAGCCTTATGGAAAACGTTGTTCACTAGTTTGGGACTCAAATTAACTTCAATATTACCTACCATCCGCAGAAGGACAGACAGATAGAGCGAGTAAATAAAATTTTGGAGGACATGTTACATATGTATGTAATGCAACAACCAACTAGGTGGGAAGAGTACTTACATCTAGTGGAGTTTGCATACAACACCAGCTATCAGCTGTCACTCAAGATGAGTCCATTTGAAGCCTTATACGGGTGATAGTGCAGAACCCCTATTAACTGGAGTAGCCTAGAAACCAAGTTGATGCTTGGACCAGACATGCTAGTTGAAATGGAGACAGAAGTAAATAAGATTCGACAAAACTTGAAAAAAACTCAAGATAGGAAAAAAGTGTATGCAGATAAGAAAAGGAATTATCGTGAAATAGAAGTTGGGGACCATGTGTACGTAAGAATCAAACCGAAGAAAAGCACATTGAGATGGGCATCTTGTGACAAGTTAGCTTCTAGGTTTTGTGGCCCCTTCCAAATATTGGAAAGGGTAGGCCCTGTGCCTCACTGACTCGCTTTGCCTAGTCACATACAAGTGCACAATGTTTTTCATGTATCTTTATTAAAATGATACATACATGATCCGAAGCAGAATATTCAGGTAGAATACGAGTACCAGATTGATTAATGATGTTAAAAGTTATGAGTAAAAATAATTCCAGCTCATTGTTTGCAGGTCGAGATGGACAGAGAGTTTCTGGTCGAGCCTCACAGTATAATCGATCGAAGGGAAATCATGCTCCGAAAATGAGCCATCACCCAGGTTAAAATGCAATGGAAGCACGTTGACCCTGAGGAAGCTACCTAGGAGAATGAAGTTTTTGTTCGAGAAGCCTACCCTGAACTTTCAGCTGGAGCAGAATGAGAACACGAGAGACAGTGTTCACTTCCAAGGGAGAAGTTGTAACCACTGGTTTAATCCTTAACTATTGGTTAAGTCATTTGTTAAGAATTTAAATATTTACAGTTATTATTTTTGGGAAAAAAATATATTTTTAAAAATAAAATTAATGTGTTAATGAAATTTGATAATCGAATTAGTTTAATAAAATGAAATACTAAGGGTAAAAGTAATTTCAAGATTAGAGAGTTGGTTGAACAGAATTCAATTCAAACAGTTGCCAAACTTCTCATGATAAAGGCTTAATCCTAGTGAGGTTTGGGGGTTTTGTTTGGTAGCTGGGAAAAAAAACGGAAAACACTGGAGGAAAAAATCATGGACTAGTGCTACCAGTGGAATACTCCAATTTTCTTTTGCTACTGGAATTGGAGACTGGACCAAATTGTTTCGAAGTCTCTTCCAAAAATTCTGTTATCAACAAGGCTCGAGCTTGGAGCACAGGGAGAGTTGAAGGACATAATAGCCTCACTCGTGCAAGGGAGGAAAATAAAAAGAAAACAAAAAGAAAACAGATAAGTATTATTGTATGTCTGTTTAAAATCTGAAATTATATAGAAAATCTTCCGTTTTGTTACAAGGTAGAAAATAAATTGTAAATATCATTTTCTGTTTCTATTAATTACACACAGGTAAAAAGGGACATTATATTCTAACAGCTATTTTAAGGGTTGTTTACTCGAAACCCTCGAAAGAAGGCTTTGGGTTGGTTGTCCTTGCTACCTCTGATAATACATGGATAGAAATGGTATAGTCATATGTTTTATTTAACTTTCGTATGGAAAAATGTCAGAACTGCCAAAGTAGAAAGAGGTTTACTTAGAAGAATGAAAAGACATGTATATTTTGGTACGTAAATAAATTTACGTTCGTTAAGATAGCAAAGAAAAGAGTTCTGAAGATGAGACTTTAAATAGCAGTAGTTTAGAGAGAATATTCAGACGTATTTGTATAGAAAAGATTGTAACCTGGACTGTAAATTCCAAATTGGATAGTTATGATGGAATCATAAATAAAGGACAGAGTTACTCAGACATCCATTGGTAGAGATATCTAGATTGATTGCAGACAGAAAATATTGGGAAAGTATTAAATGAGAATATACAGTCTTTAATTCAAAACTACCTAGAAAAAATAAATCTTCTAATAGATTTGGGGGAAGATATATATATATATATATATATTAGGGAAATATTGTAAATAACGAAGAACGAATCCTACGAATCTCTCCAGAAAGCTACAAATAGAAGAAGGGAGAAGTTATGTTCTGTTTTATTTTTTTTACGAAATACAATTACAGAAACTAAAAAATAAGTCATGACTACGTTGATAGAATGTTGAACACAGAATCAATAAAGAAATTTCGATACCATATGATTCTTCGCATTACAAAAGATTTAGGATTTGAACTTAAATAAATAAACATAACATTGAAGGCTACGAATTGTATTTTTGTTCAAGAACAAACAATATCCATTGTTCCTTCAGTGTAAAAAACCAGAATATATACAAGCATCAGCTCTTGCATTGACGGAATGAGGTTATTACAATCTGAAAACGGATATAAAACATTTCATGCAATTTCCTACAAGGTGTACGTTGTGGAAAATTTCTTATGGTGGAAAGCAGAGAAAACATCTAGAAACTTCTGGGCAATACTTGCCGAGAGTTTGAGGCTCAAATCCATAAAAAAATAAGGTATCTGTTCGAGGGAGAACGATTAGTCAGGGTTTCAACTGAAGACTGGAGAAGTGAAGACTTTGCAAAAATAAAATTTCATCTGAGTATGCCAAATATACCTGTAATAAGAGGAAAAATCGATAGGAATCAAAGGCAAGAATAGAGAATACCCAAATGGTGTTAAACCTATAAATAAATGAGCAGTTGTAGAAAGTTACGAAGATATACCTGTAAAGTAGTTTTCCGAGATACGATGCCATAAACTGTGTATACAATGGTGAATTGAAACATTAGATATGACTAGAGCCGAGAAATTTTAAATCGAAAACTCTTATTTAAATTTCAATGGTTATCAAGAAGAGCCTCAACTTTCCTATCGCTGGAGTGGCATGGATTTGCTCCAAGAAAGGAAACTGGAAAGATGTCATTGTAAATTGCTAACACTGTAAGAAAGGAGGAAAAATAAATGATTTTGAGATTAGTCGAGATGGAAATTCTTAAAAAAAACAAGAAATTAGTAGTAGATATAGACTGTTGAAGAAGAAAGGAGGGAAAGAATAGGTAACTCACCGCGGTGGAAGGAAACCCAGTCGACCTCGGATGCCTGGAGAAAACTGAAGTTGTATCTAGAGTGATACTCCGATTACAAAACGCGTCGGAACTTGAGACTGTAATGAAAGAGCACCTCCACAGAGCGCAGCATAGAACGCCATCAGAATGGAGATTAAGCAGTTACAGGGGTAGTCAATAACCCCAAGAAACCCGAAGCCATGTTCACCGGAGGGTGAGAGTGATGAAAATCTACGGTCGTGGGTTTAAACAGTTGTCGCCTCTGACACACAAGCTATTTGGCGGGAATGGAGTTTAACAACCGAGAAAAGTTAATGCCATTACTCTTGAGTACGAGTACAATGATACAAGTTGGCTGGCTCTAAAACCAACCCCTGAGGTGTCATTTAAATCTGGTACGAAGAACCTAATTAATCTCTGTTCAAATGGGTAATGCCTCATGAAAAGAGGAAGCTAGTTGGGAAAGTATTAATTATCGCCCGCCCAACATTCAATTAACCATTCCGAATGTAAACCAAGGTTTGTGATTTAACTGAAATGTTGAAATGTTTAATAGTTAAGCCAATGAATGACTAACCAATGGGGTTTAGAGCATTGATCAAAACTTATAAGTGGTGAATAATGAAAATTATGTTAACACACATGTATCTATATATTGCTGAGGTAAGAAAATGAGTGTCATAAACTAGGTTGGTAAAAAAAATTTTATGATCTATGTTTATGGATGTTACATTATATATATATATATATGTGGAACCCTAAAAAAAACTCCTAAAAAACTATTATTGTGGATAGTTGACCTGTCAAACATGTTATTTTAATAAATCCTTGTCACATTTCGACAAATTAAATTAGAAAATAAACCGGAAAACTCCCAAAAAAAAAATCACATTTAAATATTAAATAAATGTTACACATAAATTTATGTCTAGAGATCCAAATGTGATAAAAGGATAGTGCACAGAAGAAGCGACGCTAAGAAAGAAATAAGACATGAACTTTTCATGAGTTTCTGGATTCTTTTTTAATGTTCGACACTCAGTTGTAACCATTGTAGATTTCGATGAAGGAAAAAACTATGAAAAAATGGGATGAAGGTCTAAACATCACGAAGAATGTGAAATATGGCAAGATTAAAATATTTAAAGAAAAAAATCTGAGGACATGATGAAATTTATGGTGAAGGGTCTCATGGATCTTGTAGGCTCGACATAGGATAGTTGTCTCATCTCACAAGGTGAAATGTGGCTTTTTTGAAGTAGTTGTTATGTGTGGCATGGAAAGGAGCATGGAAGAAATTAACATGTGTGGAAAAATAAGTGAATATAAGTGAATGGATGGTTAAATCTAAGACAACAATAAAAAAATTATTAATGGAGTTAAAATAAATAATTATCTAAATGGGCATGTGAGTTTAAGATTTGATAAGGCATGTATACCCTTGGTAAATCACTCATAAAGTTGGATGTAGATCTAGGTGATATAGGGGATCCTGATGATGATATATGAGTTAGGACAACATGTGAGATTCTCAAGTACGTTGACATTGATAGGGGTTGGGCCTAGAGGTGAGCAATGGTGGCTCACTTGGTTAGTTTGGTTAGATTTCATTAAGGAAAATACAAATTGAAGTTGAAGGGGGGATTGTTAGATAAACTTGACCCAATTATGGAGCTGAGGTTTTGTCAACAATAGTTGTTAAAAATTATTGTTTTGGGAACTTGGTATTGGTGACTCATGGTATTACGCGTGCGTCATTGAAGCAGTTAAATGGCTTGAGTATTCTCCATTGTAATCATCAAGAGTTGAGGAGTGAAATCTAAGGTTGTTGGCCTAACTTTGTTTTAGACAATGCCAATAATAGATTTGTAGTTTGCTAATTTTTCTAATTGAGGTTTTCCAAGGTAAATATTTGTGTATTGTTACTTGCTCATTATATTTATTTCTCTCATAATGTTTTGAATACTAAAATACTCTACATTTTATAGTATTTAAATTTAAAAGACGTTTCTAGAATATTAAAGGAATAATTCTTTGATTTATGGGTGAAGTATTTTGCAATGTAAATTTGAAATTAAAATAAGGGTAATTTTTTTACTATTTTTAATGATTTTTTTCATTTAGGTAAATAATTTAGTTAAATTTAAATAATTTTTTTTTAATATATCGTAAATACAATTATTTAACATTACAGATATCACATATTTAGTTTTTAAATAACATTAAAATTAAAATTGTATCTATAAACGAAATTTCGTTGCACCAAGAGGAGGTCTACAACTCAGGGGGGTTAATGTAGGGGATGTTGTGTGTAACATTACTTTAAAAGAAAATAACATTAATTTAAGAATCAATGTTTTCCATAAACCAAATACTTCAATTTTCAACTTTATTTTACATCAAACTTTATAACAATTAAATAATAAAAAATAAAAGTGACCCATGGTTTTAAGAATTCATGGTATTCACTCCGAATAACAGGTTAGTGAAGCAATATTGGTGCAATACTAGTGATGGTATATGGAGGAAGTGGAAAGACAAACATGGATGGCAAGCAGCGCCTGAAACGGAACAGTGGAATAATTTGGCAAAGGAGTTAAATACTCGCAAACTCAGAATTACAACAGGTCTGGACATTCTAAGATGGGGTCATCAAACAATAGGTCTGTTCACTATCAAGGAGGGATATCGTATCCACACTCAACAAGGGGCTGGAAATGGAAGACCAATTTGGAAAAAGATTTGGGAAATGAGGCATTGGCCAAAGATCACTTATTTTATTTGGCTAGTAAGCCATCGGAGAATATTAACCTGGGAAAACCTTAGAAAACGAGGTATGTTTGGGCCATCATGCTGTCCCTTTTGTCGAAGTGAAGAAGAAACCATAGATCATCTGCTCGGTTACTGTACTAAAGTTCAGCCCCTGTGGGAGACTCTAACACATCTATTTAGACAGATGCTAAATAACAATGAAACTGTGACAGAAATCATAGAAAGCTGGTGAAAGGGTAAATTTAACTGTCAAATCATCAATAGAGCGTGGACCCTTGTATTAGGATTCCTACTGTGGAACATTTGGAAAGAAAGAAACCTGAGGGTCTTTCAAAATTTGGAACAACCAATGATTAATATATGGCAGCGTACCATAGAAAATATCCGGGAAACCATATTAACAGAAAAATGGACGGATGAAGATTGGAAAGCAGTGGGGATTGAAGCCATCATTTTGGAACAGCTGAAACTAAAACCTCAGATGCTAAGCCAAGGGCTTTGGAAATTTCGACCGCCTAGTCAATCAATAGAAGCACAATGGAGGCCTCCCCAACCCAGATTTTTGAAACTTAACTATGATGGGGCTTCCAAAGGGAATCCTGGCCAAGCAGGATCGGGAGGGATTTTCAGAAACTCACGAGGGACTGTCTGCAGATTCTATGCTCTCGATCTAGGCCACGCAACAAATAATGAAGCAAAATTAATGGCGGTTAAACAAGGCCTGCAGATAGCAATCCGCGAACAATTTCAGAGGATTATTGTTGAAGGGGACTCAGCTATGGTTACAGGGATTCTTCAAAAACTTCAGCAGGGAACGCGATGGGAGAAAATTTCCCAAAGTTTGAGAACAACAGCTCTTATAGAGGAATTGAGCCAATTGGTGAAACACATACAATACCTTATCCCTCACCATATCAGAAGGAAAGGAAATTCAGCAGTAGACTACTTAGCAAACTGGGGCTGTGAGAATGCTGAGAGCCATATAGAGGGTCGCCCAACTGACCTCATATGGACTGTGGAACTTCAATCACTCCAGTTGATAGTGGAGAAAGATCTCCAACCCCCCGATCGGGGTGTACACTTGCCATCATGACAAGGGGAGGCGGCAACCTGGCAAGCGCTCCCGTAAATAGCAATCAAAATCACTTAAATGTATTGTCAGACCAGCGAAGTGGAGTGTGTGAGCGCCGGCAAAGGTTTGATGGCGCATGATGGCCAGCGGGGCAGTCAGACAACTGGAAAAGCAATTGCCAACTTGGTAAGTTTATTAAACCTGCCCTTTCATTCTTGCATGCATTCCCTTTTGCATGCGAAAGACTGGAGGAGGCATCGAAGGATAACTACAGCCCTACAACCTGGATATAGCGGGATTCTGTCCGGGTATGTTTTGACAATAACATCTCTGCTTCTGATGTTAAATGTGGAAGATATGGCCTACAGTGAAGATGATAGTTTAGGATTTCAGTTGTTTCTGTCGTTTCTATTGCTAGTTAAAAGTCTGGATCCGGAATTGAACCCGGTCCCTCCTTGCTTCCGCGACCCTTGTTACCCCCATGTTCTGATGTTAAACGCCACAGTTGTGGTCTATAGTGATGAGGATAGTTTAGATTTGCGTTCGGTTCTGCCGTATCTGTCGTATGTGACCTGTCTGAAACCTGAATTGAAACCGGTCCCTCCTTTTTTCTGCGACCATGGTAACTCTAAAGCACTTGAAGTAAGCTCTGTGCGTGGGTATGGGAGGAAAACCCTCAGTTTTCCGTGTAACCAATGTCATAGCCAGGTTCGTATAGGGCGCCAAAGCCTAAATAGAAACACCCTTATGTTCACTTCTGATAGGAGCAAAGGTAATATGAAGAGTCGGCTTGATTTTCTCAGTCATGGTCATGGTCTCAACTACTTAATTGTAGAGAACCCCAGTCATAAAATGATATTTTCTTATCTGGGTGTACCTAAAACAAATTCTATGAATGTCAAAGTTTACCATATGAAGAGGAAGACAGAGTGGTTATGGTCTCCCGCGCAGGACCTGAGCCTGCTCACCCATTTCTTGTTTTATCCCCAGAACATCCCCCACAGTCAAACTAACTATCCCAGTCGTAAGAATTTGGCCGATTTTCAGTCTCAACTCAGGTCACAGGGCACTGCAAGGTGCATGCTGGGTTTTAATACCTTTTCTTATTTTGTTTATTTATGCATGCCAGTGTTAGTTCAAAAGTCACATCCAGCAATGGGAAAGAGACACTGCTGGGAATCGGCTAAGGGAAAGAAACCTGCTCAGCCTGAACCTATTCCAAAGAAGAGGGGGCGGAAAACGTATCTGGAACACCTGGAAACAATGGCAGTTAATTATGTTATGAGTAACCCCTCGGCAGCCAGAAATGACATTCGTGGTTGGGAACAAGAGATTCACCAGGAACCAGAGGATAATGAGACAGAGGCAAAGATCTTGGACTTTATAACTGATCCAGGGCATACAAGGGGCAGGCTTACACTGTTTAATCAGACAGTCCATACATATTGGATTGTAAAATGTCTGCTAGCAAAAGCAATCCAGAGTAATCACCCAGTCCAAGTAAAGACGGAGGCAATGCAACCAGACCTTCGTACCCAGGCTCAACTTTTGGAGATTCAGGACAATCAGCAGCATATAAAGATCACCCAATACCAAACTGCAGACAGGGTTAGCAGATTAGATGAAAAAGTGGGACGCATGGAGAAAATCCTACAGAAGATTCTTCAGCAACTTCACCAAGTAGAGATGCCAGGGTCTCATGTCAAAGACCCTGCCCCAATCTCCTCATCTGAGGATTAGAAGATGTCTGATTTGATGGTTTTCTTGTTAATTTTGAACTTTTAAGTACTGTTATGTTTGTAAATATTAAAGTCGAGAATCAGGTAGTGCAAGCAAGTCATAGACGTAAGAGACAATTTCAATTTTGGGATGCGAATCATGTTTTTAGAAGGCCAATAAACCTGGTTTCTCTCTTGGGCAAGTTGATGCCAAGAATGACTTTATATTTTTTGTAACCTGTCTTAAAATATAAATAGAAATGGCATGGTCACACCGAATTTACAAAAAAAAAAAAGAAATATAAGCTATTTCAGGAGGAAAATAAACTAGCCTAAATACATCTTAGTTTGATGTTATATTTAGATACATGATTAGTTGTAGAAAATGATGGTGTTGAATCCATGTAGCCTCTAAAGGTAAAATAACTTTTATTGATGTTTTCGCCCTTGGAATTTGTCAGAATATGTTGTGAGGAGGGGATTAGGTAAAATATAATATTACATTTTACTGTCCACTTCTTATTGAAATTTTTCTTTATATTTGAAGTTTGAAAGGAAACAAACTAAAAAATTAGCAAGGAAAAGGGGGAATATCCTATATAATTTAATATTTAGCCTCAAGTGTGCTAGGAAATATTAGGTAAAATGTAATAATATTACATTTTAAATAGTATTTCCCCAACTCCTAGCCACTTTTTATTAAAAAAATTATTTATAGTTGAATTTCATAAGTAAAATTCACTCCTATATAAACATTTGAACCTAGTATGGAAGAGATGTAACCTTTAACATTTTGACTTAGTAAAAAATAAATAAAAAACACAAAATTAATAATTACATTTATTGTGTATAAGAACTTTCGGTGAAAATCACATGTAAGAAAAAATTTTCGACGAGTTTCGAACCAACTAGTGTGGTTCATCATTAGGACAAGATGAGAAATCTAATCAAGAATCATGTTTAAATAGATAGGGACAACTCCAACTAGCTGCTAGTTTGACTAAAATAAGAAATTGAATAAAATTTTTGTCATATTTTATTATTTTTTAATTTTAATTCTATTATATTTTAAATTTTATTATATTATATTTGAATGTAACTTAATATTAATACTTTTTTAATAATTTAATATTAATATTTATTTCTTTAAATATAATTTAATATTTGTATTATTTTAATGCTTTAAACTATATGTTATATAATTAAAATTCATTAATGGTTTAAAAAAATAAAATAATAATAATAATAATAATAATAATAATAATAAATAAAATATAAAAATAAATAAAAGAAGAAAATAAATCAATCAATCAATAAATAATAATATGATGATGATGATGATGGTTAATGTCCAGTGAGACCAATCTTTGAACCAATATTTGGTCTATCGGACCTAAAGGAAAGAATTATTTAATTTGATTTAAGATTTTATTCCTATGCTCAAAAAGCTTGGAGAGAAGCCTCCCGAGCTCACTATAATTTTGGCATCTTAAAAGGCTAGGAAGGTCAGTATTGCAACAAAGATTATGAAATTGAGCTCTAATGTGGTTGTACGTGGGGCACTCTAAGAGGAAGTGATTTTCATCCTCGATGTTCATATTCTCACAGAGATGGCAGATCCTTTCCATCCATGGTGTTTTAGGAATTGTCCAACGACCTGTTTCACTATGGAGCTCATGAGAGTTCGTTCTAATCTTGGCTATATTAATTTTCTTCTTTGAGCTAGTTAAAACTGAGAGATACTTTTTATCTTCTAATGTGGGGTTGATGACCTCCTTATAATACTTTAATTTTCTTTTAGCCGCCAGATCTTTCTCACGCCACTTTTTTTCTTTGAACTTAGAAGTAACAATTTTTTTAATGTTATTGATGTTTTGCAATGCAACATTCTCATTGATATCCCAATGGTTTAACCAGGACCTAGTGCCTTTATACCAACCTCATTTAAGCCTTAGGTGGTTTTGGCTGGAATTTGAAGCTAGCTTAGGAAGTCTATGGTCTCCTATGATATTGAGATTGTGTTTGTACAATAGAAGCCTAGTCATAGCTAGGATCTCGATAAGGGAAAGACCCAGTTCTATAAGGAGAATAGGATAGGGTGTATTTCTTTTAATTTTAAGGTTATACGTTATAAAACGCTTCTCGATTTGCTCAATATTTCTCCAGGATTCTCTAGATACGCTGCAACCCCAAACCTCACATCTATATAAGATAACAGGTGTGACTAAAGTTTCAAAGAGGAACTTCTTTCTATCCCACATTGCAAGGTTTTCCATTTTACAATTATTTTCAAGACCAAAATAAGCTTTCCACCCCCATTAATCCTTTTCTGAATGCTATAGTTCTAGTTGAGCTTGTGATGAATATCAATTCCTAGGTACTTGTAAGAAGAGACCTCCTCCAAGTTACTATTGTCATACATAAAATTAGTGTAAGTGTCCTTCTTGGATTTGATAATCATAACTTTTGTTTTTTTAGTGTTAACAGATATACCCATGGTAGAGCAGAAATCCTTAAGAATTCTAAGTTGCTTATCAAGATCATATGGGCACCTTGCGAGAAGAATAATATCTTCAGCATAGAGAATAAGGATGATGACTATCCCAGCTAAGATCGTGCCAACACATCCTGCTTCCCCTAACCAACCTTCTAGCGTGTCGATGTAAATGGAAAATAGGGTAGGGGAGAGGGGGAAACCTTGTTTAACTCTGATATTACACTTAATATCTTTCGACCACCCCTCTTTGCTCTTTAACTTGGTAATTACATTCTCGTATAACCTTATAGTGGCCACTCTTAGCTCAAAAGGAACATTTAGCTCTTCTAATCTATTCCATAGGTTATTTCTAGGAACCATATTGAAATCCTTTCTAAATTCCACAAAGCAACAGAAGAGATTGGATTTATCATTGCGACATTCTTCCATAATGTTCCTAAGCTTAACGAGGTGGTCTTTTGTTGAGTGCTACCTTCTAAAACCCACTTGGCCTTTAGCCCGCTTACCTTCCCTTTCAAGCCAAATGCTCAACTTCTTTTCCAAAATAATACCATATAACTTGGCTAAGAGAGGGCTGATCATAATTGTTCGATAATTAGAGGGGTTATTCATATCCCCACTTTTAAAAATAGGGATAATAAGGCTCTGAGTCCAAGGTTAAGGGAACCCTTGCTTGACCACTTGGTTGAAAAGCTTTTGGATGTGGGGGATGAGGACATGACCTCCAATTTTTAAGATTTCTTCCCGGTAACCTTCAATGTCTTTATCTTTCCCATTTTCCAGGTGTTTAACCCCAAAATCAATGTTTTCTAATGAGAAATGTCTTTTGTTGTAAGCAGGGTTTCAAAATCCCTGGAATTTGGAGATTCATAAAGCTCTTTAAGATAGGAATTCCAGTCGTGTAAAGCAATTTTATTATTATCTTTAGTTTTCCTAGTTAGAATCTGCCTCAAGAATTTCTTAGGAGCCACCTTAGAGAGGTGTAAGAGATTATCTTGTCTTTTACGAATATATTGCCTTTTTTTCTTTTTAGTTAGGGCTTTATAGATTTTTATATTGTTAATTTTGAGATATTCATCAACAACTTCCTTAATAGCTCTCCTCGCACTTTTACAATCTTTGTCATACCATGGGTTGGTTTTTCTATTTATTTTATTACTTGAGACTTAAATTGAGAACTTATTAATAGAATATGAGAGGGTTGTAGTAAAATTATGATAGAGGTCATCAATGTTGTCTATACTAGATAAAGGAAGAAAATTAGATTTTAATTTAGTTAGAAAGAGATCATTTTTATTTCTATCAAAGATTAAGTTCTTTGACTATAAGGATTATCCTCTATGGGATCTCTATGCATGACAAAATTGAGAGTTATGAGTAAAGGCCTATGATCAGAGTCGAGCTCGTGGTCATCTAAGATGTCGAAATTTATTATTTCGTTGTATAAAGGGAGATCAGAAATAACATAGTCTACCATGCTCCTGCCAAGCCCATGGATGCAGGTCATATTTCTAGAATTGGGCCACTTCTTTAGACCGTTGAAAATTATGAGATCATGAGCACTATATAGCTTGACTAGCTCCGACCCAAACAAATTATCCCCGAGGTCTTCAGAGCTCCTTTTGTACTGGCTAGCCATAGTAAGGTATTCATCTAACCAAAGAGGATTGAGGTTAGAATGATTGCTTAGAGGAATAGCTTGTTTGCTTGAAGTTCAAGCATTAAAGTCACCCATTAAAAGGATATTACCTTCATCGTTAGGATATAAATATCATTCTCTAAACCATTGTAAGGACTATTTTTATCTAGATTATTTTTCTTATAGAAGTTAGAATTAATGGGGGGGGGGATAATAGATTGCTATGTAGGTCTTTTTATCATTAATGTCAGTAATCTCAATCCAAATATATTGGTTGTAAGGGTCATTTTTATAAATCCTAGCACGGGGGGAGATGTTCTTCTTAATGTAGCAAGCTATGCCCCAATGCCTCTACTAGAGGATCGCTTGTTCTAGGTAGACCATAGTGCAAAGTCATCTATGTTAGGGACCTTTGATTCTTCGTGCTCCCAAGTTTCAACAAGCAATACAATATCAACATCATTTTAGATCCAACTTAGCTTGGGACCTTTGTTCCATGGAAAGCCCCGACAGTTCCAAGAAAGAATTCGGAGCATGTTGAATTGCTATTTATTACTATCTTTTTAGTTTCTATCTCGAATAATGGCTTTTCTATTTCTGATTATTGCCCATTTTCCTTCCTTCCTAGCTTATTTTACCTTTTGAACCTCCTTTCTTAATTTTGCTTGATCTTCTGGAATGAGATCTTTGTTTATAAATATTCTTGTTCCTTTTAGACTTGAGGTTTTACTAAGTATGCCATACTTATGGTTAGTAGAGCTCACCTTTATTCGGATCAACCTTCCTTTATTCTTAGTTAATTTCCCTAACCTTATTGCTTCTGTGAGACATGTGGTTTCAATTTGTAATCTATTATGTAATTTTGTTTGGGTTTTGGCTAAAGTATCCTCGTTTACCTCCTCTTTCAAACCGAAGATTATAAGGTTCTAGGCCCTTTTATTATGCTCATGGTCTAATTTGATCAATTTTTTCATTTCATATTTAATTAGTTTGATATCTAATTTACCTGCCCCACTATTTAGGGTGAGATTGTTGTTAAATTTTTCTTCTGGTTCTTTAATCATGTCCTTCATTTTAATACTCTCTATATTATCAGCATCTCCTTGCTGGGATGTTTGGTTCATACCTTGGCTTTGTTTTTCTATGACCTGCAACCTAGTTTCCATTGCCTCTATTTTATTATCCAATAGTTCTATTTTATTTTCTATTTTTTTTTGGATCTTGTCTTCAAGAGATGTGAATTTGTTTTCTAGCATGGCTTCTAACTCTGTTTTTATCTTGACTTTTCTTTCTTCTCTATGTTTCCCTAAAGACTCTATATACTCATAAAGGCTCTGTAGAGTAATTGTGCTAAGTCTACCTTTGGTAATCTTTGGTAGCTATGGTGAATTATTCGTACTTGAGAATATATGAGCATATATGTATTAGAGAAAGATAAGGAATGTGTGCACCTAAATATCGGCAAACTGACAGCAGACCTCAAGTGCCCAGGTCTAAACATTTATCGAGAAAAAATCACAGCAGACCCAAGTAGTAATGGAGAAAAATCACTGCAAAAGTTTCACCGCAGACCCAATTATTAATCCAGAAAATTAATTGAGAAACCAAAGTATTAACGGATAAAATTCACCGCAAAATTTTCACTGCAGACCCAAGTATTAATCCAAAAAATTCACTGAAGATCCAAGTATTAATCAAGAAACCCAAGTATTAATGGAGAAAATTATCCGCAAAATTTTCGCTGTAAAATTTCATGCCAGACCCAAGTATTAATCTAGAAAATTAATTAATTAATTAATTAATTTAATATTACTAAATAGGTAATTATCAAATTGAATCATAGGGATAATACTAACAATAAAAATAATAAAATAAAATAATTCATGAACATGTCATTGACCTTAGACATGGTAGATCTCAGTCCTCTGCCTCAGTAGAGCATGCGGAGAAAACAAATCATCATATTTGTATTGAAGACACTGAGGTTATTGCAAGGATTGACCATTTCCACCACCGAAAGTTGAGGGAAGTCTTGGAAATCGAAAAGAGGTTGGTTAACCTTAACAGGTATGATGGGTGGAGTGTTATCAGATGTTGGATTCATGCCCTTCACTCTTAGTTTGTTTTTTCCCCTTCCCCTTTTCTTTTGTGAGGATTGACCATTTCCACCACCGAAAGTTTGTAACATACCCCGATAACCTCGCAGGAAAATGCATGGAGTTAGGACTTTTTTTCAACATTTACGAATGTGTAACCTTATAAATTTCTTTATATATTTCTGCATTAACCATTTAAATACCCATTATCATCACTTAGAGAAATATTTAGCAAAAATCATAGTGAATTACACAACAATTAATTGTTCTTGTTGTAGCATATTAACTTAAATTTCCTACTATAACTATGCATCGATCCCATGATCATTTTAATTCAATTAGTAGATCACCTAATTGATAATATCAACGTCATATCATGAAAGAAATTAACATCATCAAAAAGACACAATTAACAATCACATAAATAGACACCGATATACCCTGGAAACCCCGTAAGGTGAAAACCAGCAAACGTTTAATTTTATTATTAAACGCTTGTGAGGGTTGTCACCCGTCACTCAATGGTTATAAGGGAGTCCATCCCTCGACCATTGTAATAAAATTTACATATAAAAATAATCTTAAACGAAACATAACTAGCTATAAGTTATTACAATCATCATGATACCATTTACCCACGAATCATCAATCTTTGTCTTTGTATTCGGACTGTTTCCTTCAGGGGATCATTGTGCAATTGGAACTACTAAACCTACATGGACTAACAACTCTTTATCTTCCACAATGTTAAACTTGAAATTTCCTTTTCTCAAGTCATCCTTCTTTCCTGCCATTTCTGTCGTCAGCACACTTGATATCATTATTAGATAAAATATTAATAAACCAATAATCAATCTCTATTTGTGACATTTCAACAAATATTTGTATGCATTTATAAAACATAACCACATTGACATTAGTTTCCTTATTTAACATCATTTCACATGCAGTAGTAACAAATAAATCAATATCAAGCATCCTCTTTCCACCAAACACTAATAAAATCTTGCATGCTCTTTCCTATTATTTCCAAAAGAAAGCTAACATACTATATAATAATACTATGCATGCAAATGCATAACAATATTTTCAAGATAACTATCCCAACAAGCAATTTCTCTTTTTGCCTACTCGTATGTTTTCTTTTCAATATGGATTAATGCAATAGATGTTATACTTATGCATGTGAATACATGTTCTTTTCCAAAAACATATTTTCCAACCAAGATCTATTCATAATGGTTACTATGTATAACAATGCCAACTCCATTTCAAACAAAGTTAACATACAAGTTATAGTTTTGTGCATGCAATAACATATCTTGTTCTTCCTGCATGTAAAACATATATTTCTTTCCAAAAGAAACCAAATAAATATTTCATGTAAAAATAAACACATTTCTTTTCCAAGGGTCAAATGCATACCACTTATCATTTCATGCATGCAAAGTGACATTTCCCTCTCATCCAAAAGATATAACCAATAACTATGCATAATATTCTCCCAAGATAAAGCTAATACCATAGCTAATCCCTTTAGGTTGGACAAATACATATTATTTTTCCCGAAAGAAGGCTAACACAATAAATATTATGTGATTGCATCTTCCTTTTCTCTAGAAATCTAATACTCAAAAATATATTTTTCCCATGCATGCAAGCATATATGTTTCTCTAATTAATATTACATAATAAAGCATGTGATTACTCTTTTTCCTCTCTAAGAATATAATCCAATAATGCATACAAGAATATATTTTTATCTTCTATTCATTTTGAAGAGTTGTAACACAATAATTATTTCCTTGCATACAATTATGCAATGTTCCAAATGGGAAAATATAGGCTCAGTAGGGAATATCTTAAGATATTCCACTATGGAATCACAGAAATATGGAATTACACCAATAGATCTAAACCAGAGATAGACTGGCATGGCATTTACTAGATGCATCACCTTCACAAGGAAGGGTGAAATCCAGAGGCTTCCTGGCCCGTTCCAGACTCTGTCTATAGAAGAATGGTGAAACACAGCAAGTGTGGGAATGACACAATCCTCTTAGAGTTTTCTTCTCTTAGGAACCTTAGATCTATAGATCTAAACAATGGATCCAAAAGAGAAGTAAAAACCAACCAAGGAAGAAGCGCTAAATTCCACTCTCAGGAAAATCTGCAATAGGCTCAAGGAGGACATTGTATAAGCAAGCCAGTGTGAAAATAATGTAGAAAAGGGCTGGGTTCCCTTATTTTAGGCTGTGTCAGACCTCAAGAAAAGTTTTAGCAAAAATAAATGAGTTTAGAGGTTTTAACAGATCTCCCACAATCAACACTAGCTGAAAATCAGCTAAAGGAGAGAGTTGGTAAATAGAGAAACCGTCCTTTAGAAATTGCGCAGTTTCTGCTGGAAGACACTAGAAATTAGCCATTAGACTCATGTTATAGTATGGCATCAAGAAATCAGATCTATAATCAAGTTCCTTTGTAGAAGTATTGGATTTACTTGAAGCAAGAGCAAGAATCCTTCAAAAATAATAACAGAAACAATTGGAAAAGTTGCAGAAAGACTTGACAACATTTTATATGAGGAGCTTCAACTGATGTAGGTTAATATTCAGATCTACAACTGATATATGGCTGAAACATCAGATCCATACCAGATCTGGAACTACTCAGCCTTCTAAACAAGATCCCCCTGGGGTTTTATCAAAATAATGCATAAATAAGTGTAGATCTAGCTTTTAATACACCGAAATTTTTATTGCAAATAAATTCAATCATTATATAATCATGGTCCATATGCAAACAAAGATATTTTCAAAGGATATGGTTACTCATCTCTTGATGCATGCTTGAAAGACTCTCTTCCTCTTCCTTGGCTCCATTCTCCATGTATTCTCCCATTTTCCTCTTCTATTTCTCTCATGGGATTATAATAAAAAATAGAATTAATTAAAATGGAATAGATTTTATAAATCATAAAATTATTCCAACTTTTTTCTAAATCATAAAAGAATTCCATCTTTTCTAATTCATAAAAGCATTCAAGCTTTCCTAAATCCTAAAAGTATTCCAGCTTTTTCTAAATCATAAAATAATTCCATATTTTCTAAATCATAAAAGCATTACAGCTTTTCTAAATCACAAAAGCAATCCATAAAGCTTCCATAAATCTGATTTTTCCTAAATTAGAAAATCATTCCATAAATCCCTCATGCTTTTATTTTTAAAGGTAGATTTTCTTTTTCCTTATGAGAAAAATATCACTTATCCATACTTTTTCCAAATCTATTACTCATTATTTCTAAAACTCATAAAATATACCATCTTGGAAATATAATTTATTTCCATGGAAGAATATAAATTATTATAAATAAAATAATTAAGAAATAATTCTTCCCATATTCTTATAATCAACAATTACAAGAATATTCTTCATTTAATATCAATATAATAATTAATAATATTTAATTATTTAATAACCCTCATTTTATGAGAGTTTTTATGGTGGCTTATGCGAGGGATATTACAAACTCCCCCCCTTAAAGAGAACATCGTCCTCGATGTTCTTCTCTTGTTGGAACATTAACCTTTAATTTTCATTTCCAATTATTTAGGAAATGTAAAATAATACCTAAATCCTAATACTTTCATAAAAACCCAGGGAGCACTTAGCCCTTTAATCATCAAAATGATAAGAAAACTCTATCAAGTTCACATTGCATTTTATTTAGGAGTTACACTAGTCTTTCTCTCCCACTAGTGTTTTTGCAAATTATTGTCTTTCTCTCCCACAATAATTTCAATCCAATTCAAACTCATGGTATTTATCTCCAACCATTTGTCCCTGCTATTAACCTACTAGATTTTCAGCTAATAGCTCTAATTTGCAATTGCATGAGGTACTGAACAAACAGTCAATCTAAACTTTGCATAAGAAATCATAACATAATGATTCATATAAACTTTGCATAAGAAATCATAACATAACAATTCATATAACCTTATATAAAAATTCATAGATAAATATCCAAATTTATGTATGCATACCGATACTATGACCAGTCCTCCCAACCTTAGAGTTCGTCTATCTCCAGAACTCACCCCCGAGCTGAGATCCTCCAAGAACAGACTAACCTCAATCTGTTCTGGAGCAACTTATTTAAGCTATGCTCTCCCCAAAGCATGTTTCCAATTCTGCGTCCAGAATTTCAGGATGCTTTTATTCCTGTTTGCCTAGGCTTCCCTTATTTAGGGACTTTAAAGCTGCTTTCTGCTTTTCCAGCTTTTCCAACTTTTTACCTCTTCCCAACTACTTTCCTCATCATTGGGGAATTTAGATTTTTCCTCAAAAATCTAAATTAGAAATAACTTCTTTCAAGGATTTTTGAAAGATTTTGGGGAAAGTCTTTACCTTTTCCATAACCTCATGGATTAGGCATGTGATCTCAATTTCTCATTTGGTCATAGTGCATACACAATATTTTATTTATTTTTCATAAATAAATAATTAACCACATCCACACAATTATTATCCATTGGGGTCCACTCCCCTTTGGATTTATGTTCAAATGTCTAATTTGAAAAGCATAGAACTTGGGGGTGTTACAAAAACTCTAGAGTTATTTCCTGAATACCCCAACTAAAGTATTCATTAACTCAACAATAAAATAAAATATTACCTCATTACATCAATCCCATCATAGCTTCCATAGCCATTGAATCCAATAAAAATTCAATGTCTAAAAATAGTCAATGTCTACAAATCCACTGTAATTTACATAATTTTCCATTGCATATTATCATTAAGGCAAATGAACATTTATGTACACCATGCATCTATACTTGACCCACAACATGGGGTCCAAAATTTGTCAAAGCACATTGACAACAATTCATCGCATGTAATATAGGTGGTAGACATTCAAAATTTCCACATAATAATAATAATCATGTAGCTTAGACAAAAGACATTAACATATGTTGCATACCATAGCATGATACTTTATTTAAGGTCTCACCTTAGCAGCCATCAATATTGTAGAGAACTAACAGTCCCATTGAACACTAGGACAAAAAATGTGGTTCTTTTTTTTTTTTTTTTTTCGCTTACCATTGGCTTGCAACCATATAAGCGACAACCATTGAGGAATTTTGTGAAAAAAATTGGCAATCATGAAATCTACCATCACTGTAGAATTTTTTTCAAATAGTGTGCAAGCATGCAATCTACAACCAATTTGACATTCCATCAAACAATTTTCAAGCATGCAATCTACATCCATTGAGGAATTTTAACAACAATTTGCAAGCATGCAATCTATGGTGGATAAGGCATTCTTCCGAATAGTTGGCAAGCATACAATCTATTACCATTGAGGGACTAGTTAGCAGAGATGAAATAAATTTCCATAAATATGTTTATACTCTCATAGAGATAGTAAAACTAGAATTTCTAGAACATCATGAATCATATTAATATCATCAATGGTAAAATTTCTGCTAATAACAGAACCAACAATCCCTACAACAACGTCTAATTAGAAAATTTGACCAAATTATGGATCCATTTCTAAACATAACTTTTTCTTGGAATCACCATGGGGGTTACATGATCTCAAGGTATGAAAACCCCTTGATATTAAATATTAATCACATCCAAAACTTCCACGGATGAAATTATTTAAAATACAAAACCGTGGATCTCAATTACCACTTTTTGTCGAACACATTGAATGCAAACTTTCCTCTACAACTCTAAATGAAGAAAGATAACCCACAATTATGCTACTATGGTTTTTTCATTGAATTTAAGTTCACTATGTGAGTTCTATTTCACTCATTGCTTATTTTTAACAACTAAAGAGTTTCGTTCAAGTATATATATATTTTGTTTTCAACATTCCATTGTCCTCTTCAGGGTCAAACCCAACTTCTATATTATTTAGTTATCACACCAACCATACATGTATTCATTATTTATAGGTAGTGCATGATAACTTTAGCCATGTTTTTCCATTTTTTTTTCTTATGCACCATAATATTTTTTCTCATATTATGCATGCAAAGGTTGGTAATTAATCTGCAATATAAACAGTGAGTGCTCAAGATGGTTCATAGGTACAATAGAAGTTTTATTGTCTTTTATCCACATCCATATTCAAATTTCATGAGCACAACTTTTAAAGAAACATTATAACTATCTACTCTTTCATGCAGTCATTAATCATGCAACATGCATCTCATGTTAATTGTAGTATACTACAAGTCTAATTAAAATCATACCTGAGATGATGCCCACTAGCATCATACCTCTACTTCCTTTTTGCATAACGATTCCCAAAAGGCGCCAGTGTTGCAACCTTTTGCTCTGATACCATTTGTAACATACCCCGATAACCTCGCAGGAAAATGCATGGAGTTAGGACTTTTTTTCAACATTTACGAATGTGTAACCTTATAAATTTCTTTATATATTTCTGCATTAACCATTTAAATACCCATTATCATCACTTAGAGAAATATTTAGCAAAAATCATAGTGAGTTACACAACCATTAATTGTTCTTGTTGTAGCATATTAACTTAAATTTCCTACTATAACTATGCATCGATCCCATGATCATTTTAATTCAATTAGTAGATCACCTAATTGATAATATCAACGTCATATCATGAAAGAAATTAACATCATCAAAACGACACAATTAACAATCACATAAATAGACACCGATATACCCTGGAAACCCCGTAAGGTGAAAACTAGCAAACATTTAATTTTATTATTAAACGTTCGTGAGGGTTGTCACCCCTCACTCAATGGTTATAAGGGATTCCATCCCTTGACCATTGTAATAAAATTTACATATAAAAATAATCTTAAACAAAACATAACTAGCTATAAGTTATTACAATCATCATGATACCATTTACCCACGAATCATCAATCTCTGTCTTTGTATTCAGACTGTTTCCTTCAGGGGATCATTGTGCAATTGGAACTACTAAACCTGCATGGACTAACAACTCTTTATCTTTCACAATGTTAAACTTGAAATTTCATTTTCTCAAGTCATCCTTCTTTCCTGCCATTTCTGTCGTCAGCACACTTGATATCATGATTAGATAACATATTAATAAACCAATAATCAATCTCTATTTGTGACACTTCAACAAATATTTGTATGCATTTATAAAACATAACCACATTGACATTAGTTTCCTTATTTAACATCATTTCACATGCATTAGTAACAAATAAATCAATATCAAGCATCATCTTTCCACCAAACACTAAGAAAATCTTGCATGCACTTTCATATTATTTCCAAAAGAAAGCTAACATACTATATAATAATACTGTGCATGCAAATGCATAACAATATTTTCAAGATAACTATCCCAACAAGCAATTTCTCTTTTTGCCTACTCGTATGTTTTATTTTCAATATGGATTAATGAAATAGATGTTATACTTACGCATGTGAATACATGTTCTTTTCCAAAAACATATTTTCCACCCAAGATCTATTCATAATGGTTACTATGTATAACAATGCCAACTCTATTTCAAACAAAGTTAACATACAAGTTATAGTTTTGTGCATGCAATAACATATATTGTTCTTCCTACATGTAAAACATATATTTCTTTCCAAAAGAAACCAAATAAATATTTCATGTAAAAATAAACACATTTCTTTTCCAAGGGTCAAATGCATACCACTTATCATTTCATACATGCAAAGTGACATTTACCTCTCATCCAAAAGATATAACCAATAACTATGCATATTATTCTCCCAAGATAAAGCTAATACCATAGTTAATCCCTTTAGGTTGGACAAATACATATTATTTTTCCCAAAAGAAGGCTAACACAATAAATATTATGTGATTGCATCTTCCTTTCCTCTAGAAATCTAATACTCAAAAATATATTTTTCCCATGCATGCAAGCATATATGTTTCTCTAATTAATATTACATAATAAAGCATGTGATTACTCTTTTTCCTCTCTAAGAATATAATCCAATA
Organism: Pinus albicaulis; assembly: GCA_034641835.2. Lineage (NCBI taxonomy): Eukaryota > Viridiplantae > Streptophyta > Pinopsida > Pinales > Pinaceae > Pinus > Pinus albicaulis. The sequence goes on along the minus strand of CM076580.1, from coordinate 1,334,251,660 downwards.
ATGCATACAAGAATATATTTTTATCTTCTATTCATTTTGAAGAGTTGTAACACAATAATTATTTCCTTGCATACAATTATGCAATGTTCCAAATGGGAAAATATAGGCTCAGTAGGGAATATCTTAAGATATTCCACTATGGAATCACAGAAATATGGAATTACACCAATAGATCTAAACCAGAGATAGACTGGCAGGGCATTTACTAGATGCATCACCTTCACAAGGAAGGGTGAAATCTAGAGGCTTCCTGGCCCGTTCCAGACTCTGTCTATAGAAGAATGGTGAAACACAGAAAGTGTGGGAATGACACACTCCTCTTAGATTTTTCTGATCTTAGGAACCTTAGATCTATAGATATAAACAATGGATCCAAAAGAGAAGTAAAAACCAACCAAGGAAGAAGCGGGAAATTCCACTCTCAGGAAAATCTGCAATAGGCTCAAGGAGGACATTGTATAGGCAAGCCAGTGTGAAAATAATGCAGAACAGGGCTGGGTTCCCTTATTTTAGGCTGTGTCAGACCTCAAGCAAAGTTTCAGCAAAAATAAATGAGTTTAGAGGTTTTAACAGATCTCCCACAATCAACACTAGCTGAAAATCAGCTAAAGGAGAGAGTTGGTAAATAGAGAAACCGTCCTTTAGAAATTGCACAGTTTCTGCTGGAAGACACTAGAAATCAGCCATTAGACTCATGTTATAGTATGGCATCAAGAAATCATATCTATAATCAAGTTCCTTTGTAGAAGTATTGGATTTACTTGAAGCAAGAGCAAGAATCCTTCAAAAATAATAGCAGAAACAATTGGAAAAGCTGCAGAAAGACTTGACAACATTTTATATGAGGAGCTTCAGCTGATGTAGGTTAATATTCAGATCTACAATTGATATATGGATGAAACATCAGATCCATAGCAGATCTGGAACTACTCAGCCTTCTAAACAAGATCCCTCTGGGGTTTTATCAAAATAATGCATAAATAAGTGTAGATCTAGCTTTTAATACACTGAAATTTTTATTGCAAATAAATTCAATCATTATATAATCATGGTCCATATGTAAACAAAGATATTTTCAAAGGATATGGTTACTCATCTCTTGATGCATGCTTGAAATACTCTCTTCCTCTTCCTTGGCTCCATTCTCCATGTATTCTCCGATTTTCCTCTTCTATTTCTCTCATGGGATTATAATAAAAAATAGAATTAATTAAAATGGAATAGATTTTATAAATCATAAAAGTATTCCATCTTTTTTCTAAATCATAAAAGAATTCCATCTTTTCTAATTCATAAAAGCATTCAAGCTTTTCTAAATCCTAAAAGTATTCCAGCTTTTTCTAAATCATAAAATAATTCCATATTTTCTAAATCATAAAAGCATTCCAACTTTTCTAAATCACAAAAGCAATCCATAAAGCCTCCATAAATCTGATTTTTCCTAAATCAGAAAATCATTCCATAAATCCCTCATGCTTTTATTTTTAAAGGTAGATTTTCTTTTTCCTTATGAGAAAAATATCATTTATCCATACTTTTTCCAAATCTATTACTCATTATTTCTAAAACTCATAAAATATACCATCTTGGAAATATAATTTATTTCCATGGAAGAATATAAATTATTATAAATAAAATAATTAAGAAATAATTCTTCCCATATTCTTATAATCAACAATTACAAGAATATTCTTCATTTAATATCAATATAATAATTAATAATATTTAATTATTTAATAACCCTCATTTTATGAGAGTTTTTATGGTGGCTTATGCGAGGGATATTACAAAGTTGAGGGAAGTCTTGGAAATCGAAAAGAGGCTGGTTAACCTTAACAGGGATGATGGGTGGAGTGTTATCAGATGCTGGATTCCTTCGCTTCACTCTTAGTTGGTTTTTTCCCCTTCCCCATTGCTTCCTCTCGCCGTTCCCTCTTCTCTCGCTCCTGGTTCCTCTCTGCCTGTCTGTTCCTTTTATTTTATTATTTTTATTGTTAGTATTATCCCTATGATTTAATTTTATAATTACCTATTTAGCAATATTAAATTAATTAATTAATTATCATTATTATTATTATTATTATTATTATTATTTATTTATTTATTTTTAAACCATTAATAAATTTTAATTATATAACATATAGTTTAAAGTATTAAAATAATAAAAATATTAAGTCACATTAAAAAAAATATTAATATTAAATTACATTCAAATATAATCCGATTAAAATTAAAATATAATAGAATTAAAATTAAAAAATAATAAAATATGACAAAGTTTATTCAATTTGTTTTTTCAACGGCTAGTTGGAGTTATCCTTATCTATTTGAACATGTTTCTTGATAAGATTTCTCGTCTTGTTCTGAGGATGAATCACACTGCTTGGCTCCAAATGGGTCGACAAAATTTTCATACATGTGATTATCACCCAAAGTTCTTATACACATTTTATGGATCACAGAATCCAAATTCCTAATTACATTTATATTTATAATTATAACGAGCCTGGATCCATCTTAACTTTGTATATATCACCCACAGGGATCAAATCTCTCAACGTGCAAGCCTTTCCTCAAATCTTTCACTAAGAAAAGAGGTGCAAACCTTTCCATAAGTTTGTTCACTCAAAAAAGAGGTTTTCACATTGAGAGATTTGATCCCTCTCCGGGCTTGATAGATTGGGACTTAAGACAGATCTACGCTAGTTTAATTTAATTTATATAAAAAATAACTTAAATTTTAAAATTAAAATAGTTCAATTACTTTACAATTTTATTTTAATAGTATATTCATAAAATTGTTAATACAATTATATTAACATATTGTTATTATAATTATATTGATATAATAATAGTCCAAATATTAACAATCTTAATATAGTTCTTTTAACAAAATAGTTTATGGTGCATAATTAAAATAACACTTTGAAAACCTTAAAAGTTTAATTTAAATTAAAAGGGATCTATGGATTCATTTTGAGTATATAATCAAATTAAATCAAATCACTAGTTGTTTTAATTAATTAAATATTTCTTTTTTACTGAACCAAACACAACTTAAATAAAAAATAAATTAATTTAGATCTAGGTATTTTTGGATATTTATTTACCTATGTTTTATTTATATTTTTATTTATTTACTATACCTCTTTTTTGAGTGTTTAAACCTCTTTATATTTTAAATTTATATTGTGTTTATACATAGTAATAATTAGATTGATTTTTAAACAAGTTCACATTAGATTAAAAATGTTAAATGTTAAATATTACGTTTAATGTTTGGATGTTTATGGGTTTACCTTAGATCTATGCCCATGCTGAGTTGTAGAGCACAATAATTAAGCAGAGAAAGGTCAAATTTCTTGAGATGAAAACCTGGTTTAAAGTTTAAAGAGATTGTTGAGTTGTAAAGCACAATAATTAAGCGGAGAAAGATCAAATTTCTTGAGATGCAAACCTCATTTAAAGTGAAAAGAGATTTGATCCATCTCGACCCTCGGTAGATCAGAGTTAATCGATCAAAGCACTTGATAAATCCGAATTAAGATGGATCTAAACTTGTTAAAATACAATGCAAACTATTCTTATTTCAATGATATTTGTGATTTTTATTATAAAATTAATAATAAGTTTTTAAAATAAATAATCTATATGAATAATTTAGTTATAAACGTCATGGTTCATAAATCTATGTGAATAGGTAACCAATATATAAACTCTCTAACAAAATTATAAAACTCTTTTAATTTAATTACCTGCCTATATTATCGGTACACTTATTCATCATAAATACTAATAGTATTATTAGCCTACAAAAAAAATTAAGTTTTGTTTTACCATCTAGATGGTTACCATCTCTTTTTTATCTCTCTACATGTATTGAGAAAAACACTTTCGTATGTGCTAAATGCCTTCTCGAGCCCGTCTTAAATGCCTTCTCGAGTCCTCCTTAAATGCGAAAACACGGATTCAGATCAATCGAAAGTGCTTTTCGAAATCTCCGAGTCTGCTAAATGCAAAATCAGTGATTAATGTGAACCTAGATTTTAGAACAAAATTTATGGGCAAGATTTAATACCTTCCCTCACACTCATATACATTTACATTACCTCAAAATTAGCTTCCTAATTTCTGTGTATGTATATTGAAGCTTTGCTTTCTCATGCGTTGAAGTCAATTGAACACGAGGGATGAACTAAATGGTTTCGAGGACCTTGTCAAACATCCCAACTCCGTCACACATTACTATTCCACGCTCTCTCCCCACATTCAAACATTCAACGCACAAAATTGAAATTTGAAACCATCCATGTTAACAGGAGAATATTGAACGTTAAATGCTTTTTGGCACGGTGACTTTAAACAATCGTGTATGTTCTCTCCCGTGTGCTCCACGAATGAAGAATCTGCCCATGGTCGAGGTTACAGTTAATTGGAATTCAATATAATATATAGATTGTTCAATAACTCACATCTAAAATCTCGGTTCAGTTTCTGCTCCGCTCCCTCTTCCTCACGTATTTATAGACGATCCCTCAATATGAGTTTGTATTGTGTGGATGCATGGTATATTTCATCTGCTAGTACAACTCATCAACAAAACACGTCTTCAAAAATCCCATTTTCTGCAGTATTTACCAACCATCAATCTGCTAACAGATCAATGCGCTGAAGATTCGTCAAGTATATAACAGGTTTCCTTGTGGATAAGTGTAAGAACGATGATGCCGTTGCTCATAGAAGTGAGCTACTGTGTCTGCTCTTGTGGTTGCTGCTCTTGCCCTACTTATGACGACGTTATTCTTTAAGGAAAACCCCTTAGTTGTGGTTGCTGCTTCTCCAGGGCCCTCAACCCCACCAAAATGTTCCAACTCCACCGGGACTGTCTCTAAGCAAAAATGTTCGTTCTTCCGTTAAACCCGTGGCGTCAGCAGGATTGAAATCGCTTCGACATGATGGTCACTTTCGCGCTGATCACAACCCCCTGCTCGTTCTCGCTGCCCCTCAACCCAATGGCCATGCTCCAACTCCATCACAGAAATTTAATCTCCATTCACCCATTGAGAAGTCGGCAGCAGTGGGACGTCAATGTTCCAATGCAATGTTCATGTTCCAACTCCTGGATGTCATCTTCAAAAATCAAGAAAGCAGCAGCAACTACATGTGCTTGCTGCCCCACACCTCATTGTAATGTCCATGTTCCATTTCGTCGATGCTGCAATAAAAAATTAAAAGAGGAACAGCAACTGATGGTGACACTACTACATAAAGGGGGGTTTTAAGACAATATTTAAGATAATTTTTGGGTAAATTGTCTTAACTTGAGATAAAAGAAAACTTGTGTATTGTCTTAAATATTGTCTTTAAGCGGGTGTCTCAAATTAAATTGTCTTAAAATATTGTCTCTATAAAGACAATACATAACACAAGCATTTTTGTCTCTCCAGAGACAGTTTCATTTTTGTCTCTCTAGAGACAATAGTAGCACTACCACACAAAGGGGGGTTTTAAGACAATTTTTGGGTAATTGTCTCAAATTATTGTCTTAAAATTTGTCTCTATAAAGACAATAGTTGGAACTAAAGACATAATGTTTTTATGGAGACAATGTCTTTAATCCTATCTATTGTCTCTCTAGAGACAATATAAAACAATGAATCCAGAAAAATATCTCGCCATTAAAATAAATCAATATAAAAATATTTAATTAAAAAAATCTACAACATCATTGAATAATTCATATTAGAGTACAGTGGAATCGAACCACCAACCTCCTGCATGGCAGGTGCTCTTCCATTGAGCTAGCACTCTTTACATAATTATGTGAGGAGTTATGGAAGTCCTTGAAATTGTATAATAGGGATTGATTTTTAAAAAACATTCAACACATGATGGCATAATCCTTGTAAAATATATAATCATGCAAACGAGTTAGCTCACTGTGACACCCTTGCAGCTTGACTTGCACAAAAAGCTAATAATAAACAATAATCTACAAACAAATTAATCTAACCATACAAAGAAAATTAAAACATATCAACCATATTAAAACATAACTTCATTTAGAAAACCAAAAACATTTTCACTTGGCTTTCTGTCAAAGGCAGAAGGGAGGTAACATTCTTTAAAGCCGCACATCTGGGGATTCAACTTGCCTGTTGTGGTGTTAGCTCCTAGCCATTAATTTTACTCTTTGATCATATCCCAGAAATTAATAATTTATGATGTTGTGGTCAGTGTTTGAAGGGCTCCCATGCACCCTAGAATCAGTCGTCTTAATGCCATTTACTGTCTTGTACTCTGCATTTAGTCTTCCTAATTTCTGGGGATTCAACTTGTCTGTTGTGGTGTTAGCATCTCTAAAGGTGACTTGTATTTTTTACTCTAAAATGTACTTGTGTTTTTTATCGTATATGACAACATCTGCCCCATACTGGGTTATAGAGTGCCTGCTCCTAGAGCTCTGTCGTTTGGCCTTCTTATATGGACATTGCAATGCATGTTGCTTGTGCTTATGGCAAATGAAGCACTTGACATTGCTCAAAATATTCCCTAGCTTTGAGGTCGACTCCTTATTCTTGCTGGGTCCTTTTCGTCTACCCTTTTTTTCCTGTACAAATAGGGCTGGGCTATTTTCATTGCCCTTCTTGCTGGCCTTTGACTCCATTTGGTTCTCCTAGATAGTCATTCTACAACCTCACAAAGGTGGGAATATGCTCATGAGCAGAGATGTCCTTGACAAACGGTTCCCATGAAGCTGAGAAACCATTTAATGCCATGTTCATCATGCGTCTTCACTCTTCTCCCCAACTAACTTAAGTTGATCATGAAACTTCATGATCTTCAATAGGTAACTAGTAACTGGGTCTAATGTGGTCATCTTTATGGATATGAGTTTGTTTCACAATATCATATTTTTGTTTATGTTCTCCATTTGGGAGTAGAACATATTTTAACTGATTTCTTCATGGATACGTGAGGAATCAAATATTCCTTTATTGTATCAATAATCATCTGCTTGCCCTCCTCTTCCTTCTTCTAAGCTGCGAACTATTGTGGATCTTTAGGCACCTTCCAATCATTTCTCAAATATGAGGTTAGCTGATGCCATCCGTAAGATCTATTGCACAAAATCCTAGATCCTGTAAATAGGTAAGCACAAACTTTGAAACCCTTGAGAAACTTAATTAGTGAAAAGCTCTGATACCCTGTTTATTTCCCTATTCCTAGGTGATCACTGTCTTAATATTCTGTTAATAAAATAACTCTTGCAACAATCACACAGTAGCTGAAAATAGTAAATAGAAGAAGCATAAAATAATTCAGACATATGCATGTAATTTTCTCTGTCAAATCTACTTATCATTCAACTAATTAATGCTAACAAGGCAATCTACACAGCTACTAAATCCTAGTAGTTGCATGGTAAACAAATCCACCCCAACTTGAGTTGTATGGCCTGCTAGAGAGGTACAACGTGCAGGGAACTGAGCAAACACCAATTTTTGTTACATACCTTGTTGTATGGTTGTATGACTTGTGATTCAATATGGTATGAAACTGTACGGGTCTGTATGGTTGTGAGTATTTGTTGTACAGCCTGTGGTATGGTAATGCTTCTCCTAGCTAATGTGCTTTGCTCTCTTGTTCCCTTCCAGTTGTTGTCCCGTCTGATAAGAATTGTGTTTGAACCTATTTTAATTATATTTTTACTTTTCATCGAAACCATAGTTTACCAAAACCCTAATCTCTTGGTGAGATGTCTGATTGAGATTAATCTTACAATCTAGGTCATTAATGCACTAAATATTCTTTAAACTCAACATCTAAATATAAAACTTCTGACACGTTCACCCTGAACATATGCGGAAGTTCTTGTCCAAGCTATATTTCTCAACATAGATAGATCCAATATAAACTGCCCTTGTCCAGTGTCCCACCACTTAGGGTTGCTTGAGCAACCAGGTTTCTATCAAGAATCTCTTTCCCACTACCTTGGATGTCAGGAGAGTTAGGCTTCCATTTCTTGTGCTTGCGCTTTCATCATATGGTCAAGCCCTCTAAGTATCGTTGACTCATCAGAGGATATCATTTGCTATGCATTGGACCATTTACAAGTATTTCTAACTCTAATGAGGAGTCTGTTTTGTTGCCTCACACATCCTTGGTAATCAGTATTAGCTCTAGCTCTAGATTGAACTCTACTGTAAGCTGTAACTCTAAGACCGAGTGCTAATGCTACCCTCCACAGAGATTGACATTCTCTCTTTTTTCTTGCATTTATACTTTCTTGGACTTGCGCCTTCTTTTATATGTTTTTTTGGGTAGATATTTGGCTTTTTAGGTAGACACTTAGGTATTAAATTCTCTCTTTATCTACTTTGAGTATTGTTCTAGGAATTGCTTTAGTGCTATCACATTGAATTTACACTGGATGTGTAATATCCCTAGGGGAAGAATTGCCCTTAGGGTTGAAAAGAGCACACGGCAAGATTTGTATTCTAACTAGTATCACAGTGTTATTTCAATTTTTGCGAATGGAGACAATATTGAATACAATAAACAATATAACCAGCATTTAATTCCACCAACTAATATGCATGAAACCAATCCAGCAGTACATAATGGGTTATAAACCCATAGCCCTTCCAAATTGCACAATACAGTTTTAGATACATTACAATTGCTAATGCATCAGCAAACCCTATTATCCTAATACTTTTAGTCTGACCTTAGAACCAGCCTCAGGAATCAGCCAGATTTCGCTGTCACCTCTTTGCTGCCTTGCAGCCCAGATCAAGCCCCATGAGTCAGAAAGGAAATGGAGTGAATTATAATATTAATATTAATTATCATTTAAATATCACTTACTTGCCATCTCCATGGATTGAAACACGAAGGCTCGGGGAAAATGGCTAGATCATGCCTAACACCCCTTAGGAATTCGGTATCCTACTTAATCAATGTGGCAGATCAGTTTAGTTTTGTCAAATCAACTATATCTCTCATATAACTCATTGATAAATATAAAATAATGTATCTCTAATATAATTCATTGATAGATTTAAAATAATATATCTAAGTCAAAATATGGTGGTGATGGAATATTGTATCTCTCATATATCTAAGTTAATATCAATTAAAAAATTGAATTAAATTTGTACCCTAAAACTACCTTTGATTGCTGTGTCATGTACACATTCTCGAAACAAAAAGGGTCCTACGTTTGACAGGCGCAATGTCTCTTTTATCACCTGTTTCAACGCACAGAAAGGTTAGGAGGAACTTTTCATGCTAGTGAACCTCAAATAAATCTGCAATGGTCAGGATCTAAAGATTATTACACTTAATGTAAATTCCATGGATTTGTAGTCCTCCCAGTTCAACATCTTTTCATGTTTCTGTTTTTTAGCGAGGAGGATAGCTTCATGCTCTCTCTGCACAATATACAATTTGAAAAAGTTAGTTTGATCTAGAGGTGTAATCCACACATTTTTCTTGTTTGCAAAATATTTTTTTTTATATGAATTGTAACGATAAAAATAATATAAATTTGTCAAAAATATGAAATCCCACATCATCTTTGCCTTAATTATATTTTAGAAAATTATGCTTCAAAATTTTGTATCCGTCCAAATTAAATTAGATCTGCACATGATCCAACACTATTATGATATTTATAATAACAATAAACTGGGCTGATAAGACTGAAACATTAAAATTTGGAACTTACCCTCAGTTGTTGAAGAGCTTTGGGCTTCTCTGAGAGATATTGAACAGCCATGGTCATTGCGATGGAAGTGGTGTCATATCCTGCCAAGAGAAATGCAAAGAGGAAATCGACGATGACGTCATTGCTAAACTCCTCGTTGTCATGATCTGCTTGATACTCTAGCACTTTATCTAGGAAGTCCGTGTTGGCAGACCTTCTTCCCAGACTTTCTCTCAGAAATAATATTTGCTAGAGTCCTGGTCACATGATCTCGGCCCTGCAATATTACACGAAGTATTAAATCATATATATTTATAAATATTTGAATTTTGAATATATAGTCTAAACAATATTTTATAACATAGTTTGACCATATGGTTTACACAATATTATATAACATAGAGATATGATAAATAATATTTATTTATTTATAACTAAATAATAGTTCTTATTTTTAAATATAAATAATGAAACAGAAACTGTAAAGATAGTTTTAATTTTTCAAATGATTTATAAAATTTTGTAAAAGATTTTATATATAAACTTCCTTTTCGAACTGATTTGGGTTCTGGGTGTGACCTTCAAACACTTCGTGTAAGTAGTGCCAGGAAGCTTGATAGGCAACGTGCACAGTCCTGACATAAATCCTTCAAACCTCTGCATGAGTATCTTCGATTCTGCAGTCTCCAAGCCAAAACCAATGAGCTGGTTCATCAACATGATAAATGTTATCTGGCCAAAACAGTGAAACCCAGAATGAGCTATTGTGTAATCTAATCACTAAAATTTAGGAATTAAAGAACTATGGAAACTGAAAGTATTCAGGGGAGAATATTTTAAGAAGATGAACTATTTGACCTTTTCTTTAAGATCAAATTCTTCAATAAAATCTCAAAAAATCCTTAATATTCCTGGAATCTAAAAATTGCACAATGTTTGATTGCAAATTTTAGAAATATAACTCGCACTAAATTTTCAAAATATTCAAATAACACTTAAACAATAACACTTACGTTGGCAACTTCATCCTTTTAAGTTTATAACGCTACCTTCCTCCCATTTGCTAAGGTTTCTAATAACTTGCGTCTCCACATCCGGAAACAATCTGTCCTTGAGATTTTCAACGCCCACTAGATTTAAGCTTAGCTGGCGAAGCGTTTTGTGCATGGATCCGTGAGTTTGGAGAATGTTATACTTTCCTACTATGTTCACAAAGCCAGCCGGATAAGCGCATTTAAACAATTGTCCCTCATTTTGGAAAACGAACTGATTGCTTTCTGCACTCGTCGTTATGATAGTAGGTTACCCAAATATGTTTGTCTTGAATACATCTCCATACCTGTTCAGTTCATTTGGGAAGTCAGATCAAATTCAAAACTATACAAAAGCTGAGCAATCATTACCCATTGCTAAGATTACAACAATTCTTAAACATCTGACTATCTCATACAGATAATTGTCATATTGATTCTGAATTCAGAATTAGCATGCTCCATGAATGGACCAGCTTGAAACCAAGATTGAGTTATTTAGTTCCAACAAACCCATTCATGATTCATGTACTTTAGGGTAGTCATTATCCATTTTTTCTGAGGTTTGTTGTACTAAATTGGTATTAGGTATTAGCTAAGTCCACTAACAACATTTACTTGTTATTATGAAGAATCAAGGTGAATAATCTCTTTACAAACCTATCATAACATAAAATTTAAACCTATCTATAACCACCCTTCCCACCACATGACTTACACTCACTTGACATTATCTTGGTAGTGCCATCCTTATCTATTGCCAAGGATAAAAAACCATTATCCTGGTGGGTTCATTGTTATCTCCCTATACATATTTCTCTGAGGTATAAGATAATAAATGAGATTTGGCAGTATATACCCATCTTTAAATTTAAATTTATATACCCACCTTTAAATATAAATTATTATCTATTGCCAAGGCTAAAAAACCATTATCCTAGTGGGTTCATTGTTATCTGGCGATACATATTTCTCTGAAATATAAGATAATAAATGCAATTTGGCAGTATACACCCACCTTTAAATTTAAATTCGTTTAAATCTGACTGTGGACCTATACTACCCAACTACATTTAATTATGTATTTCCAAGGCTAAAGAATCTTTAACTATCCTACACTACCCAACTACATTTAATTATGTATTGCCAAGGCTAAAGAATCTTTAAATATCCTACTGTCTGCTAATGACTGCAGGTAATGAACTGGGAATGGAAAAGTTGAAATCATGAATACGCTCATTGGTCCCAACCTACTATTCATTATTCCCGATCCTTGCCACCACTCATTATCTATCTCCCATTGGTCCTCTGTCCAAAACTGACATGAACTATAATTTATAGATGAACAAGATTAAAACCATGCATGGGATGGTTGGTTCCAATCTGCCCTGCCCAATCATAGTTCCTGCTCTTTCAGAGTAACCAACCATTAAGAATGCTCAATACTGAAGAATGCTAATACTGAAACCACTGACAAAGAAATTCATACAACAATATGCTCTAAGCCCCTCCCTGAATTTTATTTGCATTGATGGATCACCCTACCGAAGCTGTAGATCAGTGCAGCTAGAACAAGAAATAATAAAAAACATTTTAACGCAGTTTGAGGATATTTTGTTATACCTTGACATCCTTTCATGAAGAAAAGGTCCAATGGTGGAGCTCTTGAAAGGAGTAACGTATTGCAAAGTCTCGCCAATGAAAGGCAATCCCATACTGCCAGGAGGAAGTGGTTTTTCTCCATTTCCTTGACAGCCATCACTCTGCCTTTACAGAAAAGTAGAGAAAATACAAACCAAATTACAAAAGCAGCTGTGAATCCTACTAGTACTTCTCCCCACATGTTTGCTTAGATCCTGACTCTGTGATATTCTCGATTTCTCGCTTCTTCTCTCGAATAATCAGTCTTATGACTTGTGCTTATGTTAGACAAACGGAGCGGTACGTCTTTATATAGAGAGAGGGTGAACTAAAAAATAAATAAATTAAGATCATTATGTATAACGGTCAGTCTATCATGAGTTGCTTGAGAAAATAGATTCAGAATCAAACGCGGAGTTGACTTTAGGAAACAGGATGGATCGTGTATAAAATACTGCAAAGTCTCTTCAGATAGTACTGATTTTGGTTTGGAGTAAAAGTTGAAGCACTGGTGGAAAATCCATGAAGACTCGTGGAAAATCCAAAGAGTTAATCCCTTCCCTTACAAACAATGCCAAATTACTTCATCTGCAAGTTATTTTGCATTGAATTCCAAAGAACAGAAATAAAAACAACTCCGTGAAAATATTCAGGGATTCTGTTAGATCTGGACTTCATTTGTCTCAGTTTTTTCTCGCGGGATCCTTATATTCGATAATAACGCGATCACTTATACAATCAAATATGTAATAATAATTATTTTCAGTTGTTTCTTTAAGTCAAACTTTCCTAAGCAACTTCCTAGAAAAAATAAAGAAGTTGCTATTCACTTTCCAGTTCAATAACAGGTAATCTAGTTACATATAAAACAATATTACAAGAAGCTTTCGAGATGAAGAATTGAAATTGAGTGGGAAGGCAACAATCCTTCCACAGCTAGTACACAAATTTCCTTAGAAAATGTGAGCTCATGCTCCAAAAATCCTTGAGCTAGCCTATGCTTCCCCAAATAGTCCTTCACCCCAAACTAGATCTCAGGAGGGCCTGGTGCCACAGTTTCCAGGTCAGATAGACCTGCTGACCTCAACAGAACTTCAAGAATGATGAATTTACGTTATGGATCAGCTGCTGTCATAAAGACCCCTTCCGGGGTTGTCTGCAACCTCAGCAAGGTTTAAGCAAGCCCTCGCTGTCACAAAGGGTTCCTTTGGAGATCTGCTGCCCAAATTCAAACTTCCTGCTCTAGTATTTGAAGATGGGCCGCTGCCTCAGATTTGGCCTCAGGGCTAGGCTGCCCCAAATATTTACCCTTCAAACAATTTCGCTTTCCACAGGTCTCTTCAAGGTGGGCCACATGCCTCAGATAGGTTTTCAGGGCTATTTTCTGCCCATACCTCACTTGCTGACCCTCACTGTCCGTGGAAATGCCTTGAACAGGCCTGCGCTGTCACAGATTAGCCCTTTGCAGTCCAAACAAGGCCACAGAATTTGCTGCTGTTTTGCAGTCTCTAGTCTTACCAAATTCAGTGTTAAATCATTTATGAGCTTCTTTGTTCAATCCAGCTCCTTCAGAGCTTTCTCCTTCACATCTTCTGCTGCACTTAGTTGTTTTTTTTAACTCAGGGCACTCTTTTTGCACCCTATAAAGCTCAGCCTCAACATTAACAAACTGATGTTTCTACATGTTCAAAATTTGTGCTTTCCTATTCCTCTAAACACGGTAACTGCCTCTTTTACTGATTCAAATGGTGCTACAGTGTCTATTTCAGGCCTGTTTGTGATCACAGTCTCTTCTGCATGATCATGCCAGGGAGGACCATTGTTTTTGTTTTTCGCATGGCTGGTGTTATAGAGAATCTCTCTGCATGAATCTTTGGAGAACAAATTGATGGAACATATGGAAGCCTTACTCTTTATCAACTAGGTTTCTATCTGTTATGATCCCAGAAAAATAATATATATCAGAATTTATGACACGGGGGTTAAATTTAGCTAATTGATATTTTTTAGATATTTAAAAAACAGTTGCCATTTAATTAAAATTTCATAATAAATGAATGATATTAACTAAAAATTTACCATTTCTAACCATAAATTACATGTTTTTTTCATTGAATTTTTGTCTATATTCTATATATATTACTTTTCAAACCAGAATAATAACTTATAATACTATATTGAATACTTCCAAAAAAAACAAAAAAATACCCTGGTTTTCTGATGAAACCCAAAGCCATTGGAATTTGAAACAGGTATTCAGAATTCATGACATGGGTATTTATGAAAAGAATTGACCATCAAGTCTGAAAAATATTGTCTTATTCATATGCCGTTCCAAAGATTCGAATCCCTCTGGTAGCATGAGGGCTGCCAAGTAAACTGCAACAGCAATCTTAAATGCAAAAATCTCGGAGGCATAGGCCAAACACATGCCTCCCAGGCCATGACCCACCAGAACCACTTGTGTGTTGTTGAATATGATAAAGAGTCAAAATTTCATCAAAATTTCAAAATTGAATTCAATTGTGATTTTAATCTGTGATTATACCTTTTCTAAATGTGAAACTGAACGCAGGGCCTCCAGAAGGGGCTCTGCATATTACTGTAAGGAGGAGGTGTTATAGAGATTCTCTATAACACCAGCCTGTCTATAATTAAAGTTTGTAATTGATATTTCCAAAATTTTCTCACAAAAATCCCAAAAATTCCATTATTTTCTAAAAGAAATTGTAACATTAATTACACTTGCGAAATTGCATCCTCATTAGACTACAGATTTGGATCATGGTGGTGTTGGGAGCCAGCCATCGAAGAGGGCTTTATATATTCAATTTTATAAAGGTAACTCAACAGTTGTGGCTTCAAAATTATAACTAGCTCCCCAAGATGGCTTCAAAATTCGAAGGTTTTTCATTTAGGTGTGCATTGAACAGCCAAGGCTTTACAGAAGCTGTAATAATGAGGCTTGATAGGGGTAATTCTTCATTAATTTCACCGTTAGGCCACTAGTCAATCCCAAGCTACTGGTCAAACAACCTGCAGACAAGGCTATGAACAACCGCAACCTAGTATCCTCTGTTTGAAAGATGCAAAGCTGTTACCCATCCACAATAACTATCCCCTCATATAACCATTACTTTATTCCCTTTACTGCAGGGGATGTCGTTTTCACTTATTTCTCCTTCACGGCAACAAACCTCGGAGAAAATATGGCAACATTTCTTCTATTTAAACAAATATAAAGAGCATTCACTCTGGAAAGTTGAAGATTTTAAAATACTTCCATGCAGTAAAAATTAACAATCTCAGGAATAGCAAGAAGAATAAGAGGAAAACAGAGACTGACGTGCTTGATTTTCAGGTTGTGTCTAATTCTAAAATTATATAGTCAGATAAAAACACTTCTTCGAAAAGACTAAATCGAAGCCCTACCTACAGCGGTATGTTAAAGGCTTCTCCATGATCTCAACATTGCTTTAGTGATGTTAAAAAGTCTACTAAGAAAATGTGTCCTATAACTGTAAATTTCTTCTCTGCAGGGTTTAATGTTCCAAAAATAAAAGCACCTTAACTATGCTTAAGTTGTTTTGTTTGTATATTACCATTTTTTTTTACCATATAGCCTTCTGAAGAAGATAAGCAGTTCAGTTGTACAATATTAAGTATTCATTAACTCCCACAGTCTAGAAACAGGAAAGCATGAAAACTCAAGTGTAAGCCATGTAACAACATTTTTATAACCTATGCCTGTACAAAATAACAAAAGCCAGCTAAGAATCTTACCGGTGAAGAAAACCCGAAGAATATTTTGCCTTATTGAAGGAAACTGAGGTCCGCCCACAATGACCTACGAGCAGGAATCCATGTTAACAAAGGAATAGGGTTTCTCATCGTATTGAAGGAAAATGAAGTCCGCCCAGTGCCCACAATCACCTATGACCAGGAATCCATGTTAACATACGAATATGTTTTTTCTCAGGGGCTGAAACTGTCATGCAAGATGAGGAAGTGGCAGGAAAGGGTTTAAGATGAGAAACTTTTCATTGTAGTGCAAAGCAAGAGGAAAGAAACTTTCCTTACTAGCGCAGCACAAAAGCAAAGCAAAATTTCGGAGGGAATGTTAAAAAAAATAAATTAATTAAAATAATAAAAGTCAATGTGTAAGTTAAAGAAAAATTTCGGAGGGAATGTTAAAAAAAATAAATTAATTAAAATAATAAAAGTTAATGTGTAAATTAAAGCAAAATTTCGGAGGGAATGTTAAAAAAAATAAATTAATTAAAATAATAAAAGTTAATGTGTAAGTTAAACCATGTATGATTGGTAAAGAAAAATTTGGTCAACATAAAACAAAAAATTGAATGACATATAAATATAATATTTTCACTTTACAACCATTATTCATTAACAAAAATTGGGCATTATGGCATTGTAACCATCTACAATGCATGAACTAAAGGCATCCTTGTTGATCATGTGAAAAGTTTGAATTGTTATCATAATTTAGTCATGAAGAGTTGGTAATGGAAGAATTTTTTTTTGTGGATTCTATTTCCATGATAGAAGAGTTGGAGACAACTTCACAATAAATATGGTTCTCCATAAGTCTTAATACAAAGGTATTTAGATTATCTAGTGGTCTAGAGCTAGATTCACTTTTTCACAAGATATGGGGTTGGTACTTTTAAAAATATCATAAGACCCAATCAAGCACTTCCCATGGTTATAAGATGGAGTAACTTTGGGCACAAGAAACTCATTTATTCATGTCGATAGTCCTTGCCTTTAATGAGCTTGGATGTTCATAGGTAGGATGGTAAAAAACTAAACCTACTACTACTCAAAGAGAATAAGGTTCATTTCAAAAAGAAAATTTCACATGAAGAAAGGTCCATCCTCACTTATAACCCACATCTACACCCAAATCCATTACATAATGAATGAAGCTACCACTTATATAAAGGAGGAGACAAATGTATGATACATTCACCACTCTTTTATTCCAACCTCTTCATACTAAATAACAAGTCAATAAGGAATGGTCTAACCTCGACTTAGAAACATTCATATTTGATTTAAAAAAACAAAGAAATGAAGAGGTGAGTACACAAACACATGAAACACAAAACTAGCTATACTCGCAGTCTTTGATACAAAGAATAGAAATTAACCACGATGAAGAACACCAGCCTTCAAACATTAACATTAATTTTTCTCACCCTTTGAAATTTGTGCCATTTGTGGTCATGTTAGGGCCTAAATTATACTTTTCAAACCATTTGGTTACACACACACACACTTGGGTTTTTTGCTTGTAACTTTAATGTTTTAACAAAGGGCTAGAATCAAACAAAGAATAAGTCACAAACCCAAATATCCCCATTCTTCATGGTCAATTCAGGGTTCCTAGTGACAAATTCATGGTGTGATTAAAGCTCCATCACATTTCCTTACTCAAACAAAACCAAATAACTATAACTTGTTAGTTATTATTGATTGGATTTGAGGAGTTGATCTTGCCCAAGTTTATTCCCTAGTAAACCCTTTCGATAGATTATGATGGTTGTGCATATGACATTGTATGGTTTTGTGTATGCCAACCACAAGAGTACAGGATTGTTGTATGAAAATTTCTTGGTGAGTGTTTTTTCATCTTTTACCTTGAAAGATTCAAGGTTTCCTCTTTACATACAAATAACATGGTTTCTTCTGCAACAGTGCTAAAAGGTCAACTTGATCTGGTTATTGGAAATTAGAGTGATGGAAATTCAGTCATATCTTTGAAAATCGACCTAAATCATATGGTGTGAGAGATATGGGGGATTATGAGGATCTAATTTTGGGAAGAAAAAGGGGTTAACTTGACTTTCTTTGCATCATTAGGGTGTACATAAGTAATTTTTAAATGAAAGTATTCTATCAAATTTAGCTTGATTATTTGAAGTTGATGTTGGAAAATGCAAACACATACTCAAATTGATTATGGAAAAAACAGAAGGGGCGCATTAAACTGGAGCTAGGAGAAAAATACTTTTTTACAGTGGTTTTTACTAGCATATAAGACTGGAATTTGGTCTTTGAGAATGTTCCATACTTTTTCAACTCAAGTGGCCTCTACCTTTAATTCTAGATGAAGCAATTTTCCCTGACAAGGAGGGATTCACGACAAATTTGGTTTGGATTTGATTGTATTAGAATCCAAGGAAATTTGGGATAACAAGACATTGGTTGGATTAGGGAATTCCCTTGGGAATTTCGCTAAAACCTTTGAAGCAATGAAGCAAGTGCGATGTATATCACATATCTGCATATGTGTATACATGCTACTGGTGTGAAAATTTAAATTTTCTCAATTTAATCAAGGAAAAATAAAATTGATAATTTACTGCTACATTTTCAGTACTCCCTCTCAACAAGAAAGAGATTATCAACCACCCCTATCTTGAACCTGTGGAACTTGAACTTCCCTATTGACAAATATTTTGTCAAAATGTCAACATATTGTCCTTTGTCGGAATGTGGTGTAGCAACATTATCTGCCTCTGCACACAATCCCGTAAATGGTGATACCATATACCTATATGCTTGGATTGATCATGAAATATAGGATTCTCAAAGAGCTTGATGTAACTCTCATTATCATAGTAGATCACAGTTGGATCCACCATCTAACCAAACAATCCAACAAGTATCTTTATCATCCATATCGCCTCACATGATGCTTGACTTGCAACCATGTATTCTGCTTTTGCCGAGCTAAGCGCCACACATATTTGATTCATGTTGTACCAAGGAATAAATGAGGACCCAACAATAAAAATTCCCCCTGATTTACTCTTTTGGTTTGATGGACTTCGCGCCCAATTTGCATCTGTGAAGCCACACAGCTTCACTCCCTCTATACCATAGTACAAACTGGGTAGTTCCTCTGAGATATCTTAAAACATACTTAGCTGCCTTCCAAATAATTTGGTTGGCCTAACCCTAGCTTTGCTAGATCCATGATGCAATGTTTGTTAGATCTATGATGCAATGTTTGCTCAAATAGGTGACTATAAAGACACCTCCACTTACTAACAAAGATAGATTCCTTCCTCCACTACAAATTTCTTGTAGAATCTAGAGAAAATTAAAATTTATGTTAAATTTTAAAAATTAAAATACCTCTACACCAAGGAAATTAATTGTTGCAATTTCTCTCGCTATTGATGACGTTACCTATGCAAATTACTGATAAATTCTAGACTGAAAAGGTGGGGACGCATGCCAGATTCCAAGATACCTTGGTTATAAACTTTGAGAAGGATAAGACATGGATAATTATCCCATAATTTGGTTTTGTTGTAGTATTTTGATCAGAAATTCTCAAGAGCAAAAAATATTTGGGTTAATTACCATATAGAGTTAGAATATTGAGATTGTAGTAGAGTTGAACTAGTTCTTTAAAATCAAGGGAAGAGCAGTAGGACAAGAAAGTAGCTTATAAAAGGTTGGTTAAGGAGATCGTGACATGGATAAATAATTTTGTGGTGGAAGAGGATTATGTGCCTTTTATTTCTCCAACCATGGAAGTGCAAGCATGAATGCTTGGGGGTGACCTAGAAAGGATTGACTAATATTGAGTAACTAAGGGAATAAGGTGCGATGGAGGAAGCACATGCATTAAAGAGGGAAAAATAGGATTTTAATCAAAATGCAATAATTAAGAAGTGGTGGGTGAATAGAACGAATTTGGGCTGCCAGAAGCCATCAAGCTAACGATGGGAAACTAGTCCCATCTGTAGAAATGGGTTAGGGTTTTTTATATATGTACTGTGTAGAACCTTTATAAATCTACCTTTCAAATCAGGGTCAACCCAAATAAATCTGGTTTGGGGGTTCCACTACAACAGAATTTTCCCCACAACAGGCACAAGATCAAGCCAACATGTGTGTTGTGTGCATTTAAAGAGATGGATAGGTAGGTTTACCCTTATGAGAACATGGCACCTTAGAAATGGGTTAGGGTTTTAGGGTTTTAGGGTTTTAGTGGGTTAAATGGGTTAGGGGTCGGTAATTAGGGGTTAAATGGGTTAGGGGTTTAGGGGGTTAAATGGGTTAGGTTTGTAGTCATTTCTTAGGTGAACAAGGCACAATCTAGTTGTAGTAACTGTAACTTGGTCAAGTTGTTATAGTCAAGGCAAGACTTGGTTGGGTTCCCAAGTCCCAAAAAAAGTATGGGTAATTATGAGGGCGTGATAACTAAGGAGTGTCGGTGCATGCCAAGGATTGAAAAGGAATGCTAACACATGCCAGAAAGTGTCAATGGATGTTGAGGAGTATTAGGGAGTGCCAGGACATCACAAGGGAGAACTAGGTCAAAATGCATGGAAATGAATGAATAAGAGTGTGTGCCAAGTAGTGTCAACAAATTCCAAGTGTCTCAAGGATAAATCGTGTTAGGAGAAGGCCAAAATAAGACTTGTAGAAGGTAAGCCTAAGGTTACATAAAGGGTTGGAAAAATTAGTTTCAAAGAAAGAGAAACTTTGGGTTGGGCACAACATTGATTTTCCAATGACTTGGTTGGGTTCCAAAGTCGCAAAAAAGGAAAGGCTATCTATGACGACATGAAAGCTAAGGAATACCAAGGTGTGGCAGGAAATTCCTAGAAGTACTAACACATGCTAGGTAGTTCCAAGGCATGATAGGCATTCCAAGATGTGCCAGGTGCCAGGGTATGCCATGAACACATGCTAGGGAGTGTGAGGGCCAAGTGTCAGGGAAACACAAGGGAGCACTAGTTTCAAATGCATGGAAATGAAGTATCAGCCAGTTCCAGGTGTGCTAAGAAGGGAGTGAAATGGTATTCTAGGAATTTCCAAGGCATGTTAGAGTGCTATGGAAACATACAAAGATGTTCCAGGTGCCAAGGTTTGCCAATGCGTGCTAAGGAGTGTTAGGGAGTGCCAGGAAAACATAACAGAGCACTAGGTCAAAATGCATAAATGAATGAATAAGAGTGTGTGACAGGGAGTGTTAGCGAGTTATAGGTGTCTCTAGGAGGGAGTAACATGGTATGATAGTCAGTGCTAAGTCATGTTATAGTGTCAGGGCGACATGCATCCAAGATGTGCCAAGTGCCAGGGTGTGCCAACATGTGCTAGGAAGTGTTAGGGACTATCAGGGAAACACAAGGGAGCATTAACGTTGTAGCCATTGTAGGACCCAAAGAATTTTTGTCCATGGATAATTGTTTATGTTGTATCCATTGCATTAAAGAAAGAGGTCTGTCAATGCTTTTTTGTATGTGTTTATAAATTGGAAGAGAGAAATAAAAAACAAGAAGGGCCTGAAAGAACTGAGCAAAGAAATGGAGGTCACTGGGATAAAGTGGATGGAATTGGAGTTGGTAGTTTTATACTGTCACAAGGGCATCCAAGACAACCATGACCTGATTGAAGAAGTGGAAAACAAGCTGGAAGTCCACATTGAGGAAGATATCAATCCATTTTCGACTAAACTAGATATATAACTGTGGCTCTCTCTACTCATAGTATTTCATTGAGATTGTGTTAGGTATTTGTTATTAACCTATGCTTGTGTCTATTTAAATGGATACTATATTGATAGCCCAAAAATGAGGCATTTTGGATTGTCTATAGTTTTTACTAGTTCTGAAAAACAACTAGCAACAATTAATCTCTTTGGCTGCAAAAAGTATTCTACTTGTTGTGTTGGGGAGTTTCTCTCAGGAAATTTATGGATAACTCGACATATTTTTTATACACGTACTGTGCAGAACCTTTATAAATCTACCTTTCAAATCAGGGTCAACCCAAATAAATCTGGTTTGGGGGTTCCACTACAACAAAATTTTCCCCACAACAGGCACAAGATCAAGCCAACATGTGTGTTGTGTGCATTTAAAGAGATGGATAGGTAGGTTTACCCTTATGATAACATGGCACCTTAAAATCTGACCACAATTGGCGAGTGCAAGAATTTGCGAAATGACATCATGAGTGGGGCCTTTTCCAAAAGAGATTATTCATTTACATTACAATATATACAACATGTAGTTAGCATTCCATCCATGTTAGCGCACACACCTGATGGTATCAATCCTTAAACTAGTACAAAAAAAATGATTTTATATATTCACATACGGGATAGTCACAAGATGTCAACAAAATCACATACTTATCGAAATTCTCAACCAAGAATATGCTAAATTGCTTCAAAATGTGCTTGCAACTAGGTAGGCATCAAATACAATCATTGTAATGGGTTAAGGGGATCTAAGAGAGAATTATGTAAGGAGTTCCTTCTAGTTAAAGGACATTGGTATTACTATTGTTAAAGGGGGTGGCCTACAAGGATACATTGGTAGCTATTGATGCAAGAGCATAATTTCAACAATTTATTTCAAAATTTTGTATTTGTCCTCCAGAAGGTCTTAGAGATTTATAAAAGAGGAATTTGGTTTCATTATTGCCCTATAATTTTGTAGCATTTCTAGTTTCATATTTGGGATAGGAAATTTTAGTAATTTTAGGCATAAGTTAAGATTTTGTTTGATTTTTAAGGCCTCCTAGTCATTAGGAAAGTTGAGTCTTATGATTAGGATTACTTGTGGCATCCTATGTATTTTTCAAACTCTAATATACCAAGGCATATATGTGGAGGAAATTTGGGTGAAGTGTGATTGTCCATAAAATGTAGATAAGATTTGGGGAACTTGTAGCTCTTTTCCTTGGACCCTACTAGTTCTTATAGGTTGTATTTGGAGCGGTTATCAGGAAAAAGCATAATATGCCCAAGAATATTAGTGTTGGAGTACCTGTGGTTTGGGAGAAAGGATAAGGGGTTCTAGGAGTTAAGGGGTTTAAGGGTTTAGGAGCAAGGGGTTAAGGGTAAAGGGTAAAGGGTTAGGGCTTATGGGATTTAAAGGTTAGGGGGTTGAGGTATAGGGGGTTTAAGGGTTAGAGATTAATGGCTTAGTGGTTAAGGGATTCATGGGTTAAAGATTAATTATCAAGGGCTTACATGTCAGGGGATTTAGGGGTTAAGTGCCTAAGGGTTATGGTATTTAGGTGTCAGAGAGTTAAGGGGTTAGGGGTGTTGAAAATGGCAACAAGAAACAGTGAAGGAGGCCTCCTGAAACATCTTTCCTGATCCTAGTTGGAAAGTGATCACCTAAACTAGGTGAGGACCACACATGTGATTTTTGTCGAAAAATCTATTTTTAGACTATGTCTATTTTTAGACATATGGAGCATGGTTCAGGGATTGCATGTATGAGATTCTTGGAGTATGTGTCATGTTGGTAAAAATATATGAGACTCTATTTTTTAGGTCAAAGAGGTCGAAGGCTATTTTTAGACTGCCTCTCATAAAAATAGGGAAGTCAAATATTATTTACCCTTAATAATATTTGGACTCTAAACTTCAGTTTACTCTCTTGGAGCACTTCAGTTCAAGCCCTGGAAGTGGGGCATGCAGCTGCCAGAAGGAATTACGCTTTTCCTATGAGTTAGGTGAGCTAATGCATGTTAGACTTCAGTTAGACTCATGTGGCAGAGTTTTTGGTGGAGTTGATTGAGGAGTTAATGGAGGTGGTGTTCTGGTTAACTAGTTGAACTAGTTGTATTTAGTTTAACTGGCTAATACACTAGAGATGAGTTGTGTGAATTAAATATTATTTAATTCACTAATTATTAATTCATTATTCAACTAAAGAACACATCAGTTTAACTCAGTGCATGGACAGTTCAGTGGAGACCAGTGAAAGAGGTAGATGAAAGGGTGAGTATAGCTATCAGTTGGAGGATCAGTTGTGCATGAGATTTTCACCACACTTGGAGGAAATTACCAATGAAAATTACGCAGTTGAATCCAGTGAGATTCGAACCTGGATCTCTATTTAGACCAGCCTTGATTGCGCAATAGAGGCAGAGAAGTAGTGGGTGTGTTTTGAACTTGTGACTTGTTCAAAACCAAGCTAGTTTTTGTGCAGCTTTGGGAGATAGTACTGAGTACTTGTGAGGAGTGTGTACTATGTATTTGCTGCATGTTCTCTCCATTTATAATATACTATAGCTGCGGGGTTTTCAGCTATAAGCTTTCCCCATACATACTGTGTTAATGTGTGTGATGATTTGATGTGCTATCGCTTCTATTATTTCCACATGTGACAATTAATTGTAGAAGAGATTGTGTGTTATGCATGCAATTCGAAATTGATGTGTGATCAGGTTAATCTCCATTGAATAAGTGATTTATTCAGCTAATTTCTACAAGGGGTTAATGAGTTTATGGGTTAGGGGTTATGACTTAAGGATCAAGGTTTAAGAGGATATGGGATTAGGGTTTATGGGGTTCAAGGATTCTAAGTTAGGGGTTAGGGGTTAAAGGGTTAGTGGCTTTGGGTTTAAGGGATCAAGGGGTTAATTTGTTATGAGTTATGGGTGTAGGGGTTAAGGGATTGTGGCTTTTGGGTTAAAAGGATAGGCGTTTTAGTGGTTATGGGTTAAGTGCATATGGGTTGTGATAATGTGGCCCCTAATCCCCTTGTCACAACTATTGGGGTTTCCCCTATCAATTTCTCTCATTTCCTTACCTATAGGTCCCTTAGCCCCTATGCCATAAGGCCCTAAGGCTCCTTCTCATTCTATAATGTTAGGATTATAGATCTCAGTAAACCATGCTCAAACCTCTCACTTCTACCCATCCATGCTACCCTTCTGTGCCCTTGCCTCGTTCAATACATCAAAATATCCCCCTCCCCCAAAATTCATGATAATTGAACATTTGGAGGTGATAATTCAACAACTTCACAACTAGTCCATTTATAATTGTGCCTTGGAACTATTAGATGTCATTTCATTGAGCTATAGTGATAGGTGAGAGCTATGCATAGCTCACTAAAGGTGTATCAAGAGGTTATTAATCTATTGGCTATAAAATTTTACTCTTTTTATTTGTTACTTAGCGAAATGGAATATATGTGGAGACAATCTCCATTCTTCTTCTTTCACCGGGCCATGTAAAATAAATGAAGCAAATAGTCTCAACTCCTTGGAGAAGGAAAGTTGAGAACAATAATTAGCATGAACAAACAAAGAATCCAATGGGTTAAGTTTAGAGGCGTCTCCCTTTGTAAACAAGCATCCATAAGCTTGTTAGGGTTAGTGTGAATCTTTACTAGAGGTTGAGTAGTCTTCACATCACCAACCACATCCAATTGAAAGGTACCAACCCCTACAATAAAAATGATGTTTCCAAATAAGGTGTAGTTAATATCAATAATATCACCTTATGAATCTATTACAATATGATTTGGAAAGTACGTTTCCATACATGTGTGAAAGAAACAATCCATTTGGTTAGCAAAAGGAAGTCTTTTTGAAGACCTCAAGATACCCCCTTGAAGGAGACAAGAAGGGTTTGAAACCATATAATACAAGTCGATCTGTGAACCCTATTTCTGATGTGTTATATGCATGTGTTTGTTCACTCGGTTTGACATGTGATAGACAATATATGAAGCCTTTTTTTCCACGTATCATCTTCATTAGATATCATGTTGCTAAGAATGAAGTGTCTGGATTAGAGTTAAACTTCCTATTTTAGTTTGTTGTCTTTTTTTCTCTTTTAGAGTACAAATATTTCTGGTCTACTATGCTAAGGTAGTTTGGCTTTCAAATATTCAAGGAATATGTGAGCTAATATAAGACCATATTGTAATATTTGAAATAACATGATGAACTATTTAGCACAATTTATGGTGTTGGATTAATTGAGATGTTTATTTTTGGATGGATGGATGTACATCTCTTTAGCCAATAGACAAAACTCATTAAGAATTGTTGCAAGTATGTTATTGACATGTTGAAGTGCCATTGAGACTTAGAGGTAGAATATTTAGACTTGTATGTTGTCACCTATCCGGGTGTGATGATACCTTGTGGAGGTAGGCAAAATTTCCATTTTTTTTAAGTCTTGGATATATTCTATACGCTCTTGAGAGAATTTCAACCTTTTAAATAAAATTAAAAACAAATGTACATTCATGCAATAATTACTAATTGATTTGGGGGTGACTCAACAAAATGTAGCATGTTGGCTTGTTGAATTTGTTAGTAAGTTAATTAGGGCTTGATAAATTTGTAAGCTTCAGTGGGATTTATTGCGGTTGTATGTGTTTTAGAGAAGCGAGTTTGGAGTGGTGGTTGTGCTTCCTTTATTAAATTTGATTTCTTTGGTTCTTCTTCTTATGCATGCCCACAATGGTTTCTTCTCATTTGCAAATATTTTCTTATTATGTACAGAAAAATTTCTTGTTGCATCCTTGAAAAAGTTGCACAATTGTCCTGATATATCTCTGTAATACCTTGAGTTTTCTCGCTTCTTTCAATTGGGCTAGAATTTTCCACCTCAAGAGGGTTGTTAGTTGTTTTCTAACTAAATTGTTGAAACATTTTTTCTTGTTTTATTTATTTATTTTTTCTTCAAGGAGGTGTTTCCTTTAAAATCTAGAAGAAGCATTGCAAGTGGCCTGATTATAGTTGTCCTCGGAAATTGTTGTGATCATGGGCAAGACAACCCTTAGAGGGTGAAAATTGGGTATGTTGTACCTATGGAAAACTTTGGCTAACATCGAATTAAATATGTTATACATAGTTCACAATTAGGAGATCGCAGACCATACAGTTGCACATAAAAATGCACTACTCCTCAAATATCAGGGTAATTCCAAGATGATTTATTGAATATAATTTAGTCATATGATACAACTATCCCACAACTCTACAATAGAGAGACCAACATGGAAAAACAAACTTAAAATCGATCAATGCACTCACTTTCATGGGAATTTCATGAACATTTTTATTTTCTTATATAATGCACTTTTACCCACATCTTGAGATCACACGAAAATGGTATTCATAATAAAGTTTTATGGGTGAAGTAATTCATTTATCCCGCAAGATCAAGTTACGTAGCTATAATTTCTCATGTTTTTTCGTACATCTGATCGAAAACATACCTTGTAGGAATTTTGAAAGAAATCCCACTCAAATTATCAAAGAATCTCCAGGTGAACTCATTAAAAAAGTATGTTTCTCATTATACGTTGATTATTCTTGCTCTTCACTATGTTTTGTATATAAACTCATTTCAATTCATTCATATCAGCTATACTCTGGCTCTTGGTTCCAATTTAAAGGTCGAGTTATCATCATTGTTTGTTTTTCTTTATTTGGAAAGTGCTTGTGGTAATTTAAAGAGTTTTCAAGAGATGAGAATCTCAAATAGTTGCTGACCAGGCTAATGCAAGTTTTATAAGTAAAATGTGCAGCTTAAATCCGTGATGTCTCAAATTTGGCCGTGCATTTAGGAGCTAGAATGGTCATCCTTCACCCACATTTATCATGAGCTCAATCAACTAGTAGATAAGTTCTCCGAGGAGGCATTCAATTAGTAGCCAGCTGATGAATTATCAGCAAGATCAAGGTTGTGGCACATCCAAAAAAAAGTCAACTCGCAAAATTTAAGCTAACAACAACCCCTAATCATGAAGTTGACAACTTGTCTCCCTCAAGGACCACTACCTTCTCCTTCATCAGGCAATACTTCCTCAACAACTAACTCAACTGCATCATTTCTATACCCCCAACAATCTATTTATGTTATTGTGCCCATAACATTTTTCGAATAATCTGATATTTCATAGGTGAATGTCAAATGCCAATTTACTATTTGAAAACCAAATTTTCATCCCTTGTACCTAATGAGGCTTCTTCATTGAATATTTTGTTGAATGGTGTTTTGTTTACTAATTTTTATCATTCAATGATTTCTTATATGTCAAGATTCTTCAGTATTTCATGCCTTACAATGTTTCCTTTGCAACATCTGGTGCAATTGCTAGTTTAAATTTTTGCACATATTTAAAAAAATAAACAATTTTAGTTCACGGAATGTAACTCAATTGACAATCACCTTGTTATGAAGTTATATTATGTTGCAACATGAGATTCAAAGTTCAAATCCCCTTAAGTGGCCAACCAAAAAATAATATTATTTATTTATTTATTTATTATATTTTTAGAATGTGGTTTTAATGAAAAAAAGAAAAATATAATATGAAAAAAATAAATATCATGACATGATCAAATTTCATGTGGTTTGAATATCTATTTTTAAAAATACAAAATATAATTATCCACTATCCACTCATGGATATTCAATGCAAACTTATGATAATAATTTTGTCTTAATTGCTAACTATCTTAAATGGGTTTTGTCTTAATTGTCATTGTCTCGCCATTGTCTTAAATATTTTTGTCTCAAAGTGCTTTTGTCTTAAATATAAAGTTTTGTCTTAAAATGTTCTTGTCTCAAACTGTTTTTGTCTTAAATATAAAGTTTTGTCTTAATTTTTTTTGTCTCAAATTGTTTTTGTCTTAAATATTTTTGTCTCAGATAGTTTTTGTCTTAAATATAAATTTTTGTCTCAAACTATTTTTGTCTTACACGGTCTTTGTCTTAAATTTTATCTTTAAGACAATTCAATTGATATTAAATTTTAATATAAAATAACTAAAATAAAAAGTGACTTTTTAAGACAAAAGATTTCTTTTGTCTTAAAAAAATGTCTTAAAACACTCCACATGTAGTAGTGTGAATGGCAACGCAGAGCAGACATCGGCAGATGATATCAACATAGAAGTTGAACGAGGGCGTTTTGACGATTCAGTAGCTCTTCACAGTCAACCGATTAAGTCTGTCAGGAAATTAATTGCCTTCTGAAGAAAAGAACCTTCAGCCACACATATTTCAATAAATATGAATGTAGATGTTCATTCATTATTTCGATTGTGTTTATCATTATTTATCTTATATTACTTTAAAATCGTTAACCATTATTTCTCTTGCATGATAAATGGAATGGTTTGTTAGCCCATTAATATTTTTAAATATTAATTTAAATACATCTATCCTTAAAATAGAAATTCCACTATTGATTATAACGATGATTCATTGATATTGATAATTTCTTAACCTAAAATTTGCATACCATATATTAATTTTGATGATATTCACAAATATTAATTTAAATATATCTATCTTTAAAAATAGAAATTCCACCATTGATTATAACGATGATTCATTGATATTGATAATTTCTTAACCTAAAATTTGCATACCGTATATTAATTTTGATGATATTCACAAACATTTCTATTTCATTGTAGTTGGTAAACATTTGTTTTGTTTAATTCCATCGTCTATTCAAAATAAACACTTTAATTGTGCCTTTCATTATTGTTAACGGAAATCATATACTTTAAAAAGTTAAACCAACTAATTAAATTTATATATTCGCATTCAAAAGAGCAAGAAAGAGATAAGTTGCATGTGTTACATATTGTATTCGATTACCAATACGATGAATAAGTCATATGACATATTATGGTAGATAGGTGTTGAAATCATTGCTTGAAATAATGTATATATAGGAGCTATGATTCCTAGAATATGTGTATTTGAAATATATATATATATATATATATATATATATATATATATATTTTTCAATTTGAGTCTGCTATATATTAAACACATGTTAATTAGACATAAATATATATTTATATTATTTATGTTTACGTATTATTTATGTTTACATATATAGTGTTATTGTACCCTTATTAGCTTTTAAAAAAATGTGATAGATATGTCACATTATAATTATCACAAAAGTAATTTTGCACTGCGATTACTAGCATATTATTAAAAAAAAGTCCAAATATAAAGTTTAACCAAGATAAAATTGACTACAAGGTACTATTATATATACATAATTACAAGGTACTATTATATATACATAATTAAATAGTTAATAGATAAAAGGTTTCTCTAATGAAAAATTTGTCGAGTTCTTCTCCAATGTTGGTGCGTTACTATGTTTGATGCACGCATGTATGAAATCACACAAACTTAAGGGGTTTGTTTTACCCTTTTACGTTATTGGTCTCAGGCAGAAAAGATATGGAGTTAATTAAGTTAGTGGAACATGCTAGAACATAAACATACTAGATAGAGAAATAGCATGCATATTCAAAAATAAAACAAAAAATAATAATAGAAAAGCTTTAAATAGAGTCAAACAACTTCAATAATCCAAATGGCGGCGCTTACGTCCCCTCTTATTGAGTGCTGGTAGGAAATGAGGATGAAACTTTAACCCACTTATCAGGGGGCCCTTAGAACTTGGAGTTCTAAGTCCCGATGCAGGGATGTCTTCACTCTCAAGCTGCCTTGGCACAAAGTCTCTCTCTCTCTCTACTATGGTGGACTAAAATCGTTGGATGGCCAACAACTGAGTCCCCTCTATCTCTGCTTCGAATTACACACTATTGGTATTGCTTGGGGCAATTCTAGCCAACATAACAATGTGCTCTCTAGTTTTTCATCTCTTGGTGGCCTTTTATAGGAGAATTCAAATCCTCCTTCCCTCTCTTGGTATGTTGTGGATGGTGACCCAAGAGAGGAGGGTGATTCCATTGTGTGCCACATTTATTCCATTATGTGCTCCATTGATGTCCTAAGAAGGCTTGGGTGACTATCCATAGATGGCTTCAAGTGTGGAATCAATTTCCTAGAGTGTGATTTTTGTGGTCCTGGAAAGTGACTTCCGCCACTCCTAAGATTGAGCGTTTTTTGAATTAAAAGGCACGCAAAGGCACGCTTATCGAAGGATGTTGCGCACAAAAGCATTTATGACTAGTTAACATTTGATTTTTCCTCAAACCTTAGAGATTTTTAAATACTTTCTAGATTCTCTCATGTCTCTCGGCCCTGTAAATCCTTCTTCCTGACATTAAATAATGTCATCTCTGATTGTACGATTTTCCAGTGTTAACAGTTTCCCCCTAATGTGTGAGGTCTAGGAAGAAATGTATAGCCGAAATACATTATAGTTTCTTTTATGTATACTGTGCATAGAAAGAGAGAGAGAGAGACCTGCATGTAGCTCGGAATTGGAGACACCCTGCACCAGTTCGAAGAATGACCATGTCCTGTGGGACCCATGTAAGAAAATATAATACAATATATACAAATTTTCTATGAGGCGGGCATGTCCCATGCTCGTAATGTAGTTAAAGAAATCTATTTGAAAAATACATGTTCTATATGTGTCACTAATATGGTAGTGATCTACTGGTTGATGACAACGACTCTTGATGCCCTCAGGGCCGTTTTTCCATTAACAATAGGTGGAATGTTGTACCGATGTGCGTAAACTTGGTATGGCATATAGCTGTATAGTGTACACATAGGTGCTGGCTGGGACCTTCCCGTGTAATAATTGTTGAAAGAGACGCTTATGAAGGCATGGGTCTTTGACAAATTTTATCAAAGTGCAATGGTTGTAAGGTACGATACCATCTTGACATGAAAGCTTGTGTTGTGCTAAATCTCAGGAGGATCGATTACATCTGTGGGAAATAATGTCTCCCACAGTGCCATCCAAGGATGCCCCTTTTTTGGAGAGGGGCAAGCCAAGGTACCACTTCCTTTTTGGAAAGTAGGGGTTGGAGTCAACAAAAAGGAAGCCTCAACTGAATGAGGGGGTCGCTGATACAGGGGATTAGGATCCTAGATGTGATGGGTTTAACATAGGCATGGTGGTGAGGGGTGACTGACAAATGATGATGGGGATTCAGTGGCCCAAGGTCAGTGTATAAAAAGTAGCTTGGTGGCAGTCAAAACTATTTCTGATTGGGAAATACTTGGAGTCGAAAGGAATTCCAAGGTGGGTATAAACTGGTTATGAATGTCATGGTGGCTTTTGCATGAGGGTGTGATACTTCGACCAAAGGTGTTTAGGGACTGCTGCCATGGGAGGAAAAATGAATGAGTGGGTGGGGGAAGTAGTGCACCATTTGCGGTCTTTGTACACTTACCAAAATAATAAAATAGTAGGATTTTGTTTGTACAAAACACAGAGATGGGTGGCCCAAAACATGAAAAATTTTTCTCACTAATGATTTGAGGAGGGTGTTTTGCTGATGGTGGGGGGCTCATTAGTTGATCTCATGTGTGAGGTTGATGAAGCGAATGAAAAAGTATCACAGATGGGAATAAACTGATGGAGGTATGGTGGGCCAAATGCAAGGCGCAGTAGTGCGCTTTTGATCTGCTTGTACAACCTCACCATCTGGGAAAGGGGTTTTATTTTGTATGGTAAAACCCGACCTTATGCATGGTGGATGGATGGGCATGAGGTGCTTCCCAGACTAAAGTGGTATGGCCATGGCATCACTTTTGTTGTGATATATGGTCTGTTGTGGGTGATGAGCGCCATGGAGGGGAGGCTCTACTGACCAATGAGGATGTTTATCATGTGCAGGGTGAGGTGATGATAAACACAGTCGGAGATGTTGAACCTATGGTTAATTTATCATGGAGAAATGATGTCAAGATATTCAGAGTTTTCTGGGACTCTATTATGTTCGGCGTAGAATGATACCTACTCTTGAAACTTTCAATGGATGGAGTTGTGGACGGTTTGCGAGCTTTCCTAAAAAAAAACTACCTCAAGTGAAAGCATAATCTTTATCAAATATCATTGAAAGACATGAGTTTTTAAAAAATAAGATGAGAGAGGGCATACTTGCCGACGCTGGAAAATTATTTTTTCGGGAGTGAAAATGTGTGGCATTGCCTCTGTTCATTATGGAGTGTTGATCACAATGTTGCTTTCGGTTTGGAGAACAGACCTTCTGAGCTCTTGTTATGGTCCTCGAATTTTTTTGAAAATGGCGATATATAGGTGAATATGGCCCTAATCCAATTCATTTGTGCTTTGTTGAGTTTTTTGAAAGGTCAGAGGCTTTTGTGGAGGATTTATTGTTGTTGCGGTCAGCCTGAGCACCAGGGATTAGCGATATCATGCCTAGGTAACCTCCATGACGTCTTGCATTTTAAATTTTTCAGTCTAAGAGTGCTGGGGTCCGTAAAAAACTAGTTTGTATGGATTCTGAGCCATTTTTACCCTAGATTGCGCGATAAATCAGGGTAAGAGTGTGCCTTCTATGCATGTTTTTTGGGGTTTTGCATGCTTTAGGTGCTCTTTTCCACTATTTTGGCGCGCTTGTTTGAGGGACAAGCACACAAAAAGGCTGAGGGAAAATTTATGGATTTTTTGCCTATTTTTTTTTTTTTTTCTGTTGTTAATGAGTTCTTCTTTGGATGACAGGCTATTGTGGAGGGAGCAGGATTAACCCAAGCTCTGTACTGCTTCTTCGGTCGCCAGACTAAATGCTACGCTACTTGATCCCACATTGACGGATGAGTCGAAACATGTTTGTGTTGCATGGGACTGACCTTACTATCTGTCCTGAGACAGATATATACTCTGTGACCAAGGTATTGCCTCATGTTGAGGCATTGTGGTATCCACTCCCTTCTGGGAGGGTGGATCTGGAGAGGTTTTGAGTGTGTCATTGTGGTGGGCCGCCCCCTACGGAGGGGTGTATAGCCATTGCCTCGGTGAAAAACTTGACCAAGAAGTGCACTCTGGCACCTATTCTGTGACTTGCAAGGTCATCGGCTCCTCATCGGGCATTGGGCCCGCAGGTTGGAGTATTGCGTCGGCTGAGGGCTGGGCACTTTTTGTATTTTTCCTACTTCTACTATGACGAAATGGTGACAAAACTTAACAAGGTCTGGAATGGATCAAAGTTTTTTTTGTATGCCAATATTCTATGTAGCATCATGTACGAGAGGGTGGTGTTGTTGATATTGGTGGTGGCAGTGCCTCTTGGGGGGCCATGGGAGCCTCGCATGAGGAGGTGGGCTCCTCTAATGTCGGGAGGGGGTGTGGCTATGGTGGGGTGTTATTGGAATGCCATGATGAAGGACTAGTTTGAGTTCAACCCCCTGATGTTTCTACCATTCCCATATGCAATGATGGACTTCCGAAGGATGTAGAGATGGGTCACCCTCCTGGTTATGCTTGGGGGCCAACAGGTATGTTTTTTGTTTTCTGCATTTATTTGAGTATATATGTTTTAATGTGTTTTGATGGTGACACTGACATAGTTTTGATTACTCTTACAGATGTTGACAGGGTAGGTTGCCCCATGGCTTGATTGGTTGGTGACGGTGCTTTTCAGAGACCTCGGGGTCATGGGGGGTTGAGAGGAGATCCTGCATAAACTCAGGGTGGTGGACCTCATGGTGGTACTGGCCCTTCAGGAGAAAGCAGCAACTTGGCTGTTGTCGAGCCTGTGACCAAGCGAGCTCGTGCCGATGTGGAGGTGGCGCATGTTGATGCGGTGGAGACTCACATTATTGAGCTGACTACTCGGGTGTTAGTTCTGGAGGATGATCGAGATCGAGTGGACTACTTGACCCAGGGGATGCCTTCTCGAGTCATTTTGGATGACCTCGAGGAGGTCTGGCTGGAGACACTGATGGCCCAAGAGAGGGACTATCTGCTTGTTTTTACGTTGGGTGGCAGTCTTAGTTTTGAAAGTGGCTCCAGTAGTGGTACCAGGAGAATTTGTAGGTCCAGGTGCCCCACCTATGGGAACACCACCCTAGAGTTTATTTGTACATGTGGAAATCAACCATTATGAGGATGCTTCCCCTATTTTTGATGAATTTTTGTGTATCTTTGTGTTGACTGATGGGCTAGAGACACTATTTTTTGTACTCAGACACATACACTATGATATATATGAGAGATATTTTTTGCGGCTCTACATGGTGAATTGATGGATATTTATGTTTTCTATGTTTTTGTTTTTTATGTGTGATGGTTCATTCGAGATACATTCCTATTCAGAATATTGTTAGCTATGCAGTCAGCTATTTATTTTTACTCCTTGAAACATGGGTAAATGTAATGTAGTCAAATTATCTACTTAATATTTTTGCACGCAAATATTTACTAAATAGATGTCAATCTCTTATATCAAATTTTTGGTTTAACTGCGACACTACTAATTGGGAATCGAGGTAGACATGTATATGGAGTATGCCCTGATGGAGGGCCTCGTACATAAGTCTGATGATGACATCATATTCTACCTAATTGGTTGTTGTTGAACCGATACACACACCGATGGTGCAAATTGGTGATCGGTCAAGGTGATAGATGACACAGGCAGTTTCTACTAAAATTTGAGACCATCTTGATGCTCCATCAACAAATCTAAATTAAGGTTCGAGTTGGTAATCCATTGTGGGACTCGAGCACGTGTTGTAATAAGTCTTTCGATCAAAAATTTAAAGTGGTTGTGTTTGTGTATGTTAACTCTAGGGTAGGGCCTGCTTGGCCCTTATGGGTAGAACTTCTTGAGGTAAATGTCGTTGACGGGGTTGCTGAGGCATATCTCATCTAGATTCTTCAAGATGTATGCCCCCTGGGGGAGGCAATGCTTTATGATGTAGGGTCCTTTCCATAGGCTTTAAAACTTTCCTGGCCCTAGGGCTTCTTTTCTGACATCATAGCGAAGGACTAGTTCTCCCTCGGTGAATGAGAGAAGGTTGATGTGGTGGTTAGATGATGCTTTTACCCTTTTCTTATGGGCCTCGTTTTTTTGCAGTGACTGTCATCGGCTTTCGTCGATGAGCTGTAGTTGTACTAGGCATTGTTCTAGAGGTTGGGTATCATCGAGGAGTTTGATGGCGGCATGCAAATTCAGGATCTTGCGTTCTATGGGAATCACGGCTTCGACCCTGTGTAGAAAGTGGAAGGGAGTGAAATCAATGGATTTCTTCACAGCTTTGCAGTATTCCCACAGGGTAGAAGAGAGCATGTGGTACCAATTGGTTTTATGGTTATTGACCATGCATTGTAACATAGTTTTGAGTACTTTTTTTACCGTTTATACTTGTCCATTGAATTGCAGGTAGTATGGTGAAGTGAATTCATGGGTGAATCCGAGGTGGTAAGATAGCTCCTTGAAAACTTCATTCTCAAAGTGTTTCCCATGGTCGGATACTAACTCTTTGGGAATGCTGAACTGAGCGATCATGTGGTTAAACAGAAATCAAGCGGCAGTTTCTGCGGTGTTGTCATATGTGGGCATGGCCTCTGCTCACTTGGTGAAATAATCAATAGCCACTATGATATACTTATGTTTGCCCAATGATATGGGGTTGTAAGTCATGAAGTCAATTCCCCATTTACAAAAGGGATAGGCGACAATGACAGGATGCAGAGGAGCCGGGGGTTCTCTTGCTTTATGGGCGTAGCGTTGGCATTGCTCACATCTCTTGACTGTTGTAATGCAATCCCCAAATAGGGAGGGCCAAAAATATCCTTCCCATAGGAATTTTTGGGCGGCGGCCATTCTGGATAGGTGGACACCGCAAGCACCTCCGTGGCAGTCATTAAGGGCTTGTTCCACTTGGTTGTGAGTGAGGCATCGACATAAAATGGTGTCGATGCCTCATTGGTACAAAACATCTCCCATGAGGAGATATTGGGGGGATTTTTAGCATATGCACCGACGCTCATCTCGAGTGAGATGAGGTCTGAACTTTTGAGTTAGTAGAAAAAAGAGAATGTCTCTATACCAAGGGTTTTCGATTGCTACAAAGAAGAGATGCTCATATGGTAGTGAATCATTCACTGGTGATCCCTTGGTATCTCTTGGGAGGTCCGTAATGAAGTCTACTAACGTAAACGCCTTTTTTCTCTTAGGGAAGTGAAACTGTAAGTCATATTCTTGGAGAATGACTATCTAGCGGGTGTACCGATGGTTCATTAGGCGGCGTGTGAACAGGTATTTGATGGGATTAATATCTGCGATGACTATAATGGTTTTTAAGATGATGTAGTGGTGAAGGTTTTGGACTACATGTATTAATGCTAGGGAAGTATTTTCTTTAGGCTCATATCTTAATGTTGGGCTCGATAAGGTTTTGTTGATGTAATAGATTATGTGCTCCTTCGCATCTAGGCCTTCTAGGTTCAAAACTCTGGCCAATGTGGACTTGGAAAATGATAGATACATGATATAATCTTTATCATAGTCTGGAGGACTAATGAGTGGTGTTGAAGATAATGTTTCTTTCAATGAATCAAACGCTTGCTAGGCATGATCATCCCATTTGAATTGGATGTCTTGGTGAAGGAGGCGTAGAAACCCTTGAGTGCAGGTGGCATAATTTGGGATGAAGCATCTTAAAAAATTGGCCTTCCCCTGCAGGCTTTGTAGTTGCCTATGGGTTCGAGGTGGAGGTACCTATTTGATGGCTTGGACCTTGAGGGGGTCCACACAAATCCCTTGTTGGGACATGATAAAACCTAAGATTCTTCCTGCGCTGACGTAGAAGACACACTTGAGGTGGTTCAGGCATATGTTCTATTGATGACATCATTGGAATACCAACCACAGATCCTCAAGATGGTCAAAGCGCTTCTTGGAGCTCACGGTCAGGTCGTCCAAGTAGGCAAGGATAAGGTATGCCAAGTCATGAAATATATAACTCATGGCCCTTTGGAAGGTGGCTCTAGAATTTTTTAGGCCAAATGGCATTACCTTGTATGTGAATGTGCCCCAGGGGGTGGTGAACATATTTGTGTATCAGTATGTGTGCCGGATTTTAATTTGGTTGTACCCAGAGAATCCATACAGGAAGGATAGAGCCTCGTGTCCTGCACAAGCATCGATGACTTGGTCGATGAATGGGGTGGGATAATTTTCCTTAAGACAAGCTTTGTTCAAATCTCGAAAGTCAATGCAACGTGTATCGTTCCCTATTTTTTCATAACAGGAAGAGGATTAGAAACCCAATATGTGTAAGCGATGGGGTACATAAACCCAGATTTATGAAGCTTATCGATTTCTCATTTTATTGCTTCTACTTTTGATCAGTGCAGTTGACGTTTACTGGAGGCACGTCAGGCCAAGTTTCAATATGGTGCTCTACAATGGTGGGACTAAGTCCAGGCATTTCTGAGTAGTCCCACATGAATATATCTCTATACTCTTCTAGCAATTGGGTAAAAGAGGCTATTTATTCTAGAGAGCATGTCTCCCCCAGTGAAATTTCTTCGACCTTTGTAGGATTTTGGGATATTTTCTCCTTGACAGTAGGTGAGATGTTTGATTCCTTCCTCGAACGCATCGAGCGTTGGGATGGGATTTTTGAACCAATCGAATTTTCCTGATGGGAGGAAATATTTTGATTTGATCACATAGATCTCTTATTCTTTTGTCTTATTAGGACTGAACATATGCTTGGTAAGAAAAAGAAAATGGTGATGCATTGCATCCCATGGATAATCTGGCTCCATCATTACCTATAGGATGTCTTCATCTGAATGAAATAGGGACCCTAAGGGAGATTGATCCTACGCAAGGTTATGCTAAGTAGGTTCAATCCGCATGGAACTAGTTGAGAGACACGAGAATGATTCCATCATCGATGTGGTGGAACTAGATGCAGTTGAATGACTGCAGACATATTGGGTCTGCAGTATCGTAGGTACAAATACTCTCATAGTTGTAGCTTACTCGACACCTATGGTAGATGAGCATACAACTCGACTCATAGTTTCGATACATGATGATATGAATCGAATATGATGTATCGTGTTGTCAGTGTTTGGTGGGGGAAGAATATTCGTGATGGGAGTTTGCATAAGTGCAAGCTTGCGTTCCTCACTAGGATGGTTAATTTCATATGGGTGGAAATTTTGTGTGGTGTAGAGGTGCCTGAATGTTTCCATTAGTGGGCATATCTTTGGCTCATGGTTTTGGCCAATGCAAATGGTTCGTGGTACCATTGTGCCAACTGAGTAGATTGTGTGGGAATCAAAACTACTCGTCATCCCAGATGTGGATGTTTGGAAAGGATCTCTTGTATAAGAGGAGATTTTCTACTTCCATTTCTGTGTTGTTGGCTTGGGTGTGTCTAACTCTTTGGGGGTGTGTAGACTTAACGCTGCTCTTGCCACTCTTAACTTGGGGAGATACTCACATTTAGTTGTATGACGAAAATGTTAACAAATCTGACAATATGTATGTGTGATCTTCTCCCAGTTAGAGAGAAATTTTTGCGGCCTAGAAGAGATTGTATGAAAACAACTTGCGAGGGGCTTCATTTTTTTACACTGATTGATCGGGTTGTCATTCAGGTCGCATAGTCAGCACGTTCTCCTGGGTTGGTTTGGGTCATGCTTTGTTGGTGCATCGGCTGATTTTTCCCATTATGCTGATGTGGATGTGGGGTTGTTGGCCTAGGGGTGATGTACTTTCTATATCATTTGAGTTCATCGTCATGTTTATTTCATCATCATGTTTCTTCTCTATTGTATGAATCATATCAATGAGGGGACAAACTCACGGGATATAGGTACAACACTCTCCACAGTGATTGCCCTAACATACTGGAAAAAATACCCTAGATATGGGGGTCCTGTCATGCTCAGTTTGTGGTCTAGCAGGGTGCAAGCATCGTAACTCTGCTAAATCATGGAAAATGTGTTGGGTGTGGAGCCTGATTTTCTTTTTTATTTTGTATCACAGAATTGGACCACTGTACCTTAATGGGGAAGCGCCCTCAAAGCTAAAAATAGATGTAAAATTTCCTTGTAAAAGTATAATAATTTCTAGTTAATATAGGTCGTTCATTAGGTGGATGATCTGACGGTAGAAGTTATGTTTAGTTTATGGTTTTTTCCCTAGAAGGAAAACCCTCGCTTGTATGAGGGTATTTGTATTGAGGTTGTGTATTGTATGTGTATTCTCAGAGCGAGAAATGTATTGGGAGATTCAGAGAGAGAACAGAGGATATTACATATGATCTATTATAGGTTGTGTCTCTTCATTTTGCTGAATAATAGAAAGGAAGGACTGGCTGTTCGAGGTGGACGTAGGCCAAACTAGCTGAACCACGTCTATCTGTGTCTCTCTGGTTTTATTTGTTTTGTGTGCTCATGTTTTCCCTATATTTTATGTGTCAAATTGCTCTGTAATATATATTTTCTAACAAATGGTATTAGAGTTAAAGGTCTATTTGGCTGATAAACTCGTAGGAAAGAAGGGTTCCTGGTTCGAATGGGAGAAATGGCAGAAGATGGTAAGTTTAGGGTCAAGAAATTTAATGGCCAAAACTTACCGTTGTGGAAGATGCAGATGGAATATTATATTTATTATAAATATTTGTACTTACCATTGAGAAAAAAAACAAAGAAGTCGATGGCTATGACAAACGCAGAATGGGAGATTCTCGATAGAAAGGCACTCAGAACAGTACGATTGTGCCTCACGACATTGGTAGCCTTCAATATTTCGAAGGAAACAACAACAGAGGGTTTGATTAAGGCGTTGCAAGAACTATATGAAAATCCCTCGACCTCAAACAAGGTTTTTCTTATGAGACGTTTATTTAATATGAATATGTCGAAAGGTGGATCTGTTGCAGACCATTTAAATGATTTTAATATAGTTACCAGTTAGTTAAGTTCTATAGGGGTAAATTTTGATGATGAATATAGGGCTCTTTTATTTCTGTTCTCATTGGCAGAAAGGTGGAATGGTTTAGTTATGGAAATTAGTAACTCTGTCTCTGGATCTAGTACATTAAAGTTTGATGATGTTGTCAGTGCTATCCTTAGCGAGGAAATGTGACGTAAAAGCTTCAGTGAGACATTGGGTAATGCTTTGAGTGCAGAGTCTAGGGGAAGAAAAATGGAAAGGGGAAAGAGCTCAAGATATCGTAGTAAATCAAGGAAAGCCAGATCCAAGTCCAGATTGGGGACAATGTGCTGGAAATATAGAAAGAAAGGACACCTGGAGAGAGACTGTAGATCTCGGAATGGAAAAGAAGGAGACATGCAGCAAGAAAACAATCATGAAGCAAATGTGATAGGTGATGTGTTACAAGATTCTTTAATGATTTTTTTCGAAAATGTTACTGATTCTTGGGTTGTAGATTTAGGGACCTCATTCCATGCCACACTTGATAAGAAATATTTTCATGACTATGTTCAAGGAGATTTTGGACAAGCCCATTTGGGTGATGATAAACCCTGTAAAATTGTTGGAATGGGTAAAGTTCTTGAAAAACAACATAATTGAAACCAATGGCTACTAAAGGAGGTAAGGCTTGTTCCATATCTAAAGAAAAATCTGATTTCCACAGGGCAGCTAGGTGGTGAAGGTTGTGTGAAAAATTTCACAAATAAAACTTGGAAGGTCAGCAAAGGAGCCCTAGTAATAGCAAAAGGCGAAAATGTTGGTGCATTGTATTTATGAAATGGTATTTCTAACTATGTTAATGCTTTAACTTCCAAAGGAGAAGATGCATCATTATGGCATCATAGGCTCAGACACATGAGTGAGAAGGGAATGAAGATTCTTCACTCTAGAAATTTGTTGCTGGGTTTGAAGGATGTTGATTTGGATTTCTGTGAGAATTGTATTTATGGAAAATAGAAGAGAGTTAGATTTCTCAGAGTTGGGAAACAAAATAAGAGCAAAAAAATTGAGCTTGTGCATACAGATGTATGGGGACCTACTCAGGTATCATCTCTTGGTGGCTCTCATTATTATGTTATTTTTACTAATGATGCAACTAGAAAAACTTGGATTTATTATATTCAGAATAATTTTGATGTATTTGATAATTTCAAGAAATGGAAAGCTTTGGTTGAGATTGAGACAGGAAATAAGTTGAAGTGTTTCAGATCAGACAATGGAGGCAAATATTGCAGCAAAGAGTTTGATAGGTATTGTTCAGAGCATGGAATTTGTAGAGAGAAGACAATTCCAAGAACACCACAAGAAAATGGTGTGTCAGTAAGGAAGAACAAAACAATCATGGAGCGTGCAAGCTAGTGCATGAGATTGCATGCAGGATTGCCTTTACAATTTTGGGTAGATGCTGTAGATATTTTTATTTATCTAATAAACAGAGGGCATTCAAGTTCCTTGGGTGGTGGTATTCCGGAGGAAGCATGGACAGGTAAAAAGGTAAACTACCCTTTTTTAAAGCTCTTTGGTTGTGAGGCCTTTGTCCATATTAATAAAGAAAATAGAAAAAATCTTCAGGAAAAATCAAAGAAATGTACCTTTACTGGATATGGTGTTAATGATTTTGGTTATCGCTTATATGATTATGAAAATAACAAAATAATTAGGGGCAGAGATGTAATATTCAATGAAAAGGTCTTGTATAAGAATCAGTTGTAGGAAAAGAAACAAGAAAAAGAAAACAAAGAATACATAGTTCTTGATGAGATCACATAAAAATTAAAGGTGCCTGAAAATAATAATAATCAATAGCCACAACAAAAACAACCACCACAACAGCAATATGCACCTCAAACACCTAAAAGTGGTGTTATAAGATCTACCAAGATAAGCAGACCCCCTGAATGATACTCTCCTTCGTTATATTATTTATTATTGACTGATTCTGGTGAACCTGAATGTTATGAAGAAGCAATGCAATTTGAAAGCAAAAAGAAGTGGGAGCTAGCCATGGAAGAAGAGATGGACTCCTTAACCCATAACCAGACTTGGGACTTAGTCAGGTTTCCTATAGGTAAAACTACATTGTAGAAGAAATGGGTTTATAGGCTGAAGGAAGAAGATGGAGGAAAATAGGGATACAAAGCTAGACTTGTGCTGAAGGGGTTTGCACAGAAGAAAGGTATTGATTTTGATGAAATATTTTCTCCTGCTGTTAAGATGACTTCAATCAGAACTATTTTAAGTCTTGTAGTAGCGGGAGATTTACATCTTGAACAATTAGATGTAAAGACAACATTTCTCCATGGAGATTTGGAGGAAGAGATCTATATGCAGCAACCAGAAGGATATGAGGTCAAAGGGAAGGAAAAATTAGTGTATAAGCTAAAGAAGAGCTTGTATGGCTTAAAATAGGATCCAAGGTAGTGGTATCTAAAATTTGACAGGTTTATGTCTGAACAAGGTTATACTAGATGTCACTCTGATCATTGCGTTTATTTAAAAAACAAAATGATGGAGGCTATATTATATTGTTATTGTATGTAGATGACATGCTTGTTGCAGGATCTAACATGCAGGAAATAAATGTGCTCAAAAGAAAATTGGAAAATTCATTGGCAATCAAGGATTTGGGAGCTGCAAAACAAATCCTTGGTATGAGAATAACTAGAGACAAGAAAAATCTAAAATTAACACTCTCTCAAAATGAGCACATACAAAATGTGTTGAAAAGATTTAATATGCAGAATGCAAAACCAGTTAGTACACCTTTTGCTAGCCATTTCAAACTTAGTAAGGAGATGTGCCCTAAGACCCAAGAAGAAATGGACTATATGTCTAAATTTCCTTATGCGTCAATAGTTGGAAGCTTAATGTATGCAATGGTCTGCACAAGGCCTGATGTTTCAAATGCAATGAGAGTTGTAAGAAGGTACATGAACAATCTAGGAAAAGAACATTGGATGGCAGTGAAATGGATTCTTAGATATTTGAGAGGTACCACAAATCAAGAATTATGCTTTGGTGGTTCAAACATTGCTCTACAAGGATATGTTGATGTATATATGGCAGGTGACAGAGATAACAGGAGGAGCACTATAGGATATATATTTACTGTAGGTAGAACAACTATTAGTTGGGTTTCAAAAATTGAAAGTGTTGTTGCACTTTCAACAACAGAAGTAGAGTATTTTGCTGCCACAGAGGCTAGTAAGGAAATGATTTGGTTACAAAGGTTTATGGATGAATTGGGTAAGAAGCATGATATGGGCATGTTATATAGTGATAGCCAATGTGCCATTCATCTTGCAAAGAAATCAACATTTCATTCCATGACTAAACACATACAGCTCAAGTACAATTTCATACGGTCAGTATTGGAAGATGGACAGTTGAAGCTGGAAAAGATACACACTAGCCAGAATCTTGCAGATATGCTAACAAAATTTGTAACCAGGGAGAAACTGAGAATATGCTCAGTTTCAATTGGTCTTCAAGAATGACGATGAATGTGAGAAATATCTAGGTCGAAAGAGGAGTCATTATCCAACAAATG
Source organism: Pinus albicaulis (assembly GCA_034641835.2). Taxonomy (NCBI): domain Eukaryota; kingdom Viridiplantae; phylum Streptophyta; class Pinopsida; order Pinales; family Pinaceae; genus Pinus; species Pinus albicaulis. The sequence goes on along the minus strand of CM076580.1, from coordinate 1,334,207,232 downwards.
AAGTAGCGGTGTAGTTGCTACAATCAATCTCCAAGTGGGAGATTGTTGGGTGCAGAGCCTGATTATCTTGTTTATTTTGTATCATACCGTTGGACCCCTCTACCTTAATGGGGTGGAAATTCCACCTGAAATTAAACGTTTCCAGGGGGTCCAGGGGGGGTAGCGCCCCTGAAGCTAAAAAAAGATGTAAAATTGCCTTGTAAAAGTATAGTAATTTCTAGTCAATCTGGGTCATTCATTAGGCAGATGATCTGATGGTAGAAGTTATGTTGAGTTTAGGTTCTTTCGCCCTAGAAGGCGACCCCTCACTTGTACCAGGGTATTTGTATTGTGGCTATGTATTGTATGTGTATTATTAAAGCAGAAAGAGATTGGGAGACTAAGAGAGAGAACATAGGATATTATAGTGGATCAGTTGTAGGTTGTGTCTCCTCATTTTACTGGATAACAGAAAGGAGGGGCTGGCTGTTCGGGGTGGACGTAGCCCAAACTGGGTGAACCACCTATATCTATGTCTCTTTGGTTTTATGTGTTTTGTGTGCTTGTGTTTCCATATATTTTATGTGTCGCATTTCTCTATAATATACAAATTTTCTAACGAAATGGTGACCACGTGATTGGGCGTTTTACATAACGCACATGTTGGTCCTCTCTGCAGAGAGCGGTTGGGCGTAACTAAGGGTTCCCTGATTAGTCTCTTTTCAACTGAAAAGAATAGGATGGATATGCTCGTCACCTATTCTTAGGTTGTCGAGCGGTTCATGTATTATGAGTCGATTCCATTTTCTTGGGAGAGGCGGACTATAGTTGAGCGCATATAAGCTAGTGCTGCGTGAAATCTAGGTATGTAGTGACAATGACATACTGGGTGGTTGTCTCCACATATATGAGATGAATACTAGATGTCCATGTTTTTGCGATATACTATATGAACGGGGCACCATCATTGGAACATTTCCAGGGCTATGAAACCAATGAAAAAATGATCCAGCTCGTCACAGAGTACACAACTCTCTAGGCAAGGATGGGGTACGACAGTGAGTCTTTCTAGTGCCCGTTGTTCCTCTTGTAGGTACAGGATGGTACGAGGTTCATCCTCCAGATGACTGGGTGGAGGGATCCTCTTCATAGGACTACTTGATGGCATGCAAGGCATCCCTATATCGTGGGATCTATGGGTAATGATGGGTATAGTGCCCATAATTACTGCAAATAGCACATGCGTTACTGGTACACAATGATTTGCCTTTACCTTTGGTGGCAAGTTCCTTTTTATGGGAACATGGCATCGCGATGTCTACCTCAGAGCCGAGGAGTGCTTTTAATTCATCCAGATCTTGGCAGATATGGGTAGGGTGTCCCATTACGTTGCATAAGGCGCAAACTGGTGATTCCCATTTTATGGCAGTAGTTTCTAGATTCTTTCCTCTCTTCTCGATTTTCATAGCTGCAATCATTGATTTTGCAATGGAAATTTCCTTTGCAGGGGTGTTTTCGACCATTTCCTAAATGGGTGGGACCTCCTCAGGACTGAGGAGCTTTAACCCTATGGCAGTGATGTGTGTGGCTCTTTTCCTAGTGGGGGGCATGAGATACCAAACTGGTATTGCATATGATATGTTTGGTAACACCACTATTGCCAAAACATGTTGGAATACGAAACCAGTTCAGGGGTAGAGGAAAAGGGATTGGGAAGCAGCGTAGGCTAGAGAAGTTGTCGTGGCCAAGGACTCAGTGTCATTATTTCTTGTTTCTATGTCCTGACTAGCTTCAGCGCTTGATGTGGACATCATGCACATCGGAGCTCCTGTGACATCAGGTGATGACTCAGGTATGAGGGGGGGATCTCTTAGGAATGACCCTAGGATGGATGACGACTTGAACTGGCTAGGGACGTATTCTTGGTACCGTGAAAGCATGCCCATGGATGTGTCTACATAGGGTATAATTACATCCGTGTTTTTTAGGGGTCTTTTTCACTATGCATCAATTGGTCGACAGTAATGATGCGGTCCTCGTGCTAGAAAATGATAGTGCGAAAGACGAAGGAGGCTATGGCTAACATAGCATACATATAACTATGACCAAGGAGTATATTATAGTCCAAGTGAGCATCCAAGACTTCAATGTCTATAAAGACTATCTTTCTGGCTAAGAAGACCTGGACGTTTTGGTAGAGATCGACAGGGGTTGAAAGGCAACCATCGTATCCTCTAAGCGTGATGATTGATAGTTTTATTTCAGGAGACCCTAACTTCTACCAAATTTTTTTTGACATGATGCATGTGGATGCACCGTCATCAAAGATACATCAGTGAATGGTGATATTTTGGACTGATTCTGGTATCTGAAAGGTAACCATGGAAGGAAGCCTAGTGGTTTCTTTATTTAAATCAAAAGCCATTAGGCGTGTATCAGTAGGGTCAATAGTGCCTAAGGTAGAAATTAAGGCTTTCCATTTTTTTGCGCATGACTGATGTTGATCAACATTTAACATAAGTCACTGATGTTATTAAAGGTTGATAAGTTATGTATGGAACTTCATATCAAATGGTGGAATATTTGAAGAGTTGGCCAGAGTGAAATGGCAACAGTAAAGCAAGAATAGGAAGTAACGTGGTAGAACTAACGTGCGGGCCCTAAGGATCGGTATGCTATGTTTCGAATCAGTCTTATGGAAAATATGTTCAAAAATCACGTGCTTCATATAGAAAAAGGTAAGGTAAAGTCCTTTAGGTTAACTGGTACTGGGGCCCGTACTAGTATTAGACCCGGCACACGGCATCCACCTATGTCCAGCTCACGCCCAATCTACTCAACCCATTTACATTGTCGAAGTCATACGACGCTTACCTATCTACTTCTGCACCTAGCACCTCTCGTTACCTCTACAAGGTTTTGAAATGCATTTAAACAGAAACACCCACATTAGACTTTGTAATAGGGCCTAGCCCCTTTTTCCGCTAAACCTTAACCACTTCCCCATAACCCTTGCCCATGACCAAGCACTTAAAGCCTTGGGGGACCAATCGCAAAGCGCATATCGCAATTTCACATGTTCGTGCCTGATCAATATATCGCAAATATTTGCGATGCGATCCACCCATCACAGATCCGCCCCATCGCAAAAGCGCAAAGTGCAGTTTTTTGTTGGTGCCACTTTCCGTCATCGCACTTTCCGCCTTTCCGATTTGCGATCATCACAAATCGCACCCATCGCAAATCGCACCCATCGCAGATCCACCCCATCGCAAAAGCACAAAGGGCAGTTTTCTGTTGGTGCCACTTTCCATCATCGCACTTTCCGCCTTTGCGATCCACGCTTTCCGTATTGGGTCCCACCTCGTACATTCATTCCCGTACCCCTCATGCGCATTTTCGTTGTATTTCATGTGTTTCTTTTGCATTTCCCCCACCAAACCCTATCATACACCATACCATTTCCTTTTTCACCGTTTTTACGCAGAAAACACTGTTCGACCACCGCCGCACCATTGTTCTCCAGTCCTTCATAATCACTCCCATATGCACGAATTTTATAATTCAGTCCAGTGTTTTGTAGGTTTATCAAGCGGGAGAAGCCGCCAGGATTACACAGTCCTTATGTGCAGCGGCAGGTCTCCACAGACAAAGGTATAGAAGAAGCAGGTAGCAAAGCCCAACACGCTAAGGGATATGTTTCTTTCTTGAAGGGTTTGAAAGCTAGTGAGGCAGAACATCATGGCATAGCGAGTCGATTCAAGGAAACAGTTGAGAGTCAGAGGATCATTGATAAGGAGTCAGCTCATGTTATAGCTTCAAGGGCCCTACCACAGCTTGCAGCCAGCGTGGACCGTTTCGATACAACATGGGCCAGAATCGCAGCAGTAATACCTCCATCGTGCTAAGATTCCACCACTCCTTCCATTCTCCGACCATTAACAGAATATGAAGCATGCGTCCAGGAAGAAAGGAACCATCAGTGGGCAGTCAGCAAAGGTGCACCCAGTTTGTCAGCCAAATTTCCAGTTCATCCGCAAACATGCCACCTCCAGTATCAGCAACAACCTCGGCCCCTTCTCGCAAATGATACATTGTTATTTCATGATTTGGCCCTTGCGGCCATTTTACTTTTTACCCCAGTTAGTCATTTTCAAGTTTCAGGTGGAATTTATATTTCGCCCCAGTAATTTACTTTTACCCAGATTGTTATACAATTTTGGTTTTAAATGGCCGAGCGCCTAACAGCAAATGATGAGAGGTTTTTTATTCCTCATGATGATTTTTTATTTGAAAAGGACTTCTAACAACTTCATAGCATGCAAGGAAGATATTTTCCCAAATTTCTTCTCACCCATGTAAGGAAGTTCCTATATAAGCAAGAACAAAAGAGAATACAGGGTTCCAAATTTTCTGAAGAAACTTGCAGTGTAAAGAATTTTGTATGCTCGTTGTGGAATTATCAATACAAATACACATAGCCCGTGGGGTCTCAGCAAAGAGAAGTTCTACTCATGCGTGAGGATTCTAGTCTTGATGTTATATGGTTTGTGTGATTCTTTCTTCGTAATATTGTCTCATTGTTTACTTCACTGTCTCCAATTTCTTTATATTATTCTTTGGAATGCGAGTGACTTGCCAGTTTGGGTATGAATTTATCACTGTTTGGTACTCATACTTGACTGGTCTGTGTCGCTTTAAATATGGCCCATGCGTAATATGTCGTTCCACCTAACACTTCATTCATATTTCCTCTGTATTAAATATCATGGGATGCTGTTCTTCCAGAACTGATTAACATGTATGGATTCTTAGCTTTTAAGCCCATATGATGTTGAAATATGTTTTCCGAGTATCATTCCATTGGTAATTAGTATTCTCCTCTCACTTTCTGCACAAAAAACACCTTTCAGTAAAAATACCTATATACCATTGAGGAACTAGCCCTCCTGGATGAAAGCTGTCTCTAAGTTGTCTGAAGTATACATGTATTGAAGATTCCCTTCTTGCCTCTGCAGTATCTTTATATCTTGCTGAATCTCAAAGTAGTTTGGTCCCATTCATATGGTAACGCTTTGCACAAGTTGAATGAGTAAAGAGTCCCAAGCTGATAATGAGTCTGAGATATACATTATACTCTTTACTCGTTAAGATGTCCTAGGCACTGGTCTTTGGCAACTCAAGTCTATCTCTCGGAGCTACAACATCTTTCTGGTGCCATTGCCAGGGACGAAGTTGAAATAAATTAAAATCCCTGGGCCTCGACAAAGCTATTCACTCTTCAGTTAGGTGAGAATGAAGAGTTGAGAGTTGTACATTCCTCACCTTGGCGACTCCAGATTTGTGTTGTACGTTAATTTGTTTGCAGTCCTGGCTCCTCGTAAGCCACACCTGAGGTCAGATACATCTCAGCCAAGGACACCTTCTGTGTCTAACCCGGAAAGGATCCTACATAGAAGGGGCTGGAGTGAAAGGCAGTCAGTTCATACCGAGATTCCTGAATTCTCCCTAGAAAACTTTCCATATCTTCTGTCCTCTTCCTCTCAAATCGCCCAAATACAAGGCTCTGACTCCATCATAAGAGATACTGGTTACTATTCAGAGAGCCCACCTCGGGGAGGTGTCCATATCAAAGATGAAGTCAAGTCTAGCAATACTTCGCATTACTCTTTCCACCCTACCCCTGAAGTTGAGGAGATTAAATAAGTTACTGAAGTATCTGCTGTTCACAGCCCGACATTCTCATCAACCCCTCAAGCCATTGTTCACTACATCCCCATCATTATCCATACTTCACTTCCACCTTCTCCTCCTCCTCTTACAGTTCAGATTCTTGAACTACCTCCACCCCCTCCAATGGCTAACGTACCCGGTTTCCTGTTAAATAAATACACCCCTATGGCTCTACCTAATGTACTAAATGACATGCCACAGGACTATTTAAAGATCTTGCACAATTCCAATGGGGAAAATGAGATCGAAGCTTAGAATCATTTGGAGGTCTTTTGTTCTTTCATAGAGAATTTTAATGTGGAACATCTGGATGTGGTCCTAAGGTTGTTCATGCAATCTTTAGACAGTGAGTCTAGAAAATGGTTCAAGACACTGGGAAACCATTCTATCACCACCTGGGACGGAATGGAAGAGACTTTCCTCAGAAAATGGGGAGAGAATAAGGACCACAGACATTGTCTTACTGAGTTTAATACACTCAAGAAAAGACATGATGAAGGGGTGGCTGAATTTATTAAGAGATTTAACAAATTGTACCTTAGCCTCCCTGCAGAGATGAAGCCTCATCAGACCGCTGCCAAGGTTGTGTTCGTGGCAGCTTTCGACTCAGAGTTCAGCTTCTCTCTGAGAGAAAGAAAGCCAGCCACCTTGGATGATGCTCAGACAGATGCACTGGAGCTCGAGGAAAACTTTGCCTCCACTGGTAAGTCTAGGGGAAAATCTGAGCAAGATATAAGAAGAAGGGGAAAGGAAGAGTTATCCACGTCAGGCCAAGATAGAGATTCAGCCAACGACAGGATTGAGGAGATGAACAACATGATCAAGAATCTCTCAAGCAAGCTAGTAAAGCTCGAAATGGAGGCAAAGAATTCATCCTCCAAGAATTTCCAAAATGCTCCTAACAAAGGTTTTAACCCTCAATACAGAAAGCCACCCTTGCAGATACTGCAGAGGGGACAAAAGGAGGAGCAAGACCAACTTCCACACCCCCTCTATTTGGAAGGGCAAGTAGAGGGCTCTACTGAAGATACGGCTTATGAGCAAGAAGAGGCTTACCTTACTTTCTCAAACAATGATGAAGTTGAATGTCCTTTACATGAAAGTAACGAAGTAGAGTTGCAGGCACACACAGAGGGAAAGGCTAACGAAGACACTGAAGATCCTGAGGTTGAAGATTACTGCAAATAGTTCGTTGACTTCATGCAAGCTCAATTCAATAGAAGATATGACCTCAGATCTTCCTGGAAGAGAACTCGCACTCAGGATCAGGAGGAGGACACATCGCAAGAAGATGAAGCACCTGCTCGAAAGGAGGCAACACCACAAAAGACCCTAGACAAAGGTAAGAGGCCCCTTAAGCCATCTCTGCAGTCTGATAATCAAATGCCTTCATCTTCACAAGTAGCTACACACCCTAATGATAACTTACCGAAAAAGAAGTTAAGCCTCCCCCTCAAAGTGAAGAGTCAAAAGAAAAAGAGGTGTCAATAGATAAGTCGTCATCTGTCTTTAACTTACAAAAAGAACTTGAAAAAAGTGAAAATCCCAGTTCCTTTGACTGAGTTATTAAAATAGCCAGCATATCAGTCCCAAGTCACATCCTTCATGCTTCCCCCAGAAGTAATACACATCCCTGACAGTCTCAACTTACAAGAAGAAAGACCTATGGTATTTTTTGGTCCACATGTCGAAGAATTAGACCCCTCTACACCTCCCTTTTACGTGTCTTTGGTGATCCATGACCTATTACTCCACAATTGTATGTTAGATTTTGGAGCCTCCCACAACCTAATGCCTCTGTCTGTCATGGAACAATTAGGACTCCAGATCACTCATCCATATCAGGATCTTTACTCATTTGACTCCAAAAGAGTTAAGTGCTTGGGCATGATTAAGGACCTGGTGGTCAACCTGGCCCAAATCCCAGCTAAAAGTGTAGTAATGGACATCATGGTGGCTGACATTCCAGCCCGTTTTGGTATGCTAATATCAAGGTCTTCGGGAACAAAAATTGGCGGGTCAATCAAACTAGATTTAACATATGCCACCATCCCAATTTTTGGCGGGCAGGAGAGGAGATTATACAGGGAGACTAGATTTGTAAAAAATGTTACCAAAGCTGACTGTTCAGAAAATTCACCGGTCTACAGTAAGGATAGAGATTTTTCGTGCTTGATGTTAGAAGAAGATTACAGTTATGCCCAGGAACCTTCCTTATGTCAAATAAGGACTCAACAATCCCTAGATGGTCTTGAAACAGGGGTATGGACTCTACATTTCGATGGGGAAAATTCGAAGGAAGGTAATGGTGCTGGTGTTTTATTGATTTCCCCTACAAGAAAATGGGTCCCACTGTCCTTCAAATTAGAGTATGAAGCCACCAATAACGTGGCTGAGTATGAAGTGCTTCTACTGGGGCTACAGGCAGCCAGGAACATGAATATACAAACCCTGAAGGTCTTGTGTGATTCAGAATTGGTGGTCCGACAGATCAGAAATCAATGTCAAGCTAAACATCCTCGTTTAAGAGCTTACAGGAATGAGGTATGGGAAATGGTGGAGAAATTTTTCTCAGCTTTTAATATTCAGTTCATGGCCCGGGAGCAGAACAGGATGGCAGATTCACTTGCAGTAGCTTCCAGCACCTTCCGTCTGCCCCAAAATCCCCTCCTGAGGTATGAGATAGAAATTAGGTACCGACCTTCGATTCCAGACAATGTCAAACACTGGCAAGTGTTTGAGGATGATGAAAAAGTGAAAAGGTTTCTAGAGATAGTTGGGGAATTCTCTAATATGGAGATTGACTGTTGTGGGGAAGATGATGTTGAGAACCAATCAGAAAACAAGTGGGAAGAAAAAATGGCCGGGAGAAAAGTGTTACAGCTGAAGGGAAATGTCATCCCTAGAGGCCCGGTGCCCCTAGAAAGGCTGTTTGACAAAAATGATATCCCCAGGCAGCCCAGCAAAACGACAGACGAAAACCAATTGGAGGACCTAAATCTGGGTACTAAGGTTGAACCCAAAATTGTGAAATTATCCAGAAAGGTCCCGGATGGTTATAAGGAGAAGTACCTAGAATTATTTTAGTCTTATAGGGATGTATTCATGTGGTCCTATCAAGATCTAAAAACCTTCGATGTCAACATTGTGCAGCATAAGATTCCACTGAAGGGAGATGCAAAACCGCATAAGCAAAAGCTCAGACAGATTAATCCCCTATTGTTACCTTCTATTGAAAAGAAATTAAGAAACTGCTGAAGGCTAAAATCATTGTACCATTGAGGTATTCTGAGTGGGTGGAAAACTTAGTCCCAGTGAGGAAGAAGAATGGAGAAATAAGACTATGTGTTGACTTCAGGAATCTGAATAGGGAATCCCTGAAAGATAATTATCCACTGCCCAAAATGGACCACATCTTGCAGAAAGTGGTAGGGGCTTCTCGGATGTCCATGATGGATGGGTTTTCTGGGTACAATTAGGTGGTTGTGATGCCAGAAGACCAAAATAAGACGGCCTTTACCACTCCATGGTGAACGTTCATGTATGCCAAAATGCCTTTCGGGCTGATTAACGCGGGGGCCACCTTTCAGAGGGCCATGGATATCGCTTTTATTGGAGAACAAGACCAGTTTGTGGTGGTATATCTGGACGACATTACTGTATTCTCAAAGAATAATGTAGAGCACATAGAACACCTACGCAAAACCCTTGAGAAGTGTAGAAAGTATGGTCTCTCCCTTAACCCACAGAAGTCTCTATTTGCACTAGAAGAGGGCAAGCTCTTGGGGCACATTGTAACCATAGATGGAGTAAAGATAGACCCTAAAAGAGTTGAAGTCATAAATGGCATTGCCCTACCTAGAAACAAAAAGGAAGTTCAGGTGTTCCTAGGGCGTATAAACTTCCTAAGGAGATTCATCCCTAACTATGCTGAGATAGTTAGGCACATAACTGATATGTTAAAGAAGAGCAATGAGGTGAAATGGTCATCAGAATCAAGAGAAGCCTTTGCCATAATTAAAAACGCATTTGCAGAAGCCCCCGTGTTAGCAGGCCTAGATTATGCCAAACCATTTATGATCTTCTCCTTTGCATCCCCTCATACAGTAGCTGGAGTTTTGTTGCACAAAAATGAAGAGGGGTATGAACAGCCTATTGCCTTTTTTAGTCAGGTGCTTCGGGATGCTGAATTGAAATATAACATATTGGAGAAGCAAGCCTATGCTCTGGTGAAATCCCTCAAAGCTTTCCGAATGTATGTCTTACAGTCCCATATCATTGCATTTGTTACTACAACAGCTATTAAAGACATTCTCATCCAAGGGGACAGTGAGGGAAAAAGAGAAAAATGGATAGCCAAAATACAGGAGCATGAGTTAGATATCCGTCCTACCAAATTAATCAAGGGGCAAGGTCTAGCCAAGATCCTGTTTGAGTCGAATTTCCAGGCCTTGGGTATCAATCTGTCTATGACAGCGAACGAAGACTCTAGGGAAAGGGAAGAACCACAAGGAGTGGAGATAACTTCCAGAAGATACAGATGAAATACCTCACCAGCCAGTGGTACAAGGAAATAGTAGAGTACCTCCTAACACTAAGTTGTCCACCTAGCTGTGAAAAAGCTAAATACAGGGCGCTGAGTTTGAAATCACAGAATTATATGGTTGCGAACAATCAGCTATACTGGAGAGACCCCTCAGGCATCCTGATCTTATGCCTGACAGAAGAAGAGGTGGAAAGCATAATGGCTGAGTTTCACAAAGGTATATGTGGGGGCCATTACAGTTGGAGGGCTACTGCCCACAAGATTCTGAATGTTGGTTTCTACTGGCCTAAATTATTTGGAGATGTCTTTACTTGGGTCAGGACATGTGATAAATGCCAAAAATTTGTCGAGAAGCAGAAGCTAGCAGCTTTGCCTTTGATTCCTGTCCATGTGGATGAACCTTTCAAACAGTGGGGAATTGATTTCATAGGTGAAATTCACCCACCCTCAAGCGGCCAGCATAGATGGATCTTGACCACCACAGATTACTTCACGAAGTAGGTGGAAGCTATACCTGCAAGAAATGCTACAGATACAGTGATAATGAAATTTATGGAAGGGAACATTATATCCAGGTTTGGCTGCCCTGCTAGAATAGTGACGGATAATGCACAAGCCTTCAAATCTGCTAAATTTGTGGATTTCTATCAGCAGTACAATATCTCACTGAGTCACTCAACAACTTACTACCCAAAGGGAAACAGTTTGGCGAAATCTTCGAATAAAACTCTAGTGAGAGCCCTGAAGAAAATTATAAACGAAAATCAGAAGAATTGGGATTCTGAACTGAAGTTTGCTCTGTGGGCAAATACAATTACCAGTAAAAGAGCAACTGGGAAATCTCCATACGAATTGGTATATGGACGAGTAGCTGTGTTCCCTATACAGCTAGCCTTGCCTATGGCTCGATTCATGCAAGAGAGTCAGGATGAACCCGATGACATTACCAGGAGAATTAACCAGCTGGTGGAGCTCGAAGAAACATGTAATCAGGTGAATCAAAGGCTGGAGGCATACCAGGAGAAAATGAAAGAGTTATTTGATCAACATGCCAAAGACAAAAAGTTACAGACAGGAGATCTAGTGCTCAGGTGGGATGTGTGAAGGGTCGATAAAGTTAAGCATGGTAAATTCGACCCCCTTTGGTTCGGTCCCTTCAAGATTGCAGAACAAGGTGGCAACAATACTTTTAGGCTGGAGAATTTGCAGGGGGATTTGTTGGACGCCACTGCTAATGGTCAATTCCTCAAGCCTTATTTTCAGTACTGATCCAGGCCGAGAGGGCCCGATGTATCATATTGTATATTATTTCCTATTTTACGCGCTGTTTTAATAATGTGTGTTGGTTGAAGAATCATGAAGAGAAGAGGTAAAAAGCCAAAAAGGATGAGAAGTGGTGTTCACAGAAGACTAACAGGTGGTCTGCGTAGTTCTCGACACATTCAAGGATGAACGTGCCATCCCTAGGTGGAGCCAATGTTGATCAACATTTAACATAAGTCACTGATGTTATTAAAGGTTGATAAGTTATGTATGGAACTTCATATCAAATGGTGGAATATTTGAAGAGTTGGCTAGAGTGAAATGGCAACAGTAAAGCAAGAACAGGAAGTAACGTGGTAGAACTAATGTGCAGGCCCTAAGGATTGGTATGCTATTTTTCGAATCAGTCTTATGGAAAATATGTTCAAAAATCATGTGCTTCATATAGCAAAAGGTAAGGTAAAATCCTTTAGGTTAACTGGTACCGAGGCCCGTACCAGTATTAGACCCGGCACGCGGCGTCCACCTGTGTCCAGCTCACGCCCAATCCCTATACGCCACGTGCCCCATTGTCAGCATCCTTACGATGCTTACCCTATCTACTTCACCTCTTTTTTCCCTCTACCGTTACCCTCCTAAGGTTTTGAAATGCATTTAAACGAGCTAAAAACCCACTTTAGACTTTGTAATAGGGCCTGGCCCCTTTTTCCGCTAAACCTTAACCACTTCCCCATAACCCTTGCCCATGACCAAGCACTTAAAGCCTTGGGGGGCCAATCGCAAAGCACATATTGCAATTTCACATGTTCGTGCTCGATCAATCTATCGCAAATATTTGTGATGCGATCCACCCATCGCAGATCCACCCCATCGTAAAAGTGCAAAGCGCAGTTTTCTGTTGGTGCCACTTTCCGTCATCGCACTTTCCGCCTTTGCAATTTTCGATCATCACAAATCACAGCCATCGCAAATCGCAGCCATTACAGATCCACCCCATCGCAAAATCGCAAAGCGCAGTTTTCTGTTGGTGCCACTTTCCGTCATCGCACTTTCCGCCTTTGTGATCCGCGCTTTCCGTATTGGGTCCCACCTCGTACGTTCATTCCCGTACGCCTCATGCACATTTCCATTGTATTTCATGTGTTTCTTTTGCATTTCCCCCACCAAACCCTATCATACACCGTACCATTGCCTTTTTCACCGTTTTTACGCAGAAAACATTGTTCGACCACCACCGCGCCATTGTTCTCCAGTCCTTCATAATCACTCCCATATGCACGAATTTTATAATTCAGTCCAGTGTTTTGCAGGGTTATCAAGCGGGAGAAGCTGCCAGGATTACGCAGTCCTTATGTGCAGCAGCAGGTCTCCACAGACAAAGGTATAGAAGAAGTAGGTAGCAAAGCCCAACACGCCAAGGGATATGTTTCTTTCTTGAAGGGTTTGAAAGCTAGTGAGGCAGAACATCATGGCATAGCGAGTCGATTCAAGGAAACAGTTGAGTGTCAGAAGATCATTGATAAGGAGTCGGCTCGTGTTATAGCTTCAAGGGCCCTAGCACAGCTTGCAGCCAGCATGGACCGTTTCGATACAGCATGGGCCGGAATCGCAGCTGTAAGACCTCCATCGTGCTAAGATTCCACCACTCCTTCCATGCTCCGACCATTAACAGAATATGAAGCATGCCTCCAGGAAGAAAGGAACCATCAGTGGGAAATCACCAAAGGTGCACCCAGTTTGTCAGCCAAATTTCCAGTTCATCCGCAAACATGTCGCCTCCAGTATCAGCAACAGCCTCGACCCCTTCTCGCAAATGATACATTTTTATTTCATGATTTGGCCCTCGCAGCCATTTTACTTTTTACCCCAGTTAGTCATTTTCAAGTTTCAGGTGGAATTTATATTTCGCCCCAACAATTTACTTTTACCCAAATTGTTATACAATTTTTGTTTTAAATGGCCGAGCACCTAACAGCAAATGATGAGAGGTTTTTTATTCCTCATCATGATTTTTGATTTGAAAAGGACTTCTAACAACTTCATAGCATGCGAGGAAGATATTTTCCCAAATTTCTTCTCACCCATGTAAGGAAGTTCCTATATAAGCAAGAACAGAAGAGAATACAGGGTTCCAAATTTTCTGAAGAAACTTGCAGTGTAAAGAATTTTGTATGCTCGTTGTGGAATTATCAATACAAATACAAAGAGCCCATGGGGTCTCAGCGAAGAGAAGTTCTACTCATACGTGAGGATTCTAGTATTGATGTTATATGGTCTGTGTGATTCTTTCTTCGTAATATTGTCTCATTGTTTACTTCACTGTCTCCAATTTATTTATGTTATGCTTTGGAATGCGAGTGACTCGCCAGTTTGGGTATGAATTTATCACTGTTTGGTACTCATAGTTGACTGGTCTGTGTCGCTTTAAATATGGCCCATGCGTAATATGTCGTTCCGCCTAACACTTCATTCGTATTTCCTCTGTATTAAATATCATGGGATGCTGTTCTTCCAGAACTAATTAACATGTATGGATTCTTAGCTTTTAAGCCCATATGATGTTGAAATATGTTTTCTGAGTATCATTCCATTGGTAATTAGTATTCTCCTCTCACTTTCTGCACAGCAAACACCTTTCAGTAAAAATACCTATATACCATTGAGGAACTAGCCCTCCTGGATGAAAGTTGTCTCTAAGTTGTCTGAAGTATACATGTATTGAAGATTCCCTTCTTGCCTCTGCAGTATCTTTATATCTTGCTGAATCTCAAAGTAGTTTGGTCCCATTCATATGGTAACGCTTTGCACAAGTTGAATGAGTAAAGAGTCCCAAGTTGATAATGAGTCCGAGATATACATTATACTCTTTACTTGTTAAGATGTCCTAGGCACTGGTCTTTGGAAACTCAAGGCTGTCTCTAGGAGCTACAACAACTGAAATAATTCCAAATTTGACATGGTAGCGAGTAAATGAGCTAGATCATCCACGATGCTATAGTTATGGGCTTCTTTGGAATAGTTTCCTGCTTGCTTAGTTGATCCCTTAGCCATCTTTTTCAAAGGTAAAATAGGCATCTTTAATATGGTCAAAGGTGTCGTTGGCACACTGGTACTAGCCCCTCACATGTTAGTGTCTAGTGGGGTTTCATAATTTCGATTCAGTGTTTGAAAAAAAATCTCTTCGCCAGTCAGGTAGATTTCGTGGCTCTTTTTTCTAGAGCCGTCGAGATTTTGTTGTTGAGTGATAATTATCCCTTGATGGGGGAAGAGCTCCCACATCACTACTATCTGCTGGGAATATCCCTGTTTCCTTAGTTACTCTGTAGCTTTTTTAGCTCAGGTAGGTTGGGACAGTGGTGACTATAATGGCTGTACTCACCACAGATCGAACAAGATTCATTTGTTAAAAGAGGTGGCCTTTTTCTCTACCATTGGGCATTTCTTGGCTCCTGGTTTTTATTTTGGTTGGAGTTGCCTCTAGCCTGAGATTGTGGAGGGTGTTGCTGTTTGTTTCCCCCTGTCCGGGATTTTCTTTAGGCTTGTTTTTCCCTTTTTCTTAACCATGTTAGGAGGGTATTTCTCCTGGTTATATGGTTGGCACAATTGGTTTTGCGAAGGCTGCACAAAGTTCACCTGTGCATTATTTTTCATAGGCTGGTCTTGTGCTAGGGATTGAGCATAGTGCGGTACCTGGTTTGGAAGTAGTTATTGGGGGGAAGGAGCTCTTTCGTCAGTATATCTATCTGCATACTGGGTCCCCTGAGTCAAAGGATAGGGTCCTCCATGGTGATACGATGACGCCCTACTAGTCAAATTTTGTAGAGGTATTTGATGACTTTGATAGCCAGGTTGTGGTACGTTCTGGGTAGAATCATATGTGTCACTAGGATTTTGAACGCTACTGCCTAGGTAACTTCGGGTCAATGACCCAATTAAACTATCTGCAGAGTTTGATGAGCCTGGAAACTCTTTGTAAGTTTACAAGCGCGGAGCGTTTGGGAGGATATTGTGAATATACCCTGACTGCGTATATATCAGCTCAAGTTTTTGGGCCTTACTGATGGCGTCTTCTTCAGATATGGGCCTTTGTTATGCCACATCCTTCAAAATATCTACAGTGAGAGTTTTCAGGAATAGGTCTAACAATACCCGATTGTCGAGTTTGGCTTTACACAAACTACGATGCCGTCGCCATTTGTAGAGATGGTTCAAGATATGGATGGCGGGGGCTTGCCTAAAGTGTGTCAGTAATTCCATTCCAGAATCATGGTGAATGGGTAACCGAAAATAGGTCAGGAACGCAGTGGAGAGGGTGCTAAAGGTTCCATGTGTAGTAGAGGGTTGCTCCACATACCATTTCTCTGCTACTCCTGTCAGAGTGTGTTGAAATAGCCTCAATCGAATATATCATAAACAATGATGTTTGATGAGCACCAGAGGTGGAAAGTAATGACATGAATTCTTGGGTCTTCTGGATTCTTTCCTTCAAAATTTGGAATGTCGGAAGGGAGCTTCGTGGGCATGGGAGGCCATATGGGGTTGTGTGCAATGGGGTCTTTCGTCAACTTGGTTAAATCTGGTAGATTCAACGAAGCTAGAAAAGGTGACTGCGAGGTTGTAGCCATTGTGACTTTTGAAAACAAAATGTTCTAGTTAGGAAGAGGGTTTGTCTGCAATGTACCCTATTTTGTGTTTGATTGGCTTCTCGAATGGGTAGCACTACTTTGCCCTCTTGGTATTGTGGGAGGAGTGGTGTGTGGTGTGGCATTGGGAGACCGACCATGTTTCCCAGCTAAATATTCCCCAATAAAGGATGAAACAATAATGGTGGAAGTGTTTTGTCTTTGACGCCGAAACGGAAAAAGACCTGGAACCCTTCCCGGTAATGGGGGGAGGTCCAAAATATGGATCGATGAGGTCCTATTGGGTCCATTCTGGCATACACTAGGTCTAGCTTTGGAAATATTTAGGAGGATAGAGATTATAATAAAAGAAAAATTCTGATCTCATACATAAAACAAAGCAAAAATAAAATAAATTTTCCCTTTAAATTAATCCTATGTGATCAGTCAATCAAAAAATATGGTTTTTTGTTTGTTTGCGTATGATACTAAAATCCTAGAAGATCTAAGAGATGCTGGCACAACATCTCGTAAGAGATGGTGACTGCCCCAGTGAGCCAAAGAATGCCTTAATTTTGGCCACTAAGTACCATCATCCCGTGTGAGCATTCGAGTCTTTGGCTTCTTGGTATTTCAGCTAACAATACCAAGTATCAGTCGGGTCAGGTAGACCCAACTAATACCACAATCACTATGCCTAAGCCTAGCACCCTCTGAATCGGGTCTATGCCACGCTTAGGTTTTCTTTTCCATGGGCTGACAGTTGAATTTGAAAGCTCCCTAAACAGTCAACTTCTATGTTTCAAGATGAATAATGATCAAGGAAGCCTATTGGATGCCTACCCCTTTCATCCTAACTTAGACTATAAATTCTTTTGTGGCCCCTGTGGGGAGAATTTAGTGAGTTTTGTTAAGTTAGTTTTAGGTGTCTTTGCTTTCCTTAGTGTGTGGATGTGTGTGAGAAAAAAGTGAACAAGCACATAGTTTGAATGTGTGGATATGCGATGATCCTTTTCAAAATCCCCTATTAAAATATGTTCTATTGTTCCTTGCTCAAAAGAAAAACATGTGCAGATATGGGTTTCTTTCTACTTTTCCTAGTTAATATATGTGATCAACTATAGGGAGATGGTGAGCTGTGAATAGAGAGGGTTCATATGCTTTCCTAGGATCATCCAAGGGTGCAAAGGAATCATAGATTACTTGCTTTTTTATCGACAATTCGATCCTTGTCCCAAAATCCTAATGCAAAAATTAAACTAAAGTAATGACTTTCACACTAGAAAAAGGAACTACCTAAGCATGCATGGACATGGGCCACTTACTTTGGCTAATAATCTAGGTGTTTTTGGGTACCTAAATTTCCAAAACATAAAAAAATTTCAGAATGCAAGTTGATTTCCCCCCCTACTTAAACTATGTGTGAACTTTGAAAAAGTCAACTTGAAATAAAACTAACACCAAGCTTACCAAAAGCAGCTAAGAGTGAGCTTTAGCAAGCTGCAGGGAACCTCAACTAGTGCTGGCAGATGTAATATGGGTTGCAAGGAACTTTACAAGCAGGAAAAGATAGAAATATGGGAGAAATTTCTCATTCTGTATTTTCTGCGCAAAATTTTGAAACAGGAGCGATGTCTATGTACATGTCGGCTTTGAACGTGCGCCCTGGGCGCAACTCTCTGAGGGAAATGCATGCAAATTCCTGCAAGGGTAATTTTTTGGAGATGTCCTACGTCAATATATCACTTGGGATGAACTAGGAACTGAAGGAGACAAAGGGGGCAATTTCAGCCGAACTCCACAGCATAGATGGAGGTATCTGAAAAAGGCACAACCACATAAACTTGGAAATAAAAGTTAGTGGAGTTGCCAATCCTATGTTAGTGTGTTTGGTGCACGTATGTACGAAATCATACCAACTTAATTGGTGTGGTTTAACATCTTAAGTTATTGGTCATAGGCAGAAAAGATATGGAGTCAAGCAAGTTAGCGGAACATGCTAGAACATAAACATACTAGATAGAGAAATAACGTGCATATTAAAACATAAAACTAAAACTAAAAAAAATAACACAAAAGCTCTAAATAGAGTGAAACAACTTCAATAATCCAAACGATGACGCTTACATCTCCTCTTATTGAGTGTTGGTAGGAAATGAGGATGGAACTTTAACCCACTTTCCAAGCAGCCCTTAGAAATTGGGATTCTAAGTCCTGATGTAAGGATTTCTTCACTCCCAAGCTGCCTTGGTGCAAATTCTCCCTCTCCTTACTATGGTGGATTGAAGTTTTTGGATGGCCAACAACTGAGTCCCCTCTATCTCTTCTCTGGATTGCACACTGCTGGTATTTCTTGGGGAAATTCTAGCCAGCATAACAATGTGCTCTCCAGTTGTTCATCTCTTGGTGGAATTTTGTAGGAGAATTCAAATCCTCCTTACCTCTCTTGGTACATTGTGGATGGTGACCTAAGAGAGGAGGGTGATTCCATTGTGTGCCATATTTATTCTATTGTGTGCTCCCTTGATGTCCTAAGGAGGCTTGGGTGGTTGTCCTTAGGTGGCTTCAAGTGTGGAATCAATGTCCTGGATTGTGCTTTTTGTGGTCCCGGAAAGTGACTTCCGCCACTCCCAGGATTGCGCACTTTTTAGGTCAAGAAGCGTGCAAATGTGCGCTTATCAAAGGATTTTGCATGCAAAAGCATTTATGACTAGTTAACATTTGATTTTTCCTCATACCTTAGAGATTTTTATATACTTTTCAGATTCTATAATGTATCTCAACCCTGTAAATCCTTCTTCCTGACATTAAATAATGTCATCTTTGCTTGTACGATTTTCTAGTGTTAATAGTCGGTTTTTCCCAAATTAATCTCTTGTGTTTATTTCTTGGTTGTCCCTATATTATCATACTACAATTTGTTTTAAGATGAATTTCATTGCAATAAAGTCTTAATGTAATAAATCATAAGAAGTAGTTTTGATTTAAGAATATTCTATGAAAAATTGACACTTTTGATCCTATAAATGTACTTATTATTAGATATTTTTGAAACAACACAAGAACTGTCTTTGAGGAAAGTTTTCTAGCAAGCCTCAGTGCATTATCATGGCCATGCTCCTTCAAGGATGAATTGAACAATTTGAACACATGTATTGAAAATTATTTTCAAATTCAATTATAAGTGTAAGAGTTAATGATGAAGTATTCTAAGATAATACATAAAACCTAGACAAATAGAAAACCTAGCATCACCATGGATCATTCATACATTTCACTGAGTGTTGATTAGGACATTCTGAAGAGTAATTCTAAAAAATGCATGTATGATATCCATGAAGACTTGTTAAAGTGTGATCCATGTAAATTCCTGATACCCTTAACCAAGACCTTTTACTTCGGCTGATGTTTTAGAATTGAATTTAATTAAAGCGTTAATGAACATAAATGAACAACTGCATGGTGTAAATAAGAGGAACATAAAAACCATGAGCAACATAAGACATTGATAATGGAGTTCATCCAAGACGGACTACGTCTTCGTGCCTCGGTGTCAAGATGGTGTAGGCTGCTACATTAAGTGTTGTAAGGAGTGAAGATGTACATGGATTGTGTTTTCTCTGTCGTACAAGGAAAATTCCCTCGTGCAGGTGTGGTTGTACCTCTCTACGAGATTTTCCAGTACAGGAAATATAATTCACAAAAATTACTCCTATCATTTTGATAATATCTCATAGATAATTACTATGAGTATATCACCAACATGGCAAAAAAGGGATCTCAATCAAACATACATGTCACAATGAGTATCCTGCCAACATTGCAGCAAATGGATCTCAAACATAATACAAATCCATGATAGAAAGTACATCTCACATCAAGAAAAAAACAAGATCCCACACCAAACATCAACAAGGATCTATACATCACAATGCATCTCAGAGAAAAACAGGCATATAAAATCATATAAAGTTTAATACATTCTGAAAATTCTACCTCCCTAAGATAAAAATATTCCCTTGGCATCAAACTAGAATATGTCTCAAATTGCGTGCACCATTCCTCTAGTCTCTGCCTCGAACTGTATGCTTGGGTCTGATGGTCGCACTTGTGAAAGATCGAGTTTAAGTAAATTTTTGTGAGACGGAGTTTACAAAACAACTCGTCGGGCGTGTTAGCCGGTCAAACCCTGCCCTCTCCAAAATGTCCATGAGTTTTTGTTTTAATAAACACAACAAGCAATTTTTTAAATGGGCCCACCTTGGGTAGCCAGCCCAACAGTCCCCACTCATTGGTGGCATTAAATAGCATATGGTTTTAATATGCATGATTTTTTGTTTCAAAAAACCCAACAAACAATTTTTTAAATGGACCCACCTTGGGTGGCCCGCCCAATAGTCCCCGCTCATTGGTGGCATTAAATATCATATGGTTTTAGTATGTTTTAAAATAAAACATATATATGGTATGTTATATTTACCATATTTAATACATATAACACTTTACCATCCGTTTATTTTCATGGTTTGAATTTAATGACCATATGTTAGATTTAATACAAATTTGTTACATGGTTATTATATTAACCAATTTAAATATATATTTTGTCTTATATATATTTTGATTTTGTTTGTTTTAATAACTATTTTTAATATATAGTTATTATTTTTTTTAATGATTTTTGTTTAAATATGTTTTTGTTTGTCTTTTTATGCAGGTTGAGGACCAATGTAGGAACACGATGTGTTAGGGCATGGTAGGCTTCTATGTGGGTCCCATGTGCTCACTGGGATGTCATGTAGCATGTTGTGGGCCCCACTTCCCTTGCTTTCAACAAAACTTCAAATTGCCCTAACTTCCTCATACGAGTTCGGATTGACATGACACTTGCAACATTTTGATCAGGGCGACAAGCTCTTCAATCCGAATAAAAATTTTCGGCCTTCCTGTGAATTTTAATTTTGAGCCTCTTTCCAAGCCACTGGTGTCTGAAGATCCACCTGGATCAAATTCAGGGGGGGGGGAGTTCGTTATGTACGGTGAAAATTTTAGGGGTTGTTGTAGAGACTACAATACCTTCCCTCACAAAAATCCCCTTTCAACACTATCGCCCCCTCTCTCCCTCATCCCATGTCCTATCCCTCCCTCTGTCTCTCCCCTCCTCTCCTTCTCTCCCCTACATCCATCACTTCTCTCTCCCTTACACTCTATTTGTATATTCTCAAATCTCTCTTTATCTCTCTCTCTCTCTCTCTCTCTCTCTCTCTCTCCAAATCACAAATCTCCTTCTTTCTCTATCCCTCTTTATCTCTATCTCGAATCTCCCCTCTCTATCTCCTTCCCTCTTTGTCTCTCTATTCTCCACCTACTAAATAAATTTCTACCTCCATCCCTTATTATCTGCCTCTCTCTCTCTCTCTCTCTCTCTCTCTCTCTCCCTCTTTAAACCACCTCTTAATTTGTAGCTATCTCTCTCCTCTCCTTCTTTATGTCATGCACACTCTCTCCACTCTCCATCACTCTCTCTCTCTATCTCCAATTTTCTCTCCCTTTCCCTTTCCCATCTAATTCTATTTCTATCTACCTCCTTGTTTCCTTCCCCATATCCCTCTTCATCCTTCTCTCTCTCATTCTCTCACCTCATCCTCACCCCTTCCTATATTGTCTGTCATAGCGAGAGAGAGAGAGAGAGAGAAATTTTGTGATGAGATCATGCAAGTGTAGGGTAAAATTGGTTACCAATGCAACATCTAGTGTACTAGAAAGTCTGTGATGGTAATTGTAACACACAATGTAGGTTTTTGGAATCATTAGCATTCAAAATAAGAAACTTATAAAACTGAGAAACTGAAATCACATAGCAAGAAACACAAGAGATTTACATGGTAAATCCTTGATAGTGTGTCGATGAAACCTCCATGGGGCAAGGGATTGGAAATGTTATTAATCAAATATGATTCTCCATGTTACAAGCCTCTTGGTAAATCATTAATAAATATGGGATACTTCATTACATAATTTCCTTTTGTTATAAAACTTACTGACATTAAAAAATAGGTTTACCCAGATAAATAATTGTTGTCATTTTTTTAACAATCTTCACCTTGAAAACAATTTTCCTAATCCCTTTCCAATGTCAATTTTTCATATCTTCTGGAAGGGAAGAGAAGCCAAAAACCATGATAAATTCTCTACTAAAACTGGATTTCTGAATATGTCTACACGATTCTCTTGTGCATGGACATTCTTGATAGCTATTATGCCACCATCGAGCACATGTCCCACAAAATAGTACCTTACATAAATGTGCTTGGTCTAGATGTGATAGGATGGATTTGTAGCCACGTAGATGTGAAAGAGCACATTCACTTTCTCGTTCGTTCTTCAAATCTAGTCAAGTAGACCTTTCAACCATATTTACTGTCTACAAGCATATGAAGTAGCTATATACTCTGCTTCAGTAGTGGACAAAGAAACAATTTCTTGAACCTTTAACATGCAACTTATTGCTCCACCTACAAGAGTAAAGACATATGTTGTACTAGATCTTCTCTTGTCCAAATCACCTGTATAATAATCCACATATCCACAAATTGAACCTTCACTACCATTAAAGATGATACAATTGTTGTTTGTGCCTCTCAAATACCAAAGCACCCATTTCACTGCTCGCCAATGTTGTTCTCCTAGATTTTCCATGAAATTTCTCACAACTCCAATTTCATGTGAAATGTTAGATATTGTAGATACCATCACATACATTATGTTTCCTACCACATTTGCATATGGTACACAGGACATATAATTAATTTCTTCATTAGCTCTAGGAATCAAAACTAAAGAAAGCTTAAAATGGGAAGCTAATAAAACATTAACAGGTTTCACATTGTTCATATTGATCTTTTGAAGTAGTTCCTCCACATATTTTTCTTGTGATAACCACAACTTACCATTTTTCCTTTCTCTGTGTGTCTCGATGACCAAGGTATTTTTTTTTGCTCAAAAATACTTCATATCAGACGTCCTAGAGAGATGAAACTTTAACCTATTGATCTCTTCAATGTTTTTTCTTGCAATAAGCATATCGCCAACATATAAGACCAAGATAATTAATATGCTATTGAAAATCTTAAAGTATAGAGAATGATCATACTCATTTCTAGTAAAGTTCCGGCTCATCATTAAGGAGAAAAATTTCTTGTACCACTACCTGAGAGACTACCTCAGGCCATACAATGATTTTCTAATCTTGCATACTAATCTTATGTTGTGACCTTGTACAAAACCTTCTGGTTGCATATAAATATCTTCATCCAAATCACCATGAGGAAAATTTGTTTTAACATCTAACTATTCTAACTCAAGTTCAACTAATGCAGTTAGTGCTAACGCAGTATGACTAGAAACAAGTTTTATGGTTGGTGAAAAAATCTCATGAAAATCAATACCTTCAACCTCAGAATACCCTTTTGCAACTAACCTCCCCTTATACATTTCGATACTTCCATATACATTTCACTTCAATTTGGAGACCCATTTGAATCCAACAAGACTTGTCCCTTCAATAATTTCTACAAGATCCCAGGTTTTGTTCTTGGCTAAGGAATCCATTTCTTTGTGCATATCCTTTTTTCATTTTTCTCTATCTACATCATTCACTACTTCCCGATATTAATAAGGTTACCCATATTTAGAAATCAATCCAATAGATGAATTTAAATCATTATACCTTCTGGGTGGTCTAATTTTATTTTTGGACCTTCTTAGAGTGAGTGGTTGTTGAATTGGTTCTGGAACTTCTACAATTTTCTTTTCCGCTTCTTCACCCTTTTCTTCAAAAAAATCTCCTTCCTTTCGACTTTTTGGAAAATTTTTAGCCTCCAAATGAATTTGTTGATTCGATGATGCCTGTTCCTATTCAAATTCTGCAACATATTATTTTATAAGAGAAGATTCATCAAATTTTATATCTCTACTAATGAATATATTATGTGAAGAAGGATCCAACAACCTGTATTATTTCATTGCATAATCATACTGAACAAAGACATAACATTTCTCTTTTGGATCTAACTTTGAACATTGACTCTTTGGAATAATAGAATAGGCACCACAACAAAAAATACTTAAATGTGAACAATCACAATACTGACCCGACCAAACCTCTTGAGAAATTTTACAATTAATGGAAACTGAAGGTGATTTGTTTACTAAATAACAAGAAATATATACTGCTTCTTCCTAGAAATATTTTTTAGTTTTAGCATTGTTGATCATCCTTCTAGCTCTTTCCATAAGAGTATGATTCATAGGTTCAACAACACCATTTTGTTGAGGACTATAAACAAAAGTTTTATGTCTAAAAATCCCTTCATCCTTAGAGTATTGTTCAAATTCTATGGAAGTAAACTCACAACCATTGTAAGTTCTTAAAAATTTAATTGGTTTTCCTATTTTCATTTCCACCATAGCTTTAAATTGTTTAAAAACATTAAATATATCAGCTTTTATTTTCAACATATTGTAGGTTTTAACCCTGAACATAAATTATCTACACACGAATCTTATAACAGAAAATAAACAATAGTGAGAGCATAAAACATAAAACAGCTAAACACAGAGATTTTCCCCTGGATCCCAAATCGGGATGACCAGCTTGATTTTTCATTATATTCCTTTTAGTGTTACAACACATATATATACATGCCGAAGCATACATAAACCCCAATCCATAAACCCTGGATTAGAACATAACCGTAATTCCCTTGACCGGATCTACAAAAATACCAGGGGCCGAAAACCATCGTACCCCAAAACCATGTGCAAAACCATGCACAAAACCATGGACGCGTGCTTAGTCGTGGAAACAATATAACACATACCCAACATTCTCCCACTTGTTTTTTTCTTTCCACAAGGGGTCACAAGAGAGCTTAGTCATTGGCCCAATTCTTCAACACCCATTGTTTCTCTACACCAAGAGAACTTCTGAGTGCTCACAGACTTTGTTAATGCATCTGCAACATTCTTCAAAGTGTCCACCTTTACCAGCAACACCCTTTTAGCCTCAACCATATCTCTAAAAAAGTGATATTGAACATAAATGTGCTTTGTCTTTGAATGATAAGCAGGGTTCTTAGCCAAGAAAATTGCACTTTGGCTATCACAGTCTATCCTTATAGCTTGTTGTACCAACCCCATACTTGAACACAATCTCTGCAACCAAACTTCTTCCTTGCTTGCATGAGTGGCTGCTATGTATTCTTCCTCTGTGGTTTAAAGAGCCACTATAGACTGTCTTTTACTCATCCAACTGACTGCGCCTCCAAATAGGCTAAACACATACCCACTTGTAGATCTTCTTTGGTCCAAATCTCTAGCCCAGTCTGCATCAACAAAACCACGAATGTCCAACATTCTTTCCAATCCTGGTCTTCCCTGGTAGCACAAGCCATAATCACTAGTGCCACGTAAATATCTGAAAACCCACTTCACTACTATCCAATGCTCCTTCCCTGGGTTTGACA
Source organism: Pinus albicaulis (assembly GCA_034641835.2). Lineage (NCBI taxonomy): Eukaryota > Viridiplantae > Streptophyta > Pinopsida > Pinales > Pinaceae > Pinus > Pinus albicaulis. Next base: position 1,334,181,562 of record CM076580.1, on the reverse strand, counting down.
TAAACCTGCTCAATACTCCCACTGCATGTGCAATGTCTGGTCTAGTACAGACCATTGCATACATCAAGCTACCCACCGCACTTGCATATGGAACATGGGACATATACTCCTCTTCTTCTTGTGTCTTGGGACACTGTTCATCAGACAGCTTTACACCTACAGGAATAGGAACATTCACCGGTTTACTATCCTGCATATTGAACCTCTGCAATATAGTCTCGACATACTTCCTCTGGTTTAACCAAAGCTTCCTCCTTGCCCGATCTCTCTTAATTTCCATGCCCAAAATATAGTTTGCAGCACCAAGATCCTTCATGTCGAATTTGGAGAATAGTTGGGTCTTCAAATCTTGGATAATTTCTTTGTCATTTCCAATCAACAACATATCATCCACATACAAGACTAAATAAATAACACAGTCACCAATTAATTTAAAATAAACACAGTGATCCTCCTTGCTTCTGGTGAAGCCAAGTCCCCGTATATAGGTATCAAATTTCTAATACCACATCCTTGGTGACTGTTTTAACCCATACAGAGACTTCTTCAACCTGCATACCAGTTCTTTCTTACCCTTCACCATAAAGCCTTCAGGTTGCTTCATGTAGATCTCCTCTTCTAGATCCCCGTGAAGAAATGCTGTCTTCACATCCATTTGTTCTATCTCAAAATCAAATGCAGCAGCAACAGATAAAAGTAATCTAATAGAAGTAACTTTGGCAACAAGAGAAAAAATATCACCAAAATCAATTCCCGGCACCTGGGAATAACCTTTCGCTACCAACCGAGCTTTGTATTTCTCCACCTTTCCTTCTACATTCATTTTCTTCTTAAACACCCATTTGCTCCCAATGGGCTTCCTTCTAGCCGGCAACTCCACCAGATCCCATGCATCGTTTTTGTGCAAGGATTCCATTTCATTAACCATGGCCTCCTTCCAGAGTTTTCCATCCCCTGAATCTACTGCCTCCCTGACAGTTCTGGGTTCATCATCAGTTATAGTTAAGGTAAAACCTGAACAGAAAGCAGATGGACTATACCCTTCTAGTTGCCTTCTTTCCCGAATTGATCTTCTCAAAGCTAGAGTTTGTGGCTCTTCATCTTCTGAGTCTTCTTCTGTTGTAGAGTTTGATTCATCCTCCTTTAGCTCAAACTCTATCTTCTCAGGTTCCTTTGGTAGGACTTCATGTTTAACAACATCTTTCACTTCTCTAAACACCACATCTCAACTGTACACAACCTTCCTTGTTTCTGGGTTCCAAAGCTTGTAACCCTTTAAACCATCCTTATACCCAATAAAGATGCACCTTTCAGATTTATTATCCAACTTGGTCCTTTCTCCTTTGGAACATGTACATATGCATCACATCCAAATACCCTTAGATGTGAAAGAGAGGGTTTCTTACTAGTCCATACCTCATGTGGGGTCTTATCCTCCAATGCCGATGAAGGTGATCTGTTAACTAAGTAACATGCAGTCTCCACTGCCTCTGCCCAGAATTCTTGTCCTAACCCGGTACCACTGAGCATGCTTCTTGCCTTTTCCATCAGTGTTCTGTTCATTCTTTCTGCAACTCCATTTTGTTGCGGTGTGTATGGAGTAGTCTTTTGTCGTGCTATACCACACTTCTTACAGAACTCTTCAAATTCCTTCTTGCAGAACTCCCCACCATTATCTGTCCTCAACGCCTTTATCTTATTCTCTGTCTGGTTTTCTACCAGAGCCTTAAATTCTTTAAATTTGTCAAAGACTTCAGATTTCTTCCTCAAGAAATATATCCATGTATTCCTTGAGAAGTCATATATGAATGAAACATAGTACATAGACTTTCCTAGTGATGGAACTGACATGGGCCCAAACACATCACTGTGCACAAGTTCTAATATCTTGTTTTCCCTCTTAGTACCATAAGGAAAACTCACCCGATTCTGCTTCCCATATACACAATGTTCACAGAAATAAAAATCCAGAGAAAAATTAGACATACCTTCTACCATACCATCTCTATGCAGTATCCGAAGGCCCTTCTCTCCAATACATCCAAGCCTTTGATGCCACAGCATGGTCTTTTCTCCAGAGACAGCTAGGCTTTCCATCCCACTTTCAGGAACCACAGAACTGTTACACCCATCAATAACAGTACTACCTTGTAGCTTGTATAGAGTTCCAGTCCGAACTCCCCACATTAATACCAGTGCTCCCCGAACCATCTTGCAGGCATCTTTCTCGAACACTGTTTTTACACTTGCATCATCCATCTTGCTTACAAAAATCAGATTTCTGGCCAATGTAGGAATATGCATAACACCAGGAAGTGTTCTAATCCTTCCACCTTGTAGCTTCAGCTTTACCTTTCCACGTCCGATGATTTTGGCCTTCCTATCATCCCCTAGGAAGACATCACCATCATATTTCTCATACTTGCAGAACCACTCCCTATGGGGAGTGAAGTGAAAGGATGCGCCTGAGTCAATCAACCATGACTCATGATCTACATGTTTATTTGAAGAAGAAGCCAAATACACATATCCACCTTCATCCGAGGTGGTTTTTGCCTCTGCAGAAGGAACATCATCAGATCCCTTTCCTTTCTCAGGAGCCTTAGATCTACAGTCCTTTTTGTAGTTCCCTTCCTTTCCACATTTCCAGCACACCTTTACAAAATTTCCAGGAGATTTAGATCTCCCTCTAGATTTAGATCTCCCACTCGAAACCTTATTCTTGTTTCTGTTCTGGGACCTTCCTCGTACAGATAAGGCATCTCCATTTTGACCCTCCATATTTCTCCTTCTCATTTCCTCCAACAGCAAGGCTGAGACAATGTCATCAAAATTCAAGGTAGTTGTATTGCTACCTATTTCATAACCAGATTGTCCCAGGAGTCTGGTAGAGAACACAACAAAATGATGCACTTATCTTCATCTGAGATTTTAATATCGACAGGATAGCCAATTTGTTTTCTGCCAGTATTGAAGGCGTTCAGATGCTCTGTCACCGAGTCTCCATCCTTCATCCTCAGGTTATACAAATTTTTCCACAGGAACAACTTATTCACCAGAGACTTAGATTGGTACAAAGTCCCAAGATTTTCCCACAAATTCATTGTCGTAGCTTCCCCAGATACATTCAACAATACTAAATCTGAGACACACAACCGTATTGTGCTCTTAGCCTTTCGATCCATTTTCTTCCAGTCTTCATCTGACACTCCCGTTGGTTTAGTACCTAGATATACCGCGATCCACTGATCTTTATCCACCAGTAGATCCTCCATATTGAGCTTCCACAACTCAAAAATCCTTCGCCCAAACTACAAGTCTAACTTGCATGCTCGCCATCTTCTTTCACGCTGTGAAGATAAGTCCATGAGATCTCCCCATGAACGGGGGTCTACACGAGCCGAATAAAAAACCCTCGACGACAACCTGAAATGTCTAGCGAAGCAACTGCAATGCACTTCCGATTTAACCACAAAACGAAGGTATACACATAGATGCGTAACAGAAAATAAGCAATAGCGAGAGCATAAAACATAAAACAGATAAACACAGAGATTTTCCCCTGGATCCCAAATCGGGACGACCAAATTGATTTTTCATTATATTCCTTTTAGTGTTACAACACATATATATACATGTCGAAGCATACATAAACCCCAATCCATAAACCCTGGATTAGAACATAACCGTAGTTCCCTTGACCAGATCTACAAAAATACCAAGGGTCAAAAACCATTGTACCCCATTACCATGTGCAAAACCATGGACACGGACTACCCACAGAAGCGGACTACCCACAGAAATTAAGGACCAAAATTTTAGCGAGCGCTACACGGTTACTGATAAGAAAGCTCGCCCCCACTCTGACCCAGTGCCTTTGATTTCGTTTGCTGTCATCTCTTCCACCCCCCCCCCCCGCGCGTTCTTAGTCGTGGAAAGAATATAACACATACCCAACACATATAGACCCAAAATTTCCTGGAGAAATCATCAATAAATGTTAAGAAGTCTAATTCACCTCCATAATATATAGTAGGAGATGGTCCCCAATGATTAGAATGCATATATTCAAAAATTTCTTTATTATAATGACTTCTATTTTAAAATTTTTGTTTACATTGTTCACCATATACACAATTTTTACAAAAATCCAACTTCAAGGATTTGAAATCAGGAAGCAACTTGTGATTCCTCAGTACCCGAAGACCCTTCTCACTCATGGGACCCAGCCGTTGATGCCATAGGCGAGTACCTTCTTCTCCCTTCTCAGGTATAGTCACTTCCTATCACCTTATGATGTGTATAATTATCCACAAAAACAATATGATTTGTATACCTCCATAAATTTTTGTTCCAAGATTCCATCATTGAAATAATCAAAGGTTGCATTAAAGGAAACATCTGTATTATATTTTTCATAAAAAGTGACATATCATTTTTAGAGAAACAAAAAAATTACATAGAGAGTTTTCTATAAATAAAAATTATATATTCGAAAAGACAATCCATTATCCTACATGATCCAGGGTAAAATCTTGATACCCTTAACCAAGACCTTTTACTTTGGCTGATAATTACAATTGCATTTAATTAAGACTTTAAAGAACATAAATGAATAAGTGTATGTTTTAAATAAGAGGAACATAATATGACAAGATCAGCAATCATAAGAACACGTCGTTTGATGACGGAGTTCATCCAGGAGGGACTACATCTTCGGGCCTTCATGTCAAGATGGTGTAGGCTGCTGCATTATGTGATGTAAGAAGAAGATTTACATTGATGTGATTTCCTATGACATAAAAGGAAAAATTCCCTCATGAAGGAGTGGCTGGACTTCTTTTAGAGATGTTCCACTATAAAACTCTCATACATAAAGAAAAAATCCTATCAGTATGACCATTGCTAACATGTAATAAATAAGAGTATCCCGCCAATCTCGTAAATCAAGGGATATCAACAATACACATATGAAATTGAGTTTCCTGCCAATCTTGGCATAAAAGAGATCTCATACATAACATGAATCCATAGCTGAAAGTACATCAATAACAAAATAGGGAAAGATCCCACGACTCATGTATCAACTAGGATCTGTAAGACATATTGCATCTCAAAGAGAAATAAATGAAGAAGTACATGAAATCCACATCATATACTTCGTGATGACATTTGCTGAAGGTTGAGCTGCTCTGCGGCTAAATCTAAAAACACCATCAATTTTGTGCCATTGAAACATGTGAAAATGACTACTGACTTGCGGAAATATGACACCTGCATAACCCACTTCCAAAAGTGGCTGAAATTTTGAAAAATCAGATGAAGAAACTAAGCACAACATCAAACTCATGACGTTGATTAGTGAAAAAATGACATAAAATTTATCCCATTTGGACAAAGTAAAAATTTCACCCTCCTGAAAGTCGGCCTCAATCAAGGTTTCGCCTGTCTCTTTTCTGGCTCATGGTTCCACATGACAATCAATAAAAAATATTAAACCTCGATATTCGTGCATGCTCTCTGCTGCTCCATCGCCCCCGACACACTTCTGAAATGATGGTTTATATTAAAAATTTCAGGTGGATTTTACAACAAGGTCATTGGTGCAATTGGTTTGGATCCAATTTATGAGGGACGAGGTCGGGTGGTCAAATCTTGACCCCTCCAAATAAAGGCGGAAATCTATTTTGTAAATGCCCCCATTTAAATTTTTAAAACTCGTATTTAATTTTTGCAAATCACACCATTTAAAAAGGGGACATGTGGGGGTGAGTTGGGGCTGGGTCCACCTTGGGCGGCCCGCCCCATTCCATTGTCGGCTCCGTTGTTTTTGTTTTGTAAATTGGGCCACCCGTGGAGTAGGCCGGCCTTTCAGGCTGGGCAGGTTGAATTCTCGCCGACCCATATATATGTGGCATGTCTGATGGTGGGGGTGGCAGGGTTGACAGCCCACCCCCCCAAACTAGAATATGGTTTGATAATGGGGGTGGTGGGGGTGACGGCAGCACCTCCTTTTTTTATACATTTTTTTTTTTAGAAAACAAATTACGCATTTTGAAAAATTTGGTTTTGGACCGAAGGAGTTATTTTAACCACCCAAAAATTTCTCTCGGAATCTATCCTAAGTTATTCAGAATCTGGTGGCCTAGTTTGGTCTAAATTGCGTCCTCCTTAAGGCTGCCTAGTCATCCAAGTCAACCCAAAACTTTGACCGCTCCTAACTCCTTCATACGGACTCAAAATTGAGTGTCATCTGTGCTGTTGGAATTAGAAAGACAATAACTACAGCATGAACCTGGTTTGAGAGATTTTTGAACACTTTGATTTTTGAGCCTTTGTATTGAAGCCACTTGTATTTGTACCTGTTTAATCCACCTGGATAATTCCTCCCCAGTGAGGAGATTTTGGTCCTCCAAAAGTGTCAAGCTTTACCTATCATCAACTATCTGCAACTGTCATTAAAAAGCACATCCCCACATGAATCCTTCACCTACGTACTTCAGAATCAAGATGCAAAACCAACATTTAGAGTTGTTGTGGCACAAATCTGTGAAAGGCACATCTCTTGAAGATTCCTTTATCTATCATATTTTGGAATCAAGATGCAAAGCCATCATCTGTAGCTGCTGAAATGCGATGTCTGAAAAGGGACATCCCTTTAAGACTCCTTCACTTATCTTACTTCAGAATCAAGATGAAAAGCTAACATCTATAACTATTGTGGCACAAATGTGTGAAAGGCACATCTCTTGAAGATTCCTTTATTTGTCGTATTTCAGAATCAAGATGCAAAGCCATCATCTACAAGTGCTACAATGCGATGTCTGAAAAGACACGTCCCTCAAAGACTCCTTCAGTTTTTTCCTTCATAATCATAATGCCAACACCTGCCTAAAGCTGCAACAAACATTACATTCTCAATGTGACCAACAATGACCCAAATATTTCCATACTTACCACGAGTTTATAACATGTACTCGATGGTCAAGCTTACAGCAAAATGGAAATCATACCTCAACAAAATTACAGGACCAAACCTCATCGTCGCATTTTGAAGTGATGGAAAAAATCCTCATCACTTTTACATGAAATAAATGCATCAGACGACTCATAGAACATGACCAAAACATAATCATCGCATCTCAAAGTGATGGAAACACATCATCACTTTTACATGAAAGAGGTCCAACACACGACTTATAAAAAAAGGCCAAAAATTATCATGGTCACTTAAACAAGTGAGGGAAACAAATCATCACTTTCATAATTAAAATGCGAAAGATGATTTACAAACATGGCCATGAAAATATTACATCTCTAGAAAAAAAAAATCTAGGAGAACCACTTCTCATTTATTAAAATGAGTGGATCATTTCCCTATGGCGAACTTGCTTGTCGATCAGCTCTTTCGACTGGTGTATGCATGGGCACTTTGTCTTTAAGTCACTGCTCTAGATGAAGTTTCTAGCATGTGGCTCTTTGGCAGCCACTTCAGTCGTAATAGATGCAAAATTTCTTTTTCCTCAAAACCTGCTTAACCGATTTCTTTTCCTGTTGGGGAGAATGATTTTCATGCCTCTTCCTCCTTTGTGCTACCATCCTCTTCCACCACTTAGAAATCACATGGTTATTTAAACCACAAAAATAGAAAGTTTTACGATGCCATATTTTACAACTATGGTTATCAACATTCTTATAATCAAAATGCACTTTGGAATAATGGGACTTAGTATACCTTCTAGGGTGGTGTCTGGTGCGATCATGATGATGGGAGCTCGCCTCAGTTCCTTCACTGCGACGTGCACTGCCATGAAATGATGGCCAAGTGTCCCCATCATTCCTCTTCCTTAGAGAGTTCATCATTATCTTTTTTCCCTTTATTTCCTTCGAACATATTTCGTCACTGTACCCCAAACCTACATAACTAGGTCGTTGCACAACCTCCAATGGTTTGGTTATGCCTTGGCCACGAACGCCAAGTCCTCCTCCTCTATGCCTCATCTTGGTGAGGAGACTCACGTCAGTTCCTACAATTGGTATCTCCATACTTCCAACTGAGATTATATCATGTGAAGAAACTAAAGAAAAATCAACACTGTTTACCTTAGGTGTTGATTGTGAAATAGTTGAAGAAGGCTATTGTAAGCCTTCGTTGCACTTCACTTCTGTTAATGCCTCTGACACAAATTGTATCTGAAGTTGCATCTGCTGCATCTCCTCCTTTTCTTTGTGTAGGAATGCTTTCAAGGCATCATGATCTGGTTGCAAAATTCCATTGGTGAGCTTAAATCCTTCCCATGCCTCTCTCGTGGCTTGCAACTAAAGCTCCAACTGCTTCTTCTCCTCCTTCTCTTCCTATAGGAGGGTCTTCAACGTATCATGATCTGCTTGAATAATTTCATTGTTGCACTTTCAATATTCCCATGCTTCTGTTGTGGCTTGCAACTGAAGCTGCAACTGATGTTTGTCCTCCTTCTCTTCGTGTAGTAGGGTCTTTAATTCTTCGTTCTCTGCTACTTGTTTTTCATAAGACTCGTACAACATTTCCACTTTCTCGGACACCCTTAACATTGTTTCTTAGATTTCCTTGACATTCTCCATGGCTCAACTTAGCAAATGTTCAATGTTCATTCCTGTAATCCAATCAGCTTGAATACCTGCTTCGATACCACTTGATCTAGGGTAAAATCTTAATACCTTAACCAAGACCTTTTACTTTAGCTAATAATTACAATTGCATTTAATTAAGACATTAAAGAACATAAATGAATAAGTGTATATTGTAAATAAGAGGAACATAATATGACAAGATCAACAATCATAAGAACACATCGTTTGATGACAGAGTTCGTCCAGGAGGGACTACATCTCTGGGCCTTGGTGTCAAGATGGTGTCGGCCACTGCATTATGTGATGTAAGAAGAAGATTTACATGGATGTGCTTTCCTATGACATACAAGGAAAAATTCCCTCGCGCAGGAGTGGCTGGAATTCTTTTAGAGATGTTCCACTACGAAACTCTCATACATAAAGAAAGACTCATGTTAGTATGACCATAGCTGACATGTAATAAATAAGAGTATCCTACCAATCTCGTAAATCAAGGGATATCAACAATACACATATGAAATTGAGTTTCCCACCAATCTTGGCATAAAAGGGATCTCATACATAACACAAATCCATAGCTGAAAGTACATCAATAAAAAAATAAGGAAAAATCCCACGACTCATGTATCAACCAGGATCTGTAAGACATAATGCATCTCAAAGAGAAAGAAATGAAGAAGTACATGAAATCAACATCATATAATTCATGATGACATTTTCTGAAGGTTGAGCTACTCTGCAGTTGAATCTGAAAACACCATCAATCTTGTGGCATTGAAACATGTGAAAATGACTGCTCACTTGTGGAAATATGACACCTGCATAACCCACTTCCAAAATTGGTCGAAAATTTGAAAACTCGGATGAAGAAACTGAGCACGCCATAAAAATCGTGGTGTTGATTAGTGAAAAAATGACATAAATTCATCCCATTTGGACAAAGTAAAAATTTAGCCCTCCTTAAAGTCAGCCTCAATCAAGGTTCTGCCTGCCTCTTTTCTAGCTCATGGTTCCACATGAACTGTAATAAAAAATATTAAACGTTGAAATTCGTGCACGCTCTCTGTAGCTCCATCGCCCCCGACACACTTCTAAAATCATGGTTTATATTAAAAATTGCTAGCAGATTTTACAACAAGGTTGTTGGTGCAATTGGTTTGGATCCAATTTATGAGGGACGAGGTTGGGTGGTCAAATCCTTACCCCTCCAAATAATGGCGAAAACCTATTTTGTAAATTCCCCCATTTAAATTTTTAAAACCCGTATTTAATTTTTGGAAATCACACCTTTTAAAATGGGACATGTGGGGGTGAGTTGGGGGCAGGTCCACCTTGGGCGGCCCGTCCCATTTGCTTGCGGCTCCGTTGTTTTTGTTTTGTAAATTGGGCCACCCGTGGAGCAGGTCGGGCAGGTTGAATTCTCGCTGGCCCATATATATGGGAGTAGTCTAGCTAGGTAGAGGAATTGCCCGACTTCTGTCAGACCGGAAAAACTCCCGGCTCCCTCCGACATTCGCTCGACTCGCCTCCATTAGATGTGCATTCTAACATGCCTCTGTTTAGTGGAATAGCAATATTAGGCCTAAAAAGGCATATAATACCCTTATGCCAACCCTTCCACCATACATCGCCATGTTGTGGGCATAGTAAAGCTAACCTCCCTCATGGGTATTTCAGCCACCTCGATTAACTGCAGATACATATCAATGCTATCAACCTGCCCAAAAATTCAAATGCTCATTCGGTTCCAAGAATTTAATAATGCTCTATCTGCCTAGCGATTTTGATGCCCTCGACAGAACTAAATATTAGTAGTTTTACCATGGGTTGAAGACGTAGAGTTCAAATGCTTATTTCGAGCTCGATGTGGCACCCCATCAGATAAACTCAAATTGGTGTAAAAATCTAAGATCACTTCGAAAGCTAAGTTATACAGAATCGATGAGGTAGATAACAAGTTTCTTTAGTTTTGATAGGACCAAAATCCCCAAAAGAGTGGCATGATCTGAAAATGAATCTCAGAAATAAGGCCTTAAGCCAGGAAATTGAAAAAACCCTCTGTTTCCAAATGAGTATATAGTGGTAATTTGAGTTATTTTGATCCAAATTGCTCTGTATCTGATAGGATAAAAATAGGACCAATACTTGGCAAACCACACTGATCGCTTCTACTCTGTTTTTGAGCAAATTTGTCCCAACATCATTTTAATTTCACAGTGAATTCATTGAAGGAAATTGAGAATATGTATTTCCTTTCGTTGATTTGCGACAGATAGCCATACTCTCTTCACTCATTCCATGCCAGTGTTCATATTATTCTATTTTTTCCAATTAAAATTTTGGGTATGGCAAAGCTAGCCATGCTAATGCCGAGAAATTCAATGATTTTCCTAACAGCATGGTTTGTTTTTCCTCCATTTTTAGTTAATAAGAGTTAATTTTCCCTTTGTTTCAAGCTTTTTGCTATTTATTGAGGGATATACATAGGATAAAACCCTTACCACTACAGCCATTGTGGGAGATCGTGAGACAACCACTTTTTTCCCTGTGAAGCAGAATGACAAAAGTAGAGCCAATGTCCAATTCAGCGTGACACCAATAATCTCTAAAAATTTTACTTGTTCTTGTTTTCAGTTATTTCTTTTCCTATTTGTTTCTGTTTAAGTTAGTGGGTACATATTGAACTATTGACTTGCCTAGTTTTGTCATTTCTTTCTGAACCGTCAACAAAGACTTCAAGAAATAATCATAAAGATGCATTAAAATGGAGATTACAAACCCAAAAGATACATATGCGTGCACCACATCTTGATTCTCCATAATCTTTTAAGCTTCTTTGTTGTGCAGGAATTTATATTTATCTTTATTTTTTCAATAAGGCATTTTTTTGCAATATTGGTTCGCAAAGGTGCCTGTATAGCCCAATGAATTTGAATAAATGTGTAGATAACTCTACCAATGTTTGGGTTTTCCCTGCTATTTGTGTTTTAAGTATAGATTCCAGGAACTCATTATTTGGGGTTATCCTTCCCTAGTTGTTTGTGTTTTATGGATCAATTCCAGGAACACATTATTTTTTCTTTGCAGGTGACCCAGATAATTCTATTCTTCCTCCTACTAAAAAACAAGTGGAAATTGCTAACACTTTATAAGGTAACTAATTCCACTTGAAATGTGTTGAACTTTGCTAGAGGAAAATTTAGAAGGTGAAAAGAAAGGAGCTGTGCAAGTAACTTGCATCTTTGATCCACCTTACATACAAACCACAATTTCGAAGATGAAAATCAAGGAAATGTGCAGGTAAATTGCATCCTTTGATCCACTTTACATACATATCAAATGCTCGAATTGGTATCATTGAAAGTGCAGAGAGATAGATTGCTTCATTGGGTTGCTTTGTAGTTGGGAGTGGCCATTATACACATGAGTTTTTTTTTAAAGCATTGTGTAAAAGTATGTATTAAAATGGAAATTCTGAGATATAACTTGGTTATTGTCTGTTTATCAATGTTTAAAGTAAATTTCTTTCACTAACCTTTCCAAAAAAACATTTTCTATTCATTATGCAATGCCACAATATTGATATTTGATATTAATCCGATAATACAAATCTGATAATATAGATGTACATTGTAGACTTGATATAGTTTGACTGGTGTAAACATTTTGATGTATTTGTGATTAATGATAACACAATTTGATGTATTTGTGATTAATGATAAATGATTGATAAATTATGAAAAATTATTGGAATTATACTATTCCATTTTTCTGTTCTTTTAATATGTAGTACGAATAAAAAAGCATGTATGAAATCATCTGCATTTTTTAGAATAAGAAACCAAGTTATAAGCTTTTTGCTATTTTTTTTAGAAGATGTGAAAGTTTGTTTGTTTGTTTATTAGTGTTCAATATTTGTGAATTAAAACTAAAGTACTTTCTAAATAGAAAAGTAATATTGAAAAGTAATCTTGGCTATAATAGAAAACAAAAACTAATATGCAAACGAATATGCTATATACGTTTAGTTAATTGTCCATATGATATAATATAATTTCTTTACTTTCATCTAAAGAAATTATAAGTAGAAAATATGTTTTAGAAATATCTTTAAACTTTATATTTTTTAAAAATATAACACAATTTTTTTTAAGTAATTTGAATATCAATGTTAACTCATTTTTGTGGATATCAATTAATTGTCCATATGACATAATATAATTTCATCTAAAGAAATTGGAAGTAGAAAATATGTCTTAGAAAGATGTTTAAACTTTATATTTTTTAAGAACATTTCAACATATTTTTTAACTAATTTGAGTATCTATGTTAATTCATTTATGTGGATATCAATTTATTTACATATTATATTTTGCACTTTAAAAAGGATTTACACTTGAAGAAATTTGATCCCTCTTGGCATAAGTTAGATTGGGAGTTAGATGAATATGGCTGGTTTTATTGTTGTGTGGGGCACATCAATTTGATTTAGGCTTTTGGAGACATTTTGAAAAGAAATATTACTTTTATAAGAATGTGTAGATAATCCGGAGTTACATGAATTCACTGGTTTTATTGTTGTGTGGGGCACATCAATATGATTTAGGATGTTTTGAGACATTTTGAAAAGAAATATTACTTTTATAAAAATGTGTAGATATTGGTTTTTTCCTTGCAATTTTAGTTAAAGAAATAGATTAAATTTTACTTTTTCAAAAGTGCTTTTATATTTTACAATTATAATTGTGTTTGGAAATTAATACGATTTATTTAATTATAAAAAATATTTCTTTATTCAACTTTATAATTATAATTATGTATGGAAATTAATATTACTTTTTTCCTTTTTCATTTTTTAATAAAAAAATAGATTAAAATGTGTTTATCAAATGAAAATAAGAATTATACACACCCAAAAATGGTGTTGGAGAGATTCGCATAAATTATATATACACATTTTTTTGGATAACATTAAGGGGAACTAAGTAAAACCTTACTAATTGTGAATCTATTGATGTGTATATATAATATGTGCTTAATACCAATCAAATAAGTTTATCATTTAAATTATTATTTTTTGGGACTAAAAGATTTTATAGCTTGATTTTGGCAAGACTTTTATGGAAAATGACATGTATTTGTTTTTAAATATCAAATTAATTTTAGTTAAGGAAAGATTAAATTTTACTTTTTCAAAAGTGTTTTTATATTTTTCAATTATAATTGTGTTCGGAAATTAATATGATTTATTTATTTATGAAAAATAAATTTTTCTTCAACTTTATAATTATAATTATGTATGGAAATTAATATTACTTTTTGAATTTTTCATTTTTTTTACTAAAAAAATAGATTAAAGTTTGTTTCTCAAATGAAAATGAGTAAGTATTATAGACACACAAAAATGGTGTTGGAGAGATTCACATAAATGATATATACACATTTTTTTGGGTAACATTAAAGGGAACAAAATAAAAACCTTACTAATTGTGAATCTAATGATGTGTATACATATACATGGTTAATACTAATTAAATAAGTTTATCATTTAAATTATTATTTTTTGGGACTAAAAGATCTTATAGCTTAATTTTGTGAAGCCTTTTATGGAGAATGACATGTATTTGTTTTTAAATACCAAATTAATTGAAAATCATTATCTTAGAACATCTGAACCAATATTTTAATTTTAGTTTAGTATAAACTAATTCTATAAAATTTCAAGTAATATTTAAAATACACAATTGGAATTATATGATCTATTCAAACAATGTATATTTTTGAGATGAAGTAGTATATGTATTATTTTTTTTAGAGAAATTTTATATATATAATTAAAAACAATTTATATTTATTACACAAAGTAATAGATGTTTCATCTTGTTAAATAAAAAGAGGAGACATGAAAAAATCAAAATTTATAATCTTAAACTAAAAAATCATATACACACACACACACACACACACACACACACACACACACACACACACACAAAGTTAAATTCAACAAAGTAGATCAAAGTAGATCATCTTTTTATTAAATAAATGACATTATTGTGTATATTTTTTTTCAAAAGGAGAAAAACCAACATATTTCATTAAAATGAAAATAGTTTACATAAATGGTGAAAATAACCAAATTATATATATATATATATATATATATATATATATATATATATATATATATATATATATATATATATATATATATATATATATATATATATATATATATATATATATATATATATATATATATATATATATATAATTCAATGGAGTTGATCAAATTTTTATTAAAGAACTGACATTGTTGTGTATATTTTTTGTTCAAAAAGAAAAAAAGAAGCATTTTCATTAAAATTAAAATTGTTTACAAAAAATTGTAGGTGTGAGAAGTAAGGAGCAAGTTCTCAAAAAATAGAAACTACAGTTCGATCGGTTGATCTTCCTCCTTACCCCTCACACCTGAAATTTTCAAATAAACAATGAGAATGCACCAAATCCTACATCATGTAGTAATGTTAGCATAAGAAAAATCAAAACCATAAAATCATGAACATTTTTATAACATAAATAATATACAAATGGGGGGAAAATCTAATAGTTTCTTTATTGTACCCAATTGGTACAATAGCTGACCTCCTCAAAGTCCTTACCTTCAATCTTTCCTCTCATCAAGATTCACAGTTAAGCTCACTGTTAGTATTGGCTTAAACAAGGTGAATCTAAGTTTCGACAATATTTAATTATCTTCACTTCTCCCTCTTCCTCATGGAGAGTTTTTCATTTATAGAGGAGTTAAAAAGAGTGATTAGATGAATCTAGACATTTTCTTGACTAATTTTGATTCGATCTTTTCATCATTATATTGAGATTTGATCACTTTTTTACCCTTTCAATACTTATCCATGCACATTAAAAACCGTACCCAATTCATTTCTTTGTGCTTGTGTGTTTGGAACATTCAAATCTTCCTACCAGGCCAACTTGTGCATTGAAACTCTCTTATTTAGTGCCTTGGGGGCATTAAAGGAGTAAAACTTGATTTGTTTTATGGTTTCCATGAAACTTTTCATGCATTACATTATTTTTCCTATGTTGCTTCTCCTGTGGACTTAGGGGAGTGCAAATTTGAGCTATATGTTCCCCCTAATGTATGAGGTTAGAAGAAAAACTAATGGTTGAAATACATTATATTGATACAATGAGTTTAAGATATGAAGGGAGTCAAGGATGGAAAATTTGTAAGGATCTAGAAAAGTCACAATAAAAGATATATGATCCACATTCTTGATGTACGCATTGCCATACTTAGTATAAAAAGAATAAAGCATGGTCTCCAACATAATACATTGTATACCCATGTCATCAAGTGTTGACTATAATCATGAAAGAGTTACAAGGTCAATCATTGATATAATATATATCTATAGGACTTTGCAAACCAATGAGGGAGTGCTCCATGTATGGTCTTCAAAGTATAACATATACTCCATTACAACTTGGGTCTAGAAAAATGCATATGTAAGGTATCCCCGATACCCAATGTCTTTTACCTGTCCCGACGGTATGACCTTAGTACATGTGAATGAATAGTTGATGTCGAGGACATAGGGAGATTTGATAATTACTAGGATTTAAGGGATCCTATTAACGAATATTAAGGAGACCACCAATGATCAAAATGATTCCCAGGTGATTTAGTACAATCTAATGAATTTCAATAACTACGTTGATGTCAAACACTCATATAATTGGTAAATAGAGGTGAATTATGTAACACTCCCTCCCACCCCCTTGATCTAACTCAAGTTGTGGAAGGTGTTACGAGATCATTAACATAATTTCCAAGGTTTGTTATCAATATGGAGCTACAAAATCCTCTAGCTTTTTCATAGAGTGCAGAATTAAATTTTGATACCACTATCGTATCCAATATATCGAGAGCATTGAAATAATATACATTTTATCTCAATCTAACTCTTGGATTGAGAGTTATGCCCCATTCAAGTTTGACCAATCGAATAAGGCCATGGGTGCACGTGTGGGTCTGCCATGCCACTACAAGGTGTCCATGTGTCCATTACGAGGTCTCGATGGCACTTGCCATGTCAATTAAGGCTCATGGGCTCCGCCAATCCTGGCTCCATGGGTTATGCAGTGATTTCACATTACCCCCAATTTTAGGTTCTTGGAAATTAAAGTGTTTTTCATGGATGGTTTCTTGTTTTAGAAATGCCCCCTGGTTAACTCACATTACACCAAGGGCAGTGGGGTGAGGGGGCAGGTGCAGATTAATGAGGACCATAGATAGGACCCATAAACCAATCATTTTTCCATGAGGCAATCCTCTTTTAACGTGGGGTCCATGGTGAGAATACTAATGTTGAACCCTCCCATTAACTCACAACGGACAAAGGGGGGCACAAAATGAAATGTGGGTCATTGATTTGGCCATTCTGTGGTTTTTTCATCTAAGGTAGCATGTTAGTTATGGAGGGTCAAAAGTTTGATCTGATGAGTGGTGGGAAGTCTCATCGGATGATGATCCCAATAGATGGGAATTTCTTGGAAAATTACCATCACCACTCTATTGTCACCACCCTAATATAATTTTCTGTTCCATGTTAAATGGCACATTGGTTGTGGAAATGAGCAGTGGATGGTGATAAGGTCATGTAGCTCCCACATGGACTCCACATCGCTCCAAAAAGTCATAAAAAATGGTCATTCATCCATATTAGCATAGTTCCACACCAACTCGCCACTGGCATGTGGCATCCACAAGGCATTGTCACATCAGATTAGGTGAACACCCCACATAGCCCTCTCTGTTCTGTTTAATGGTGATTTTACATTATATCTGGTTCTAGATTAATCAAGGGTGTCATGTCATTTTCCAATGTTGGCATGCCTCTATCAATAGTTTTCTTATTTTCCCTCCAAAATTCATTACCATTATTTTATTATTTTAAGTATTATTTTATTATTTTTCCTTAGGAGGCCAACTTTAGGCTGGAATTTCCTCTAATGTATTTTCAAAGCAAGGACTAGAAGAATCTATGGCCCATTGTCCTAGAAAATGACCACCCTAACCAAAACTAGATAACATGGATAAAAGGACATTGAAACTATACTAGATACATGAAAAATGTAATATTTCGTTTTCTGTATATGGTCAAAATAGATGAAATATACCCATAGTATTTATCGTGGTATTTACCCATGGACCATGGTATCTTCCCACGGTATTCTCCTTTTTTTTCGAGGTAAAATAATAAAATAAAGCTTCTAAAGAGTCCATCAAGCCTATAAAAGGGGGTAGGAGCTAGGCATTAAGATCATCCTGAGTTATTTATCTATTTTTCCCTTTTTGAGAACCTGGAAAGGCCAGTTCTAGTTTGATCCTAAGGATGAAACCCACGCGGGAGTAATTTTTCTAGTGGATCTATCCAAAGTCTATGATTGTGCTTCAATGTTGTTATTTCTCATTTGATGAGCATCCTTGCATGACATTGGCCATGGTTTCTTATGTTAATTATTCTAGCATGTATTATTTGTAGTGATTAATTAAATAAAGTGGTTGCAGTTTCAGATCCCTTATGTGTTCTCATTTTTGTTGACGGCTTATGTTAATTAGAACATTGTAGTGTGGTAGATCGGTCAATATTTTTAATGTTTGGGATCTTACAGTGGTATCAGAGTTGTGCATCCTGCCATCCTGAGGGTTTATTATAGATCAACTTCAAGGAAATATCGTCATCCAGGATTTCAAGAGAAACCAGTTTTTGATGATTTCACTCTAGCTAGAATCTCGAGAATTTCTGTAGTCCGCTATTGCCACCCTAATTAGCTCATTATTATTTAATTTTTCTAGAGTTTATTTATCTACAGGGTTCTCTATAAATTATTGGAGCACATATTATTTTTAAAAGGGGACGTAGATTACCCGTTAAAAATACTAGAAGGGAAACATAAATAATGACCTCATCTATGCATTGTTGTAGCAATATTCTAGCTGGGTTGAGCATAGACTAGATAATTACCACCTGAATCGTCTTCTCTGGAAGTAAGAGCCAAACATGTTATTTGAATCGCCTTTGGCATGGAGGAAGGCCAATCATCATTGAGGGCCTCCGATTGCAGTGATTTAACCAACCGCTTTCCTCAAGGTAATTTTCCTGCATCGTCCAATAACCGCAGAGTCATATCACTCTATTATGGATTGGATAACCATGGGGTGCACCATCAACCAAGAAATGAGAATGCAGGGATTGTGGAGTTCCCATACAATGCAAAAGGACCGCCATTACACCCAGTGAGTGGGATGAGATCACTGGTGTAGGACGTAGAGGTTGGGTTGAGAGATCGTCATCTTCCCCATGACTGCAACATAGTCATGGATACTCTGTGATAAGGAAATGTGGGTTGGAGAACTAGGAAATTCAGGACTAGTTATCCACACCATAAATTGGCAAATTTTACCTTTCCTTCTCATTGGTGACTAATATAATAGGGATTTAATAAGCCTCATAGGTGTGTTAGGAAGTATTTTAGTTTATAGGGTGAGAAAGAAAAATAAAAACATGGTTCATAGTAGTTGACTAAAATTGATCATGATTAACTAAGCTTGACCATAGTAGGCCATAGTCATCCATGTCAATAATGATAATAGGATCATAACGAGAAAACCAAGCACAAAAGATACAAAAATTTACCTTGGGAAAACCCAACCTCAAGAAGAATCTAATAACCTTTTCTTAGGAGAAACAACTCATTTCAGCAAAAGTACAATCTTGTATTCACAAGTCAAACTTGGTCAACCTCGGCCAAAAATAAAGCATTGATCACACCTGGTCAAATAGGACAAATTTTGGTCTCCTGCAACTACCTAAGAGACCTGGTCAAACTACCCAAAAATTAGTAATCCTACTTAGAACAAATCAATCAATATAAGTCAAACTGACTTAGTCAAACTACCTTAGAAAAAATCAGTCAACCTAGTATAGAAACTCGGTTGTCTCAAAAATTCATCTTCCTTGGAAATTTCGGTCTCTTCCCCAATCTTCTTTGAGAGAGAGAGAGAGAGAGAGAGAGAGAGAGAGAGAGAGAGAGAGAGAGAGAGAGAGAGAGTTTTATTTTTTTGGTGAGCAAGATGAAATGTTGAAGTGCCCTTTTATAGAGATTTTAAGGTGCCCAAGTGGCACATATTCTTGCTTGTTCGAGTTGTACTTTTGAGGCAAATTTAAATTTAAGAATTAAATTTAAATTTCTTCTTTCAATTTTAAATTAGGTTCGACTTAAGTAGATGGGGAATAGATCCCACAACTACATCAAAGTCACAAATCCAACTTTAAGGAAAGCATGTCAATTTGGAATTTGGAATTTGAAATATATCTCCAACAAAAAAAAATAGATTAGATTTGCAGTTTCTACTATAGAAAGACTCCACAAGTCCTTTGTCCAACGACACTCTCCACGAGACTCATTATTGTACCTATACTTGGATTTGTCACCATCTCCAATGATCAAGTGGCTCCACCAAATTTCATCATCTGTGACATCACTAAATTGAGTAGAAAATGTTCCACCAAAAAAAGACAAAACTCTTCGCAACTTCTACTATACATGGCCTCAAAGTAGAAAATTAGAATTCATCCTCCACCAAAACACATACAAAAATTGACCATTAATAAATCATGTTTTCTCCTCTTCACTAACATAACAAAAAATTATCTTTTATGTGCACATAATAGAGTATCTTAGCAACATATTTATTGGTTATTCCTCCTCTATATGGATAGACTTTCTCATTGTGGCTTCTCCTTTGTGTGCAAACACCTCTAGCTTGCAACCTATTATCTTCTTGCGAGAGGAAAACTTATGGATCACTACCTCTCACACCCCCCTTCTCCTTCACTCTGATACCACTTGTTGGTATATTTTAGCTCACATAAAATTTGGATGCAAGGAAATAATGAAACAAGATAACAAAGAAGCATTCAAAAAAGATAAAAAATTTATGTAGTAAAACCTTGAAAATATGTCAAGGATGTAGTAAAACCTTTACAATATGTCAAGGAAACATGAATGGGAAAATCTATTGGTATTCTTATTGTTCGAGGATCAAGACTACAATATTCTCACCCCTAGCTTCCAAAAAAGCTAGTTATATATGCCTCTCAAGCTATATATATATATAATTATATTGGAATTGTTACATGTGTTACATGAACTTCCATGGTTACATAAATTTCCATTGTTATATGTGTTACATGAATTTCCTTAGTTACATAAACCATCACTATCACAAAAACCACCAAATATCTCTCAAAAATAATCACTTCCATGTAATTCAATGTTTATATTTCCATAATTGTATTTTAGTCATGCCCCTCTATTCAATATTATGAAGTTATAAAATTAAAATAAAATATATGATGTGACTATCATGAGTTCTTTTATTCTTAAATGTCTATAATGAATTTATTGTTATGGTATAGCCTCTCTCTCAATATATATATATATATATATATATATATATATATATATATATATATATATAGCTCTAGAATTATAGAAGTCGAAGTATAATAGTGAGCCTTTGTTTCCAAGACTACTAAACAAGAATTTATGCACACCATCTCGCATTTCCCTCATAAATCTCTAAAAAGAAAAATTTGAAAAATTTAAGCTGAGTTTCCAAGCCATGACAAAGGTTAATTAGTGGCAATAATTCAATAACAACAATAGAAATGTCATTTCCTTTATACCATCTCTATCAAGAACAAAAATTTCATTTATTTAATAAAAATATTATCAACTCCATTGAGTTCAAGAAGAATAAATTGAGGCCTTGCAGAAGCTATGTTGCCTTAGTGGGCTTGTGTTACAAAGACCATTGGCAGCGGCTACAGAGGAGGATTCAGCGATAATAGTGGTAGATGCTACATGCTCTGGTTCCTTAGATGATGTGCCTGGTTTCCCAGATGATCATTTTGGTCATGTAACTTTGCTTCATAGTGTTCATCTTTGCCCTCCATGTCTTTGGTATGTTGTTTCACTACAAATCCAGAGGTGCTCGTTGAAGGCTTCAGATTCTACCTCTCTTTTGAGCCTACCTAGTTGTTGCATGAGGTATAGTAGCATCCCTATTGGGGGTTGTGTGTCTCAGGCCTTTGACGAAGTTGGATGAGGTAGGTTGTGTGCCTCCGAGCTTGTTAGGGTTTACTTGGAGGTGTTAGGACCTGCTTTGTTCTATCTATGATATGGATATATTCTGCCTATGGAGCCACACACCTATGTTGTGGGTTTGTTTTCCGCTTGCCCATGTGATATTCATGTTGGGAAGTGTGTTTTGTTGTCTACAGTGGTACAAATTTGGGGTGGGTCATGGCGTTTTAACTGTAGTGTTTCGAGAAACACTGGAAAAAACCTAGTATGTGGTTTTGTGTTGATGAGGATCCTAATGGTTTGATCGTGGCTATGCATATGAATCATACAATAAAGAAGTTGGGGATGATGGAACCCTAACTGTCCCTTCCCCTGGTTCATGGCATCCCTTGAGCGACTAATCAAAGTATCTTCTGGTGCTACTAATGTGCCTTATGGTTTCACTGAGGCATGTCATAACATCTCCAAGTGCTTACTTTCCCATTAGAGTGTCATCCAACGTTGTTCTTACTTTTTGGTTAAATAACCTTTCAACATTGCTCTTCTTTTCGGTCAAAGAATCTTCCTATGCTATCTAGATGTCTTAGGGTTTCGGCCCTTGAATTGGTACAACCCATTTGAGTCTATGTATGGACCTTGCACCCTTTTATTCTTTTAGATTTTTGTTGGGGTTTGGTGACCCACATTATAATGTTTGGTTTCCCATTGCCTAGGCTATATCTGGTTCTCCCTATGGGGTTCTTTAGTGGACCCATGTGCCCTATTATTTATTTATTTTCACCATTTATGTAAACAATTTTCATTTGAATGAAAATGCTATTTTTTATCTTGTTGAACAAAAAATATACACAACAATGTCAACTCTTTGATAAAAATATGATCAACTCCACTGAATTTAACATTTGAATATATATATATATATATATATATATATATATATATATATATATATATATATATATATATATATATATATATATATATATAGATGATTTTTTAGTTTAAGATTATAAATTTTGAAATAATGTCCATGGGGTCTTGGATAACAATGATCCTATTATGACACTCCTTGATGTGAAGTCACCATTTCAATTCCTTGCCCCGATCGGGGGGATATATTGGACATGTTGAAGATGTAGTCTTGCCAACCTTACAAATAAAATAAAAAAATGAAATAATAAAAATAGAAATTTAATGTGTTTCAACATTATCATAACCTTGGAAATACTTAATTTCATGTGTCCACTTCTATTTAACAACATGAAACATCTATTAATTTGTTTAATAAAAATAAATTGTTTTTAATTTTAAATATAAATTTTCTCTAAACAAAATAATACATATATTACTTCATATAAAATATATACATTGTTTGAATAGGTCATATAATTCCAATTCTTTATTTTAAATTTTACATGAAATCTTATAGAATTAGTGTATACTAAACTAAAATTAAAATATTGGTTCACATGTTCTAGGATAATAATTTTCAATTATTTTGATATTTAAAAACAAATACATGTCGTTCTCCATAAGAGGCTTGGCAAAATCAAGCTATAAGATTTTTTTGGCCCAAAAAATAATAATTTAAATGATAAATTATTTGATTAGTATTAAGAATGTATTATGTATACACATCATTAGATTCACAATTAGTAAGGTTTTTACTTTGTTCCCTTTAATGTTACCCAAAAAAATGTGTATATATCATTTATGTGAATCTCTCCAACACCATTTTTTGGGTGTATAATACTTACTAATTTTCATTTGTGAAACATACTTTAATATATTTATTTGAATAAAAAGAAATGAAAAAGGAAAAAAATAATATTAATTTCCATACATAATTATAATTATAAAGTTTGAAGAAATTTTTATTTTTCATAAATAAATAAATTATATTAATTTCCAAACACAATTATAATTGTAAAATATCAAAACACTTTTGAAAAAGTAAGATTTAATCTTTTCTTAAGTAAAATTAATTTGATATTTAAAAACAAATACATGTCATTTTCGATAAGACGCTTTCCAAAACCAAGCTATAAGATCTTTTAGTCCCAAAAAATAATAATTTAAATTATAAACTTATTTGATTATTATTAAGCATGTATTATGTATACACATCAATAGATTCACAATTAATAAGGTTTTTTGCTTTGTTCCCTTTAATACTACCCAAAAAAAATGTGTATATATCATTTATGTGAATCTCTCCAATACCATTTTTGGGTGTGTATAATACTTACTCATTTTCATTTGAGAACACACTTTAATCTATTGTTTTAATTAAAAAAATGAAAAAGGAGAAAAGTAATATTAATTTCCATACATAATTATAATTATAAAGTTGAAGAAATATTATTTTTTCATAGATAAATAAATCATATTAATTTCCAAACACAATTATAACTGTAAAATATCAAAACACTTTTGAAAAAGTAAAATTTAATCTATTTCCTTAACTAAAATTGCAAGGAAAAAACCAATATCTACACATTCTTATAAAAGTAATATTTCTTTTCAAAATGTCTCAAAAAACCTAAATCATATTGATGTGAACCACACAACAATAAAACCAGCCAATTCATCTAACTCCGGATCATCTACACATTCTTATAAAAGTAATATTTGTTTTCAAAAGGTCTCCAAAATCCTAAATCAAATGGATCTGCCCCACACAACAATAAAACCAACCATATTCATCTAACTCTCAATCTAACTTGTGCCAAGAGGGATCAAATTTCGTCAAGTGTAAATCCCTTTTAAAATGAAAAATATAATATGTAAATAAATTGATATCCACATAAATGCGTTAACATAGATACTCAAATTAGTTAAAAAAAACATGTTGAAATATTTTTAAAAAATATAAAGTTTAAATCTCTTTCTAAGGCATATTTTCTACTTCTAATTTCTTTAGATGAAATTATATTATGTCATATGGAAAATTAATTGATATCCACAAAAATGAGTTACTATTGATATTCAAATTAGTTAAGAAAAAACTGTGTTATATTTTTAAAGAATATAAAGTTTAAACATCTTTCTAAAACATATTTTCTACTTCTAATTTCTTTAGATGAAATTAAAGAAATTATATTACGTCATATGGACAATTAACTAAAGGTATATAGCATATTAGTTTTTGTTTTCTATTATAGCCAAGATTAATTTTCAATATTACTTTTCTATTTAGAGAGTAGTTTAGTTTTAATTCACAAATATTGACCACTAATAAACAAACAAACAAAATTTCACATCTTCCCAAAAAAATAGCAAAAAGCTTATAACTTGGTTTTTTATTCTAAAAAATACAGATGATTACATACATGCTTTTTGATTCATACTACATATTAAAAAAACAGAAAAATGAAATAGTATTGTTCCAATAATTTTTTAGAATTTAATGATCATTTATCATTAATCACAAATACATCAAAATTGTGTTATCATTAATCACAAATACATCAAATTGTTTACACCAGTCAAACTATATCAAGTCTACAATGTACATCTGTATTATTAGATTTGTATTATCGGATTAATATCAAATATCAATACTGTGGCATTGCATAATGAATAGAAAATTTTCTTTTGGAAATGTTAGTGAAAGAAATTTACTTTAAACATTGATAAACTGACAATAACCAAGTTAGATCTCAGAATTTCCATTTTAATACATACTTTTACACGATTCTTTAAAAAAAACTTATGTGTATCATGGTCACTCCCAATTACAAAGCATCCCAATGAAGCAATCTATCTCTCTGCACTTCCAATGATGACAATTCGACCATTTTATATGCATATAAAGTGGATCAAAGGATGCAATTTACCTGCACAATTCCTTGATTTTCATCTTCGAAATTGTGGTTTGTATGTAAGGTGGATCCAAGATGCAAGTTACCTGCACAGCTCCTTGATTTTCATGTTCTAAATTTTATTCTATCAATGTTCAGTGCATTTCAAGTGGAATTAGTTACCTTATAACGTGTTAGCAATTTTGACTTTTTTTCGGGTATGAGGAAGAATAGAATTATCTGGTTCACCTGCCAAAGAACAAATAATGTGTTCCTGGAATGGATCTATAAAACACAAACAACTAGGGAAGGAGAACCCCAAATAATGAGTTCCTGGAATTGATACTTAAAACACAAATAGCAAGGAAACCCGCAACATTGGAAAAGTTATCTACACATTTATTCAAATTCACTGGGCTATAAAGGCACCTTTGCAAACCAATATTGCAAAAAAATGCATTATTGAAAAGCTACGACTAAATATAAATTCCTGAACAACAAAGAAGCTTAAAAGATTATGGAGAATCAAGATCCAGGGCATGCAGATGTATCTTTGGGGTTTGTAATCTCCATTTTAATGCATCTTTATGATTACTTCTTGAAGTCTCCGTTGACAGTTGAGAAAGAAATGACCGAACTAGGCAGTCAATAGTTCAATATGTACCCACTAACTTGAATGGAAATGGATAGGAAAATCCATACCTGAAAACAAGAACAAGTGCAAATTTTAGAGATTATTGGTGTCACGCTGAACTGGACATTGGCTCTACTTTTTTTGTTCTGCTTCACATGGAAAAAAGTGGTTGTCTCGCGATCTCCCATACTGGATTTAGTGGTAAGGGTTTTATCCTATCTATATCCCTCAATAAATAACAAAAAGCTTGAAACAAAGAGAAATTTAACACTTATTAACTTAGAATGGAGGAAAAAAAACCATGCTATTAGGAAAATCATTGAATTTCTCACTAGTAGCATGGCTAGCTTCGTCATACCCAAAAGTTTAATTGACAAAAATATAATAATATGAACACTGGCATGGAATGAGCGAAGAGGGTATGGCTATCTGTGGAAGATCAACGAAAGGAAATACAAACTGTCAAGTTCCTTCAATGAATTCACTGTGAAATTAAAATGATGTTGGGACAACTTTGCTCAGAAACAGAGCGGGAAGGATCGGTGTGCTTTGCCAAGTATCGATCTTGTTTTTATCCTGTCAAATACAGAGCAATTTTGATCAAAATAACTCGAATTACCACTCTATACTCATTTGGAAACAAAGGGTTTATTCAATTTCTTGGCTTAAGGCCTTATTTCCAAGATCCATTTTCAGATCACACCACTCTTTTGGGGATTTTTGTCCAATCAATTGAAGAAACTTGTTCTCTACCACATAGATACTGTACCACTTAGCTTTCGAAGAAATATTCGATTTTTACGCCAATTTGTTAAAAATATCTTTTACCTCCGAGTTTATCTGATGGAGTCCCACATCGAGCTCGAACTGAGCATTCGAACTCTACATCTTCAACCGATGGTAATACTATTAATACGTAGTTCTGCCTAGGGCGTCAAAATCACCGAGCAGACAAAGCGTTAATAAATTCTTGGCGCAGAATGAGCATTTGAATTTTTGGGTAGGTTGTTAGCATTGATGCATGTCTACCGCTAATCGAGGTGGCTGAAATACCGATGAAGGCAGTAGCGTTACTATGCCCATAGCATGGCGATGTATGGTTGAAGGGTTCGCATAAGGGCATTAAACGCCTTTTTAGGCCTAATATTGCTTGCCCATTAAACGGAGGTGTGTTATAATGCACATATAATGGAGGGAGGTTGGAGGAATGTTGGCGGGAGCCAAGAGTTTTTCCGGTCTGACGGAAGCCGGGAAATTCCTCCACCTAGCTTGAATACTCCATAAATATGTGGCATGTTTGATGGCAAGGGCAGTGGGGTTGACAGCTTGGCCCACCAAACTTTAATATGGTTTGATTATGGGGTTGACAGCACCACCTCTTTTTCATATATATTTTTTTGTTTTAGAAAACAAATTATGCATTTTGAAAAATTCGGTTTTGGACCAAAGGAGTGGTTTTAACCAAGTGACAATTTCGCCTGGAATCTAGCCTAAGTTAGTCAGAATCTGGTGGCCTGGTTTGGTCCAAATTGCATCCTCCTTAAGGCTGCCCACTCATGCAAGTCAACCCAAAACTTTGACAGCTCCTAACTCCTTAATACAAACTTGGAATTGAGTGTCGTCTGCACCATTGGAATTAGAAAAAAGAGATCTACAACATGAACTTGGCTCAAGAGATTTTTGAACACTTTGATTTTTGGGCCTTTGTACTGAAGCCACTTGTACTTTTACCTATTTAATCCACCTATATCACTAAATTTTATATTTTGACACCATTAAATTCATTTTCTAAGTACCTCTAATCATCCCTCAAGTTAACATATTTTTATTTTTGTAATTTTCATTACAACTAACAAATCATGAAAATAAATCATCATCTTACAACCACTCATTTCTTATCTAAATTCTTCTCTTTAAATGAATATCCTTTGAAGAAAAACATAGAGACTGACATTCACGAATATAACCTTTTGTTTGAAAGAAAATAACTATAAAAATGAGACTAAGAAAATCTGAAGAATATAAACTTGAAATTTCAAATATTGTGTTAGATAATCCTGGGCCAATGGTGGAGTTGAGGTTGTGTCAATAGTTATGGTTAAAATTTAGGGTTTGGGATGCTAGTGTTAGTGATGCATGGTATTTAGCTCATGCGATTACATGTATTTGTATTCGTCCAAAGGCTTGAGCACTCTCCATTGTAATGAGATGGTGTTGAGATGTGAATGATCAGGTTATCGATCGACTTGGTTGTGTTATAGCCAAAGAAAATTATAGATCGATTGTCGCCTAGTTTTCCCCCTAGTTGGGATATTTTAGGGTAAATCATGCTATATATTATTTGTATATTATTTCTTGACTGTTATATTTATTTCTATCGTAATGTGAATATTAACAAGTGGAATCAAAGATAACAACGATTATAACGATGATTCATCCATATTAATAATTTCTTAACCTAAAATTTGCATGCCATATATTAATTTTGATGATATTCACAAATGTTAATTTAAATACATATATCCTTGAAAATATAAATTCCACTATTGATTATAATGATGATTCATTGATATTGATAATTTATTTATCTAAAATTTTCATACCATATATTAATTTTGATGATATTCACAAAGATTAATTTAAATACATCTATCCTTGAAAATAGAATTCCACTATTGATTATAAAAATGATTCATTGATATTGGTAATTTATTAACCTAAAATTTTTATACCATATATTAATTTTGATGATATTCACAAACATTTATATTTTAGTGTAGTTGGTAAACATTTGTTTTGTTCAATTCCATCCTTTATTAAAAATAAACACTTTAATGGTGGTTTTCATCATTGTTAATGGAAATCATATCCTTTAAAAATTTAAACCACCTACTTAAATTTAAAAGAGAAAGAAAGAGATAAGTTGCATGTGTTATATATTGTATTTGATTACCAATATGACGAATAAGTCAAATGACATATTATGGTAGATAGGTGTTGAAATCATTGCACGAAATAATGTATATATAGGAGCTATGATTCCTAGAATATGTTAGGTCCTTATATTACTAGTATAGTCCCTCATTGTTGTTAGTTCAACCCCCTTATTTTTATTATTGCACCCTTGTAACCCCCATATTGTTATTGTTGTGCCCTTAAATTTTTATTGTTATGTTGGCTAGGATTACATTGTGGCCTCACTAGGATGTGGCCCCATGGACTCCTATATATAGAAAGGATGTTTTGTAATTTGTATCATCCAAGAATTGTTCATTCATGTAATATATTGGAGGTTGTCCCCTCAAAGTGCCTTATTTCTAAGGCATTTATATCTCTTCTCTTCTATCTTTGGAGCTAGTTTCATAACATTTGGTATCAGAGGTTTGGATTCTAGGGTTTCACTACTCCAAATAGGTCATCGTGGCATTTTCGCTATAACTTTGCTTCTATGAACGTTCAGAAGCTTTTTAGAGTGCGAAGAAAAACACCTAAGGAACATCGTCAAAAAATTTGAGAGCTGGGTTCGCAATATTTTTGGAGATATGATTTGTGGATGTTAGGTCTTTGTGCAGGCTCCTAAATTTAACCTAAACAGGTCATCACGGAATTTTCTCTATAGCATTTTTCTACGAAGGCTCAGAATCTGAAAGTTTTAGAGCGTGAAGCCGAACTCCTCAGGAATATCATCACAAAATTTCAGATCTTGGTTCGCAATATTTTTGGAGATATGGTCTGTGGAAGGTAGGACTTGTTTAGGCTCTTGAATTTGATCACAAAGAGGTGATCGTGGGAAAATCTTCATAACTCTCTCTCTGAGCATTGGATTGGAATTTTGTAAAAATTCAACACAAGCACATGGAATGTAGTTTCTTGTCTATCAATTTTAGAGCCGAAGGAGGAAGTAGTGACACGTGGAAAGTCATACAAGTTTGCTCTACTCAACCAGTCCATAATTAGGTCATCGTAGGAGATTGGGCACAACTTTGCCTTCAAGAATCCAAATCAGGTCATACTTGTGGCATTCGAAAGAGGATTCAGAGAGCTAACTTAGTGCCAAATTTTAGATATTTAAGATCTAAAATCACATAGATAATTCATTTTCAATATCACGCTCCTCAAAAGCAAGAAAAGGGTGTGTATTTTTTTTCGAATTACATAAGTCTCGTTTTTAAAAAAATAGTTGGAATTTATTCCAAGGGCATATTGAGGAATAGATATCAATATTGGGTTCTAAAATGGCCCTTAAAAAGAATTCAACAACCATTAAGCCTTCATAATTCTCTACTATGAATCATGAAGATGAAGAGACACAACATGAGATTTCAAAATTACAAGAGCAAGTGCTCTAAATTTTGCTATCACAAAGAGCAACAAAAAACGAAATGGAAGTTTTGAAGAAATGCGTGGAAGCTAAGATGGAAGGCATGGAAGTGGGCATGGAAGCTAATATTGATGAAAAAATGGCAAACATAAAAGTAGACATCGAAGGTTTGGAAAAGTTGATAAATGAAATGTTTCCTAATGGCGAAAAGATAGTAGAGGAAACTCATGAAGAGAACAAAATAAATGTTAATCATGATTTCATAAACTCTAATGTTGGATGGAAGAACCACCATATTCCAAAGATGGATATGAGGAAGTTTTATGGCAAGGATCCTATAACATGGATACTACAGATGGAGCAATATTTTGATCTCAATAATGTGCAAAACACAAAAAAGGTACGCATTGCAACTGTACATTTAGAAAAAAATACATTTGTATGGTATTGATGGCTTTGCTCCCGTTAAAAAGTGTCACTTGGCCAATTTTTATGGAGGAAATGATAGCACATTATGAAGATATAAAAAGCAACACCTTCTTTAGCCAATTGATAAATCTAAAACAAAAGGGTTTAGTGGCGGAGCACATTGAGGACTTCCAAAAATTGAATATAAGGGTAACTGATATTCTAGAGGAACAAAGGATTGATCTCTTCATAGGTACTTTAAAGGATAACATCCAACATGAAGTTCATGTTTTGGAACCTGATTCATTAGAGAAGGTATTTAGGTTGGAAAGAAAAATTGAATGTAAAATTATGGCGACAAGGAAGCCTACCACTCACTTCTATAAAGATGGAAGTGTTGCTACTCCTAGATTTCCACAACCTACAAGGTTGACACAAAAACAATTGGAAGGAAAAAGAGAAAAAGGGCTTTGCTACAGTTGTGAATAAACTAAAGGTCATAAGTGTGCTAAGAAGAAATTATTTTACATAGATTGTGAAGAGAAAGAAGAAAATGAACAAGAATCTTCAAAAGAAGAGGATATACACTAGGAACCAGCCCTATAAGAGGAAGAAATGAGTCCGACCATATCATGTAATGCATTTGAAGGAATTACCACTCCTCAAACTCTCAAGATATAAGGACATATCAAAAAGAAAAATGTAATAGTGTTGATTGATTTAGGTAGCACCCATAATTTTATTCATTGTAAGGTATCCAAGGAATTGAATTGTTTCCTACACCTAGCACCAGAATGTCAAGTGATGGTTGCAAATGGAGGGAATATAAATTGCTCTGGAAGATGCCATAATATCAAGCTAACCATGGGGGAATATGTATTGAATAGTCCAATGCTTTCCATTCCTATGGGAGGTGTTGATGTTGTACTAGGAGTACAATGGTTACAATCTTTGGGGCTGGTAACCTTTAATTTTCAGGAAATTTTCTTGAAATTTTTTTCAGAAGGAAAGGAAGTCAAATTACAGGGAATTTCATGAAAGCCGGGAAAGATAATAAGCTCTAATGTCATGAAAAATCTTCTAAAGAAAGAACAACGAGGCGTAATTTCACAACTATGTTCACCATAAGTTCCAACATCAAAATCATCTATTTCTGTAGATCTCCAAAAAGTCTTAGACAATCATTCCAAGGTGTTTGAAACTCCCAAAGGACTCCCACCTATTCATGATCATGATCATGCTATTCATTTTATTCTAGGAAGTGTTCCTCCAAACATTAGGCCTTATAGATATCCTTACTTCCAAAAGAGCGAAATTGAACGTATGATTGCAGAAATGTTAGAGGCGTGTATAATTCAACCTAGTCAAAGTTCTTTCTCTGCTCCTGTAGTATTGGTACACAAGAAGGATGGATCATGGTGAATGTGTCCAGATTATAGGGAGCTCAATAAGCTCACCATTAAAGATAAATTTCCCATTCCTATGATTGATGAATTATTGGATGAATTACAAGGAGAAATTTATTTTACCAATTTGGATCTTCATTCATGATATCATCAAATTAGAATGAATATTGAAGATATTCCAAAAACAGCATTTCGAACACATGAGGGTCATTATGAATTTTTGGTCATGCCTTTTGGCCTTACCAATGCACCTTCTACATTTCAAGGGTTGATGAATTCCATTTTCAAACCCTTCCTTAGAAAATTTGTGCTAGTATTTTTTGATGATAAACTAATCTATAGCAGGTCTTGGAAGGATCATGTTCACCATGTTGACAGGGTGCTCAAGCTATTACAGGAGAAACAATTATAATAAAAAACATACAAATTTTTCTTTGGAGTACAAGAGGTGGAATATCTAGGTCATATTGTATCTCACGAGGGTGTTAAGGTAGACCCTAACAAAATTAAAGCTATTAAGGAATATAAATTCCCCACAACCGTAAAGTAGTTGCGAGGATTTCTCAAGTTAACAGGGTATTATCGCAAGTTTGTTAAAAATTATGAGAGAATAGCAGCACCTCTAACAACATTATTGAAGAAAGATGCATTTTCATGGACTCTTGAAGCAACTAAGGCCTTTGAACATCTTAAAGAGGCAATGTGCCTAGCACCAGTCTTAGCTACGCCAGACTTCAAAAAAACCTTTATTATGGAATGTGATGCCTCAGGAAATTGAATTGGTGATGTTTTAATTCAAGAAGGAAGATCCATTTCTTTTGAAAGTCATCCAATTAAAGGAAAGTATTTACAGAAACCTATTTATGAGACGGAAATGTTAGCAATACTACATGCACTCAAGAAATGGCGAACTTACCTAATGGGAAGACACTTCAAGGTAAAAAATGATCATGATAGTCTTAAGCACTTTCTGGAACAAAGACTATCTTCAAAAGAGTAGCAAAAATGGGTCACAAAGATGTTGGGTTATGAATTTGAAATAAACTACAAAAAATGGAAGCTAAATCTTGCTGTGATGCACTCTCAATAAAGAATGAAGAGGTGGAAGCATTTCTTTGTACCATTTCTATTATCCAACCAGATTGGATAACCGAGGCAAGAGATGAATGGAAGAAGGACAAAGAATTTTGGACACTCATTCAAAAGTTGCTGCAAGATCCTAGTACATTAGATACATTTACTTGGAAAAATGATTTCTTATGGTACAAAGATTGCTTATATATTTGTAATAATTCCCAACTAAAACAAAAGATTCTTTTGGAATTGCACACTTCTCCTTTAGGAGGACACTCAAGATTTTTTAAAACTTACCATAGGGTAAAGAAAGAATTTTTTTGGGATGGCCTTAAATCTGATATTTAAAATTTTGTGGCGAAATGTTTGGTTTTCCAGTAGAATAAATTTGAGACAATTAAGACCCCAAGTCTTCTACAACCTTTATCCATTCCAAGTCAACGTTAGGAGGAAATTTCAATGGAATTTATCATAGGTTTACCTAAGTTTGAAGGAAAGAGTGTCATCATGGTGGTAGTTGATAGACTTACCAAGTATGCACAGTTTTGTGCATTTTCTCATCCATTTAAAGCAAGTATAGTTGCTACTACATTTATGGATATAATTCAAAATCTACATGGAAACCCAAGTGTTATTGTGAGTGACATAGATCCAATTTTTACTAGAAATGTTTAGACAAATTTATTTTCTTGTTTGGGTACTCAATTAGCTCATACCTCATCTTATCATCCTCAATCCGATGGTCAAACTGAGATAGTAAATAAATGTTTGGAAGAATATATTTGTTTTTTTGTACCTGATAAACAAACACAATGTTTCAAGTGGTTACCTCTCACTGAATGGTGGTATAACACTTCCTTCCATATTGCAACAAAAATGACCTCATTTATGGCACTTTATGGATATCATCAACCCTCCATCACATCATATTTAAGAGGAAATTCGAAGGTTCAAGCAGTGGAAGATCACATCGAGCATCAGCAAGAAGTTCTCCAACTCTTAAAGGATAACCTGAATGTGACACAAAATCGAATGAAACAACTGGCAGATCAACATCGCAGCAAGAGAAGTTTTAGTGTCGGAGATTGGTATTTTTACGGCTACAACCATACAAACAAATGCCCCTCAAGCAAGCTAAGAAGGGTGATAAATTATCGCCAAAGTACTATGGTCCTTACAAGGTGTTGCAAAAGATTGGTACTATGGCATACAAGTTAGAGATTCCTGCTTCTTCACGAGTGCTTCCAGTTTTCCATGTTTCATGCTTAAAGAAGGTTATAGGTGAAAATCTTCAAGTTCAAAAAATATTGCCAGAACTTCATGAGGAAGGAAAAATCATATTGGAACCCGAAGCAGTCATGAAAACAAGAACTCGACAGCTACGGAGTCGATCAATTTCAGAGTATCTCATCAAGTGGAAGAACTTACCCACTGAAGATTCTATATGGGAGGATGAGAATTTTATACAGAAGCACCCAGAGCTACTCAAGCATTGAGGAAAACACTTTTTTGAAGGAGAGGGGCATGTTAGGTCCCTATATTACTAGTATAGTCCCTTATTGTTGTTATTTCAACCCCCTTATTGTTATTATTGTACCCTTGTAACCCCCATATTATTATTATTGTGCCCTTAAATTATTATTGTTAGGTCAGCTAGGATTACATTGTGGCCTCATGGACTCCTATTTATAGAAAGGAGGTTTTGTAATTTGTATCATCCAAGAATTGTTCATTCATGTAATGTGTTGGAGGTTGCCCCCTCGAAGTGGTTTATTTCTAAGACATTGATATCTCTTTTCTTCTATTTTTGGAGCTTGTTTCACAACAGAATATGTGTATTTGAAATATACAGATATACATGTATATTACAAGGTGAGTCTGCTATATAGTAAACACATATACTAATTAGAAGGAAATATATATTTATATTATCTATGTTTACATAAATATATATATTTCTATTGTACTTTTATTAGCTTTAAAATAAAATGTGATAGATATATCATATTATTTTGTTCACAAAAGTAATTACACACTACGACATATTATGGTAGATGGGTGTTGAAATATTTGCATGAAATATTGAATGTATAAGAGTTATGATTCTTATATATATATTTTAATGTTAGTATGTTATATAGTAACAAATATTATATATATATATATATATATATATATATATATATATATATATATATATATATATATATATATATATATAGTTTTATTTTAGTGGTATTGGCAAAAAAAAAGTGTGATGTATATGTCACTATATAATCATCACAAAAGTAATTAGTTAGCGCAATTACTAGCATATCTCTCAAAGAGATAAAATATAAATTCTAACCTTGACAAACTTGACACCAACATACTATTATATATACATAACTGAATACTTAATAGTTAAAAGATTTCTCTAACGAATATTTTTCTGGTTTCCCATAATATGGGTTTTTCCCTGGATAAAATATTGTGTCTCTTTCTTGGTTGTTCCTCTATCATCATACAGCCATTGTGTTTCTACTATCGATATATTTTGTGTAATTTATTTAAGAAGAATTTGATTGCAAGACAAGATTAATGTAGGAAATCACAAGAAGCAATTGTGAGTTAAGAAGTCCCTGATGCAGGTGCCTCGTAGAGTTTGGTCAACATGCCATATGGCCACCCCATCGTCGAGTAGCTATCCTCGCCACGAGGCAGCACATGGCCCTGGCATGGGTGCCACTAAATATGACATCTTGGCTCTGCAACCTGATGCCATAACAATAATTAAATTCCCTTTCTATGAATTCACTCTCATTCGTCATGGTTTCAAAGATCCCTAGCCATTTGTGGGCAATGGCGTTGTCCCCTCTAAGAAATTCTCCCTCCGTATCACTCTCAAATTGGCTCTCGGATTTGCCAATTATCGTTGTGCCTTTGCTCCTCTCTCAACCCTGCAGACTCCCTCTACCCATTCGCTCCACGTTGCTTACAGTTTCACTACTCGCCCTCCTCACTCAGCTGACTCGCATTCTCAGAATTCAACTACCTACATGCCTCGATGCTATCACATGCACTTCCACAGAGGCAGAGGCCGTAGCTCACCCTCCTGACCTCCCATCCCTGCCTTGGCGGAATGTTCTGTGGACTTCTCCCTCGACATGGATTCGTCAAAGGTCCTTGACCCTCGGCACCTCTCATCCCATATCTCTTTGCACCTTCCTGAATCTCAGCCTTCCCCATCTCGTTCGAGGTCCAGGAATAGGATGCGTAAATCTCCTTTGTCACCCTCTTTCATTCAGCAACCACTGAAAATGGTGGCTCAGCCTGTCAAACCTTCGGAGGATTCTTCAGACAACAGTGGTAGCAGTAGTTCCACAAAAGGTGGTAAAGGAGTAGCTACAGTTTCTCATTTGACCTCCATG
Source organism: Pinus albicaulis (assembly GCA_034641835.2). Classification (NCBI taxonomy): domain Eukaryota; kingdom Viridiplantae; phylum Streptophyta; class Pinopsida; order Pinales; family Pinaceae; genus Pinus; species Pinus albicaulis. The sequence goes on along the minus strand of CM076580.1, from coordinate 1,334,144,717 downwards.
CTTGAGCTGGACCCCCAACTATCCAAGCCAGAGGATGACCCCTCCGATTATGGGTGCTTCATAGAGGAAGAGTAGCTTCCCCAGCCAATTCAGGATGACAAGAACCAGAACACCTAGAGCCATGGTTCCCACTTTTCTTATTTTTCCCATCTCAATTATAGTTTATATGTTTCTTTACCTTCTAGGTAGCATAATTAGATAGTAGGTACCATTGTTATGCTTTATGGATTGGTTTATGGGCTCGTTTCCCCCCTAGGGGCAGCCCCATTTTATTTTTTAAAATTTTTTCTTTCCCACCGAAATTGGCTAACTCAACAATTCTAGTTAGGACGTTGATATGTATAACTGTACGTTTTGTATCATATAATATAATCTAGCCATATTTAGAAAAAAAATATTTTGTGAGTTAAGAAGATTCTATGAAAAATCAACACTTTTGATCCTACAAATGAAAGACTCATCGTTTAAGGTTGTTAAAACAACAGAAGACCTATCTTTAAGGAAAATTTATATATTTTCTAAGAAGCCTTAGTGCATTTTTCATGGCCATGCTCCTTCAACAATTTGAACACCTATATTGAAAACGATCTTCAAAGTCAAATATAATTGTAATATTTGATGATGAAGTATCGTAAGATAATACATAAAAGCTACAAAAAACCTAGCATGACCATGGATCATTCATAAATTTCTCTCGGTGGTGATTAGGAAATTCAAAAGAGTAATTATAAAAAATGCATCAGTAATATCCATGAAGACTTTTTAAAGTGAGGGGTGACCCAAAAATTTCATTATATATTGTGAAACATTTAGGGGTTGTTGTAGCGACTACAACACCCTCCCTCATAAAATTCCCCTTTCAACTCTATCTCCCCATCTCTCCTCCCATGTTGTTATGAAACCAGCTCCAAAAATAGAAGAAAAAAGAGATTACCGCCTTATAAATAAGCCACTTCAAGCGGGGAAAGCTCCTTTACATTACATAAATGAATAATTCTTCAATGATACAAATGAAAAAACCTATTTATATATATAGGAGTACATGGGGTCACAATATAATCGTAGTCGACCTAACAATAATAATGTAAGGGGACAATAATAACAATATTGGGCTTACAGGGGTACAACAATAAAAATAAGGGGGTTACACTAACAACAATAAGGTACTATACTAATAATATAGGGACCTAGCATGCCCCTATCCTTCAAAAATGTGTTGTCCTCAACGCTTGAGTAGCTCCGGATGCTTCTGTATAAAATTCTCATCCTCCCATGTAGGATCTTTAGTGGGTAAGTTCTTCCATTTGATGATATACTTTGAAATTGATCAATTTCGTAGTTGTTGAGTTCTTTTTTCCATGACTCCTTTAGGTTCCAATATGTTTTTTCCTTCCTCATAAAGTTGTGGCAACATTGCTTGAACTATAAGTTTATCCCCTATAACCTTCTTTAAGCATGAAACATGGGAAACTGGATGCACTCGCAAAGAAGAAGGAAGCTCCAATTTGTATGCCATAGTACTAATCCTTTGCAACACCTTGTAAGGACCATAGTACTTTGGCGTTAATTTATTATCCTTCTTATCTTGCTTGAGGGACATTTGTTTGTATGGTTTTAGCTGTAAAAAAACCTAGTCACCTACATCAAAACTTCTCTCGTTGCGATGTTGATATACCTGTTGTTTCATTCGATTTTGTGCCAAATTTAGGCTATCCTTTAAGAGTTGGAGAACTTCTTGTTGATGCTCAATGTGATATTCCATTTCTTGAACCTTAGAATTTTATCTTAAAAAAGATGTGATGGACAGTGGATGATATCCATAAAGTGCCATAAATGGGGTCATTTTTTTTGTAGTATGGAAGGAAGTGTTATACCACCATTCAACGAGAGGTAACCACTTGGCCCATTGTGTTTTCTTATCAGATACAAAAAAACGAAGATATCCTTCCAAACATTTATTCACTATCTCAGTTTGACCATCGGATTGAGGATGATAAGATGAGCTATGAGATAGTTGAGTACCCAAACAAGAAAATAATTCCATTAAATTTTTTTCAGTAAAAATGGGATCTCTGTCACTTACAATAATCTTTGGATTTCCATGTAGATTTTGAATTTTTTCCATAAATTAAGTAGCAACTATAATTTCTTTAAATGGATGATATAATGCAAAAAATTGTGCATACTTGGTAATTCTATCAACTACCACCATGATGGCACTCTTTCCTTCAGACTTAGGTAAACCTGTGATAAAATCCATCGAAATATCCTCCCAACATTGACTTGGAATGGATAAAGTTTATAGAAGATTCGGGGTCTTAATTGCCTCAACTTTATTTTTCTAGAAAACAAAACATTCCACTACAAACTTTTGAATATCAGATTTAAGGCAATCCAAAAAATATTCTTTCTTCACCCTGTGGTAAGTTTTTAAAAATCTTGAGTGTCCTCATCAAGGAGAAGTGTGCAATTACAAAAGAATCTTTTGTTTTAGTTGGGAATTCTTGCAAATATATAAGCGATATTTGTACCATAAGGAATCATTTTTCCAAGTAAATGTATCAAATGTACTGGGATCTTGCTACAACTTTTAAAGAGTGTCCACACTTCTTCTTCCTTCTTCCATTCATCCCTTGCTTCTATTATCCAGTTTGATTTGATAATAAAAATGGAATCCTTTCTTGAGAGTGCATCTGCAACAACATTTAGCTTCCCTTTTTTTTAGATGGTTTAGAATTCATAACCCAACATCTTTGTGACCCATTTTTGCTGCTCTTCTGAAGATAGTCTTTGTTCCAAAAAGTGTTTAAGACTATCATGATCATTTTTTACCTTGAAGTGTTTCCCATTAGGTAAGGTCACAATTTCTTTAAAGTGCATGTAGTATTGCCAACATTTCCTTCTCATAAATAGCTTTCTATAAATACTTTCCTGTGATTGGATGACTTTCAAAAGCAATGGGTCTTCCTTCTTGCATTAAAACAACACCAATTCCATTTTCTGAGGAATCACATTTGACAATAAAGGTTTTTGTGAAGTCTGGCGTAGCTAAGATTGGTGCTAGGAACATTTCCTCTTTAAGATCTTCAAAGGCCTTAATTGCTTCAGGAGTCCATGAAAATGCATATTTCTTCAATAATGTTGTTAGAGGTGATGCTATTCTCCCATAATTCTTAAAAAACTTGCGATAATATCCTGTTAACCCGAGAAATCCTCGCAACTGCTTTATGGTTGTGGGGAATTTCCATTCCTTAATGTATTTTTATTTTATTTTAGGTTCTACCTTAACACTTTCGTGAGATACAATATGACCCAAATATTCCACCTCTTCTACTCCAAAGAAACATTTGGATGTTTTTGCATATAATTGTTTTTCCTACAATAGTTTGAGCACCATGTCAACATGTTGAACATGATCCTTCCAAGACCTATTGTAGATTAGTATGTCATCAAAAAATACTAGCACAAATTTTCTAAGGAAGGGTTTGAAAATCGAATTCATCAACCGTTGAAATGTAGAAGGTGTATTGGTAAGGCTAAAAGACATGAACAAAAATTCATAATGACCCTTATGAGTTCGAAATGTTGTTTTCAGAATATCTTGAGTATTCATTCTAATTCAATGGTATCCTGAACAAAGATCCAAGTTGATAAAATAAATTGCTCCATGTAATTCATCCAATAATTCGTCAACCACATGAATAGGAAATTTATCTTTAATAGTGAGCATATTGAGCTCCCTATAATATGGACACATGTGCCATTATCCATCCTTCTTGTGCACCAATAATATTGGAGGAGAGAAATAACTTTGACTAGGTTGAATTATACTAGCCTCTAACATTTCCGCAATCATACGTTCAATTTTTCTCTTTTGGACATAAGGATATCTGTAAGGCTTGATGTTTGGAGGAACACTTCCTGGAATCAAATGAATAGCATGATCATGATTATGAATAGGTGGGAGTCTTTTGGGAGTTTCAAACACCTTGGAATGATTGTCCAAGAATTTTTGGAGATCTAGAGAGATAAATGATTTTGACGTTGGAACTTATAATGATCATAATTTTGCAATTATGCTTCATTGTTATATTTTCAGAAGATTTGTCATGACATTAGATTTTATTACCTTTCCTAGCTTCCCTGTGATACCCTGTAATTTGATTTCCTTTCCTTCGAAAAAATTGAAGAAAAGTTCTTGAAAATTAAAAGCTATCATCCCCAAAGATTGTAACCATTATACTCCTACTACAAAATCAACACCTCCCATTGGAATGGAAGGCATTGGACTATTTAATACATATTCCCCCATGATTAGGCTGATATTATGGCATTTTCTAGAGCAATTTATAGTTCCTCCATTTGCAACCATCACTTAACATTCTGGTGCTGGGTATTGGAAACAATTCAATTCCTTGGCTAAATTACAATGAATAAAATTATGGGTACTACCTGAATCAATCAACATTATTACCATTTTCTTCTTGATATGTCCTTCTATCTTGAGAGTTTGAGGAGTGGTAATTCCTGCAAATGCATTACACGATATGGTCAATCTAATTTCTTCTTCTTCTAGGGTTGGTTCCTAATGTATATCCTCTCCTTTTGATGTTTCTTGTTCATTTTCTTCCTCCTCTTCACAATCTATGTACAATAATTTCTTCTCAGCACACCTATGACCTTTAGTTTCTTTACTATCACAACTATAGCAAAGCCCTTTTTCTCTTTTCTCTTCCAATTGTTGTGGTGTCAACCTTGTAGTTTGTGGAAGTCTAGGAGTAGCAACACTTCCATCCTTATAGATGTGAGTGGTAGGCTTCCTTGTTGCCATAATTTGACATTCAATTTTTCTTGCCAACCTGAATGCCTTCTCCAATGAATCAGGTTCCCAAACACGAAATTCATGCTGGATGTTATCCTTTAAAGTTCCTATGAAGACATACATCCTTATATTTAATTTTTGGAAGTACTCAATCTGCTCCACCATGGAACCTTTTTGTTTGATATTTATCAATTGGCTAAAGAAGGTGTTTCTCTTTGTATCCTCATAATGTGCTATCATTTCCTCCGTAAAAATTGACCAAGTGACGATTTTTTTATGGGAGACAAGCCATCGATACAATGAAAATTTATTTTGTTTTAAATTTAAAGTTGTGATGCGTACCTTTTGTGTGTTTTCCACATTATTGAGATCAACATATTGCTCCATCTGTAGTATCCATGTTACAGGATCCTTCCTACAAAATTTCCTCATATCCATCTTTGGAATATGGTGGCTCTTCAATCCAACATTAGAGTTTATGAAATCACGATTAACATTTATTTTGTTCTCATCATGAGTTTCCTCTACTATCTTTCTGCCATTAGGAATAATTTCTTATATTACCCTTGTCATCAAACCTTCCATGTATTCTTTTAGATCATTCTTCATGTCTTCCAGGTTTTCTTTCATTTTTTCATCAATCTTAGTTTCCATGTTGTCCATCTTAGCTTCCATGCTATCCATCTTAGCTTCCATGTCATTCTTCAAATGATTCATCTTAGTTTCCATGCCTTTCTTCAAACCATCCATCTTAGCTTCCATGCCTTTCTTCAAAACTTCCATTTCATTTTTTGTTGCTCTTTGCGAGAGCGAAATTTGGTGCACTTTCTCTTGTAATTTTGATATGTCATGTTGTGCTTCTTCCTCTTCACGAGTCATAGTATGACCTTCTGAAGACTTAATGGGTGTTGAATTATTTATAGGTGGCATTTTAGAACCCAATACTAATATATATGCTTCAGTATACCCTTTGAATCACTTCAAACTTATTTTTCACACAAGCCTTATGCAATTCGAAAAAAAAATACACACCTTTTTCTTTCTTTTGAGGAGCTCGATATTGAAACTGAATTATCTTTGTGATTTCGGATCTTTAGTATCTAAAATTCGGCCCTGTAATATACCTCTGAATATTCTTTCGAATGACACATGTCTTACCTAATTTGGATTCTTCAACGCAAAGCTATGCCCAATCTCCCACAATGACCGAATTATGGACTTGTTCAGTAGAGCGAACTTCTACAACATGACATGTGTCATTGTTTCCTCCTTCAGTTCTGAAATTGATACACAGGAAACTATATTCCATGTACTTGTGTCCACTTTTTATAGAATTCCAATCCGACACTCAGAGAGAGATTTATGAGCTCATAAAAACCCTAACTTTCACAGCTCATATCTCTGAACATATTACAAACCAAGATCTAAATTTTTACATGAAGTTCCTTCGGATTTCGGCTTCGCTCTATAAAAATTTCAGGTTCTGAACCTTCACAGAAAAAAATTTATAGCAACAATTCCACGATGACTTTTTTGGAGTAGCAAAACTATAGAATCCAAAGCTCGGATACCAAATATTATGAAACTGGCTCCAAAAATAAAAGAAAAGAGAGATCAGTGCCTTATAAATAAGCCACTTTGAGGGGGAAACCTCCTATACATTACATAAATGAACAATTATTTGATGATACAAATGACAAAACCCCCTTCTATATATAGGATTTCATGGGGTCACAATATAATCCTAGCCAAACTAACAATAATAATGTAAGGGCACAATAATAACAATATTGGGGTTACAGGGGTAGAACAATAACAATAAGGGGGTTACGCTAACAACAATAAGGGAATATACTAGTAATATAGGGACCTAACACATGTCCTCTCTCTCTCTCTCTCTCTCTCTCTCTCTCTCTCTCTCTCTATATATATATATATATATATATATATATATATATATATATATATATAGATACCACCTCCATCTTTGTGGCTATCTCTCTCCTCTCCGTCTCTCTGTCATGCACACTTTCTTCCCTCTCCATCACTCTCTTTATCTGTCTACCTATTTATTTTTCCCTCTCTCTACCACTCTCTCTGACCTCCATCTCTCTCTCTCTCTCTCTCTCTCTCTCCTTCCCTTATATATCTCTCCCTCCCCCTTTTACATTCTCTTTCCTCTCATAAAATCTACTTATCTCTTACACTTCCAGTCTCTCTCTTTTTCTCCCCACAAATTTCACTCACTCAAAGAAAATCTCTCTCTTCTCTATCTCCATTTCTCCCTCTCTCTTAATCCATCCTTAAAAACAACCACATCCAACCTTGTCTCTTTCTTCCTCTCCATGTCAACCGTAAATAACTCTCTCCCTCTCCCTTCCCTACACATTTTTGTTATACCTCTCACTTTTTTACTCTCACTCATTCCTTTCCCCCATTCTTCCACAACCCCTACTCTCTCTCTCTCTCTCTCTCCCCACCCCCCCCCCCAAACCCACCTCAACCTTTCCTATGTCTTAAAGGCACCATTTGAGCCATAGCACTAGAAATATGTTTACATTTTTTTCTAAAGGAACAAACACGTTTTTTTATTGCTAGGAACAAGCATGTCATTTTTAAATATAAATTTAAATTTTCCCTAAACAAAATATTACATGCATAATAATTGGTTGCTTCAAATATATGTTCAATATCATGAAATTAGTGGTTTGGGATTAAAGTATACGAAAACATTAATAATTGAGAATATATATATATATATATATATATACATATATATATATATATATATATATATATATATATATATATATATATATGACATTATTTTTTTATGTGATAAAGAAATCCTTCTTCATAACACTATAGACACATATAAGTTTCATTGAGTAGATTCCAGATACATATTTTTTGCAAAAAATAATGTATATGTTTACTATTTCTAATACATGTTGTTATGGACATATATAAAATATTAAAAACATCCCATATATATTTCAACCATTAAAAAAAGTGTATAATGATCTAAATGACATTATGACATAAAATATTAAAAAAAAATATTGTTTGATAAAGTTAAGATCTTTTTAGGTTTCTTTGATGAAGGGATTTGTAATTTCAAAGATATAATGACATTTTTAGTTTAAAAAAATATAAATATAAGATTATAAATTCTGGAAAAGTAGTTATCCACAACAATAATATGATTTGTACAATTGCATAATCTTTTTTCCTAAGATTCCATGATTGATACTCAAAGGTTGCATAAAAGGAAACATATGTATCATATTTTTCATAAAAAGTAACATATCATTTTTAGAAAAACAAACAATTCACATAAAGAGCTTCTATAAATAAATAAAAATACATTTTCGAAAAGAAAATCCATTATCCTACATTACTTATTTTTACATCATCATCCTCAAGTTTACATATTGTTATTTTTCCAATCTCCATTAAAACTAACAAGTCATGAAGAGGCGTCATCATCTTACAACCACCCATTACTTATCTAACCTGTTCTGTTTAAAATAATATACTTTGAAGCAACACATAGGGACTAACACTAAGAATTATATTTTTTTTTCTGTAAGAAAATAACTATAAAAGGGGGAATAAAAGAATCTTAGGAATATGAACTTGAAATTTCAAATACTTTATTAGATAAATGTGACCTGATGGTGGAGTTGAGATTGTGTCAATAGTTGTGGTTAATGTTAGGGTTTTGGGTACTTGATATTAGTGACTCGTGGTATTAAGATCATAGTATTACATTGATCCGGATTTATGCAGGAACACAACAGACTAAAAATATAACCATAAAGACAGAGATGCAGCGGAAATAACACTTCATTTCATTAATATCAAAGAACTGAAAATTTTCTTACAGACAGAATGGAAATAAAACTAGCTAGGGCACTGGTAGCTATCTCTGAGAAGATATGTGGCGGCTACAGGCCTCTGAACTGAGATAAAATGAGGCTCGAGGGCCTATTTATTATTGAGAAACAATGGAGAACCCTAAACATCCAAAAACCTAACCGTAGGAGATGAAGTGCCAAAACTATGGGCCCCGTTTGGGTAAATTGGTGTTTCAACTTCCCAAGGACGTAACTTTGGCATACTATCTCCGTTTGACGCACATGATACATCGTTACAAAGTTCTATCCGAGGACTACAAATTTCACCATGAATATAATTTAGAACGGAATGATGCTCTCTGGAGGCGCGATGCTCAAAAAACATTGTTTAGGGCCTCAAAATGGCTCTGGAAGTTTAGGAGCCAAAAAAATGATAAAATTAGTAAGTTATGCCGAAACTGAAAAACTAAAAGAGACAATGGTGGGGTCCCAAGTGGAATAGGCGGGTGGCCACCAATATCCACCTGGATCACTCCTCCCCCCTTAGGAATCAATGGTCCCCATTGCATTAAGTTCCTCCATGAGATGAGAAAATTTCTGCTGAACTTGGTCCCTAGTGAACCACTTTCCTTGGTGCAGGAGTTGGCCAGCTTTGACTACTTGATATAGTTGGATCTTCTACTGGCGAGTGTTCTTGATTTGCATGTTCATGATACAATATGTGGTGGCCTGTTCCATGCAGTCTGGGTTTAACTCTGTTGGTGTGAGTTGTTCTGCAATGTTTGAGGTGTCCAGTAGAGGTGGGAAGTAAGGATGAAGGTGATCTACATTGAAGACTGGGTGCAGAAAAGGAAATGGAGGAATACTAAGCTCGAAGGCATTGTTCCCTACAGCCTTGGTGATGGTGTATGACCCGTATCGGAGTGGGCGAAGCTTGTGGTGGGGTCCAGTGAGGTGCTCCTTCTCCAAATGTAGCCATACTTTTTCACCCACCTAGAAGTTGTGTGGCACCCGGTGTTGATCATGGCGCGACTTGTACTTCGCATTGGCTCTGTCAAATATATCATGAACCTGTTGGCAGATGTGTTGAATGCACTCGATGAAGCTACTTGCTTTGTCAACTTCAGACTAGACATGAGCTAAATCGGCCTGAGCAGCTGCAAATGGCATGGCTACGTCAATGGGACATAGTGGTTGGAATCCCAAGCCCACCTGAAAGGGGCTATGGCCAATTGAACTGTGGAGAGCCCGATTATAACTATGTTGTACATAGGGGAGGCTCTCATACCATGTGCGTGGATGATTTGAATTGTACATGCACAAAATGTGTACAATCATTCTGTTGACGACCTCTGTCTGGCCATCTGTTTGGGGATGGAAAGCTGTGGACTTGGTGAGATTTGTGTCCATCATTGACCAGAGGCTGGACCAAAATGTGTTGAGGAACCTGCTATCTCGATCTGATATGATAGACCGTGGGATCCCAAAGTGCACCCATACTCGTTCAAAGAAGAGTTTAGCAGTGGCTTCTACTGTGATATTCTTCTTACAGGCCGCCATAATGGCCATCTTCGAGAATCTGTCAACGACCACGAAAACACAGTCATTGCCATTCTTAGTAGAAGGCAGGCCCGAAATGTAATCCATGGAGATGGATTCCCAAGGTCGACTAGGGGTAGGTAGTGGAGTATATAGGCCTTGCTTCTTAATGGTCGGCTTGGCAATGGCACAAGAAGTGCATGATCTGATGTGCTTCTTGACATCCTTTCGAAGGTTCGTCCAATAGAAATACTTCCGTAGTATTTCTACTATTGCCACTATTTTCGACCCCGAAATGCCTGGCAACAGCCGAATCGACGGTAGTGGTGCTTCCATATCATCTTTCTTGGCACGCTCAAGGAACACAAAGGTGTCCCAGACATAAAAGTGCACCTTTGGAGCTGAAAATTTGTGTCTGAAGACTCCCCAAGCAGTTCCCGCAAAAGTGGAAATTCGGCTCGCCTTGGTAGAGAAGCTGCCAATCGAAGTCTTCGTGCCCAAGACGACGGCTCAAGCCGAGGTAGTCTGCAACATTATTGGTGCTACCCTTCTTGTACTTGATGTTCAAATGAAACTGTTGCAAATATGTGGACCACTTCTGATGGCGATCATTCTGTAACTTCGCTTGTGTCTGTATGAACTACAGGGTCCGGTGTTCTGTGTGGATGATTGTTTCCTTCCCCAAAATGTAATGCTTCCATTGCCGACAGGCTTGCACAATGGAATACATTTCTTTGTCATAGGTGGGATACTAGCGAACTGTCTCAGACAATGTCTCACTATGATATGCCACTGGATGTCCCTGTTGAGTAATAACTGCCCCAATAACATAGTTAGAGGCATCTGTCTCGATCTCAAATGGCTGTTGCAAGTCTGGTAATGTGACCACTGGGGCAGAACAAAGGCGATTTTTCAGTTCTATGAATGCCTTCTGTTGAGGTTCTGACCAAAAGAATTTTGCTCTCGCTGCTTCCTTGGTGACTTGACTCAAGGACCAAGTGATATGAGAGAATCCCAACATGAATCTACGGTAGAAATTAGCAAGACCCAGAAAGCTGCGAAGCTCTGTTATAGTAGTCGGGGCTGGCCAATCCCGAATGACTTGGATCTTGGCTGGATCCACATGCACCCCCCTTTCATCAATAATGTATCCCAGATATTGAACCGGGGTCATGCCAAACGTGCACTTCTCCAAATTGGCACACAACTTGTGTTGCCGCAGTGTTTGGAGGACTTGTCGGATGTGATGAAGGTGCTCTTCCCAAGTCTTGCTGAAGATCAGAATGTCATCCAAGTACACCACTACGAATGAGTTGGTGAATGGCCGCAAGATGCCGTCCATCATCCTCATGAAGGTTGCGGGAGCATTCGTCAACCCGAAAGGCATGACCAGCCATTCAAAAAGGCCTTCCTTAGCTTTGAAGGCAATCTTCCACACATCAGAGGGTTCAATTGGTACCTGGTGATACCCAGACTTCAGGTCGATCTTACTGAAATATTTTTCACCTTGGAGTTGGTCGAGAAGGTCATCAATCCGTGGGATTGGGTACCTATTCCGGACAGTGATCTTGTTCAGCGCCCGATAGTCAATACAGAGTCTCCACGTCCCATCCTTCTTCTGTACCAACACGATCGGGCTCCCACAGGGCGATGAACTTGGTCCGATGTGACCTTTCTGCAACAGCTCCTGAATCTGCCTCTTGATTTCATCATTTTCCAGAACAGAGCGTCGATAGATCGGTCCATTGGGTAGTGGCGCACCTGGGGTCAGATCAATCGGGTGCTTGACCTGGCAGTGCAGAGGAACCCCCGTGGGTGAGGTGAAGATGTCCCCGTACTCCTCCACGACCTTATCCATTTGTTGTCGTCGTGCAGAGGGGCCCTGTCTGGAGGTCGTGGCCACAGTCTTCTTCTTGCCCTGGGGGCGGATCATCAGGAAAACGAATTTCCTGGTTTGGGAAATGAGCTTACTACATTGTTTTGCAGTAACCAAAGAGATAGCGGCAGGAGGTGGTACCTCTGGTATCCCGTACAACTTATTTCCCAAAGTAACAATAACAGCACGAGGTCGAGACTCATACACAGCATGACGCTTCCACAAGTATGGTTGTCCTAATAATACATCAGAAACATCAATAGGAGCAACGCCACATAATACCTCATCCGTGAAGGGCTTGATGCTATAGGGAAGGCGACACTGCTGGCTGACGCGGAGATCTCGTCCTTGGTGAAGCCACCCGATGGTGTATGGATGTGGGTGAGCCGTGGTCGGCAAGCCCAACCGCTTCACGGCGTCTGCTGAAATGAGGTTCTTTTGGCTCCCATTGTCGACAATGAACTGTACCGGGGAGCCCTTTACCCACATCCGGGAGTGGAAGAGACGTTCCTCCTCCTCTGGATCTTCCGGTTCCTCCTTTTGGATCTTTGTAGTGGCAACAATGGCATTGGGCTCCGCATCAATAATCTGTTTCCCTTTTTCATTCGCCTTTTCAGGTTCTGATTCGGAGTCAGAGCATGCATCTGACTCAGAAGCCCTCATCTCGGCCACTAGCGACTTCTTGGCCCGACACTCACTTGTGTTGTGAGTGGAGCTCTTATGGAACTCACACCACTTTCCCGTGTCCTTCTTTGGCTTTGCAGTGCTGTTCTTCTCTTGTGGCTTTGAAGGGTTGTCTTTAGCCACCATGCCTTGGCTTTGTCCTTTGTTCTGCGGTTTGGAAGCACCTTTCCCTTGCTTTTGATTCGCAGATCCAAAGTCTCGCTTCTTCTGTTTGAATTTCTGCTCAATCTTGGCAGCATACCGGTATGCCGTACCAAGCGAGGAGATGTCGACGAACTCCATTTCCTCCTGAATGTATCTGTGCAGACAGCTGCGATACTTTAGCACCAAATGTTTCTCTGAATCTTTGATACCCAACTTTGTGCGCAGGGTATGGAACAGATTCGTCAGCTCATGCACATCTTGATCCCTTTCTTGTCGCAGCGTGGTCCATTGTATGTACTTGTCCTCATAGCTCCCCACAGGATAGTACTGTTCCTTGACGGCGTCTCGGAAAGAATTCCAAGTTGGTACGGCCGAGAACAGAGAGGGTTTTGTCTGGTCCTTGTTCTCACAGTAGGTTTCCCACCAATCCTTAACATGGGGGGTAGCTTTGAGGAGTGCAAAAATAATCTTCTCCTGGTCTGAAAAGTCATGAACAGAGAAATATACTTCTAATAGATTCAACCATCTATCTATGGCATCTGCGTTTATTTGACCCTCAAATATGGGAATGCCAAAATTTACTTGTACCTTAAAAGGAGTCACACCTCCATAGTGGCTACTGGATGTAGATGTGCCACTGGTGGGCAGCCGTTGAAGGATCTGAGAAAAGTTATCCATCATCGTGTTCCTTTGTTTTTCGAGGGCCTACTCGAGAAATATTTTGATAGGATCTCCTGCTCCCTCATCTTTCTTTTCGTCCCCCATGGGCATCCGTCGAGGTTTGTGAGGCTGATCTTGCAAAGGTTCCACCAGATCAAGCCCTAGCTCCTTATACCCCGACCTTGTTGGGGACATGAAAAGAAGGATCGAGAAAAAGCAGACCGCTCTGATACCACTGATCTAGATTTATGAAGGAATGCAACAAAATAAACATTAACCATAAAGATAGATATGCAATGGAAATAAAACTTCATTTCGTTAATATCAAAGAACTAAAAATTTGCTTACAGACAGAATGGAAATAAAACTAGCTAGGGCACTGGTAGCTATCTTTGAGAAGAGATGTGGTGGCTACAGGCCTCTAAGCTGAGTTACAATGAGTCTCGAGGGCATATTTATTATTGAGAAACAATGGAGAACCCTAAACATCCAAAAACCTAACCCTAGGAGATGAAGTGCCAAAACTATGGGCCCCGTTTGGGTAAATTGGTGTTTCAACTTCCCAGGGATGTAAATTTGGCATACTATCTCCATTTGATGCACATGATACATCATTAGAAATTTCTATCCGAGGAATACAAATTTCGCGATGATTATCATTCCAGAATAGAATGATATTCTTTGGAGGCGCGATGCCCAAAAAACATCGTTTAGGGCCTCAAAACGGCTTCGGAAGTTCAGGACCCGAAAAACTACTAAAAATAGTAAGTTATGCCGAAACTGAAAAACTGAAAGAGACAATGGTGGGGGCCCAAGTGGAATAGGCGGTTGGCCACCAATATCCACCTGGATCATACATGTAGTTCAATTTTTTCAAAGGCTTGGGCACTCTCCATCGTACTGAGCTACTGTTGAGTGGTGAAATAGTCAATGATAATGATAGATCTATTGTTGGCTATTTTTTCCACTAGTTTTGGTTTTCCTTAAAAAATCATGATGTATATTATTGCTTAATTATTATATTTTTTATGTCATGATGTTCTGAATATTAAAAATTGAAATCAAAGCTATATTTAGTGAGGACCCTTGAAGGATGATGTTTATCATAATGAGAACACGAAAAAATCATTTCTAATGTATAAAACATAAAGAAACAAAATCTAAAGACTAATATGGCCATTTGTAGAAAAATAAGGAAGTGAGTTTGAATCCATTTTATTCACAAGATAAATGTGTGGGTTTTCTTCTCTTAAAGAGAGCTTGTACACCGCTTGTACACCACCGAATCATGAAGTTGCATATATTTTTTGTACTTGTGTAGACGATGGTAGTTTTTGGTTTGCATAGCATGAAAGCATTATATTTTTCATGTCATGAAATTGTTTGCATCAATAAAGTGTCCCCAAGAATTAAATTCATTTCACAAATTAGTAGGGTTGGGTGGCAAATTGGTTGTTGTACAAATTATCAAAGTTGAATTAGCAAGGTGGCTTCAATAATGGATCGATGAAGAGCGGAATTAAATGCAAGAGTGATGTCCATAGAGGAGATGGAAGCGCAAGTGGAGTGTACCAGGGTTAAAAGCAATGGCAATGCAAAAGGGGGAGAAAGAAATAAACTCCTTCCTCTAGCATAGGTTATTGGTCATCTTTGAATTTTCCAAGGAGAAGGACAGTTTCATTGATAGAACTAGGTGGTATCTTATTTATGTTATTTTCCAAGGTAATTTTCATACGATCTAAGCTACATGATAATGGCATTGGAATGTGAGTATATCTGCAAATGATGTTCTCAAGCATTGATGAATACTTGGGGACGAGAATCATGGGATATGGTGTTGGCAAGGCATCAATCCTTTATGTTTTGGCTCCCAAAGGTGATCGTGTGGGCTTTTTTGGAAAATACCTTCTATCCAGTGCAATTTTATCCTCCCGCTAATAAGTGTATAACATGTTTTAATGAGGAAAATAACCAGCTTTTCAATGGTTCATAAATGCATGGGGTTGTATATGCACATTTTTGTGCATTTATGGCACATGGTGTTGAAGATAATGGAGAAATATATTTTAGGAGAGAGTTCGTTCATTAGTTGTGCATGCGACTTAGATTAGGATTTAGTTCCTATTTCCTAGGTGGTTGTTATAACTTCTCTATTTGTTTGTAAACTATATATTTTTATGTGTAAAGATGAACTTGTAGAGTGTTCTGCAGATATAGTCTCCACGTGAAGCTCCTCACCTGTGAGGTGCTCAATTTATTCACGAGGGCTTCAATACAAGAGAAATACCATAGAACGTGGGTTCATATTGGGGGATATATAATGCGGAAAAAATGACATAATATATTGGGGGATATGTAGGGGATAAAGAGTTTTTATATTGGTAGGTATAAGAAATGGAGCTCAAATTTAATGAAAAATATAAAGGGGTATAAAAAAAGTTTAATAAAAAAATGGGTACTTACAATATATAGTGGAAGTAGGGCCTTTTTAAATTGGGAAGGCATATTGCGTTTATATTGGCAGGGGTTAAATAATGTGACTTTTAGGGGTATTTTCCAATGTGTACTGAAATTAAGGGTATTTTTTAATATTTTATGATCACACGTGATATGTTAGAGGTTTATTGACTGAAACCCTTGTGAGTTTATTGAATATAAGTTTTTTCTTCTATTTTTTATCATGGTATCAGAGCTTCAGGTGGATGGTGAGTGGATCTGTGCTACGTGAGTGCTTGGAGCTGTTGGACTCTCATTTTGGAGTTGTTGAGAGAACTGTAAGGGAGTTTCCATCCTAGGAAATGATCTGTGGAACATGCTCATAGAATCAATTTTTTATTGTGTTGTTGCAACTTTGGAAGAGGCGTCCCCACCAAAAGAGGTCAATATCGATATCTGTGTACATTTTTTGTTGGAATTTTTTGGAGGGATGTTGTTGGAATTGTTTGGAGGGAATCGTTTTGGAGAAGCATATCGTCTACGATCTGGTGGCTACAACATAGTCTGCTGGATTTTGCTGCATTTTAGAAAACTTTTTAAAGATGGCGGTGTTGTCGTTTCTGGTGTTCTTTTCTATGTTTGTGAGAGGATCCACGATGCACTTCATGGAATTTGTGTGTTTTGTTTGTGAACGGATCCATGATGAAGTGCCTGGAATTTTTGTGACATGTCACTGGTGTTTTGTAACACGATGGAAAAGACGTGCTACGTGTTTTTATCAGAGAGTGCCTCACATTGGTGGATGGTGGTATATCGGTGGAGTGCGTGGGTGATTGAGCAAGATACTACTACATAGTGGATCCTTAGCTGGATTTTTTTTTTTTATGTGGCTGCCATATTTAAGACAGATACGATCCCACTTGCGTCATCTAGAGAATTTTGATCATTCGTTGTGTTTAATCCTTTACTGAGGCTATGGGAGGAGAATTGGAGAGAATTGATCTTGTACTATGTTTCTCCTAGGGATCCTTTGATCCTTTGCTAAGGTCGTGGAAGGATCATTGGAAAGAATTGATCCTTTTTTGTGTTTCTCCACCAGCAGTTTGAGCTGGTGCTGTTGTCGGTCCACTACAATAATATAATTGATTATGTGCTTGGGTTCTACAATAATAGATCTTGTCTTGCATTGAGCTCATATCTTGCCAGTTTACCAAGTATTTTTCAATTTTCCCTCTGAAATTGTTTTGTGTTTCCTTTGAAATGTTTTAAAGGATTATAATATATATTAAAGGGAAAAAAAAATTTTATTGTGGGAGCATTTGGAATTTTTTTTTTTGAAGAGGGTTCTATATCTTTCAAAGGGGTTTGCATCCAATTGAATTTTTTAAGGATACAAAACCAATTTTTTTGAGATCGATCTTTTGGATCTGGTGGTATATTCGTGTTTATTTTAATTGTTGGAGGTTGGATTATTATTTTTTAAGTGCTAATATGAATAAATAGATGTTAGAAGCATACTTGAACGAGAGAAATAAACTCGATGGATCCAATTATTCCAATTGGAAATTCAAATAGCAGTCTTTGATTAAGGGGAAAAGTGCATGGTAGGTTGTAAATGGAGATGAATTGAAGCTCACAACAATAGGAGGCGAAACAATTGAAGAAATTCAAGATTGGGAGAAGAGGGAGAACAAGGTGAAAGTGTTGTTGAAATTGTCAATGAAAGACTACATTATCTGTCACATCAAAGAGTATAAATCAGCAAATGAGATCTGGACAACCCTTAAGGATATTAAAAACACAAATCACTTTTTGTTCTTGAAAAGAAATATTCTCTCCATTAAAATGGAGGATAATGAATCAGTAGCTACATTCATCTCTCATATCAAAGAGCTCAGAGATAAGCTGGTCAACATAGGGGAGACAGTGTGAAACATTAATCTTGTCACAATTACCATGAATGGTATGACTGATGAATATCATATGTTCATCACAGTCTTGAATGCAAGAGAGAAAGCCCTCAAATTTGAAGAATTGACAGGGTTCCTAATGCAAGAGGAAGAAAGGCAGATGACTTTGAAACCCGAGAGTTCAATTTTTTCTTTTGTGGCAAATAATAATCCCTCCAAATGAAAGGCAAGTGTAGGATAGAAAGGCAGAGGTACACCACAAAGAAAGCCACCTCAAAGTATGCCACCCCAAGGTATGCCATCTCGAGGTATGTCTTCAAACAAAAAAAAATCAGGAACCAGATGTTTATATTGTGGTTGACTTGGTCATATTGTCAGGAATAATCATAAGAAGAAGCTTGATGATTCTCGAAATAGACATAAGAAGCATGCATGACACTTTGTTGATGAAGATAAGAATCAGGACCTCAGACCGTTTATGTATGATTCTATTCCCTTTGCTGCAAATGATGAAGCAGATACTTGGTTTGTGGATTCATGAGCTTCCACTCACATAACAAGTAACAGACAGTGGTTTGAAAATTTTAAACAAACTAGTAGTGGTGATAAAATCTACCTTGGTGATGACAGATGGTACCAAATCAAAGGGTATGGTAATGTTCCTGTTATATTTCCTGATGGAAATATTAGGCATATTCAAATTGTAATGTATGTACCTAGAATAAAAAACAATATGGTCTATGTGTCTATGATAACAGATCAAAATCTTAAGATAGAGTTTTTTAAGTATTATTGTGTTATTAAAGATCTACGAGATCGTATGAATATAATTGCATTAGGGATTTGAGTGGGAGGTTTGTACAAGCTTAATGTAGGAAGTGCGCAAAAATAAGCCTGGACTTCATAAGTTATGACTGCAAAAGACTTATCGCATCAAATATTAAGCAATATTAATTCAATGACCTGGTGCTACTTTAGAAACGAGGCATGGTTAATGGTCTCCCTATTTTAAAGAATTTTCATGTGCATTTGGAAGCATGTGCTCTTGGGAAGATGCACATAAATGAGTTTCCTGCAAATTTAGATAGAAATAAGAGAGATATACTAGAGCTTGTGCACACTAATTTATGTGGGCCGATGTAGACAAGACCATTAGGAGGTGCCTATTATTTCTTATTATTTTTTTATGATTTCACAATATTTACCTTGGTATATTTTCTCGGAAATAAGATTCATATATTTGAATACTTTAAAGAATTCAAGAGCATGGTGGAAAAAGAAACATGGAAGTTCATTAAAATTCTCTGCTCGGATTAATGGGGAGAATACAAGCATAGTCACTTCATCAAATATTGCAAGGACCATGGGATAGTTCAGCAGTTTACAATACCCCACAGTCCTCAATTGAACAAGTTTGTAGAGAGGAATAACGTAACCCTTCTGAAGTGTGCTCGTATCATGTTAAAAGGTAAGGATATGTCCAATGGTTTTTGGGAAGAAGGAATTAATATTGCAGTATATTTGAAGAACATGGGTCCAAAAAAAATAGTTTATTTTAAGACTCCATTCGAAGCTTTAATAGGTTTTAAGCCCGCAGTTAATCATTTAAGAATTTTTGACTCGAAATATTTTTCTCATGTTCCAAAAGAGGATAGGAGGAAACTAGATTCAAAGTTCATTAAGTGCAGTTTTGTTAGGCACTGTACAAATTTTAAAGAAAATAAGTTGTTTAATCTCTGTACTCACAAAGTGGTTGCGAGTAGAGATGTAGTATTCCATGAGCAAGTTCATGATGGGAACTGTGATCAAGGCAATGAATAATGGGACATTTCTTTGTTGATAGAAGAAGGGAGTGATGAAACACAGAAAAACCATAAGCAACAACAGCAACAGAAAAAGAAAGAAGTGGATGGTACAGATGCAGTCAGCAAGCCAAGTCCACCAAGGGATGGTCAAAAAATATTTGAATCTAGTCCACCACTCAAGAGATCAGGTAGGAAAATTCAATTTCCAACAAGATATAGGGATCATTCTCTTATAACTAGTATGTTAAATTTTTTTGAACCCTCAAATTATAAAGAAGCTAGTCAATATGATGAATACACGACAGCCATGGAAGAGAAATATGAGTCAATACTTAAAAACAAAACATGGGTTCTAGCTAAATTACTTGAAGCAAAAAAACCCATAGGCTGCAAATGGTTATACAATATTAAATTTAAAGCAAATGGGAGTATAGACAAATATAAAGCTAGGATGCTTAAAAAGAGGTACTCGCAGAAAGAAGGCATATATTATAAGGAAAACTTCATAATTATAGCTAAATTAAACACAATTAGAATGTTAATTGCTTTAGCTACCAAACATCATTGGATGACACACCATCGATATGTGAAATCTACATTTTGAAATGCGGAATTAAAAGGAGAAGTGTATTTAGTGCAAAAAGAAGGGTTTGTTAAATAGGGGGAGGAATATTTATTCTCTAGATTGAAGAAAATAATGTATGGACTAAAACAGGCACCCACGGCGTGGTATAATAAAATTGATTCATTTTTCCTACAACATAATTATAAAATAATAAAGAATGGCCCTAATCTGTATATCATGTTTCATAAAGAGGAGCAAATTGTTTTGATTTATTTATATGTATACGATCTTATCATTATAGGAAATGTTGATGAACTCATTAAAGTAATCAAAGAACATATGTCATGGGTTTTTGAGATGAAATACCTTGGATAGCTACAATATTGTTTGGGTCTTGAAGTCTAGAGGGATTATGGGTAGAATTTTTTGTCGCAAAGGAAGTATGTCAGGAGTTTATTGAAAAAGTTCAGAATGGATCAGTGCAAAGCTGCAACGGCGCCTTTACAACAAAATGTTAAAATTTCGAATGATTATGGTTCCAAGGAGGTCGAAGCAACATTGTATAAACATCTCATTGGGAATCTGATGCACTTGACTACAATTAGGCTAGATATGGATTTTGTAGTCAGTATATTGATCCAATTAATGTCAAAGCCGCTTGAGTCATTGGGTTGCAACGAAAGGCATCTTAAGGTATTTTCAAGGAACCTTAGACTTTGGTGTTAAATATACAAATTATTTTGATGTAACAATTTTTTCGAACTCTGATTGGGCTAAAAATCTAGATGATAGATGATCCATAACATTTTATGCATTCCACATTGGGTCTCGGGTCATTGCATGGAGCAACAAGAAGCATAAAATTGTATCCTTGTCGTCAGCAGAAGCAAAGTATCAAGCAATGTGTGCAACAACGTGTGAGGCGGTTTGGTTGAGGAGACTTCTCCAGGATGTCAAAGAAGAACAAAAAGATGCAACAATTATCAAATGTGACAACCAGAGCTCCATCAAACTTGAAAATAATCCATTCTTTCACAAAAACACAAAGAATATTGATACACAGTTTCATTTTGTTAGGGAGTTGGTTCAATCAAAGGAAATCCATATTGAATATTATAATACTTGTGACAACGTTGCAAACATTTTCACTAAGCCTCTTGGAAGAATCAAATTTGATTTGTTTAGGGAGATGTTAGGAGTACTAGTGAACCCTTTCTCCATTAAGGGGGAGTGTTGAAGATAATGGAGTAATGTATTTTAGGAGAGAGTCAGTTTATTAGTTGTGTGTGTGCCTTATATTAGGGTTTAGTTCCTATTTCTTAGGTGGTTTTTCTAACTTCTCTATTTATTTGTAAACTATATATGTGTGATGTGTAATAGGGAAATTGTAGAGCGTTCTGGAGATGTAATATCTAGGTGAAGCTCCTCACTTGTGAGCTGCTCAGTTTATTGAATATAAGTTGTGGCTTCTAGTTTTTATCACATAGGCATACTAGTTATTTGTTGTTGGTTTTAGTGGCCCAATTTTTTAGAAATGGAATTCCCCTGTTAACCTTCGACATCAAGTTGTTGAAGTTAGGCCTGCAAATGTATTATTCTTTCTCGAGAAGAAAAGAGGGATTTTATGTGTTTATAAAGTTGGATGCAATCATGCAAGCCTAGAGTAAAACCGGTTACCAACTCAACATATAGTGTATCAGAAAGGTTGTGATGGTAATTGTAACACACTAGGGTGAGAATATATATATATATATATATATATAAGTTGATAATTTGTATTCTCATAAGAATAAGCGTAAATTCATTCAAATATATTTTAACTAAGAGATCATGAATGCAAGAGATTGCTAAAAGTATCATTGACATAATAAATGTAAGGATTTAAAATATAAAAGTTAAAATTTTATTAGAATTTAAAATGGAGTAGTCTATAATGCGATTTTTCCGACTACCCCTCTTTCTCCGTATTCGCCTGGGAAAGTACATATGTTTTTCTCCGTACATTTACCCAGTTCTTTGTTTATCTCTATGTATACAAACCAAAAACTTGGCTTCGTGCAAAGCCAAATACCCGGAAAGAAAGTACTGTAAAATCATTTTGTTAATTTAGTTTTATAATTTATCTAAGTTTAAGTGAATTATTTTGGTGTAAACACTACTGTACTGCGTAATATTTGGTCAAATTAGAATTTGGTTAAATAACTCCAGTCTATTTATCTAGGAACATGTTGACTACCTTACCAAACAATCGTAAGTAGTGGAGATGATAGAAAATGGCAATGCATCGTTGTATGGTATGGTTGTGAAGTTTAATAAATTTTTTGAGATAATTCATCTTTTAAAATACATATTTAATTTAAAAACGTTATATATTTTATTAAAAATCATATCATATAATTAAATTAATATATTTATTTTATTGTTTTTTAATTAAAAAATATAATAAGTTAAAGTTTATAAAGCTTGAAATCCTGGAATTTGTTGAATAACTTAAAAAATCTTAAATCGTTTAAGGTTATGAAAACACTACTAAATATAATAGTGTTTTCACTAAAATAATTTAATTTAGTGAAACTTGAGATAAATTATAAAACTAAACAAACAAAATGATTTTACGTGAAACTTGAGATAAATTATAAAACTAAACAAACAAAATGATTTTACATTACTTTTCTTCAAGGGTATTTCGATTTGCAGGGAGCCGCATTTTTGGAATGTATACATAAAGGTAAACGGAGACAGAGACAAAGGGTAGTCGGAAAAGTGTGCTTTTTGGATGTTCGGAATTTGCGAAAGTTGCATTATAGACTAGTTCATTTAAAATCCCACTGGTCTGGGTTGAGATAATTACTGGAGAGAAATTTATGTCAAGAGATCAAACTGTCGGAAAAGGATGGTGCATAGAAGGAACAACGCTGGGTAAGAAATAAGGTCACGTGGATTTTGTGATTCCTTTTGAGTGTTCGAGACTAAGTTGTAAACATTACTTTTTTGGATGAACAAATAACTATGGAAAATGGGATGAGAGTCTAGACATCATGGAGAATGTGCGATATTGCAACATGAAAATATTTAAAGCCAAATTTTTTTTAGGACTTGATGATATTTCGTGGTGAACGGTTTTATGGAACTTGTAGGCTTGAGATAGTGGGATAGTTGTCTCATCTCATAACGTGAAATGCAGATGGAAGTGCTTATGTGTGTTTTGGAAAAGAGCATGGAAGAAAGACAAATGTGTAGCAAAATAAGTGAATTGTGGTTTAAGATTAAGATGAAAACAAACAAATTATTAATGGAGTTGAAATTTTTTCATGTAAATGTGTATATATTTTAAGACTTGATAAGGCATGATTATTTTTGGTAAATCATTGGTAAAGTCTAGATGTAGACCTAGATGAAGTAGCAGAGCATGTTGAGCTAGGACAACATGTGAGATTCTCCAATATCTTGAAATTGATGGGGTGCTAGGACAACATGTGTGATTATGCAATATCTTGAAATTGATGGGGTTGGCCTGTAGGTGAGAAGTGATGGCCCACTTCGTTAGTTTAGCTAGATTTGGTCAATGAAAACCCAAAGTTAGGTTTAAAGAGGGAGTTGTTATATAAACTTGACCCAATGGTGTATTTAAGGTTTTGTCAAAAGTTGTGATTAACATTTATTGTTTTGGGCATGGTATTGGTGAGCCATGGTATTATATAAGTAGTTGAAGAGCTTGAGTATTATCCATTGTAATGAGCTATAGTTGAGTGGTAAAAACTTGTTGTCCTAATTCTATTTTAGCCAAATACAATAATAGATCTATAATTGGATGGTTTTTCTAGTTAGGGTTTTCTACCGTAAATCATGAAGTACATGATGGAGTACATAATTTATATATTGTTTCTTGATTATTATATTGATTTATCTCTTAATGTTCTAAATACTAACATACTCTATAATTTACATTTAAAAAAGACATATCTAAAATAATATTTCTTTTATTTATAGGTAAAGCATTTTTCTATTTAAATTTTAAATTAAAATAAAGATAACTTTTATATTTATTTGTAATATTTTTTTTACATTAATAATTTAATTAAATTTAAATGATGAATTATTTTTTTAATATATTTTAAATATAATTTTTGAAAATTTAAAATATCATATATTTAGTTTTAAATAACAATAAAATTAAAATGGCATCCATAAATTAAACTTAATTACCTCTCAGTACATTCTTTTAAGAAGAACTCCTCTCCCATGCCACTATGTCTCATTATGCATGATTGATCTTGTGTGTTAAAGAATTGTTGGATTATCATAGGCTGAGTAACTATCTCGGGAGTGGTAAGTGAGTAACATAAAATGGATCATCATAAGAAGTGGCGAAGGTGTTGTTACGTCATTAAAATAAATTAAAATATCTCTGAAACATTAAGCCAAAGTAGCTTAAAAACTCTTGGTCTTAATATGACCACGGACTATAGCCTCCCTTAACAGAGGAAAGAGAGATTTTCTTTTCATTCGAGAGAAGAGACCGCGCATAGAACTTTTGGAATGAGTACAAGGTTTCCCACCTGGAAAATAAAGTCCAGTAGTTAGTGAAATTGACAGAGCTGGTTAGGTAAAATTCTAATGGGGTTTTTCTTGAGGGTACTTATCAAAAATATATTGACTAGGAACCATTAATGTAAAGATAGATTATAAATTAATAGAATCTAGGACTGAAATAACAACAAGATGAAGTGGTAAATAATATTTAGCTGTACAAGAAGAACTCTAGCTGGATAAGAAACCTAATAAAAAAACAAAACCCAAAGCAAAATTCATTTATTAGACAGGTACGATTAAATAAAATTTAGACAAAGACAAAAGATATAGGAAGCACTGATAAATGATGTTTATGCAAAAGCTTCGAAGCTAAATAACCCTCTCGTGGAATTTCAATTCGATAAACGATACTGTAAACAACTCGTAAAAGATATACGATATTGTAAACATCTCATAACAACTCATATATTGTTAACATCTCATAAAAGTTATAATAGAGGATGTTACAAGTATTATATATGGTCCATTAAAGAAAAACAGAACTAGTTTTGATAGCAACGGCCAGTTTCCCAAAATATTAATGATAACAACGAAGTTGTTAAATTAATTATTGTTTTATTTTTCTAGAATTACCTGAAACAACAAAGTTGTAAAACCTGTGTAATCCAAGAGTTCTTTTTATAGACATTCTGCACTTAACCGAAAGTAGACCAAGAGCATGTAGTGTATGGCCATAAAAAAATAAAATTAAATACAAATTCCAGAGGACTAATAACAACTAAGCTACAAGATAGAGTATGAAACAAATTTGAATGGTGTGAAGTCACATTCTCAGATATTGCCTATTTGGTAAAGGCGGAATCCATCGAACCAAATACATGTCAAATACTAAGGGAAAACAAAAATACTATTTTCATAAAAAGAAAGAACGCCAGAGTAATACTCTTAGAAAAATGATTCAGAAGAAATATCTATTTGAACGAAGGCTTGAGAAAAATAATCCTTGCCAACAAAAGTCAGATTGCCATATATATTGAGGAGTTGAAAAGAAACCATTTCATCTCAGCAAAGACCCTTAAACTGGACCAAGGGCTAACCGTTCACTATTAATAAAAATATTATACCTATTAATACTTATAAAAAAAACTCTAAAATAATTCAACATTGTAAAAGAAAAAGAAAAATCTTCATCTTGATAGAATATCAAGGAGAGAATAACAGTATAATGTTATCTGAAGATGAAAGTATTCATTTATATCAAGGGGGGTTGCATCACTGTGAAATGGTCATAAAGAAAATGAAATATCAATTTGACGGTGTTTTGAAGAAAACACCAGAGGATGTTAGCCCAATGTCCGAATACAAAACTGGAAAGAATGCATTGTATAACATAATGTAAACCCTAATTTCTAGAACTGTCAATCTTCTGATGGAAGAAGCGTTCAGAGTAAAGTGCTTCATAATCACAAATAAAGATATGTGTCCACGTGAATCTTTTGATGGAAGAAGCGTTCAGAGTAAAGTGCTTCATAATCACAAATAAAGATATGTGTCCACGTGATTATCACATGTGAGAACACACTTCGACGAATGTGAGCATTCCACCCAAAATAGTAATTACTACCTATTCCTTTATACGACCGGAGTGACAAGCACAAAGGAATTTTATTTTAAATAAGTTAATAATGTTTTCAGAGATACGTAAAGAAACGCTGATGTAAATACCATAACTAGCAATTTCACTAAGAGGATGTTTATAGGAGAAGTGGGGAGATTGTGAAACGAAATAATGAAATATGGACAATGGAATATAATTTAGGGAGATTAATTTTAATTCAATTTTTGTGACTGTCTCCACGAGAAGTGGGGAGATTGTGAAACTAAATATGGACAATGGAATACAACCGAGAGGAGGCTAATTTTAAATCAATTGTTGTGAAATTCCATATTGGTGCTCGAGGAAGGTTTCCGAAAGGTTTGAAGAGACAACGAATCGACTTGATAAAAAAATCTCCGTAAAACCAAACCAGAAGTACCTGCCAATTAAAACCCACCTCCCTAACATGATAATTGTTCCCGAAGTGATTGGGAGAATTATTGGTGTTTACAATAAAAAGACATTCAATAAGGTCGAAATCAAGCGTGAGCTGATTGGCCATTATTCGGTAGAGTTTTCTATTTCCTATTATTATGGGAGCCCCATACACTGGGCCTTTTGGGTTTAATCTTTCGTGAGCTAGACAAAAATGTGGTTTGAATTATAGAGGTAGAAAGTATGTTGGAATTTTCGAGTATTCCAAAACACACATAGAGAACAAAATCTCTCCTCTTAACAAGAGGAACTTATTTAAAATTTTGTTGGCCAGAGATGACACAAAAACAACTTCTGTTTCATTAAAAAATAAAAACACTATTACAAATTGATATTCTCCCTGTTCAGAGGGATTACAAAATGGAAATGTTTCACATGCAGTGTCCTCAAATTTCCTATTTGTCTCTTACAAAAAAAAATTCACACACAGTGTTTTCACATTGTTCTTCTGCCTCTGTTGGCTTTTAAAATATCACACAGTACACTCTAATTTTCTGCCTTCGGGCATTCTCATTACAATGCACAGTCCATCTCAATGCTCTTCTCGCCTGCTCGCTTTTGCTGGATCTTTCAATACAAAATCCACAATGCACCAAAAAAAAAAATGCTCTCTGGCCTTTTTTTCATATTTCATAACATGAATTTTATAATATATATAATAAAAAACATATATATCAAATTCCGAGTCAAAAGGCTTTTTTTTTTATTAAACATGTTACTTGCAGCCATATTAAAACAAAGAAAATTAAACCTAAGTTTGAACCTTCATTGTGGATTCAAAAAACCAAAAATTAAGTCTCATTTGATAATTTATCGCATCCACTTTATGCAATTAGCTCCATTTCATGCGAATGGCTTAACACTTTGCACATTGCGATATGCGATATGCGATATCGGCAATATCGCATCGCAAATGAAACGATAGGACTTGTGGTGGTGTAGAAAAGATATGCGAAGTTGTGAAATTGTGATATTGCAAAGTTGCGATCTCCATTCTGTGGTTGGTGGTGTTTAATGGCGCTTGGTGCTGTTATTTAAAAAGAGGGATGGGGGCACGGTTCTTCAATGCAGAACCAATGCTACAGTTTTAACCTAAAATTTGGTTTTGTAGCTGATTTCAATGTGCGATAGAGTGAAGATCGAGCCAATATAAAACTGTTGTTGTCCTTTGAGCTTCAATAGAAATCAATTCACCATCCTTCAAACACTTCATATCACAGTCATTGTCGCTGTCCTTTTCTACTTTGCAGCAGTTGGATTTAATATTTCAACACTCCTCCTTAAATTCAAGTGCTGGGTTTTCTTCCATACCCAAACACTTCCTTAAATAATTAAAACTTTTCTGCCCCAATGGTTTTGTTAAAATGTCTGCAAACTGCTCTTCAGTTCTTCAATGTTTCAAAACAATTTCACCATTGTTCACTAGCTCCCTGATGTAGTGATACTTGGCATCAATGTGTTTCGTTCTTTTGTGAAACACTAAATTCTTTGACAATGCTATTGCTGAGCTATTATCACAATAAATTGTTGTTCTTTTTACCTGTTCATGACACAAACTCCTCAACATTATTCTCATCCAAAATGCATAACATGTTGTTGCTGTAGATGCCACGTACTCTTCTTTTACTGTAGATAAAGCCACAATTTGTTGTTTCTTAGAAGCCCATGAAATGGCTCTTGAACCCATGTGAAAAACATAACCAGATGTACTTTTCTGGTCATCTATACTTCCAACCCAATCACTGTTAGTATATCCAATCAATTCAGAATTTTTTGAAGTGGTATATAAAATTCCATACCTCTTTATTCATTTCACATATCTTAGAATTATTTTTGTTGTTTTCTAATGTGCCTCCCTTGGCCTTTCCATAAATCTGGAAATTAAACTTACAGCATGCATAATATTCGGCCTAGTTGTAGTCAAATATATGAGGCTTCCAACTATGCTCTTGTACAAACTTGGATCAAAATCCTTGTTGCTGTCTTCTTTGCTCAATTTCAATCCCATCATTGTAGGAGTAAATGCTGCCTTGCAATCCTTCATATTAAATCTTTCTAAAACTTCATTTACATATTTGACTTGAGAGATAAAAATCTTATTTTCATTTTTCTCTACTTCTATTCCTAAGAAGTATTTCAGCAATCCCATATTATTCATGTCAAATTCATCCTTCATGACTGATTTGAAATTCTCAATGAGGTAAGCATCATTACCTGTAAAGATCACATCATCAACATACAAAACAACAATTATCATCTTACCATATTTCTCCTTGATGTATAATGTGGGTTCTCCTTCACATTTTTCAAACCCATTTTCCAGTAGATAGGCATCTATCCTACTGTACCATACTCTTGGTGCTTGTTTTTTCCCATAAAGAGCTTTCTTCAATCTGCAAACTTTGTGCTCTTGGCCTTCTTTCTTATAGTCTAGAGGTTGTTCAACATAAACCTCTTCCATCAATACTCCATTTAGGAATGTTGATTTCACATCCATTTGGTAAACCTTCCACTTGTGTTGTGTTGCTATGGACAACACTGCTCTCATTGTTTCCATTCTTGCTACCAATGCAAATGTTTCTTCATAGTCTCTTCCTTATTGCTACTTGTAGCCTTTGATAACAAGTCTAGCTTTGTGCCTTTCAATCTTACCTTCAGCATTTCTTTTTGTCTTGTAGACCCATTTCACTCCAATGACTTCCTTACCTTTTGGGAGATCAACTAATTCCAATGTCTTATTTTTCTCTATGGCATTCATTTCTTCATCCATAGCATCTATCAATTGCTTATCTTTTATAGCTTCTGAAAAATGAATAGGATCATCTACCTGACAATATAATGCAAATAAAGAGTTCATACCTTCATTTTATGCCTCTTGCTCATAAATCTCATTCAAATTTCTGAATCTGGTTCCTCTTTCACTTGGTGTACTTATGCTTGTAGAAGCACTCAAATCTGCTCCTTGTGTGCTTCTAAAAGCACTTTTGTCACTTATCAACAATGTTCTCATACCTACTTGTGGTGTTCCTTGTTGTCCTTATATTGGTGGAGGTGGTGCTACTAATGAGGGATGTATATCAGCCATCTCTTCCTCATTATCATCATGAGACAAACAACTCTTCACATTGACTGTTTTATCAATGCTTCCATCCCAAGCTTCTTGTTCAATGAATTGTACATCTTTACTTATAAAAAAATTCTTGGTGGATGGGTTATACAACCTGTATGCCTTGGATTCTTTACTATATCCAATAATATGCACTTCTCCCCCTTATTATCCAACTTCTTCCTTAGTTGATCTGGAATGTGTGCATAAGCCACACAACCAAACACTCTCATGTGGGTGACACCTTGTTTTATGCCACTCCGTGCTTCTTCTGGAACTCTGTTCATTACAGCTTTGGTTGGGCATCTATTCAAGATGTATGCTGCACAATGTACAGCTTCAACTCAAGATTCATTTGGCAATTTTTTTGCCTTCAACATACTTCTTACCATGTCCATGATGGTCCTATTTTTCTTTTCAACAACTCCATTTTGCTGTGGTGTATACCTTACTGTAAATTTCTTGTGTATCCCATTTTCTCTGCAAAAACGTAGAAATTATTTGGAGATATACTCACCTCCTCTATCAGTTCTTAAAAATTTTATATGCTGCCCTCTTTGTTTCTCTACAAGAGCTTTAAAGTGGCAGAATTTCTCAAAGACTTCACTTTTATATTTCAAGAAATAAACCTAAGTTTTTCTTGTATAATCATCAATAAAAGTTAGCATATAGTGGTTGCTTGCTAGTGATGGTGTTTGCATTGGTCCACACAAATCTGAATGGAAAATTTCTAAGGTTGTCTTTGCCCTTATGCTCTTTCCTGATGGAAAGTTTTCTCTGTTTTGTTTGCCCAAGATGCAGCCTTCACATAGGATGTCCAGTTTCTTAATCAATGGTAATTCCTTTACCATTCCTTTCCTATGCAACAAATTCAAACCTCTAAAGTCAAGATGTCCAAATATCAAATTCCATAACTAGTTTTCATCATTTGCTTCTCTTTGTAATGTCTCTTGTGTCACTGCTGCCATTTCAACTCCTTTCTTCAAATTTTCTCTCATTTTCCAAGGGAACATTCTATTCCTTGTCATCTTCACTTGTGAAATGCATCGCTTTCTTGGTGGTTTATCCATGATGGTGCATATATAATCTTCAAAGAAAACATTGTACCCCTTTTGAATGAGTTGTCCAATGCTCAAGAGGTTACACTTCATACCAGGTACATAGTATACATCTGGTATGGATCTTCCTTCCCCTTTCTTTATCAAAACATTCACTCCGCCTTTTCCCATGACAGAGACCTTACTGTCTATCCCCAATGTTACTTGAGAATTTATATTTTCATCTAACATGGAAAACATGAAAATGTTTCCAGTCATATGGTTGCTACATCCTGAATCTAGAAACCATATATCTTCATTCTTTTCCTCAGCCATATTACATGTTAAAAACAACTTTTCTTGACTGATATTTTCTTTAGTAAAATTAGCATGGGTCTATTACCCATGTCACTATGTTTCTTCCTACATTCATGATTTATCATACCTTTGTCCATGTGCTTGATTTTGTCCTCCTTGTTGGCTGCTGCCTTGACCTTGGTCTTATTTTGATTTCTGCCCCTTCCATGACTATTTTTAGGGTTGTTTATTCCTCCTCAGTTTTGGCTTTTGCTTCTTCCTTTTCCTCTGTACTTTCCTCTGCCTTGACCTCTTCCTCTTCCAAAGGACATTTGGGTCTTGAAGGAATACTCCAAAGATAAGTTTTATTTTTTTCCCAATCATTGTTCATGAGTCATCAATGATGCATGAAGCTCATCAACAGTAAATTTTGAGAGATCTTTTGTCTCTTCAATGGTTGTGACTATCACATCAAACCTTGAGGGTAAGCTCCTTAATACTTTCTCCACTATCCTCTTCTCTTCAAGTGTCTCTCCATGAGACCTTATCTGGGTAACCAACCCAATCATATGTGTAAAGAATGAGTCTATGTTATCAAACTCTTTCATAAAGAGAGTTTCAAAGTCTCTCCTAAGAAATTATAGCTTTGTTGTCTTCACCTTCTCCATTCCTTGATAGGCAGTCTGGAGGGTATCCCATGCATCCTTGGACCTCTTAGCTACTGATATCCCTGGAAACACACTCTCATGCACTGTTCGATAGAGATAGAAGAGGGATTTTGAGTCCTTCTTCCTATTTATCTTCAACAAATCCTTCTATGTATGTGTTAAGGAATTAAAGGCAATTTCATCTACTAGTTCTTCAAAACCATCTTCAACAAACTCCCATAAATATTGAGAGGCAAACATGACTCTCATTGTGATTTCCCAATAGTCATAGTTCTTCCCATTAAATTGTGGAAGTTGAATATTTCCAATGCTCATGCTTGTGCTGGCTCCTGCCACGGTTAGCACACTGATCTATGCAATAAAAAACTTGACTATGTTTTTAAATAAACCTTCTCACTGCTTGAAAGTTAAACTCTGTCTTCAAAAAGAATTTTCTGGACTATACTTTTTAAACAAAAAAAAAAACTCTGTTTTGTAAACTCCTGGTATTTTTTGAGCTTTCACACTGCTGGTCAAAAGAAGCAATAACACCACCTTCCTTCAGCTTCTTTGACAAAATTCAAAGAGCCTAGACTAGCTCTGATGCCATGCTGGAATTTCTGAGTATTCCAAAACACATAGAGAGAACAAAATCTCTCCTCTTAACACGGATAACTCATTCGAAAATTTTCTGGATAGAGATGGCACACAAATAGCTTCTATTTCATTAAAAAATAAAAAAACTATTACAAGCTGATATTCTCTCTCTTCACACGCAGTGTCCTCAACTGGAACTGCTTCACACACAATGTCCTCAAATTTCCTCTCTGTCTCTTACAAAAAAAATTCACACATAGTTCTTTCACACTGTTCTTCTGCCTCTGCTGGATTTTAAAATATCACACAGTCCACTCCAAGTTTCTTCCTTTGGGATTTCTCATTAAAATGAACAGTCCATCTCAATGCTCTTCTCGCCTACTGCCTTTTTCAATACGCAGTCCACAACGAACAAAAAAAAAAAAAAACACGCTCTCTGGCCTTTTTTTTTATATATCATAACATGACTTGTAATTTACATATATATATTATAAACATTTGAATGTTTATAATATATATATTAAGAAACATATATATCAAATTCCAAGTCAAAAGACTTTTTTTATAAAACATGTTACGTGCAACCATATTAAAACAAAGAAAATTAAACCTAAGTTTGAACCTTCATCGCGGATTCAAAAAACCAAAAATTAAATCCCATTTGATAATTTATCGCATTCACTCTATTTGATCGGCTCTATTTCATGCGAACGGCTTAAAAATTTGCACATTACGATATGCGATATGCGATATCTGCAATATCACATCGCAAATGAAATGACAGGATTTGTGATGGTGCGGAAAAGATATGCGAAGTTGCGAAATTGCGATGTTGAAAAGTTGCGATCTCCATTCTGTGCTTGGTGGTGTTTAATGGTGTTTGGTGTTGTGATTTAAATATAGGGATGGAGGCACGGTTCTTCAATGCAGAATCAATGCTACGGTTTTAACCTGAAATTTGGTTTTCCAGGTGATTTCAATGTGCGGTAGAGTGAAGATCGAGCCAAGATAAAACCGATGTTGTCCTTTGAGCTTCAATCGAAATAAATTCATCGTCCTTCAGACACTTCATATTAGAGTTGTTGTCGATGTCCTTTTCTGCTCTGCAGCAGTTGGATTTAATATTTCAAAATAGTAACTATGCTGGAGAGCATCATACACTCGGAGGTGTTGAGCCCATTATGTGTCGTTAGGCATGGGGGAGACTGTTGTGGATACTTCATGCATCTTATTTTTCCATTTTTCCAACTCTTATTTTGAATTCGAGGTACAAGAACTATCATGCTCCGAAATCAATTTTCCTTGCAGTAGGGTTAACCCAATCCTATTCCTTCGATATTATTTGATAGATATTGTCTATGGATGCTGCACAATATTCTTCTTTTAGATATTGTCTATATATGCTGTGCAATATTCTTCTTTGACTCGTTATATGTACCTCACTCCTTCTAATGGATCCAAGGGAACAATTTCTCTCATATTGTTTCCCTAAAATATCAGATGTCTCTTCTTCAGATTAATTATGGCCATATTTTAAAATGTCAAGTCAATTCCAAGAAATGTAGAATAATGGTTACTTTCATCGACAATCTCTCTTACTTCAAAATCAACATTAGTGCATAATACTTCAATATCCATTGTGAAACCTAGTACTCTTCCCATAGGGAAGATCTTTTGTTGATTTTTCATCCTTAACTCAATAGGTGACCACTGTAGCTTTGGCTTACCCATAATGTCCCATGTTTTCTTCGTCAAGACATTAGCATCAAATCCCAAATCTAGAATAACTTGTTCCTTCTCATATTCTCCTATCTATGCATTAAGTCTCATTTCCCTGCCAGTTCTCTTCTGTCGATGTAGATTATTGACTGTGCAGATCTCTCTTCACAGTATTTATTTTGATGCGCAGGAATCTATCAACTCCTCAATCCCTTCTATGACTTTTTGACATCTTAAAATTTTCATAGAAGTCTATAGAAAAGACCTTCAAATATTACTTGATCTCCTGACTCCTGGTCTTGTGTTGAAGCTCAATCTTGTTTCAGAGCTATGTTCTATCAAAGTTGATGGCATGTCGCAGTTATCTCTCTAATCCAGCTTTGGCTGCGCACTAGAGGTCGGAGCTCCAACATCCATAAAACTTCACTTTTCTTCCATAAATTCTTCTTTTTATTTTTGAATATCAAACCATGAGTTTTCTCCTCAGTCTTTCTGACCCATGCACTTTAAAAAAATTTCTTTTCATCCACCTTATCATTACTAGTCATACCTCCACTTCTAGTGACAATACTAACTTGACGTTCATCGGTCCTCCCTTCAGCAGTCATCATCTGAATATTTGGTGTCACTTGCTAATTGATTTTTTCTTGCATGTTCACCATAAGTACATGACATTATTCAATTATATGGTCAAAGGATTTATAGTACTTACATTTTGTTGTGGGGTTCTAGAAGTCTCTCACAAAATGACCTAGCTGGCTGCAGTTATAGAAAATTATTTTTCCACGACCTCGACCAGCTCCACCACCTCAACCTCTTCCTTGCTAGCCTCCTTGACTACCATGTTGTACATTTTCCTCATTTTCATGCTCTTATTCTTGTAGTCTATAACTTTCATCACTGCGTACCATCATTATGTTGTTAAGCCTAATAATTATCTCAACATATCTTACTGATTTAGAGAATTTGCAATATAGTTTCCTCAAATTCTGCACATATTTTTGTAACAAGTAACAATATTTTGGATGATGTTGGCCTCTAGACTTATATATTTGGCACCACAGGCAGGATCGTGCATTCAAGGGATAAGGTGCTCCACCAACAACATAATCCCTAAAGATAGTGCAATTTTCTTTAGAATGGTCCTTCGATCTGCACTTTGTACACCATACTTCTTCTCTGACTTCCTTGCTCTTCTTGATGTTTTTTATCTGCAAGGTTAGGTTTTCCATTTGATTCTGAATGTATTGCATGCACACATTATTATCTCATATATGTGAAGCTTCCAATTTCATTGCAATCTCTAGAGCTTTGGCTTCACTTCATATCTTTTGTTGGATCAATGGAAATTTGATATGGGGTAGCCACGCATCTATAAAAAATTCTTGATGTCGATTCAGAGATATGTCAAAACTTAACTAATCCATTAAGATATTAAATCTCTGATCTAAACCTTAAATAGACTCAATAGGTTTCTATTTCACTTCTTTTAACTTGGTGATGCACTATGACTGAGACATTAGCTTCTTAAACTCTCCTACCAGCGTTGTCTTAATATCTACGAATGTTATGTTCTAATTATTTTAATACTTCATATACAATTTCAATGATCGATCATGTAGTTTCATAATTAGTCACACTTTCTCTATAATTTCATCGTTATCTGCTTCGCTATCCATACAGCTTTGCATAAAAACCAAAAATGTTCTAGATCCTCAAATTTGGTTCCTTTGAAAATAGGTAGCTTAATATCATCATCCATACCCATTCTTGGAGGGGGAGGGGGATGGGTGATTTGGGTAGGAGAGGTAGGTTAAATGGAGAAACCATAAACACCCTAGGTATTACAGGATTTTAGCTTTTGCAAACTCTCAGCCTGGGATGGGGAATACTGCAAAGTTACCTTGGGGTTCTTAGGGTGGCTTTCTTATCTTTCACTTTCATATTCACTCAAAGGAGGAGTATAATAAATTTCTACAAAGGTTTTTGGGTCTTTTCCATGAGATCTCTTTCTGGTAGATACAATATATATATTTCCACTTCGCATTCCACCAATATCTTGCTCATATTTACATTCTCTTCTTCCAAACATAAGAAAAATAACAATTTGATTGCATCCGTAAATCTCCCATTCCACACAGAAGCATCTTAATCCATAATTTTTTGATATTCAAATAATTACCTCTTCGTAGGGCACAATCAAGTCTACTGTGAGATTAGTAAAGAATCCTTCCAAGCCTCTATGAATCTAGAAATCAACAGCCTTTGAAATCCATTATTATTGTTCTTGAGTTGTTGTATCCGTTCAGAAGTCCACACCGTAGGTTTTTCACCCTTAAAAAAAAAATCCTTTCTTTCAGTCAACCTTGATATCCATTCGTATACCTCAACAGGAAAAGAAGAAAATAAAATCTTGTATTGATATATGAAAATATACTTCTGTAACCTAGCTTCACATTTCAGACGAGGATTTATATTTTTTTGATCTGCAATTTCTTGCTCTTTCAAGTCTATCCAGTCCTGAATCTCTTTCTTCAATGGGTGCCACATCAACAAATCCCTGAAACAGATCCCAATCCTGGCAAAAAAACCATTTTTTGGCTTCATTTGGGCTAACCCAAGTTCGATCTATACAACGCACCAATAAAACCCTTGATAATTGGCCCTTTCAGTGAGGACTTGCAAGAAAATCACAATCTCACCTGAAGTGACTATGGGAAGATGCAAAACCAGGTTTCTTCAGCCTTGAGGGACTGGGATATGTGGTATTATTATGTTTTCTTATTCTTTATACTTATGAACCACTTCTCCACATTCAATTAATCACAGAAAGATTTCATATAAACCCAAAAACCATTACTGCACAAAAGTAAATTGAAACTGTAATAACTAACAGATAATAAGAAAATGTACACATCAATCATATAAAAATACTAGAATATCATCCACAATTTTTTTTCTTTACTATGATGAATCTTTGAATACAAATAATATCCACCTGCGCAGTAAGATGTGGGATGTTTGCGCACTAAACTATAGACTCTTCCCAAGCCTTTGCACACTGAGCTGCAGAACCTTCCCTTCGCTACAAAATACATATCACAATGATTTTTCCATAACTCTCCAAATATGATATCTTCTAAAGATAGCATTTCAACCCTATCTATATATATATATATATATATATATATATATATATATATATATATATATATATATATATATATCATTACATTATAGGGCTACATCATTACAATACCATGGTCCAAATAGCATGGACTCCCTAAAACAAGAAACTAAGACCCAAAACCCATTACAAAATTGTGCGCTTTAGAAAAAAGAGGGGCTTAGACCCACCCTAAAATGCCTATGACACTGCGCGGTGTATTTAAAATTCTCCACTATGTGGTCCACTTCATGCTTCGCTCCAAAAATTGCAGAGTCTTTGTCAAAATATAGGCCAAGTTGGGTTAGACCCAACATTGTAAATCCCCATATTATGTTATACTCCATGAAGGCCATGGTTTTTCTTATGGTTTATAGTATGGCACATTAAAGATATGTAAAACATTTACAACACCATTTTTTACATCCATCCATGTAACAAGGGATTGAATCCTTTATCCCTTTACCTATCGATCATCTCTAACCATCAAAATAAATGTAACCAATTCTAAATAAGGTCTATATAAGCCCCTTCCATTCCTATTTGTGACATAATCATCATTTTGCATGGGTTTTTGAATTACTTATCTATGGATATTTTCAAGCATGATCATATTTTGGTTATTGGTTGTTGCTTATCCAAACTAACCATTCTCATTCCTTGCACCAAAAAAAATCATGCATAATAGGTAGGTAAATTTCTATTTTCATTTGTATACTCATTTCATGTTACCCTCATATTATTTCAAATTTTGATTCTTACTTCCTTATCACCTCCTCAAAAAAAATCAATAGTTATTGAGTGCCAAAGTACTATGTTCATACACTACATTTAGTATATAAATTTATTGGTATATCTAAGTGGTAAATTGTAGCTTATTAAATTCTCATCACATCTACGTCACAAAATATGGTCAATAGGATACCTATTTACATACAACACAAAAAATATATAACAAAAAAATAATATTGTTATAGGTAGATAAGTGATTGACTTAGTGAACCTATGATATGGAAATTTCGTTTGTGAAATATTTAAGTATACGATTAATTTGAACAAATATTGATAAATGCATTCAAAAATATTTTGCTTAAAAATTGTCTTAATATATCTATCCAACAAAAAAAACCCAAACTTTGACTAGATATGGTTAGTGTGGAATTTTTGATTGAATTTTTTAATATTGTCTTTTATTTCATCACTTTGTACTTAGATATCACAAAACTCTTAAAAGGATATAAATCACAATTTTAACTCTAAAATAAGAAAAC
Source organism: Pinus albicaulis (assembly GCA_034641835.2). NCBI lineage: Eukaryota > Viridiplantae > Streptophyta > Pinopsida > Pinales > Pinaceae > Pinus > Pinus albicaulis. Next base: position 1,334,105,951 of record CM076580.1, on the reverse strand, counting down.
AAGCACATTGAAATCTCATCATAGGGACATGTCACAATGGGAAGATAATCTTTTTTTATGGTGATTAGTGTCATATTTTATTCACCGCTCTCATTAGTCTAATACATTGCCATGCATTCACTAAATAAGATAATTATAAATATGGAAATATATTATGGAGCTAAAATGGAAAGGCACCCTATGTTCTCCTCTTCATCGCTCAAATTAATACCATCAATAGGAAGAAGGATGAAAACTATGCCACTTGGAATGAGGCTAGCATATCCTAGTTACAAAAACCTATAATGTATATGCTAAAAAATGATAAGGAACAAGGGACAACTTTGCCTAATTTCTATATTACAATTATTTTTTCCATCCAATGCTAATTTTTCCTCAAACATGGAAATGATATTCTTATACAACATTATCACAATGACTCTCAACTTAAAATGAACTTTTAGTTTATTCAATGTATTTCAAAGGTTTTTCTTGGGAAGTATGTCAAAATAAATTCTAAATTTAATGAAACAACATATGAATTTGATTTTATTATTGTAAAACTCCTCCATCATGATTATATGTAGATTGCAACAATTTTAAAAGTAACAAGCTTTTCTATAGTTGAATGATCACTACTAAATTCTACTAAATTCTAATTGTCTCTATATCTATTTCAATGTATTTCTAGCAATACATTGATATTGTTTTCCAAAATAATTTCATATAACTTGACCCAAAAAAAAAACTAATAAAACTCTTCCTCTTCTTAGTAAAATATTTTCAATGGGTCTTTTACTCTACTGTTTAAAAAAACCATGTTGGAGTCCAATTTTTACGCTTCATTCTTCATATACTGCCATTTAAAGCTTTATATTTGGCTAGCCTCCTTTATTTCAAAAAAAACACATTCCTGTGTAGAAATAGTTTGAATTTTGTGAAGGACTTTCAAACTATTTTAAGTTGAAAAATTTAGTCACTTGGAAAATATTCTTTAGTAATATACAAAATATTATGTAAAATATTACCAAAAATATCTCTTCATAATAGAATGAAATTTTATATTAATTAAATATAAAAAAAAAACTTAGTTAAACTATAACGAAATAAAAATAGAACGAATAAAATTAAATTGCAATATAAAATGATAAAAATAGAAAGAGTAAAATTAAATCGCAATATAAAATATGAATTAATCACATTCTTATCATAAATAACTATCCGATTAAGAACACATCCTCGCTTATAAATTTTAACAAAGAAATGGATAGGGTTTATTGAATTACATTTATAAAATAAAATTAAGGTTTTTTTTTTCCTTCGCGAGCCAAGCGGGTTTTGGGTGTCTATGTTACATTCTTTCTGCTTGATTTTATGTCTTTAGGTTATGTCCTTAGTAGAGTTGAACATTGTAGTTCTTAAAGGAATTAAAATCTCCTCTCTTTATACTGTAAAATAAAATATTTTTTAATATATTAAAATAAAATAATTTTTATTTTTAATTGAAAGTTATTAATTATAAAAATTTATATTTAACTAAAAAATTCATATAAAATTATTATTTTAAAATTAAATTAAAAAAAAAAACCTGTCCATTGTAAAAATAATAATGAAAAACCTTTCAAAAAAATTCTCTGGGTGGTTTAACTTTTTAAAGTATATGTTTTCCGCTAACAATCATGAAAGGCACCTTTAAAGTGTCTATTTGAATAGACGATGCTGCTAAGCAAAACAGATGTTTACCGACTACATTAAAATAGAAATGTTTGTCAACAACATTAAAATATAGGCAAGGTATGCAACTTTTAGGTTAAAAAATCATTAACATCAATGAACCATCGTTATAATCAATAGGGGAATTTCTATTTTTAAAGACAGATGTATTTAAATTAATATTTTAAATTACTTATTCGAAAAGGACTCCGCTTATCATGGAAGACAAATAATGCTTAACAGGTTGTTTATGGAGGTAACATAATAAGTTTGGATGGTGGTTTTTTTTTGGAATTTAATAATATTTTTTTTTTTAAATTAGGTAATTGGGGCATTTGATTTGTATTTTTGATAGTGAAAATAGATAATTAACCAAAAAAATCTTTAAAACACTCAAAATACTTAAATTTTATTCAAATTTAACCACTATAAACCAATTTTTCAAAAATCTTTACTAAAACTTTTCATAATCTTACTGAAATTTCTGACTTATCGTCTGAATTTTTTAAAACTAATTCATAACAATTCAAATCATCATGAATGATTTACATTCATATTTATTCTTGTATAACTACACTTTACCCATTGGAAATATGTGTGTGGCTGAAAGATGGTTCGTTTGTTGAGAAGGCGACTGTGAAGAGCTTCTGAATCGTCAAAATGCCCTCGTCCAAATTCTATGTTGATATGATCTGTTGATACCTGCTCTGCGTTGCCATTCAGCATCAGTTGGTGTTCCACTTTTGATTTTTTATTGCGGCATCCAGGAGTTGGAACATGGACATACATTACAATGAGGTGTGCGAGTGCGCATAGCAGATCGTCTTGCTGCCGACTCCTGAATGGATGAATCGACATTAAATTTCTTTGAAGGAGTTGGAACATGGCGATTTGGTTGAGGGGCAGCAAGTACATGTAGTTGTTGTTCCTTTCTTGATTTTTGATGGTGACATCCACGAGTTGGAACATGGTCATTGCATTGAGGTGAGGGTGTGCGCGTAGCAGATCGCCCTGCTGCCAACTCCTCAATGGATGAATGAAAATTAAATTTCTGTGATTGAGTTGGAACTTGGTCATTAGGTTGAGGGGCAGCGAGATCAAGCAGGGGGTTGTGATCAGGTCGAGAGTGACCATCATCTCGAAGTGATTTCCATCCTCCTGGTGCTACGGATTTAACGAAAGAACTCACATATTTGCTTATAAACAGTCCTGGCGGAGTTGGATTATTTTGGTGGGGTTGAGGACCAGGAGAACCAGCAACCACAAATAAGGGGTTTTCCTTAAACATGAACGTCGTCTTAAACATTAAAATCATCATAAGTAGGGCGAGAGCAGCTACCACAAGAGCAAACACGATAGCTTTCATTTTTATGAGCAACGGCATCGTCGTTCTTACACTTATCCACAAGGAAACCTGTGTTGGAATTTAATTCCAACTGCAACATAAACAGCTGGAAACAAAATCTGATTGCCGCAAATATTTTAGCAAGGCAGATGGCTGAAAGTCAAAGCAATAAATTTACAGAATTTATTGAGCCTGCAGACAGCCGATTTTATTTACCAAAACCTAGCACGTTAACTCCCACCGCCTATCTGCATTCAATACGCAGATATGCATTAGAAGATATTTGCATTATTTTAATATTATAAGTCAAAAATGTTTTTGCTTATAAATATGATGAACAGCAGTTCTTTTTAAGGTTAGAAGAAATAGAAGAATTTTTTTTGAGAGTTTGAAGGCAGAGAAATAGACAGAGCAGAAGAAACAGCAAGAAAACAGAGTCGCTGTGTTTTGGGAGCAACATGCATTCTACAGGCTGTTTCAGCAACTGCGTCTGTGTTTCAACAACTGTCTGACTGTTGCTGAAACACGTGTTTCAGCAACTGTAATCTGTGTTAAAAAACAGAGTTTGAGAAAACAGAGTATGGAGTTTTTGATGATTCCAGAACTGTAGTTCTGAAGAAGTTTGTAATTTTTATTGTCAGTTTTATGGTTAATGAAAACGGAGCTTTTCTCCATATCCTCTTTGTCCAAATTTCTCTCATTTCCTTGTGTTGAGTTGAGGAACTTTGCTTCCTCTGTTTTGTTTGAAATTAACAGAAATTTCCATCATGGTATCAAAGCTGGTCTAGGCACTCAGTGAGTCAAAAACAGAGTTTGTTTTTCACTGCAGGAGCTGTAAGAAGCTTACTGAGCAGATTTCTCCAGCAGAGAAAGTTCTTGCTTGTTTTATTATACAGTCAGTATTTCTTCTTTACTTTTATAGGTTAAGATGGCAGATGCTGGAACTGGTTTGACAAATTCCCAACTGCCACAGTTTAATGGGAAAAATCACAGTTATTGGTCCATAACAATGAAAGCATTGTTTGCTTCTCAAGGAATATGGGAGCTGGTTGAAACTGGTTATGCTGAACCTGCAGATGCAGCAGCGTTGGCTGCTTTGACAGTAGCAGAAAGAGACCAGTTGAAGAATGATAGGAAGAAGGATGCCAAAGCCCTCTTTTTTCTCTTCCAATCAGTACATGAAAGTGTTTTTCCACGGATTGCAGCAGCAACAAAATCCGAGGCATGGGATATTCTCAAAACTGCCTATCAAGGCATGGAGAAGGTGAAGACTGCAAAGTTGCAGATGTTGAGGAGAGACTTTGAAACACTCAGCATGAAGGAATCTGATACAATAGATTCTTTCTTCACTCAGGTTATTGGGTTGATAACCCAGATTAGATCTCATGGTGAAATTCTTGAAGAAAGAAGGATTGTAGAGAAGATATTGAGAAGTTTACCCTCAAGGTTTGAAGCTGTTGTGGTAGCAATAGAAGAAACAAAGGATCTCTCACAGTTCACAGTAGATGAACTAAGTTCTTCTCTTATGTCTCATGAACATAGACTGAGTAGAGGAACAGATTCCTCTTTTGAGCAAGCATTCAAGACTCAGATGTCTTTTGGCCAAGGAAAAGGTCGAGGCAGAGCAAATAACAGAGGTCGTGGAAGAAGCCAAAACAAAGGCAGAAATAATCCTACAAGCACAAGCGGAAGGAGCTGCAATCAGAACCAAGATGAAGGTTCATGCAAACAGCAAGCTCATGGACAAAGGTATGACAAATCCCAAGTCCAATGTCATTATTGTAAGAAATATGGACACTATGCCAATGAATGTAGGAAAAAACAAAATGACATGAATAGTAGGCAGAATGCTAATTTTGCAAATGAAGAAGATAAGAATCCAAAGATTGTGCTGTTAACATGTAATGTTGCACAAGACAAACAAGAAGATTTTTGGTTCTTAGACTCAGGTTGTAGTAATCACATGACTGGAAATATTGCAATGTTTGCCAATCTGGATGAAAATGTGAAATCTGAGGTAACTACAGGAACTGATAGTAAGATATATGTCAAGGGTAAGGGCAGAGTCAGTATCCGAGCAAGAAATGGAGAACAGATGATTGTGCCAGAGGTATACTATGTACCTGGTCTGAAATGTAATCTTTTGAGCATTGGAAAGCTCATTGACAAAGGTTATAATGTGTTCTTCAAAGATGATATGTGTACAATCAGAGACATACCTCCAAGTAAGAAGATCATTGCACAGGTGCAGATGACCAGCAATAGAATGTTTCCTCTCAAACTCAGGGCAGATTTGAAGGAAGGAAGAACTATTGCAGCTGTAACACAAGAAGTCTTTCAGGAACAAGTGAAAGATGAGAATTGGTTATGGCACTTGAGATTTGGACATCTCAATTTCGGAGGCTTGAATCTGTTGCACAGAAAGGGAATGGTAAAGGGATTGCCATTGATTGAGAAGCCGGACAGCCTATGTGAAGGCTGCATCTTGGGCAAGCAACACAAAGAAAGATTTCCAGCAGGAAAGAGTATAAGGGCAAAAGCACCATTGGAAATTGTTCACTCTGATGTGTGTGGACCGATGCAAATACCATCATTTGCCGGAAATAAATATGTTTTAACTTTCATTGATGATTACACCAGGAAGACATGGGTGTATATGCTGAAACAGAAGAGTGAAGTGTTTGAGAAATTCCGCCACTTCAAAACTCTTGTTGAGAAACAGTGTGGGCATTACATCAAAGTGCTCAGAACAGATAGAGGTGGAGAGTACATCTCCAAAGACTTTCTGCGTTTTTGCAGAGAGAATGGCATACAAAAGCAGTTCACCGCGAGGTATACACCTCAGCAAAACGATGTTGCAGAAAGGAAGAATAGGACCATTCTGGACATGGTCAGAAGTATGCTGAAGGCAAAACACTTGCCGCATGAGTATTGGGCAGAAGCTGTCACTTGCGCAGTTTACATCTTCAACAGATGCCCAACTAAAGCTGTCATGAACAAAATACCAGAAGAAGCATGGAGTGGTCAAAAGCAAACTGTCACTGACATGAGAGTATTCGGTTGTGTAGCATATGCACATGTACCGGATCAACTAAGGAAGAAGCTTGACAGTAAGGGGGAGAAGTGTGTCTTTATTGGCTATTGTGATGAGTCAAAAGCATACAAACTCTATAATCCATTAACCAAGAAATTGATAGTAAGCAGAGATGTGCAGTTCATTGAAGATGAAGCTTGGGATGGAAGCTTAGAGAAGACAGTGAATGTCAAGACAATTGTGTCTCACGAAGAAGAAGAGGAAGGGACAGCAGCAAATAACCCTTCTTTGGTGGTTCCTCCTCCACCACAGCAAGTACAACAAACCACACCACAAGCTGGAATTCGAACAGCCTTGAGAAATCAAGGAAGTGCTTCTCCAAGCACACCACAGGGATCAGAAATACCCTCAAGTTCGGATGGAACTCCAAGCACACCAAGAAGACCAAGATTCAGAAATCTGAATGAGATTTATGAACAAGGAGAGGTAAGTAATAATACCGGTCTGAATTCATTATTCGCTTTATATTGTCATGTTGATGATCCAATTCATTTTGAAGATGCCGTAAATGAAGATAAATGGATTGAAGCAATGAATGAAGAAATTGGTGCAATTGAGAAGAGTAAAACATGGGAGTTAGTGGACCTCCCTGAAGGCAAAGATGCCATTGGAGTTAAGTGGGTCTATAAGACCAAAAGCAATGCCGAAGGCAAGATTGACAGGCATAAAGCAAGACTTGTTGTGAAAGGCTACAAGCAGCAACAAGGCAAAGACTATGATGAAACCTTTGCACCAGTAGCAAGGATGGAAACAGTCAGAACAGTGTTGTCTATTGCAGCACAACACAAGTGGAAGATTTATCAGATGGATGTTAAATCTGCATTCCTGAATGGAGTGTTGAAAGAAGAGGTTTATGTTGAACAACCTCCAGGCTATGAAGTTGAAGGCCAAGAGCATAAAGTCTGTAAACTGAAGAAGGCTCTTTATGGGCCCAAGCAAGCTCCAAGAGCATGGTACAGCATAATAGATGCTTATCTGATTGAGAATGGGTTTGAGAAGTGTGATGGTGAACCCACACTCTACATAAAGGAGAATGACGGTAAGATTCTTATTGTTGTTTTATATGTAGATGATTTAATCTTTTCTAGCAATGATGCTTCTCTCATTGCTGATTTTAAAGCAGTCATGAAAAGTGAATTTGAAATGAATGACTTGGGCTTCTTAAGATATTTTCTTGGAATTGAAGTAGACCAAAGTGAAAATGGTATTTTCATTTCCCAAGGTAAATATGTAGAAGCAGTGTTGAAGAGATTTAACATGCAGAACAGCAAGGCAGCTGTGACTCCAACTGTAATGGGGTTGAAATTGACCAAAGAAGACAACAGCAAGGATTTTGATCCAAAGTTGTACAAGAGCATAGTTGGCAGCCTCATGTACTTGACTGCAACTAGGCCGGACATTATGCATGCAGTGAGTTTAATCTCCAGATTTATGGAAAGACCGAAAGAGAGTCATTGGCAGGCAGCCAAGAGGATTCTAAGGTATGTGAATGGAATGAAGGGGTTTGGTATTTTATACTCCTCTTCTGAAAGTTTCATGTTGACAGGTTACATTGACAGTGATTGGGCTGGAAGTGTTGATGATAGAAAAAGCACATCGGGATATGTGTTTCATATGGGATCGGGAGCCATCTCATGGGCTTCCAAAAAGCAACCAATCGTGGCTTTGTCAACAGCAGAGGTAGAATATGTGGCAGCAACAGCAGCAGCATGCCAAGCAGTGTGGCTGAGAAGAGTTCTCAGAGATTTGTGTCATGAACAAGAAAAGGGCACAACCATTTACTGTGACAATAGCTCGGCAATAGCATTGTCAAAGAATTCTATTTTTCATAAAAGGACAAAACATATAGACACCAAATATCACTTCATACGTGAATTGGTTAACAATGGTGAGATTGTTTTGCAGCACTGCAGAACAGAGGATCAGCTAGCTGACATCTTGACAAAACCATTGGCAAAGAAAAGTTTTGATCATTTCAGAGAATGCCTGGGTATGGTGAAAAACCTAGCAGTTGAAATTAAGGTGGAGTGTTGGAATTTAATTCCAACTGCAACATAAAACAGCTGGACAAAATCTGATTGCCGCAGATATTTTAGCAAGGCGGATGGCTGAAAGTCAAGCAATAAATATGCAGAATTTATTGAGCCTGCAGACAGCCGATTTTATTTACCAAAGGGCAGCACGTAAACTCCCACCGCTTGCTGAACATTCAATGCGCAGATAAAGATCAGAAGATATTTTGTATTTTTTATATTATAAGTCAAAAATGTTTTTTTACTTATAAATATGATGAACAGCAGTTCATTTCAAGGTTAGAAGAAGTTAGAAGAATTTGTTTTGAGAGTTTGAAGGCAGAGAAATAGACAGAGCAGAAGAAAACAGCAAGAAAACAGAGTCGCTGTGTTTTGGGAGCAGCATGCATTCTACAGGCTATTTCAGCAACTGCGTCTGTGTTTCAGCAACTTTCTGACTATTGCTGAAACACGTGTTTCAACAACTGTAATCTGTGTTAAAAAACAGATTTTGTAAAAACAGAGTATGGAGTTTTTGATTACTCCAGAACTGTAGTTCTGAAGAAGTTTGTAATTTTTATTGTCATTTTTATGGTTAATGAAAACAGAGCTTTTCTCCATATCCTCTTTGTCCAAATTTCTCTCATTTCTTTGTGTTGAGTTGAGGAACTTTGCTTCCTCTGTTTTGTTTGAAATTAACAGAATTTTCCATCAACCTGTTATATACTTGACGAATCTTCAGCCGATGGATCTGTTAGCATATGGATTGTTGGTAAAAACTGGAGAAAATGGGATATTTGGAGACGTGATTTCCTGATGAGTTGTACTAGCAGATGAAATATTTAGTGTCCATACAATACAATAATCATATAGAGGGACCATATATAAATACGCGAGGGAGAAGCGGCGGAGCAGAAACGGACCCTAAATTTTAGATATGAGACATTGAACAATCTGTACACCGAAGGTGTTTCAAAGAAGTTTCTCCTTAAAAGTAGTCAGGCTAGAAATGGTCTACTCTTTTTATCTCTAACATCTGTTTTTTTTTTTATCTCTTTTGGGAACGTGAGGGAGAAGCTGCGGAGCAGAAACAGACCCAAAATTTAACATTCGAGATATTGAACAATCTGTATATATATACACCGAAGGTGTTTCAAGGAAGTTTTTTTGAAAGTGGTCAGGCTAGTCTACTCTTTTTATCTCATTTTGAGATCTGTCCATATACTGTTTTTTTCAAAAAGAAATTACACAAATACTTCCATGTCTTAGTCAAGGAGGTCTCTTTTACACACATGCTTCCACGTCTCAGTAAATGACGTGCCAGACAGTAACAAATTCCGGCGACGGAAAATAACATATATTTAGACCGTGGGGCGACGAGGAAACTACGTGGCCGACGGTTAGGTGGGAATGGATAAGCATGGGATATGGGATAATTGGGGGATCCAATGAATAAAACTAGTATTTGTACAAAGAGGTGCAAATTAAATATCGGGAGTGGGAAATGTGGAAAACAGTAATAAAGCAAAATGAGTAGTCTTTAGTGGGATTTTGCTTTTATGCTGACTTTTTACGGTGTAATTTCTCTAAATTCTAGTAGGAATTTATTGAAAAGAGAAGTTTGATTGCTAACTTTGCACAATCGAAGTGCTCTAGAGGTTTTTGAGGGTGATAAATCCATATATAGAGTCAAAAAATCAGTTTGAATAACAAAAACCAATATTTTACCTCAAAATTTTTCACCGGATTCCGGCACTTGAAACTTCAAAAAGTCGCACTAAAGACAACTCTTAAAGTAAAATATCTGAAAATTTTAGTTTTTATATATATTTTAAAAAATGTAATAGGAGATTAAATTGAAAAGGAACGCTACACTAACATAATTGTCATAGAATTTATTTGAAAAAACATTTATTACAAAATCAAATTCTTCAAACCTTGTAATTTATCAAAAATATATTCACAAATTTGTATTAAATTTTTCTAACAATTGAGTTTCTCCTTCTATGAGGGGTGATGTTTGTCCGGAATGCTTTTGAGTGCACCAAAATTGTAGCTACTTTCTATATTTTTATTTTTTTATATTTTGAGTTTAATGGAAGAAATAAAATAGTAATAACCAATTAGAAGAAGCAACAATTTTTTCCTTAAATTTTAGAATGACCTATTGAAGAAAAAGGTTTCTTGTAGTACTGTTATATTTCACAATAGAAGCACCTAAGCATATATAGAAAATTCGCGTCTCTTTTGCTTCAATATTGGTTGTTCCAGTTATAATCAGTTTGCTTGAAAATTAATTACCTCGATTGACAGAGTGTGAGTCCCACACAACATAACTTCGAACCAAAGGTTGTAAATTTCCACATTTAATGTGCAAGATATGATAAGCATGTTCAAGTCGAAAAAAAAACTGTCACATGCTAAAAACTCCTTCTCCCCAATAATAAATATATGAGATTATGATCACAAAGAATTATTTATACACACTTTACGAGTTGTTATCTCCATACATTTACAAAAAGGAATTAGAAGTGAAGAAATCCATAGAATTTGGTATTGGAATAGTTAGAGTTAACTTGATGTCAGTGCCCACTATGGATACATTGCTAAATATGATCACAGATCCTTATAAATTATCACTCTTATCTTGAATCTCTAATTTCTATCTACAGAGGCCTTCTGATCCATACAAATTATCATTGTTGTCTTGAATCTCTCATCATGATCTACAAAGGATTTCAGAATCAGTTGGGAAATAATTAAGTTGGTTAATCAATGGATGTGAGTTTTGGCAATTCAGGTAGGCCATTCACAACCAATGCCCCCGAAAAATCAGTGGTAGAGAATGCATTCGACAGGACTTTCGCGAGCGTAGCTAATCTGGAAAAATTGTTTCCCACTACCACTGTTCTTGCTTTCCAAATTCTATCACCAATTTTAACCAACGGAAGCAACTGATACAGCATCAAAAAATACTTGACTGGCTTTCTGTTGGGCGACTGCGGAATTTCTTTCTTCCCTGATTCATTCACTGATAGTTATAGGGCAGAGGACGGGATGTTATACTACGGGATCACCACCAGAAGCGGTATTTGGACGACCAACCCAAGAATCAACAAGACAGTGAATCTATCTTCTTACAAGCTGACATTTCTTGATTTCGTGTGCGTTGTGTTATTGGTTTTGGTGTTTGCATTGATGGCTCTCATGGATCCCAACGTAGTGGGTTGTTACTACGCGGATGCCCGATAGGACCAGAAGTAGCTAGGCATAAGAATTCCTATCGTAGTTGGGACTATTTGCAGTATGGTCTTTGTTAAGTTTCCTTCGAAACGTCATGGAATTGGATATCCCGTTGCAGATTCACTTGAATTTGGCCTTATATAGCCATCAATTATTATTGCATATATTAAATTTCTATTGGAAGTACCACCAGAGCTCGCATCGTTGCGGGAAGGTCTGACTTGTGTAGTTTGAGGTCAAAACATAGTGTGGGAACCTCAAAAAAGGTCTTCATATCGCTTCACGCTCTTTTGTGGCATGTATTTAAAGAAAAAATGAATGACAGACAATCTAAATGAGAGGACGAACCCGGCGGTTACACTTGTCAAATTTTTACTCCACAGAAGGGCGATGAGGAAGCGTTTTGATTGAGTGGGTTGAACAGTGTTTGCTCACCCTACTCGAGAAAAGATAACGCCTCCGGCGTAATTAATAAATAAAATTTAAAATCTGTATATAATATTTTCCAATTAGTGGGCATAATGGTTAAGAGCATGTATTTCCTCTTAATAGGTCACAGCTTCAAAACTAGAGGAGAGTAGAGTATGTATGCCTTAGTGGCAAAAGTGGGTTCCTTGTCCCACAAACAAGAGGTCTCATACACCAATTTGGTGTGTGAGTTGGGTATAACCTTAAAATTAGATAATAATAATGATATTTTGATATAAATTAATTAATAAGTAAATTTCAAAATTTATATATAATCTTTATTTTGTTTTCATAAGATTATAATACTAACGGTTTGACTTGGCAAAGTAGGTTTGAATTCTTAAATTATCTTCAACTTAATCCAAATCTAAATATTGATGAATAAAATAATTTACTTCTAATGTAAGACAGTATAAAAAGTTACGCAATAAATTATTAAATTTCAATGTTTCAGTCTCCTCAAAACATAAACCTATCTTGAGTTACCAGCTATATTTAAATATGGTATAAAGAACCTTTCACAAAACCATTTTACATCTTAATTACATTTATACACTTCCACGGAACCTTTTTTCATCTTAAAAATATTTTTTTTTATATCTTTTTGGAACATCTATAAATACATGAGGGAGAAGCTGCGAAGTAGAAATAGACCCGAAATTATATTTGAGATATTGAAAAATCTGTATATTTACACCGAAGGTGTTTCAAAGAAGTTTCTTTTCAAAGTGGTCACACTAGTCTACTCTTTTTATCACATTTTGACATATGTCCATATACTGTTTTTTTCAAAAAAAATTACAAAGATACTTCCATGTCTCAGTCAAGGAGGTGTATTTTACACACATACTTCCACGTCTAGGTAAATGACGTGCCAGATAATAATAAATGCCAACAACGGAAAATAACATATATTTACACTGTGGGGCGATGGGGAAACTACATGGCCGACAATACAATGGGAATGGATCAGCATGGGGATAACTGGGGGATCCAATGAATAAAACTATCATTTCCACAGAGAGGTGCAAATTAAACGTTGGGAGTGTGGAATGTGGAAAACAGTAATAAGGTGAAATATATGGAAATTTTAGTTTCTATATATACTTTAAAGAATGTAATAGGAGATTAAATTGAAAAGGAAAGTTACAGTAACATAATTGTCATAGAATTTATTTGAAAAAACATTTATTACAAAATCAGTTTCCTCAAACCTTGTAGTTTATAAAAAATATATTCACAAAATTGAATTAATTTTTTCTAACAAAATTCCTCAATGCATATCGATTGAGTTTCTCCTTTTGTGTGGGGTGATGTTTGTTCGGAATGCTTTTGAGTGCACCAAAATTGTAGCTACTTCCTATATTTTTATATTTTTATATTTTGATTTTAATGGAAGAAATAAAATAATAATAACCAATTAGAAGAAGCAAGAATTTTTTCCTTAAATTTTAGAACATGTAGTACTAGTATATTTCACAATAGAAGTGTTGGGCCACTAATTTGTATTATTATTATCACTTCTTAACATCCATTTCATCCATTTCTAATGTTCTTTTATCATATTTTTTATCATAATTTATAATATAATTCCATTTCATAATTATTTATGCTCTTTCGGATATATAATACTTGTTCTCCTTTATTTTAATAAGTTAATGATTATTATGCATGATTTTTCCAATGATGGTTTATTAATGAATTCGTTATAACATGAATCACTATTTTAGCCTCCAATATTTTTTCTAGACTGCAGATTTGATCTTCAGCTCATAATTAAATATTCCAACTCAGAAATTCACTGAGATAACAAGAGACAGTTTTGTGTTGAACGTTTTGCGCAAATGAAGAAGAATCCTGAAAATCTAAAACATGGGTTTTGTGCATAACAAACCAAATGAGTTTTCCTATGTACATGTTTCCAAATTTCAGTCTTGATTGAGAGAAACACAGAGTTCTTCGAAGGAAAGATATGCAGATTTTATGTTGTGGTCGTTTTCCAAAATTGTCCTAATTGTAATTGTCATATTCGACTTGTGCCAGCTGAATCATGATGGAAAGATCTTTCAAATATCATCTAGCTTATTGATATTTTGTAATAAGTCTATTTCCCCTTTGTTATTTGTATATTTAAAAGGGCACAAATCAGAGAGAGGAGGAGAAGAGAAAACATAGGGGATAACTCAGATAGGGTTGGCTATGCAGGGAATGGAGATCTGTAAGAGAACATTTCATTGAGTTAATGCAAGTTATATTCATGTTACTCTTGTAAGTTTGTGAGTACATCGCAACACTGATCAGAGAGTTGGGCCCACTCTCGTGATCAGGTGCTGCATTCTTTGTGTATATTGTTAATTCAGTTTTCTATTTTGCATGTTTCGTAATTGACGTAACAGTAGATCTGATTGTTGGTATCTTTATTGCTGTGAATGCATTGCAAGCTTTACAATTTATTACTGACATTCTTTTATTGTTGTTAAAGTGATTTTTGCTTTGTTTAAATTATCAAATCCATAATTGATAAGTGAATTGTTCTATTGTATATCCACATATTGTGCATGTTAGCCTTGCAATAACCAATGCACCCGGATTGATAATTAATGTGGGAAAGGGTTTGAATATTAATTCACACTCAAACACCAAAATTTTGGTGCCGCTGCTAGGGATGCTAAAAAAGGTGCAAGAACATGATTCATATTGATCTAACGATCAATCACTCATCCTAGAGAGGGAAATTCTACCCTGCTCTAGGTCTTGAGCGTAGTTTTTCTATTTTTCTTTTTTATTGATTTATTTGGAACCAATCTCTCATCCTAGGGAGGGAAATGTTGCCCTGCTCTATGTCCCGAGCGTAGTTGTTCTATTTTTCTTCTTTTTTGATTGATTTCTAAGGAACTAATCTCTCATCTTGGGGAGGGAAATGCTACCTTGCTCTAGGTCCTGAGAGTTAGTTATTATTCTTTGCTTTTATTTTTGTTGATTTCTTAGGGCCTAATCTCTCATCTTGGGGAGGGAAATGCTACCCTGCTCCAGGTCTCGAAAGTAAGATTTGTTGATTTTCTTTCTTCCTTTCCTTATTTCTATTTAAACACCCAATCTCTCGTCCTCGGGAGGGAATTTTCACCCTGATCTAGGTCCTAAGCTTTAGGAATTGTTTGAATTTTTTTCCTTCATCTGGTTCTATGAAAAAAGATCTAAACAAAATGATAGAGGATGAGGTCAAAGAAGAAAGCATCAATACAATATGGAACTCAGTCACGGAACTTCAGGATGCGACAAATATGGGAAATCAAGACTATATTGAAGACTGGTTTCACTCTGTTGTTTGCTTGCAACATCACTCTACACTTCAAAAACTCTTGGCACCATCCTTAACAAGGAAGTGGTTCTCTCATACCCGTGTATTTAATAATATACATTTTTCAAATACGGGTATGTGCTTACTTGAGGCATTATTTCGAAAATGGCTTTACTGGAAGTACTATTATATGTAAGTATATTTTATTTTTCAAAGTAGAGTGGTGTAGTGCAGAATATAGAATGAATAAAGACATAAATAAATAAATTTCTTTAGAGGTAAAAATAGTTGTTTTTGTTGCAACACACTGTGAAAATTAACATCGGTGATCAATATTCAAATTTATTTATGTATATAGATGCATTATATTGATCACATTCTTGTAAAAAATCTTTAATTATCATATCTTATGGCTTGCGGGTTTGATGAAAATTCTGGAAAAACAATCGGGACGGTCATGTTTTAAGGGACCAAATGGGCATATTTTAAACATTTGTTTATATCATATGTATCCCTTCATTTATAATTTATAAACCAATTCGAATCACTCAATTTCGAGTTGAAATGAAAAAGTTATGACTAAAACAATGACATGATGTCTAATAGGCAACTAATAAACAAAGTTGGGACAATCTGTTTTTGGAGGCTTAAAAGACTAGATTTTCGAAACCTGTTTCTATGGTATATTCCTCTATCAATATAGTTTAAAATACAATTTGAATCACTTTATTTTGATATTGTATGAGGAATATATGACCAAAATACTGACTTCTTATCATAAATCAGTACTCTTGAAACTATGTTTTCTTGGCTGCTCACTAACATATTTGACCCATCAATTCTTCTTTCCTTAAAAACATGTTTCTATTAGAGATATATAAATTAATAAAATTTAATATCCAATTTGAATTGTTTCAATCCGTCATCAAATGAAAAAGTTATTCTTGAATTTTCAACTACTGGTCTAAGCTAGAAAATCGAAAATGACTCTGTTATGCAGGTTGTTCTAAGCAGATTTAGCATACCATTACATTTAATTTTTAAAACATGTTTCTATTAGAGACGCACATCTGAATTCACTTTAATTTGGCTTTGGAATCACTCAAATCAGACAAAAAACAATGAAGTTATCATTGAAACACTGCTGGTTAGTATGGTTGGCTACCACTCCCCCGGAGGTAATAAATTAATTTTACTTTGTTATTGTTTTCCCCATGGATTTGTTTTATAGAGTAATTACTCTCTTTTTTTTGCATATTTCTTAGATTAGGAGAGCCTGATCATCTATATTCTTCCATGATTTCATTTTTTATTGCAGGTAGACACTCATTTTTTGCAGGTCCGAGGAGAATAAATGAGGTTAATTTATGAACAAGTGATTCTTGAAGGCAATGATAATGAAATAAAAACATTTTCATAGACGTTTCCTTACACATAGAAAACAACATGAATATTTTTGATCAATTAATGGATTTATAACATGAGAATGGGGAATTGATTTCCATTTTAAAATCCAAGTCATTTCTAAAAAAGCATTTTTCCATTCATTCACCATTCACAAACAACATTGCTGCCAAAAAAAAATAAAAAAATCATAGCCATTGTAACTTGAGCTGTTTATTTATTTACTAGTTTTCAATAAAGAGTCGTTTATTTTCTGATTTCTCTTATATTTTTATGCTTTAGGTATTTTTACTTCAAATTCACATCTTTTTTTTTTGTTCTCAAAATAAAAGGAGCGAGTTCTTAAGTTTCATGATGTTGGTACTACGGATGCTGCTACTTGTGATGTTGTTACTCCTTGGATGTTGCTACTCCGTGATGCTGTTATTGCAGATGCTGCTACTCATGATTCTATTATGCCTTGGATGTTTCCACTCCATAATGTTGTTACTCCTTGGTTGCTGCTACTCCTTGGATGCTACTACTCCGCGATGTTGTTACTCTGCGATGTTGTTACTCCTTGATGTTGTTACTCCTTGGATGTTGTTACTCCGTGATTCTATCACTCCAGATGCTGATACTCGGGATGTTATTACTCCTTGGATGCTGCTAATCCATGATGTTGTTACTCTGGGTGCTGCTACTCGTGATGCTGTTACTCCTTGGATTCTGCTACTCTGCGATGTTGTTACTCCGCGATGCAGCTACTCCCTGGTTGCTGCAACTTCTCAGATGCTACTACTCCGTGATGTTGTTACTCTGTGATGTTGTTACTCCTTGATGTTGTTACTCCTTGGATGTTGTTACTCCGTGATGCTGTCACTCCAGATGCTGCTACTCGGGATGTTGTTACTCCTTGGATGCTGCTAATCCGTGATGCTGTTACTCTGGGTGTTGCTACTTGTGATGCTGTTACTCCTTGGATGCTGCTACTCCGTGATGTTGTTACTCCACGATGCTGCTATTCCTTCATGCTGTTACTTAGTCAGTGCTGTGAATCCATCCCTACTATTACTCCATCAGTTTTGTGAATCCATCACTGATGTTACTTTGTCGGTGTTGTGAATCCATCATTGTTGTTACTCCATCGGTGTTGTGAATCCATCACTGTTGTTACTCCATCGGTGCTGTGAATCTGTCACTGCTGTTACTCAGTCACTATTATTACTCCATTAGTGCTGTGAATCCGTCACTGCTGTTACTCTATCGGTGCTATGAATTTGTCATTGTTGTTACTCTGTCAGTGCTGTGAACCCATCACTGATGTTACTCTGTTGGCGCTGTGAATCCATCACTGTTGTTACTCAGTCGGTGCTATGAATCTGTCACTGCTGTTACTCCGTCAGTGCTATGAATCTGTCATTGTTGTTACTCCGTCGGTGCTATAAATCTATCACTGTTGTTGCTCCAAAAAAATTTCTATGTATCCAATGTTGTTACTCCTTCAGTGATGTTACTCCTCCTATGTTGTTGCTCCGAAGATTTTTCTAAGTGTCGGGTATTGTTACTCCGTCGGTGTTGTGAGTTCGCCACTGTTGTTACTCCATCGGTGTCGTGAATCCGCCACTGCTGTTACTCCAAAAAAATTTCTTTAAGTATTCAATGATGTTACTCCTTCGATGATGTTACTCCATGGTGATATTTTTCTAAGTACTTGGTGTTGTTACTCCTCCAGTGCTGTTACTCCTCCGGTGTTGTTACTTCGCCAAGGTAAGTCGCCAGGTATGTCCTCAACCAACTCTATGGATTTAATTGATATTTTACTAACGACATGACCAAATACGACTGATGACAAACGTACTTTACTTGGGGGGAGGTCTCGTATTTAGTAATAAGGATGATTATTATGGTAAGTCTTGTCAAGAATGATTCACTCTTAATTCCTCATTATTTTGTAAAGTGACTAATCCTCCTTCATGTCACCTTCCTACCATATTTTTTTTTCCTCTTTCCTTGTTATTACCTAAGTTATAGGTGTTGTTACCTCAGTCACAACTACTGTTTTTGGCCAATTTTCACGCTGAATTCAACATATGTAGGTCTTTCTGATTTTTTTTCTCTTTGCTGAACGGGAAATAATTTTAATGGTCTAGGTCCTCTTTGACATAATGCTTAGGTAGTCAATTTATCTTCGTTTATCTATAAACATAATCTTCTTTCTAGGGAATAATTATGCAAAGATGATTTCATCATGCCAGCTTTCATCTTTCCTAATTGGTCAAGTCCCTGATCTTGCAAAATTATGATGATGACCACATAATTGTATTTAAATATTTCCGCCATTATCTAATGAACTATTTCTCAACCCCAATCTCAACAATGAAAAAATATATTTATCAGCAATCATTTTAAGGTTATTAGTTTTTCAGAAGTAAAACTATTAAAGTTGAAAATAGTTACTACACAACTTTTTTACGCCATCCCTAGCTCTTAAGGAGTTGACCTACCACCCCATATATTAAGTAATCTTTATTGATTAACAATAACCATAGTTGAATATTAAACATAAATGGTCAACTACAGGATAGGAGGTCTCATCACGAGCCGAATTTTTCACTTTTATTAGCTCCCGTGAATGGCATTGTTATTAACTGGTTACCATGCCAGAACAATGATCTTCAGTTGAAATCTAAGTAAATTGAAAGTCTTTTGTAACTATGTACTTATTTTTAACAGATGGGACACTAGCATCTCAATGGGTTAAAAAGGCATCCCTGTCGAGGCTATGGATGCATGTTGGCAACAGGGCTATGTCTATGGTATAGAAGTTAATTTAATACTATAGTCTACTTGGTTACATTGTTTTCTCAAAGCTAATTTTCGATAAAGCTTACTGTTTCATATACAACATTTTCCATAACTCATGGTTCATGGATTAATATTTAATCAGTTCTTAGATGATGGTGGTTATGGTTTATATCCATTATTGAGTTATAAATATTTACTTTACATGTCATGGATGAAACTTTTAGGATATTTTATATTTGAAATTTTGTGTCATCTAATCTATAATTCCTTTATTCTACAACCATCATACATCTAACCAAAGATAGTTGCTTTCCCAATCAATTACCATTTATTCATATCTTAATAACACCACTAAGAGGCTTGATTCTTATTTTGAATCAAATGTAATTGGAAAAACCGTGAGAAGCAAAGACTGAGATAACTAATTCTCATAATTTCTGTGCTCATGACAACCAAAGCTTATGGGTAGAGGGAATGCATATTTTCCCTTCTTATCCATTATTATGCCATTTCATTCATAATATTTTTATGTCACTTTTATATGTAATGGGGTAATTGAGGTGATGAATTACTGATTAAGGATACTCATGAGATGTTTTATAGATGATAGAGAAACTAATCAATTTGGTAGAAGGAAACCCTGCTACACTTTCTAATTACTTTTTTCAGCATGCATGGCTTCCACCTTCCGCATCACTTTCAGCATCAACTCAGCCTACATCAGCTTCAAGAAATGTCAATTTATACATTTAATTCCACATTTTTTTATGGAGGTAAAAATTGAGGTAAAATAGAATAAGGTTTTGATTTATTAAAAGTTTAAGAGAAGGTCATGAAAAAACATTGAGCATAATTCACTTATATTTTTCAACCATTATTTCCCTTTCTTTACCAATTCCCATTTTTTAGAGACAAAATCTTTCAGTTTGGAGGAGTGCTACTTTCATTATCATGAACATGACATTAATATTTTTTTATCATCCAATGATCTCATTATTCATTCTGAAAATCTCCTTTATTCCATGTTGTTATACACCAACCAAAGATTTCAGCCATGATTGTAGAAACCACCCAAATTTGTTTTCTAGTGTAGTATAAGGGCATGCTAATTCTCTAGTTTTGGGGAAGGGTTTCTATGCATGATGAATGATTTCTAATTTCTTCCTCATTTAAGATATATAATCCTAAAATTGATTTGTGTATATCCTTCAAACTATCTGTTGGATTCTTCTAATTTTTGGACAACAAAGATGTATCATTAAACCTAGAAATTTTCAAGATAAAGCAATTTGTTTATTATTACCGAAAATTATTTTGATGATATAATGAAATCCGTTCGTTGCATTGATTAGATTTTTGGATTGGAGAAGCATTGATATAGTATAGATTTTCTTACAAAATTTCAGCAAAATCTGGTTTGTAATGAAGTTTGTATTCACTTGTATGATACTTTGTTGCAACTTCGTATACATATGGTTGAAAGTATACATGAAAATTATTTTAAGGAAGAATTTGAGAAAGAAGCCTTCTCTTCCATCAATATCATGTGCTACGGTGAGAATTTTGATTATCATATTACAACTTGGTTAATACTGAGGCATTTGGTTGCATGAGGACATGCAACATGTTAAGTTTGGGGGAGATGTTACGCCACTAATTTGTATTATTATTATCACTTCTTAACATCCATTTCATCTATTTCTAATGTTCTTTTATCACATTATTTATCATAATTTATTATATAATTTCATTTCATAATTATTTATACTCTTTTGGATAAATAATACTTGTTCTCCTTTATTTTTATAAATTAATGATTATTATGCATGATTTTGCCAATGATGTTTTATTAATGAATTTGTTATAACATCACTCACTATTTTAGCCTCCAAGATCTCCTCTAGATTGTAATTTTGATCTTCAGATGATAATTAAATATTTCAACTCAGAAATTCACTGGAATAACAAGAGATAGTTTTGCGTTGAACGTTTCGGGCAAATGAAGAATCATCTTAAAAATCTGAAACATGGGTTTTGTGCATAATGGACCAAATTATTTTTCTAGTGATAATTTTTCCAAATTTCGGTCTTGATTGAGAGAAACATAGGGTTCTTCGAAGGACAGATTTGCAGATTTTTTGTTGTGGTCGTTTTCCAAAATTTTCCCAATTGTAATTGCCAAATTCAGTTTATTTCCCCTTTATTGTTTGTATATTTAAAAGGGCACAAATAAAAGTGAGGAGGAGGAGAGAACGCATAGGGGATAAGTTAGATAGGGTTGGCTATGCAGAGAATGGAGATCTGTAACAGAACATTTCATTGATTTAATGCAAGTTATCTTCGTGCTACTATTGTAAGTTTGTGAGTACATTGCAGCCCTGATCAGATAGTTTGGCCCACACTCCTGATCAGGTGTTACATTCTTTCTGTACATTGTTAATTATGTTTTCTGTTTTGTATATTTTGTAATTGCCATAACAATATATCTAATTGCTGGTATCTTTATTGCTTTGAATGAATTGCAAGCTTTACAATTTTTTACTGCCATTCTTTTGTTGTTGTTAAAGTTATTTTTGCTTTGTTTAAATTATTGAATCCATGATTGATATCAGAATTATGCTATTGTATATGCACATATTGTGTGCATTAGCCTTGCAATAACTAATGCACCCAGATTGATAATTAATGTGGGAAAGGGTTTGAATATTTATTCACACTTGGACACCAACAAGAAGAACCTAAGAATATATAAAAAATTCGCATTTCTTTTGCTTCAATATTGGTTGTTCCAGTTACAAATCAGTTTGATTGAAAATTAATTACCTCGATTGACAAAGTCCGAGTCCCACAGGGCCTAACTTTGTACCTTCAAAATTTTCCACAGTTAATGTACGAGATATGATAAGCATGTTCAGGTCGAAAAAAATAGTCACACACTAAAAAATCCCTCTCCCCAATAATAAATATATGAGATTATGATCACAAATAATTATTTCTACACACTTAATGAATTGTTATCTCCATACATTTACAGAAAGGAATTAGAACTCAAGAAATCCATAGAATTTGATATTGGAAGAGTTAGAGTTAACTTGATGTCAGTACCTAATATGGATACATTGCTAAATATGGTCACAAATCCTTATAAATTATCATTGTTATCTTGAATCTCTATTTGCTATCTACAGAGGCCTTTTGATCCATACAAATTATCATTGTTGTCTTGAATCTCTCATCGTGATCTACAAAGAATTTAGAATCAGTTGGGAAATGATTAATTTGGTTAATCAATGGACGTGAGTTTTGGCGATTCAGGTAGGCCATTCGCAACCGATGCCCCCAAAAAATCAGTGGAAAATAATGCAGTCGACAGGACTTTCACAAGTGTAACTAATCTCGACAAATTGTTTCCATCTACCACTGTTCTTGCTTTCCAAATTCTGTCACTGATTTTAACCAACGGAGGCAACTGCTACAATGTCAATAAACACTTGACCGGCTTTCTATTGGGTGTCTACAGGATTTCTTTCTTCCTTGATTCGTTCACCAATAGTTAAAGGGAAAAGGATAGGATGTTATACTACGGGATCGCCACTAGAAGTGGGATGTGGATGATCAACCCAGGAATCAACAAGAGGGTGAATCTATCTTCTTACAAGCTGACGTTTCTTGATTTCGTGCACGTTGTGTTATCGGTTCTGTTGTTTTCATTGGTGGCCCTCATGGATCCCAATGTAGTGGGTTGTTACTATGCAAATGCCCAACAGGACCAGAAGTAGCTAGGCATAAGAATTCCTATCTTAGTTTGAACTGTTTGCAGTAGGGTCTTTGTTAAGTTTCCTTCGAAACTCATGGAATTGGATATCCCATTGCGGATTCACTTGAATTTGGCCTTATATAGCCATCAATTATTATTTCATATATTAAAGTTCTACTACACAGTTTGAGGTCGAAACACGGTGCGGGAAGCTCAAAAAAGGTCATCATCTCACTTAACACTCTCTTTTGGCATGTATTTCAAGATGGAATGAATGATAGTCACTCCGAACGAGAGGACGAAGCCGACGGTTACACTTGTCAATTTTTTACTCGACAGAAGGGCGATGAGGAAGCATTTTGATTGGGTGGGGTGAAAAGTGTTTGCTCACCCTACTCCAGAAAAGATAATTCCTCTGGCATAATTAATAAATAAATTTTAAAATTTATAGATAATACTTTCGAATTAGTGGGCATAATGGTTAAGATCCTGTATTTCCTCTTAATAGGTCTCTTAATAGGTCACACATTTAAAACTAGAGGAAAGTAGAATATGTATGCCTTAGTGGTAGAAGTGGGTTCCTTGTCCCACAAACAAGAGGTCTCATAAACCAATTTGGTGTGTGAGTTGGGTATAACCTTAAAATTAGATAATAATAATGATGTTTTGATATAGATTAAATAATAAGTAAATTTTAAAATTTATAGAAAATCTTTATTTAGTTTTGGTAAGATTATAATACTAACGGTTTGACTTGGCAAATAAGGTTTGACTTCTTAAATTATCTTCAAATTAATAAAAATCTAAATATTGATCAATAAAATAATTTACTTCTAATGTAAAACAGTATAAAAAATTACGAAATAAATTATTAAATTTCAATGTTTTAGTCTCCTCGAAACATAAACCTATCTTGAGTTACCATCTCTATTTAAATATGGTATAAAAAACCTTTCACAGAAACTTTTTACATCTTAATTACATTTATGCACTTCCAGAGAACCTTTTTACATCTTAAAAACATTTTTTTATCTCTTTTGGGACCATCTATAAATACGTGAGGGAGAAGTTGCGGAGCATAAATGGACCCGAAATTTTAGATTTGAGATATTGAACAATCTATATATTTATACCGAAGGTGTTTCAAAGAAGTTTCTTTTGAAAGTGATCAGGTTAGTCTACTCTTTTTATCTCATTTTGACATTTGTCCATATACTGTTTTTTCAAAAAAAATTACACAGATACTTCCACATCTCAGTCAAGGAGGTGTCTTTTACACACATGCTTCCACGTCTTGGTAAATGATGTGCCAGACAGTCACAAATGTCGGAAACGGAAAACAACATAAATTTACACTGTGGGGTGACGGGGAAACTACCTGGATGATGATCCGGTGGTAATGGATAAGAATCGGGATAATTGGGGGATCCAATGAATAAAATTAGCATTTCCACAGAGAGGTTCAAATTAAACGCCGGGAGTGGGGAATGTCGAAAATAGTAATTAAGTGAAATATATGGAAATTTTAGTTTCTATATATATTTTAAAGAATGTAATAGGAGATTAAATTGAATTTTCATAGAATTTATTTGAAAAAACATTTATTACAAAATCAAATTCCTCAAACGTTGTAATTTATCAAAAATATATTCACAAATTTGTATTAATTTTTTCTAACAAAATTCCTCCATGCATATCGATTGAGTTTCTCCTTCTATGTGGGTTGATGATTGTTTGGAATGCTTTTGAGTCTACCAAAATTGTAGCTACTTCCTATATTTTTATATTTTTTTTATTTTGAGTTTAATGGAAGAAATAAAATAATAATAACCAATTAGAAGAAGCAACAATTTTTTCCTTAAATTTTAGAACAAATGAACGTCACTCTCCTCTCACTCTCCCACGTATATCCATACCAATGACCTGTGGAAGAAAAAGGTTTCTTGTAGTACTAGTATATTTCACAATAGAAGCACCTAAGCATATATATATAATTCACATTTCTTTTTCTTCAATATTGGTTGTTCTAGTTACAAATCGGTTTTCTTGAAAATGAATTACCTCAATTAACAAATTCTGAATTCCACAGGGCATAACTTCGAACTGAAGGTTGTAATTTTCCACATTTAATGTGTGAGATATGATAACCATGTTCAGGTCGAAAACAAACTGTCACATGCTAAAAACTCCCTCTCCCCAATAATAAATATATGAGATTATGATCACAAAGAATTATTTCGACACGGTTAACGAGTTGTTATCTCCATACATTTACAAAAAGGAATTAGAAGTGAAGAAATCCACAGAATATGATATTGGAAGAGTTAGAGTTAAATTGAAATCGGTGCCTACTATGGATACATTTCTAAATATGGTCACAGATCCTTATAAATTATCACTCCTATCTTGAATCTCTAATTGCTATCTATAGAGGCCTTCATATCCATGCAAATTATCATTGTTATCTTGAATCTCTCATCATGATCTACAAATATTTTCAGAATTAGTTGGGAAATAATTAAGTTGGTTAATCAATGGATGTGAGTTTTGTAAATTGAGGTAGGCCATTTGCAATCGATGCCCTGAAAAATCAGTGGCAGAGAATGTAGTCGATAGGAATTTTGCGAGCGCAGCTAATTTGGAAAAATTGTTTCCCACTACCACCATTCTTGCTTTCCAAATTATGTCACTGATTTTAACCAACAGAGGCAACTACTATAGCATCAACAAACAGTTGACCGACTTTTTGTTGGGTGTCTACGGAATTTCTTGCTTCCTTGATTCATTCACCAATAGTTATAGGGTAGAGGACAGGACGTTATACTACATGATCACCACCAGAAGTGGGATGTGGATGATCAACCCCGGAATCAACAAGATAGTGAATATATCTTCTTACAAGCTGATGTTTCTCGATTTCATGCAAGTTGTGTTATCGGTTTCGATGTTTGCACCAGTGGCCCTCATGGATCCCAACATAGTGGGTTGTTACTATATGGATGCCCGATAGGACCAGAAGCAGCTGGGCATAAGAATTCTTATCGTAGTTGGGACTGTTTGTAGTATGGTATTTGTTAAGTTTCCTTCGAAACATCATGGAATTGGATATCTCATTGCAGATTCACTTGGAGTTGGTCTTATATAGAAATCAATTATTATTGCATATATTAAAGTTATGTTGGATGTACCACCAGAGCTCGCATCACCGGGAGAAGGTCTGACTTGCACAGTTTGAGGTCAAAACACAGTGTGGGAAACTCAAAAAAGGTCTTCATCTTGCTTCACACTCTTTTGTGGCATTTATTTCAAGACATAATGAATGACAGTCAGTCTGAACGAGAGGACAAAGCCAACAGTTACACTT
This sequence comes from Pinus albicaulis, assembly GCA_034641835.2. Taxonomy (NCBI): domain Eukaryota; kingdom Viridiplantae; phylum Streptophyta; class Pinopsida; order Pinales; family Pinaceae; genus Pinus; species Pinus albicaulis. Next base: position 1,334,079,487 of record CM076580.1, on the reverse strand, counting down.
TTCAATTTTTTACTTGACAGAAGGGCAATGAGGAAGCATTTTGATTGGGTAGGGTGAACGTTGTTTGCTCACCCTACTCTAGAAAAGATAATGCCTTCGGCGTAATTAATAAATAAATTTTAAAATTTATAGATAATATTTTCGAATTAGTGGGGATAATGGCTAAGAGAATATATTTCCTCTTAACAGGTCTCTTAATAGGTCACACGTTTAAAACTAGAGGAGAGTAGAATATGTATGCCTTAGTGGCAGAAGTGGGTCCCTTGTCCCACAAGCAAGAGGTCTCATACACCAATTTGGTGTGTGAGTTGGGTATAACCTTAAAATTAGGTAATAATAATGATATTTTGATATAAATTAATTAATAAGTAAATTTTAAAATTTATAGATAATCTTTATTTTATTTTGGTAAGATTATAATACTAACAGTTTGAATTGGTGAAGTAGGTTTGACTTCTTAAATTATCTTCAACTTAATCAAAATCTACATATTGATGAAGAAAATAATTTACTTCTAATGTAAAATAGTATAATAAATTACGTAATAAATTATTAAATTTCAACGTTTCAGTCTCCTAAAAACATAAGCCTATCTTGAGTTACCAGCTATATTTAAATACGGTATAAAATACCTTTCACATAACCTTTTTACATCTTAATTACATTTATGCACTTCCATAGAACCTTTTTACATCTTAAAAACATTTATACATTCAACAAATTTCAACGTTTCAGTCTCCTCAAAACATAAACTTACCTTAAGTTACCAGCTATATTAAAAATAGTATAAGAAGCCTTTCATAGCTTGATTTTACATCTTAATAACATTTATACAATTTCACAGAACCCTTTTACATCTTAAAAACACTTATACATTTATATACATTTAGGCAAAATCAAAATGGACCTATTGTAATATTTTAATGTTTTTCAATGATGCCCTAGAGTTTCTCTATAATGACCCATAACTAATGAGGTGGGGAGAAATTCATTCACATTCTAAGGAGTTGGAAGTGTGGAGCAATTCATTCACATTCCAAGATTTTGCCAAGTGAAAAGTTTTTCAATAAACATTGAAAGCGAGTAAGGAGGTCTGTGGTGTCCATACAACACTGGGATCACCTGGCGACCAGTGAAATAACAACACATCAATATCTTATAACTTCAAAGTATATCCAAAGACCAAATAAATTTTATTAACGAGAATCACCTGCCAGCCTGCTTCAATGTTATTAAGATCAGAACAATCAAATGACCCTGAAAGAACCCACATGTTAGACATAATGAATTCATTTGAGGCTCCTATGTGGGGATTCTGGATGTTCATAGTTGCTTTTTCACCAAAATATTATCCTCCTTTCATAAAATCTATGGCATGTTGCACAGAAAAGCAAGAACAAAAATCATATGAATTAAACAAGCATGTTTCACAGAGAAAAACCGTATACCCGGTAATTCAATAATTGCACCAAGAGAAATGGGTATCTACTAAGGATTTGAGGGAGTAAATGTGTACAATGCTTAAAAATTCAATAATTGTTCCAAGAGAAATGGGGTCTCTGCTGAAAACTTGAGGGAGTAAATGTGCACAATACTTAAAAATAATGTGAGGTCCAACTCCAAACCTCAAAGAAACTAAACCCATCTAGCTTAAATATAAATATGATTTTATTACCCTACGTCGTGTTCATTTCCACTAATAATGGTTGATTTCTGAGAGCCCGACATGTTCAAATATTTAGGTTTTCTACCATAATTTTTAAGCGAATCAAAGCGCATTAAGTCATTAACAATGGTCCTCCTAACTGGGATTGTTCCTCCTTGGAAAATTATTACACTAAGGTGCCATTTTTGAAAAGCGTGTAGACCCACATAGCTTATGTTCTACCAGAGCTTGCAGAGTTCTATTAAATTTCTATTGGATGTACTACCAGAGCTCGCATCATAGTGGGAAGATCCGACTTGCGATTTTCTGGCTCTTATTTCAAGGTGGAATGAATGACAGATAGTTTGAGTCTGAACGAAACTGACGTTTATTTTGTTGCACAATTGCTAACTTGGCTAACAATTTAGGCATATATCTTTCAATTCCTGGTAGGTTATATAAACAATGTTGATTTTACTGTCTAGAGTAGCATATTCTATAGTCCAGGTGGTTTGGGGATGTGTAATGATGTGTGTAGGAAGAAAATCAAAAAATAAAATTAACATAGATCCATTTTAACATTTAAAATGTCTCATCTATCAAGTGTCTAGAGTGATGGAAAAACTAAAGTTGTAAACTTGAATTTCTTTCATTTTCAAACAAAAATGAAGTTTGTAGTGAAATCAATTTGATGGATTCAAATCTCTGATCTCTATGCCTTTGATGGTTTGTTCTCTAGGGTCTAAATAAAAGTATTGGTTCTTCCAAATATGGAAAATTATGATATCTCTTAAAGCCTATACACTAATAAAATCACTGGGTCCAGCTAAATGATTGAAAACTACAAAGAAACCAATGATGGAAAAGTATAAAGCTAACACAAGTGATAATTAGGATTGATATTCAACACATATCCTTTTTAACCTTAGATTTATTAAGAAGGAAGTACAATTTTCAATAATTTCTTAGGTTGTAAACCATCTAAGTTCTCAAATTTTAATGGATCCATTTTATCAATAAGGAAACAGGATCTTAGTGTGATGGAATTCAAAGAAAAATTGGAGTTGTTTTTAATGGGAATTGTTGGAAACTTTTCTAGTGGATTTTTCCAATCTAATTTGTTTAAATATGGCAGGAATTCATTGAAATCACAAGCTTGATGGGTAATTAATGGGTAAACTATACACAATATAAGTGCCCTAAGCGTTTTTCAGGGTGTTGAATCCATATATGCAGTAAAAAAACCAATCTAAATAGCACAAATCAAGATTTCACCTTAAATTTTTCCACTGGATTGAGACCAAAAAATCCATGGAAACTCTAAAAGATCTCATTAAAGACAATGCCTTTGTTTAATTATTTATTTGAGAAATTTACAAAATTACATATGCCCTTTTTTTAACTTATTTTTCTAAATTGTCTCACATGGAACATTCCAAAGCTGAAAAAAAATAACCCAAAAAAAGTTACTCTAAAACCAACCCCAGATAAATATGATGCCATATTTCATTTTTCCAATCAAGATATGGGTTCAATAATAAGGTGTAACAATCAATTTATTGTTGCGGCATGGTAGGTCAAAATAGAGAAGATGAGATCTCATTTAGAGGAGAAGCTGATGAAGAAAATGGCAGGAGCCCATAAGCGTGCAGACGAATGGTAAGCAACAGCCAAAGCAAAACATGTAGAGCAGATCCTAAAAAGTGTCGAGCGCACAAAGATGGTAGTGTCCCTTTCAATCTCTCAACATGTGGGTGATTCTCCTATCATTCCTAAACTCACAGAAAAGCCTTCACTTCAAAGGTTTATTCTTTCAATGTGTTGAAAACCCAACTGTAAATGTAATTCGAGAAATGCCATGAAAGATCCACTCGGTTGGCCATTGGCCAACAACTACAGGGGATGCCAGAGGTCTTCCTTATGCATATTTTTCACTATGATTCTCATCCTATTCCATTATGCACCATGATATAATAAGAGAAGTAAATCAATGATCTAAAATTCTTACAAAATTATCATATATTGCAATAAGAAATTATTTCTCAAAACATTCATTATTTAAATGTGAAGATTTCCACAGTTTGGCATGAAATTTTGGACTAAAACTGTGTAAATTTTTGGATTGAAACTATGTGTAATATTTTGAAATGTCAAATTTCTAAAATATGACACAGTTGCAATCCAAAAATTCCATAAATAGCAACATTCATTCATTATAGTGGTATGTGATACGAGTGCTCCCCGCACAATACATTTTAGTACTTGAATGGAAAAAATATGTGATCAAAATCAGAGTTTAACATATAAATATTATGCTTTCCAAAAAATTTCAAGGTCTCAACCTAAACAAGAGTGTATTCTTATTAGAAATTGAACATATCAAAGTGCTAGAAAAATAATAAAGCAATGTCAAAATGACTTATGTTTCAATGTTGTTGGCTTGACATCATCCATCCAAGAAATATGAGGAACAGAGGTAGCTAAATCGAAACAATGCTGGAAGGCCTTCCCACTGCTAAGGCTAATCCATCCTAAGCAGTAGTATCTAGATCTGCCATAGTGATAATGGCAGAAGGGTTATGTATCACAAGCAAGCCCTTTATGGAGGAGTACACTCAAACCTGCAAAACCCAACCCCAAATTAAAAATGTTGAAGTGGCGCTCACGACATGCAGTTGGAGACCATCCAAGCATCACATAAGAATCTTCACAGGTGAATTCATATCTCCCACTTACAACTAAATATGCTTTTCGACCCAATGTGCTCTGAAAATGAATAATCACGGGGTCCATGTCAACAATCTCTCCTAGTGTGTGAACATAAAACAACACATCATACTGTTGTGGATACATTCTAGCCCACTAAGTCACATAACCCCTAGACATGTATTTCCACCATTTTTTATTTTGTACTTCAACTACATCCTTGAAGAGTAGAGTTGTATAAGTTAAATATCCCAATCCATCATCGTTGTTTGCCCATGTTTCTCTATCGTTGGGATCCATGTGTAAAACAAACGAACCAACACCTCTGTACTTCTATATCTAGTAGTTTTTCAATTACAGTAAAATGTCAATATGGCATATCAATGAGGAAACAATGTGAAATTGACCTGTATAGAAAATTGTATTACATACAAAATAATCTATTCTTCCTAAAAGAGAACTGTGCTTTTTTTTAAATGTGTGAGGTCTGATAGTTATAGTAGATAAGTTTGATCAAGTATTAAAGCTAGAGAAAATGAAAAAATCTCTTATAAGAAATATCAGAAACTCTGCCAATATCAGTCTTTCACACAAAACTTATAAGACATATCAAAAACTTCGCCAATATCAGTCTTCCACACAAAACTTATAAGAAATATCATAAATTCCACCAATATCATTCTTCAAGACGTTGGGTGAGGCGCATTTGGAGAATCTTGGGGATTCGTGAGAATTCTGGTATTTGACGGCGTGGTTTTACCGGATAAAGACAATGGAGGCAGTCAAGAGTTAAACACACATGCATATTTTAGTATTAAATGGTGTGGTTTTTCCTGATAAAGATGGTGGAGGTGATCAAGAATTAAATGCACATGCACATTCTCGTATTTGACGGTGTGGTTTTTCCTAATTTGGTGGAAGTATTCATGCATTGAAGACATATGTCACCAACATGCATTCAGGACAGATGCCATCAGCACAATAAAAAGGTTGACGAAGAATCAAGGTAAATTGATTAAAAAAGAAGGCATATCAGCCTAATTAGACATAAATATATATTTATTTTATCGATATATATATAGTGTTATTGTACCCTTATTAGCTTAAAACAAATGTGATATATATGTCACATTATAATCATCACAAAAGTAATTACACACTGCGATTACTAGCCTCTCACCAAAAAAGTCCAAATATAAAGTTTAACAAAGATAAAATTGGCCACAAGATACTAGTATATATACATAATTGAATATTTAATAGTTAAAATATTTCTCTAATTAACAATTTGTCGATTTTTTCTCCAATGTGGGTTTTTCCCAAAGTAAACTCTTGCGTTTCTTTCTTGGTTGTCCCTATATTATCATACTGTGATTTGTTTTGAGATTAATTTTATTACAAGAAAATATTAATGTAAGAAACCATAAGAAATAATTTCGAGTTCAAAAGATTCTGTGAAAATTCGACACTTTTGATCCTATAAATGTACTCATTATTAGAGATTGTTGAAACAACACAAGACCTGTCTTTGAGGAAATTTTTCTAGCAAGTCTCAATGCATTATCATGGCCATGCTCCTTTAAGGATGAATTGAACAATTTGAACACATGTATTGAAAATTATTTTCAAAGTCAATTATAAGTGTAAGAGTTAATGATGAAGTATTGTAAGATAATACATAAAACCTAGACAAATAGAAAACCTAACATCACCATAGATCATTCATAAACTTCACTCAGTGTTGATTAGGACATTCTGAAGATAATTTCTAAAAAATGCATCTTTAATATCCATGAAAACTTGTTAAAGTGTGATCCGGGTAAATACATGATACCCTTAACCAAGACCTTTTACTCTAGTTGATGTGTTATAATTGCATTTAATTAAAGCGTTAATAAATTTAAATGAACAATTTCATGGTGCAAAGAAAAGGAACATAAAAAACATGAGAAACATAAGACATTGATAACAGAGTTCGTCCAGGAGGGACTACGTCTCCGGGCCTCAGTGTAAATATCGTGTAGGCGGCTACATTAAGTGTTCTAAGGAGTGAAGATGTACATGGATGGTGTTTTCTCTTTCATACAAGGAAAATGCCCTCATACAGGAGTGGCTAGACCTCTCTACGATATTTTCCACTATAGGAACTATTATTCCCCTAATTTTCTCTCTTTTTTCCATTTTCCCCTTCCTAAATCATAACCATTTACCTCTGTTTTACCTCTTTTACGAACCCTCATCTTGCACCAGTCCAAGCACGGTGACATATTTCGTATAAAATTTATTTTTCATACTTTTAATTCAAATTAGCATTAATTAATCATTTATTACATGATTTATTACTTTTAATCACTCTTTTTAACTTATTGATATATCCAATATTTATTTGGTAGTTAGATTACTTACCGTGACCGTTGATCCTACTCCAGGATTGGATCTTGCACCGTTGCCAGCACAACAAATCCTTGCAGTAGATTCGAACCTTCTTGATCACCGCCTCATTTTGCGCAGCTTCAGCCACGACAACAATATCGACCCAAAGGCAGCTAAGACCGAATCTATGAAGGATGAAAGCTGGGGATTAGCTACGGCTAGTTTTGCTAAACTATATAATTTTGAAGGCCAAAAAGCTAAATTCTACATTTGGTTATAAAATCGGTTGAATGATCTATTTTGGCCTTTGGAAAAAGATCTATATAATGTAGAATGTAAATAGGACCAAGGAGGAATTTTTATTTAGCAGAAGAGAACAGAGACATAGCCAGAGAGGCAGTAACAGGTTGTTGTATTTTGTTATCACACGAATCTGGGTTGGACGATGTATTAATGTATATACTTGCCTCAGTGAATCAATAAAAGGGAGCTCCATCTCATGTTTCACAAATTTCATTTCTGTATTTGAGCTGATGAATTGATTAAGGTACTGAGTAGCATTTTTATTTAAAAGGGAAGCGCGTTGGTTGCCTAGGGCCCAACCAACCCAGCACATTTACTCCATTTCCTGTTTTCCTTTAATTTGTGTTTACATTGTCAAGTGTGACTTAATTTTAAGCACATGCATTCCTGTCTAAGTGAAAGAGGATTCATTGTGTGAAGTAGATAAATTTCCTTTTCCTGCAATTTATTTTCCAGCACTTGATTTCAGATTGGTTTTCCTCCACCTGGTCCAAGCAAGAGAAATAACCCTGCACCAGTGCACGTTGGTGTGATATCTCCTTTTCTGCAATTTTGTTTGATTGGTTTTCCCCACCTGGTCCAAGCAGGAGAAATAACCCTGCACTAGTGCACGTTGGTGTGATATCTCCTTTTCTACAATTTAGTTTGATTGGTTTTCCCCTCCTGGTCCAAGCAGGAGAAATGAGCCTGCACCAGTGCATGTTGGTGTGATGCAGCAAGCCCTCTTAGTCTACTTCACGCAATCTTCTTTATTTCATTGAATGCTTATGAAAGGATAAATGTATATTGATTGTTTCTTTATTCCTGCACTTTGTTAAGATTAGAAACATTCACTTTTTATGTGTGAAATTTTATTTAACAGTATAATAGCACTTGCAATAATTAAGCACTCATTCTAAAATTTAAATGCTACGTGCAGGAAGCTCTGATTCGGTGCAAGAACTAGTTTCTTGCAATGGGATCTGAGTGCTTTGAACCTGGAAAAGTTCAAGCCCTTGCATGAAGTAAAAAGCCTTTAGTAAAGACACCATTTATACCTTCTGCATAAATCTCTGTTCATGCACTAGTGCAAGAAGACTACGATAGTGCAAGACAGATTAGCGCAAGAAGGAAATCTTTAAAGGAGTAGGTTTAAGTGCCCATCTGATGAGACTGATAGTGTCTCTGCTAAATAAAAACACACACTCAGTAGTTAAACAATAATAGAGTGACTACCTTTTATCTTTAACTCCCTCATACAAATGCATTCTTCCTTGTTCTAATCTTAGATTATTTTGATAGTTCAAGTTGCCTTTTTAATTTGATTCTGCAATATTTCCTTTAAAGAAAGTAGGGATTTATATTAGGAAGATTAATACCATCTCTGGAATTTCCTATGCTTCATCTCTAAGTTTACGGATTTGCTGGGTTGAGAAATTAAGTGTTGAGGAGTTTGCTTAAGTGTAATTCCTGCACCCAACATTTTGGCGCCGTTGCTGGGGAGACGATTTGATTTGGTAAGAATTTTTTGATTATACAATAGAGGTAATTTTCCCTTATTTTTGCATTATTGTTTGGAAAAGCTTCTTTGAAGTAATTTTACTGGTGTTAATTGGTTTCTGGCAACATTTTTTACTAGAAGTTGTTTGTTATTTTTCTTTCTTTTTTTGGAAATGAATGCCTAGAAAAAGTAACGGTTTGAAGCCCACTATGGGAAAAAATAATTCTGAAAAAAATTCTCATATTGGGTCTCCTTTTGCAAGCAGGAAGCCCAATCCAATTCAAACCCATCACGTAGGAACAATCCACCTAGATTCTGGTGACAACATCTCAAGTGTGGATCAAGCTGTTGAGAGCGGTACAAGTAAAAGGGAAACAATGGTGGACCATGAAGATCATTTGGAAAGGACTGGTGAAAACCAGGTAAGTAAAGAACAATCCACTTTTGTGTTTCCAATTGTGGATCCTGATACTGTGGCACAAATGAAGAATATTCCACCATCAGCTCTCCCTCATTTCCATGGTAAAGTTCATGAAGATCCTAACTATTTTCTATTCGAGTTTGATATTCTTTGTAGAAGTTATTATTATTCAACTAACGCTCAGAAGTTAAGATTATTTCCTATTACTCTCAAGGACTTATCTCTACGCTGGTTTATGTGGTTAGGAGGAAACACTATAAACTCTTGGGATTAGATGAAGAGAGTGTTTTTGTATAAATATCAAGAATATTGCAAAACTCGAGACATGCAGGATGATATTTTTACAATCATACATAATGATGATGAAACTCTTGAAGATTACCTAGAAAGATTTCTGTATATTTTACAATGGTCAAAACTTAAATTTGATCCCAGTACTATTAGAAACTTGTTCTTAAGAGGACTTACTGATAATGCTAGAAATAATTTAAATATGTTAGGACAAGGTGATATTTATCAAAAAAAAATAGAACAAATTTGTGAATTATGCAGGAAATTTTCAAGAAATCAGTATAGATCCGGTAGAGGAACTCGAAATAGAAATAGAAAAACTGAGTCTATTGATGCTATGATTACTGGACTAGAAAATAAAATGGAAAACATGAAAATTGATATAATGTATATTGTTACCAAACAGTTATATTCTTTAAAATTTCAGAAAAAACTCATGAAGGAACAAGAGTCATTATGTATTTTCTGTCCTAAATGTAGAGACAAGCATCCTCCTAAAGAGTGCCCTCCTAATTTGAAAAAAACTAATAAGTGTGCTATTTGTGCAGAAGACCATGTCAAACAAAAATGTCCCTCTATACCAAGACTTAAAGCTGTATTTACAGGGGGATAGCCTGAAGCTGAATACTTGTATGCTATGGGAGCAAGAAGGAATTGGCCTCAGGTAGGTGCAGTTATGGCTCCTGAATTTTGTCCACACTATTTTGGTTGTAATTCACATGCATATTCTTATCCTAACACTAATCAGAAGTGGCAGTATGGGAATCAATATCAGCATGGGAAACCTTCTCAACCGTGGCAACAAGGTTGGAGAGGGCCAACTCATTCTCCATACTCCTACCAGTCACCTATGCAGTCATATCCATCTACACATACACCTTATTCAATGCCTCAACTTCTGAGTCAGTATAATCCACCGTTGCCTTCACCTCCACCCTTTTGACATCCTCAGTTGCCTGCTCAACCTATTCCAAATCCTAACAATAATAAATCAATGCAAATGATCTATGTAACAAACCCACCTTTACCATTCGAGTACCATTCTATTCCAGTTGGGGTTCATGATATTCAATTAAGATCAGGAAGGACTGTAACATCAAAAAATCAGAAGCAACCTATAGTGATTGTTGAAGAGAAAGGAGAAGAGGAAACTCTTAGCCATTCTCTGAAATTTGTCGCTAAGAAGCCCTCACCCTCTGAATCCTTGCCATCTTATTCCAACCAACATCCCTTCCTAGAGAGGCTAGTAATGGAAATAAGTGGGCCTATTTCTGAGACTAGTTTGGCATCTGAGATTTGGAATCTTTTCATTAAGATACCTTTGCTTCAAGCCATTAAAGAGATCCCCATTTGTACCAATATTATTAAGGAACTTTGTCTCAGGAAACCCGGGAGGAGGAGATCAGAACCCCAAACTATTCAATTTGTTGGTAGGGCAGCAGAGTTGATGATGGGATGTGTGTCTATGGAAAAATATACTGATCCTGGAAACCTTGTTGTCTCAGTTCAAATTGGTAATGTCCTGGTCTCTAATGTTCTTATAGACCTAGGGGCAGCCATTAATGTCATGACTAAGAAAACCATGGATCAACTTTGGTTACCTCAACTTTGCCCTACTCCACCTGTGCTTGAATTAGCAGATAGATCTAAAATTAAGCCAGAAGGAGTATTGGACAATGTGATCATCTCATTAGATCCTTGGTAATATCCTATTTATTTCATTGTGCTTTAGTCAAAGAACCGAGTAGGAGGACATCCCTTGATATTGGGTCAACCATGGCTTGCTATGGCCGATGCATATATTGGATGTCGTTCCAGTGATATGTATATTTCGCATGGAGATTATATGAATAAAGTTACCTTATTCCCCCCTGCTAGATCCATTCAGGACCTTTGAGATACTTTATGGTTGGATCAAAGAAGTTATGAGGAGACTCAACCCATTTCCCTTATTCATCATTATACTGGGTCTTCACAAGAAGATGAGATTCAATATTTCCTAAATAATCTAGACACTATGCCTAATTTTGAGCCATTGAGCCAGATTTTTAGCCTAGATTTTCAAGATAATCATGATTTTCATTCTTCTGTACTGCTGCATTTGACCACTCCCTTGAGTACTCCTGAGCTTGACACTACTCCTGTTGAGATTAACCCTGGTAAATCCTTGCATATTAGTTCATATTTGGACTCATCTCAGCAGGAGCAGCTTGTGAATATTTTGCAAAACCATCTTAGTTCCTTTGATTGGGGCTATGAAGATATGAAGGGTATTCCTTCTGAAACTTGTACACATCATATCTATATTCAGGAAGGAATCCGACCCGTCTGACAACCCCAAAGGCAAATGAATCCATCTCTAAGAGATATTGTGAAGGAATAAGTACAGAAACTCTTGGATGTCGGTTTTATCTATCATATTTCCAACAGATAGTGGGTCTCTCCATTAGTGCTAGTACCTAAGAAAGATGGAAGATGGTGCATTTGAATTGATTATCGAGAATTAAACAAAGCCACTCTCAAATATTACTTCCCTCTCCCTTTCATTGACAAGGTGCTTGATACCCTTGCAAGAAAGAAATATTTTTCCTTTTTGGATGGCTTCAATGGCTATAACTAGATATAGATTGCACTTGAAGATCAGGATAAAACTAATTTTACATGTCCATGGGGTAAATTTGCTTATAAAGTGCTTCCATTTGGTTTATGTAATGCCCCGACTACCTTTAAAAGGGTAGTCCTGGCCATTTTTGCTGATCTAGAATTTGTAGAAATTTATATGGATGACTTTTCTATGTTTGGTGATTCTTTTCACGAAGCTCTCAAAAATTTGGAGAAAGTAGTTCTCCATTGTCAGGAAGCCCATCTCGCCTTGAGTGACAGGAAATGTAGATTGATGTGAAAAGCGGGAGTGGTACTTGGCCATTTGATTTCTGGTAAAGGTATCCATGTTGATCCATCAAAGATTGAAATCATTCTACATCTTCCTGCACCCAAAACTCAACAGGAAGTAAGAGGTTTTTTAGGACATGCTGGTTACTATAGAAGATTCATTGAATTTTTTTCTAAGATAGTTGCCCCTCTTTTCCGACTTCTAGCTAACGATAGTGAATTTTCTTGGTCCACAGCTTGCCAACAGTCTTTTGAAACATTGAAGGAAAAGTTGGTACAAACACCAGTTTTGATAGGTCCTAACTGGTCCCTACCTTTCCACATTTCCTCTGATGCTTTAGATTTTTCTATTGGCGTAGCTATAGGACAAGAGGAAAATAAGCAATCCTATGCTATCTATTATATTAGTAAGAACTTGTCTTCCGCTGAATTAAATTATAAAGTTACAAAGAAAGACTTTTTAGCTATAATTTTTACAATTAACAAGTTCAGGCACTATATTATAGGATATGAATTATTTATACATACTATCATTCTGTGATTAAACATTTGATAAAAAAACCATTGAATAGCGGTACAGTGACTAGGTGGTTGCTATTGTTGCAGGAATTTAATGTTACTATTGTTGATAGACCAGGAAAATCTAATGTTGTAGCAGATTTTATTTCTAGATAATTCTGGTGAAGCAACTCCTGTTAATGATGATTTTCCAGATGAACATCATTTTGCTATGTCAACAGATTCTCCATGGTTTGCTGACATTGCTAAATACTTGGTTACTGGGAAAACACCACCCCACTTGTCCACTCATGAAAAGCGGAATATTATTCAAAAAAATGTTGCATACTCCTGGATTCAAGGAGATCTCTTTTACACTGGTCTAGATATGATTATCCATAGATGTGTAAGAGAGGAGGAAGTGTTTGACATATTGAAATATGCTCATGATGAACCTTGTGGAGGCCACTTCGTTGATAAGAAAACTGCATATAAAATATTGTGTGTTGGTTACTTCTGGCCTTCCTTGTTTAAGGATGCCAAACAGTATGTCAGGTGATGTGATAGTTGTTGACAAGTGGGAGAGCCTAATAAAACCAATGAAATTCCTTTATGCCCCCAAGTTATGATTGAGCCATTTGAAAAATGGGCTATTGATTTTATAGGGCCAATAAATCCAACATTATTAAGTAAAAAGCATATTTTGGTTTGTACAGATTTTGTTACAAAATGGGTAGAAGCTAAAGCTGTTTCCTTTGCTACAAAAAAAGTTGTTGTTGATTTTCTTTTTACTAAAATCTTTACTAGATTTAGTGTGCCTAGAGAAATTATTTGTGACAATGGTCCACAGTTTATTTCTAATCTGGTACAGGGTGTGATGGAGCAATACAAGATCCAGCACAGGAAATCCACGTTGTATCACCAGCAAGCAAATGGCCAGGTGGAATCCACAAACAAAGTGCTCGAGTCCATTCTTACAAAGAGAGTAAATATTCATTGGAAAGACTAAGCCGAAAGATTACCAGAAGCATTGTGGGTATACAGAAACACTTGGAGAAATAGCACGAGACATATACCATATGAGGTGGTATATGGCAAACAGGTTCTGTTACCAATTGATATCCAGATCAAAATTTTCAGAACTGCAATTCAGTTAGGACTAGATCTCTCTGAGGCACAACAACAGTGTCTTCTCCAATTAAATGAGTTAGATGAATTTCGTAGGGATGTTGTTCAGCAGAACATACTAATTCAGCAGCAACACAAAATGTGGCATGAAAAGTTTATTCAGAAAAATAATTCCAACTAGGTGATTGGGTGCTCCTTTATGATTCTAGATTTAAAATTTTTAGAGGTAGATTCCATACACGTTGGATGGGACCTTATGAAGTGATCTGATTATTTGAGAATGGAGCAGTAGAAGTTAAAACTATTGATGGACAAAATTCAGTATTCTTGGTAAATGGACACTGATTAAAGAATTATTTTCAGCCACTTGCAAGGAAAGATTTTACATAGCAATTCCAACAAAAATTCAGGACGGTAGTGTTGAATGGTAATACAAACCTTTTGAAAACATGAATTCTTCTTCTTCCAAAAAAAAAAAAATACAAAAAAAAGTAAAAAATATTTTCCTGTAATTATGAAAATCAGTTCGCTGACATAATTGCAGAAGGATCAACCTGAAAAATAGCTTGCTGGTAGGAAGATCAAAAATCTCTAATAAAAAGAGAATGTTTCTTGATCTTTAGATATGCTAGCAACCACCAAGTAAAAGTAGGTTCAACAGAACAACCTTTATACAATTGGGGTAATTAGCATGGATATTTTTATTCAAGTAATGCTTAATTCTCGCTACAATTATTTTTCTTGCACTAGTGCAAGCGGACCTTCCAGAAACTTTTAAGCCTTTCTTCATATTCCATTTTCATAATATTCCCTCAGTTTTCTTCTTCAATCCTAGAATGATTAACCTTCCCATATTCTTCTGAATTTACCCTGTCCGTTTCATAAAAACCCCACTTTACCCTTGAATTTGTTTTCCCTATCCCACTTCTATTTATCCCCTCTTGTGGTACTATTCCTAAATTCCCTGTAACAGAATTCCTTCCCATTCTAAAATTTTCCTTTTCCCACTTCTTTGTTCCCTCATGAATTCATTGCAGGATCTCGCACACAAAGAGCAAAAGTTTATGCTCTGAAGCATCAAGAAAGGGCGAAGCAAATTTCCAGTATAAGTTGTGGAAGCCAAGTTGGAAGTCCAGCCTATATGTTACTTAAATTCCCTATTATTTTTTCATATATTATGCTTGTAATAGTGCAAGCATGTCGTCCTATATAATAATGCAAGCAGAATGGTACCATCAGAATAGCATAGTTTAAACGATGCAAGCAGACCAGAGCAAGCATGCACCCTGTCAGAAAAGTAGTACAATTTTTTCTTTTCATGGAATATGTCATAGGAAAGTGGTCATCATGAAAATTTATAATAAATCCTTTCACTTAGTAGATGAGTACTTGTGTTATCATATTAACTAGGAGAAAATTATTTAAAGTACAAGGTGTTTTTAAGTTAAGAATCATGATCATTTTTTAATGAATGCTAAAGTTATTTTTTGAATTATGAAGGAGTGCGGAAGTGTTTAACCGTTTCTTGGATATATTTTTCCCTTTCCACCATAATCCTAGATGTCCTTCACTTGTAATGATTACCTTAGCTAGCTGTTAAAACGCCGCCGCAAGTACCAATCTGGCACGATCTCAAAGATGCCTCGCATCCATGGCTATTTCAGTGGAACGAATGGGTGATAAGATGGAAGGGATAGTGGACGGTTGGATCCCTATCTATAAGAACCAATTTTCCCGGTGTTGCATGTAAATTCTTGACTATTCATAACCGTTAAGCAGCAATGCCACCTGTTTGAAGCGAACCTTCATCTCTCAGTAAAGTAGAATAGACTTCTGAGTATTGAAATAGTCTTGCACTATTGCGAGACTCAGGCTTTCTTTAATTCTTGCAAAAATTTTACGGGCACAACAGTGAAGTGGCCCTACAGTTTGCCAGAAGTTTAAAAAATGGGCAAGTAAAAATTGGGCCTCTAAAATTTGAGGTTACGGAAGAGTTTATAGCAGCAGCGAAGGGCTTGGAAAATACTGGTGAGTAATGGTTTAAAAATTAGAAATTAGAAAGGAAGTGATGGCAGCATTTTGTCATCGACAAAAAGATGAAGGTAGATTGGAAGAAAGGAATTCCATGCAGTGCCCTGCTGGGACAGTGGAGGGACCTCCTTTTCATCCTACAGAAATTCGTAACCTATGAGGGAAGTTACTCCCTCACTTTTGTGTACCATTTTAGGATGTTGCAACATTTTGAAGCCAGCCAGCACGCCCGGTGGAGGATTAATTTCCCCCATTTTTTGCTAAAGAGCTTGGAAAAAATGGCCAAGGGTGTGCGGGATGGATGGGCAGACCAAGCCGACAAGAAGTTATATCACCACTCCCTAAAAAATATTTTGGTCCAGAAGAAATTAGAAGTTAAAGGCATGACCTGGGAGGCACTGTTAAAACAACTACATAAAAATACATCTGCTAGAAAGCAGATAGAGGACCCCGCCAGCACAAGCAAGGGTCCAAGTAAGAATGTAAAGGGCAGTCCTTCTTGCACTAGTGCAAAAATGGAACGAAGTTAAAAATCAACAGAAGAAATGGCCCCATCTCCAAATAAGAAGACAACTAGTGCACCTGTTGAAGAGACTCCTTATACGACACCAATATAGGCACAGACCCCCAAAGAGGACAGCTTGTCAGTCCTTGCGGATGCAGCAAGTTTTGTAGAGGTCGAATATGACACTCTGTTGGCCGATTTCATTAAAATGGCCCAGAAAAAGAATGAAGAATATAGTGTAGGAAAAGAACCACAGTCCCCAAAGGACGTTGAATCCCCTTCTGCACCAGTGCAAGAAGAAGAAGAACCAGTGCAAGAAGAAGAATAACCAAAAGAAGAAGAAGAAAAAAAAGAATAAGAAGAAGAACCAATGCAAGAAGAAGAAGAAGAACCAGAAGAAGAAGAAGAAGAAGAGGAAGAATTGTTTGCTGAAACCATGAGGGATACTAAGGTCCCTAAGGAAGACATAGCCCCTGTCGAGACAGAAAAAGAAGGAGATTTGGTAACTCCTTCTGCTCGGATAGTTGAACTAGAGCTTCAAGTGCAGAACTTAGAACAGCTCATAGATAAAGCACAGGAGGATAAAGAACAGAGTAAAGAAGAATTAATCGCGGAGATCCAGAAAAATAAAGGAGAAGTTAGATTTTGGAAGTACCAAGCTGCGCAATGTTTCTAGCGACTTAAAAAGGTGAGAAAGAAACTAAGGAACATCAGAAAGAAGAAGTCTGAAACATTGCAGGCTGATGTCAGTATGTTAGAGTAGGATTGAGCTGGAATACTCAAATTTTTGAAGGTTTTTTGCAAAGGTAAAGAGTTATGTGAGGACACACAATAGCTTAGGGATGGGAGGAAGTTAGCCCCCTAATTTTCTCTCTTTTTTCCATTTTCCCCTTCCTAAATCATAACCATTTATCTATGTTTTACCTCTTTTATGCACCCTCATCTTGCACCAGTCCAAGCACGGTGACATATTTCATATAAACTTTATTTTTCATACTTTTAATTCAACTTAGCATTAATTAATCATTTATTACATTATTTCTTACTTTTAATCACTCTTTGTAACTTATTGATATCTCCAATGTTTAATTGGTAGTTAGAGTACTTGCTGTGACCGTTGATCCTAGTGAAAAATCGGAGCATGCACCGTTGCTAGCACAACAAATCCTTGCAGCAAATCCAAACCTCCTTGATCACTACCTCGTTCTGAACAGCTTCAGCCACAACAGCAAAATCAACCCAAAGGTAGCCGAGACCAAATCTGTGAAGGATGAAAGATGGAGATTGGCTACGACCAGTTTTGCTAAATTATCTAATTTTGAAGGCCGAAAAGAAAAATTATACGTTTGGTTATGTAATCGGTTGAATGATTTATTCTGGCATTTGGCAAAAGATCTATATAATGTAGAATGTAAATAGGACTAAGGAGGAAGTTTTTTTAGTAGAAGAGAATAGAGACACAGCTGGAGAGGCGGTAATAGGTTGTTGTATTTTGTTATCGTCAGAATCTGGGCTGGATGATGTATTAATGTATGTACTTGCCTCAGTGAATTAATAAAAGGGACCTATGCCTCATGTTTTAAAAATTGCGTTTTTTTATTTGAGCTGATGAATTGATTAAGGTACTAAGCAGCATTTTTATTTAAAAGTGAAATGCGCTGGTTGGCTAGGGCCCAGCCAACTCGGCACGTTTAGCACATTTCCTGTTTTCCTATAATTTTTGTTTACATTGTCAAGTGTGATTTAATTTTAAGCACATGAATTCCTATTTGAGTGAAAGCAGATCCGTTGTGTGAAGTAGATAAATTTCCTTTTCCTGCACTTGATTTCAAATTGGTTTTCATCTGCCTAGTCCAAGCTGGAGAAATAACCCTGCACCAGTGCACGTTGGTGTGATATCTCCTTTTCTGTAATTCTGTTTGATTGGTTTTCCCCGCCTGGTCCAAGCAGGAGAAATAACCCTGCACCAGTGCACGTTGGTGTGATATCTCCTTTTCTGCAATTTATTTTGATTGGTTTTCCCCACCTGGTCCAAGCAGGAGAAATGAACCTGCACCAGTGCACATTGGTGTGATGCAGCAAGCCCTCTTAGTCTACTTCCTGCAATCTTCTTTCTTTCATTACATGCTTATGACAGGATAAATGTATATTGATTTTTTCTTTATTCTTGCACTCTGTTAAGATCAGAAACATTCACTTTTTATACGTGCAATTTGATTTAACAATATAATAGCACTTGCAATAATTAAGCACTCATTTTAAAAATTAAATGCTAAGTGCAGGAACCTCTGATCCGGTGCAAGAACTAGTTTCTTGCCACGGGATCTGAGTGCTTTGAACCTGGAAATTTCAAGCCCTTGCATTAAGTAATAAACCTTTAGTAAAGACACCATTTATACCTTCTGCATAAATCTCTGTTCCTGCACTAGTGCAAGCAGACTGTGATAGTGCAAGACCGATTAGCGCAAGAAGGAAATATTTAAAGGAGCGGGTTTAAGGGCCCATCTGATGAGACTACTAGTGTCTCTTCTAAAGAAAAACACATAGTCAGTAGTTAAACAATAATTAGCTAGAGTGATTGCCTTTTATCTTTAATTTCCTCTTGCAAATGCATTCTTCCTTGTTCCAGTCTTAGATTATTTTTATGGTTCAGGTTGCATTTTAAATTTGATTCTGCAATCCTTCCTTTAAAGAAAGTAGGGATTTATATTAGGAAGATTCATACCATCGTCGGCATTGCCTGTGCTTCGTCTCTAAGTTTACGGATCCCCCGGGTTGACAAATTAAGTGTTGAGGAATTTTCTTAAGTGTAATTCCTGCACACAACAGGAACTCTCATTCCAAAAAAATACTCCTATCAGTATGATAATAACTCACACATAATGACTATGAGTATCCTACCAACTTGGCAAGAAAGGGATCTCAGTCAAACATACATGTGACAATGAGTATCACGCCAACATTGCAGCAGAGGGAGATCAAACATAATACCAATGCATGATAGAAAGTACATATCACATCAAGACCAAAATAAGATCCCACACCAAACATCAACAGAGATCTGTACAACACAATGCATATCAAAGACAAAGTTGTACATGAAATCAACACATGATATACCTCACACTGAAGATGACTGAAGAATGGGTTGCTCCGTTGCTGGATCTGAAATCACCATCACAATGGTGATGTAGAAAGGTGTGAAATAGACTGCTCACTCACTAAATGCTGACACCTTCATCGCCACTTTGAAAAGTGGTTGCAAAACATAATGCTCAGATGGAAAATATGAATACACCATCATATTCGTTCCGTTTATTAGTGCAAAATCGATTGTCAAATTTTTGAATGAAAATCTGGGCCTTAAGGAATATTTTAGATTCCCCCTAGATTCCTCAAAAATGCCGCTCCACTGGGAATCTATAAATTTGCAACTCAAAACACAAATTTGATCACACAATTAAGATCCTTGTGAAATTTCGAGAAGAATGAGTATAAAGTTGATCTCATTCTGACACCGGCGAATTTTAGCCTCCAAGCAATCTGAAAGATTCCCTCAAGATTCCCAATACTCTCCTCCACATGGAATCTATAAAATCGCTGCTCAAAAGGAAAATCTGGGCACACCATCACATTCCCTGCAAAATTATAGTTAAAATTCATATAAATTTTAGTACATTATGAAAATTTTACCTCCCTGATATCAAAATATTCCCTTCGCATCAAAATGGAATATTTCTCGAACTACATCCACCATTCCTCTGGTCTCTGCCTCGAATTGCATGCATGGCTCTGCTATCCACACTTGTGAAAGATCGATTTTAAGTAAATTTTCATGGGATAGAGTTTACAAGGGAGCCCATTGGGCGTGTTGGTAAAATCCCATGAATTGTGGAGAGAGGGCCAGGCCATCAAACCCTGCCCCCTCCAAAGTGTGATTGAGCTTTTGTTTTAAAAAAACCAAAAAAAAAAATTTTAAATGGGCCCACCTTGGGTGGCTCACCCAACAGTTCCCGCTCATTGGTGGCATTAAATAGCATATGGTTTTAATATGTTTTAAAATAAAACATATATATGGTATGTTATATTTACCATATTTAATAGATATAACCTCCTTTACCATCCATTGATTTTCATGGTTTGAATTTAATGACCATATGTTAGATTTAATAAAAATTTGTTACATTGTTATTATATTAACCAATTTAAATATATATTTTGTTTTATAAATATTTTGATTTTTTTTGTTTTAATAACTATTTTTAATATATAATTATTATTTTTTTAATGATTTTCGTTTAAATGCAGGTTGAGGACCAATACAAGAGCGTGATGTGTTAGGGCCTAGTAGGCGGCTATGTGGGTCCCACGTGCTCACTAGGATGTCATGTGCCATGTTGTGGGCCCCACTTCACTTGCTTTCAACAAAACTTCAAACTGCCCTAACTTCCTCATACAAGCTCAGATTTACGTGCCGTTGTGATCAGGGCGACGAGCTCTTAAATATAAAGCTAATTTTTCCACCTTCCTGTGACTTTGAATTTTGAGCCTTTTTCCAAGGCACTCGTGTCTGAAGATCCACCTGGATCAAAGTTAGGGGGGGGGGATTTCGTCATGTATGGTGAACATTTTAGGGGTTGTTGTAGAGACTACAATACCTCCCCTCACAAAAATCCCCTTTCAACACTATCTCCCCCTATCTCCCTCATCCCATGTCCTCTCCCTCCCACTTTCTCTCCCCTCCTCTCCTTATCTCCCCTACATCCATCTCTCCTCTCTCCCTTACACTCTCTTTGTATATTCTCAACTCTCTCTTTATCTCTCTATCTCTCTCTCTCTAGATCTCAAATCGCCCTCTCTCTCTATCTCTCTTTATCTCTATCTCAAATATTCCATCTCTATCTCCTTCCCTCTTTGTCTCTCTATTCTCCACATACTAACTAAATTTCCACCTCCCTCCCCTGTTATCTCTCTCTCTCTCTCTCTCTCTCTCTCTCTCTCTCTCTCTCTTTAAATCACCTATATCTTTGTAGCTATCTCTCTCCTCTCCTTCTTTATGTCATGCACACTCTCTCCACTCTCCATCACTCACTCTTTCTCTATCTCCAAATTTCTCTCCCTTTCTCTTTCCCATCAAATTATATTTATATCTCCCTCATTGTTTCATTCTCCATATCCCTCTTCATCCTTCTCTCTCTCATTTTCTCACCTCATCCTCACCCCTTCCTATATTCTCTCTCATAGAGAGAGAGAGAGAGAGAGAGAGAGAGAGAGAAAGAAAGAGAAATCCTGTGATGCAATCATGTAAGCCTAGGGTAAAATTGGTTACCAACGCAACATCTAGTGTAATAGAAAGTCTATGATGGTAAGTTTAACACACAATGTAGGTCTTTGCAGTCATTAACATTCAAAACAATAAATGTATAAAACTGAGAAACTAAAATCATATAGCAAGAAACACAATAGATTTACATGGTAAAACCCTTACATTGTGTTAAGGAAACCTCCATGGGGCAAGGTATTGGAAATATTATTATTCAAATATGATTCTCCATGTTACAAGCCTATTGGGAAATCATTAATAAATATGGGCTACTTGATTACATAATTTCCTTTAGTTATAAAACTTACTGATAGTAAAAAATAGATTTTCCCAGATGACTAATTGTTGAAATTTTTTTAACAACTTCACCTTGACAACAATTTTCCTAATCCCTTTCCAATGTCAATTTGTCATCTCTTCTACAACGCAAGAGAAGCCAAACAGCATCACAACTTCTCTACTAAAACTAGATTTCTGAATATGTATACATGATTCTCTTGTGTATGGACGTTCTTGCGAGCTACTTTGTCGCCATCGATCACATGTCTCACAAAATAGTACCTTACATAAATGTGCTTGGTTTAGATGTGATAGGATGGATTTGTAGCCACATAGATGTCAAAGAACAAATTAAATTTCTCATTTGTTCTTCCAATATTGTCAAGTATACATTTCAACCCTATTTACTGTTTACAAGCATATGAAGTAGATATATACTCTGCTTCAGTAGTGGACAAAGAAACAATTTCTTGAACCTTTGACTTCCAGCTAATTGCTCCACCTGCAAGAGTAAAGACATATGTTGTACTACATATTCTCTTGTTCAAATCACCTACATAATCATTATGTACATATCCACAGACTGAACCTTCAATACCATTAAAGATGATACAATGGTTTTTTGTGGCTCTCAAATACCAAAGCACCCATTTCACTAATCGCCAATGTTTTTCTCCTGAATTTTCCATGAACTTGCTCACAACTCCAACTGAATGTGAAATGTCAGATATTGTAGATACTATCACATGCATTAAGTTTCCTACCGCATTTGTATATGGCACACAGGACATATAATTATTTTCTTCATTATTTTTAGGACTTGAAAATGAGGAAAGCTTAAAATGGGAAGATAATGGAACATTAACAGGTTTCACATTGTTTATACTAAACTTTTGAAGTAGTTTCTCCACATATTTTTCTTGTGATAGCCAAAACTTACCATTTTTCCTTTCTCTATGTCTCGATGCCCAAGGTTTTTTTTTTTGCTAAAAAATACTTCATATCAGATGTCCTAGAGAGTTGAAACTTTAACCTATTTATCTCTTCAATTTTTTTTCTTGAAATAAGCATATCGTCAACATACAAGACCAAGATAATGAATATGCTATTGAAAATTTTAAAGTATAAACAATGATCATACTTACTTCTAGTAAAGTTCTGGCTCATCATCAAGGAGCAAAATTTCTTGTACCACTACCTGAGAGACTACCTCAGGCGATACAATGATTTTCTAAGCTTGCATACTAATATTCTGTTGTGAACTTGTACAAAACCTTCTGGTTGTTGCATATTAATATCTTCATCCAAATCACCATGGGAAAATGTATTTTAACATCTAACTGTTCTAACTCGGGGTCAACTAATGTAGTTAGTTCTAATACAATACAACTAGAAACAAGTTTTATGGCTCATGAAAAAATCTCATGAAAATCAATACCTTCAACATGAGAATACCCTTTTACAACTAACATCCCCTTATACATTTCGATACTTCCATCTAAATTTCACTTCAATTTGGAGACCCATTTGCATCCAACAACACTTTTCCCTTCAAGAAGGTCTACAAGATCCCAGGTTTTTTTCTTGGCTATGGAATCCATTTCTTTGTCCATAACCTTTTTCCATTTTTCTTTATCTACATCATCCACTACTTCCCGATATTAAGAAGGTTCCCAATATTTAGAAATTAATGCAATAGATGAAGCAAAATCATTATACCTTTTGGTTGGTATAATTTCCTTTGTGGGCCTTCTTAGAGTGACTAGTTGCTTAAATGGTTCTAGAACTTCTGCAATTTTCTTTTCCACTTATTCACCCTTTTCTTCAGAAGTCTCTCCTTCCTTCTGAATTTTTGGAAAAGGTTTAGCCTTCAACAGAATTTGTTGATTGGGTGATGCCTGTTCATATTCAAATTTTACAACATCTTATTTTCTAAGATAAGATTCACCAAATGTTATATCTCTACTAATGACTATCTTATGTGAAGAAGGATCCCACAACCAGTACTCTTTCACTTGATAATCATACCCAACAAAGACAACATTTTTCTTTTGGATCTAACTTTGAACTTTTACTCTCTGGAATAATAGAATAGGCACCACAACAAAAAATACTAACTCTACCAAACATCTTGAGGAATTTTACAATTAATGGAAAATGAAGGTGATATGTTTGCTAAATAACAAGCAATATATACTTCTTCTTCCCAGAAATCCTTTTGAAGTTTAGCATTTTTTATCATGCTTCTAGCTCTTTTCATAAGAGTGTGATTCATAGGTTCAACAACACCATTTTGTTGAGGACTATAAGAAAAAAATTTTGTCTAAAAATCCCTTCATCCTTAGAGTATTTTTCAAATTTCATGGAAGTAAATTCACAACCATTGTCACTTATTAAATATTTAACTGTTTTCCTATTTTCATTTCCACCATAGCTTTAAATTGTTTAAAAACATTAAATACATACGCTTTTGTTTTCAACATACAGACCCAGAATTTCCTGGATAAATCATCAATAAATGTTAAGAACTATAATGCACCTCCATAAGATACAGTAGGAGATGGTCCCCAATGATCAAAATGAATATAGTCCAAAATTTCTTTATTATTATGACTTTGATTTTTAAATTTTTGTTTACATTGTTTACCATATATACAATTTTTACAAAAATCCAACTTCAAGGATTTGAAATCAGGAACCAACTTGTGATTCATCAGTACCTGAAGACCCTTCTCACTCATGTGACCCAGCCGTTGACACCATAGGCGAGTACCTTCTTCTCCCTTATAGATACAGTCGCTTCCTATCACCTTATGATGTGTATACTTATCCACAAGAATAATATGATTTGTATGCCTCCATAAATTTTTGTTCCAAGATTCCATCATTCAGATACTCAAAGTTTTCATTAAAGGAAACATATGTATTATATTTTTCATAAAAAGTAACATATCATTTTTAGAGAAACAAAAAAATTACTTAGAGAGTTTCTATAAATAAAAATTATATATTAAAAAAGAGAATCCATTATCCTACATTTTATATTTTTACACTATTAAATTCATTTTCTAAGTACCTCTAATCACCCCTCAAGTTAACATATTATTATTTTTGTATTTTTCATTACAACTAACAAATTAGAAAAATGAATCATCATCTTACAACCACTCATTTCTTATCTAAATTATTCTCTTTAAATGAATATCCTTTGAAGAAAAACATAGGGACTAACACTCACAAATATAACCTTTTGTTTGTAAGAAAATAAATATAAAAATGGGACTAATAAAATCTGAAGAATATAAACTTGAAATTTCAAATATTGTGTTAGATAATCCTGACGAAATGGTGGAGTTGAGGTTCTGTCAATATTTGTGGTTAAAATTTAGGGTTTTGGACGCTAGTGTTAGTGATGCATGGTATTAATATCATGTTATTACATGTATTTGAAGTCGTCTAAAGGTTTGAGCACTCTCCATTGTAATGAGATAGTGTTGAGTAGTCAAATATCAAGTTATCGATCGACTTGGTTTTGTTATAGCCAAGGAAAATGATAGATCTATTGTTGCCTATTTTTTCCCCTAGTTGGGGTTTTCTAGGTTAAATCATGGTGTATATTATTTGTATATTGTTTCTTGAATGTTACATTTATTTCTATCGTAATGTTCTGAATATTAAAAAGTGGAAACAAAGCTTTGGTTTGTGAGGATCCTTGAAGGAAGATTTGTATTGTTACGAGAAAGAAAAGGAGAAAACTTATAGGCTGGTTTAAAGATAAGAAATAAAAAGAATCTAAGGACTGAGATCTCCATTTTTATAAAAATAAGAAAATGAGATTTTTAACCACTATATTCACAAGATAACTTTGTTGGTTTTCCTATCATAGAGAGAGCTTGTACACCACCATATCACGAAGTTGCAGAGGTTGTATTTACTTGTGGATACTATAGTATTGGGCCGTGAGAATAGCATGAAAGTGTTATATGTTTCATCTTATGAAAGTGTTCCCATAATTGAAGTTTCCCCAAGAATGGAATTCATTGCACAAACTAGTGTTTTTGGGTAAGAAATGGATCACAAGGTTTCTTTAGAAATGGCTCGATTGAGGAGCGAGAAGAAAATGAAGAAATAAATGGAATATTGATGTCCACAAAGGAGATGGAATCACAAGTGAAGAGTATCAATGTTAAAAATAAGCACAGTGGAGGAGGGGATAAAGAAATAAACTATTTCCTCCAACCTAGGTTGTTGCTCTTCTTTGAATTTCATAAGGAGTAGGACCCTTGATTAATAGAATTTGGTGGTATATTATTTATGTTGTTTTCCAAGGTGATTTTCATATGATTTGAGTTACTTGATAATGGAATTGGGACATGAGTATTTCTACAAATGATGGTGTCGAGCATGGATGAATCCCCGAGGAGGGTCATCATCCACTATTGTTGTAACAACCCCAAGTTAAAATTTGATGCAATAAAAGTTAATAAAGGAAAAACATGACCACGGGATAGGGAAAATTATTCCAAGTTGAATGTTAGGAAAAATATCCCAGTGGGCATACTTGTTGTGTTTTATGACTAAGGGGGAATGGGAAAAGGGAATGGATAAGGCTTAGGAAAGGAAAAAAGGTATTTTTGGCACATTATTTATGAAAATAATGGAAATTAGGAGAAAAAGAAGATGAAATGTCACAAGTTGCATGTGAGGGGAAAAATGAAGGAAAATTATGGAACTTTGAAGAAATTAGAGGCCTCATCAATAAAAATACGTCAGAGCATCAGTTGGTAGTTTTTTTGTGAGTTTAGAGTTAGAATTTATCTCAGAGAGGATAAGAGCACTAAGAGGAGAAATAAATAAAGCAAGGAATGGAAGGACAATGAAATGAAAGAAAATAAAAGGAAAGGAAAGGAAAGGAAAAAAAAGGAAGGCAACGATCAACTACGTTCAACGATAGTACTTGTAAGAAAAATATTGCTTTTGTGATTTCCTAGCTGGTTTTGACATGCATGGTATATGCATGTTGGTATATGGCTCTTTTGTTGTCATTCACATGGATTATGTTGGGCTTTGATAGTGGATTTAGCCTAGATTTTCCATTTTCTGATAGCCATGGTGTGATGGGATTTTTCTTGGTTTTGAGCTTTCAATTATAGGATAGTTTTAGAATGTGGGGTGATTTGGTATCAAGAAAATTCCCAAAGGCCTAGGAATCCCTTGACTAGTAATGGCGGGATACAAGGTAAATCTTGAGGGTGGAGACATGAAAATATATCAAGGATGGTGACTAAATTCTAAGGCATCCAAGCTCAGTTCCTTTTTGTGATATTGAAACTAGTTTAGGTGTGATCACGGAATGGAGAGAGTGGAGGTGGTTTAAGCTTTGGATTCCCTTGGCCGTATTTGGTTTGGTTTATCCCATAAGATCCCACATTCATGCTTGGAATATGGCATGGGGGTGATTGGCTGAAGATATATTTGGCTCAGCCAAGCTATGCTTAGGTGGAAGTTGGATTTCCCAAACCCGTTTGGTATTTTCCTACGGTTAATGAAATCTAAGTTTCTCTTCATTTTGGTAAGGAAATGTACTAGTTATTATGTGGCTTTAATGGTTGTTCTCTTTTCTTATTTATCTTGTTATATGCTAGTTCAACACATGATTTTATGGCAGATATTAGTCATGGATATTTTCATGTTTTCACTTATAATTGAATGAAAAATGAAATCTATAACTAATTGGTGTTAAGACAACTAATGAGAGAAGGTAGAGACCATTCTCGTTAAAACTCAGATAAGTTTTCAGTCCTTCATGTTCAGACTTGAATTCATGACCTATAGCTTGTGTATCTACCAAGTGTTTGAGAGAATGACAGTCCCAGTTGGGGATTGATCCAGGTGGATATTGGTGGAATCCTCCCTATTCCACTAGGACCTCCACCATTGTTTCTTTCAGTTTCCTTAATTGTATCACAATTTGCTATTTTTGGTAGTTTTTCGAGTCTTGAACTTTCGGAGTCGTTTGAGGCCCTAAATGAGTTTTTTTGGGAAAACTAGGACAAACATGGGTCTTTCGCCAATGTTGGTCACTTGAAATTTGTAGTCCTAAAATAGATATTTCTAACTAGGTATTGTGCTCTTGAAACAGATATCATATTCCGAAGTTACGTCCCCATGAAGTTGATGTATCAATTTACCAAAATGGGGCTCAGAATTTTCGCGCTTCATCTCCTAGGGTTAGGTTTTTGGATGTTTAGGGTTTCCCCATCTTATTAAATAATAAAAAGGCCCTTGAGACTCATTTTAACACATTTCAGAGGCATGTAGCCACCACATCTCTTGTCATAGATAAGTTACCGTTGCCTGAGCTAGTTTAATTTCCATTCTGTTTGTAAGAATTTTTCAGTATTAGATATTAATGAAATGAAGTGTTATTCTTGCTACATCTCCGCATTTATGTTTATTTATGTATTTTATTACATTCCTGCATAAGTATGGATCAGTTTGATCAGAGCGGTCTGCTCTTTCTTGACTTTTCTTTTCATGTCCTCAACGAGGTTGGGATATAAGGAGTTAGGGCTCGATCTAGTTGAACCTTTACAAGATGAGCCTCACAAAGCTTGACAACCTCCCATTTCGAAATTGAAGAAAGAGGAAGAAGCAGGATATCATATCAAAATATTGCTCGAGGAGGCCCTCGATAAACAAAGGAACATGATGATGGATAACATTTCCCAGATCCTTAAATGGCTAGCCACCAGTGGTGCACCTTCATCCAGCAGCCACTCTCGAGGGACCACTCCTTTTAAGGCACAAGTAAACTTTGACATTACCATATTTGAGGTCCAAATAGATGCGGACATCGTAGATAGATATTTGAATCTATTAGAATTATATTTCTCGGTTCATGACTATTCCAATTGAGAAAAGATTACTTTTTCATTCCTCAAAGTTGCCCCCCATGTCAAGGATTGGTTGGAAACCTATTGCGAGCAGAAGGACAAGAGGGAAACCCCCTTGTTATCGGTCTCACCCACTTGTAATTCCTTCTGAGATTCCATTAAGGAACAATATTATCGCATGGGGAGTTATGAGGACAAGTACATACAATGGACTATGGTGCGGCGGAAAAGGGATCAAGATGTGCATGAGATGACGAACATATTCTATACCCTGCACACAAATTTTGGTATCGAAGACTTGGAGAAAAATCTGGTGCTGAAGTACAACATTTTTTTGCATAGAAACATTCAAGAGGAAATGGAGTTCCTCGATATCTCCTTTCTTAGTGCAACATACTAATATGCTGCCCGAGATTGAACATAAATTCCAATAGAATAAGCGAGACTTTGGATCTGGGAATTAGAATAAAAGGAAAGGTGCACCCAAATCGCAAAACAAAGGACAAAGCCAAGGAAGGGAGACCCATAACAACCCGCCAAAGGCGCAAGCAAAGAACAACACCATAAATACAAATAAGTACAAGGGAAAGTGTTGTGAGTTCCATAAGAGCTCCACTCATAACACAAGTGAGTGTCGAGCTAAGAAGTCACTAGTGCCCAAGCTGAAGGCTTTCAAATCAGATGCATGTTCCAACTATGAGTGAGAAACCAACAAGGGGAATCACAAACGTAAATATATTATTGAGGTAGAGCCCAATGCCACTCTTTCCACAAAAAGGATCCAAAAGGAGGAACCCAAATATTCGAAAGAGGGGGGATGCCTCTTCCACTCCTAGATGTCCCTGAAGGGTTCCCTGCTGCACTTCATTTTCGATAGTGGGAGCCAAAAGAATATAATTTCAGTAGATGTCATGAAGTAGTTGGGCCTACTGACCACAACACACCATCAGGTGTATTCACCAAGGACGGGATCTCTGTATTAGCCAGTATTGTCGCCGTCCCTATAGCACCAAGCCCTTTACGGATTAGGTATTATGTGATATTACTCCTATTGATGTTTTTGATGTGTTATTAGTCCATCGATACTTTTTTAAGCGACATGTCGTGTATGATTCTAGGCCTCACAATGTTATAGTTACTTTTTGAAATAAGGTGTACATGATACAAGAGGTAGCACTGCTTATTTCCATCTCTCTGATCACTGCAAAACAATGTAGTAAGCTCATTTCCAAGACATGGAAATTTGTTTTCTTGATGATCCACCCTCCAGGAAACAAGAAGAATGTAACTACGACCTCCCATAAGGTATCCTCTGCACAGAAACAATAAATGGACAAGGTTTGGAGGAATACAAGGACATATTCACCTCACCCACAGGGGTACCTCTGCATTGTCAGGTCAAGCACTCCATCGATCTGACCACAGGTGCACCACTACCCAATGGACCAATCTATCAGCACTGTATTATGGAGAATGATAAAACCAAGAGGAAAATTCAAGATTTTTTGTAGAAAGGTCACATTTGGCAGAGTTCATCGCCCTGTGGGAGCCCGATCATGTTGGTGCAGAAGAATGATGGGTCTTGGAGACTCTTTATCAACTTTCGGGCACTGAACAATATCAATTCCTATTATTGGTATCTGATCTCACGGATTGATGACATTCTGTACCAAATCAAGGGGGGGAGGGAATATTTTACCATGATCAAATTGATGTTGGGGTGGCACCATGTACCAATTGAACCCTCTCATGTGTGGAAGAATGCCTTCAAAGCTAAGGAGGGCCTTTTTGAATGGTTGGTTAGGCCTTTCGGGTTGATGAATGCTCCTCCAAACTTCATGACACTGATGTATGACATCTTGGGACCATTCACTAACTCATTCATGGTGTCGTATTTGGATGACATCATGATCTTCAGCCAGAGTTGGGAAGAGAACCTCCACCACATTCGACATGTCCTCCAAACACTGCGACAACACAAGTTGTGTGCCATTTTGGAGAAATGTACTTTTGGCATGACTGAGGTTCAATATCTTGGATACATTATTGATGAGCAGGGGGTGCATGTGGACCCAGCCAAGATCTATCTCATTCAGGATTGTCCAGACCCAACCATATATTAGGGCCTATGTAACTCTACTATTTCCTTATTGTCGAGACGTTGGAAGAACCAGGTTGCTCTCGTGTCCACCATGATTGGGAGAAGGTGGACTATGTATGGTGATACTCGACCAGCTGGAGGTGACAACATATGTATCACTGTCCTTTTTAATTCATGGGGGTTATTTTTCCAAGTCATTGAAGATTATTTGAATTGGTTATTTCTCCTCTAATAGAAATGTTGCTTTGGTAATCAAAAATACATTATTTGCTTCACATAATTTGCAGTTCAATTGTTCACTTATACATATATTAACCATTTTACTTTGATCACCTCAAGTAGGTTCATACCGAGTAATGTTATTACTCTATTTCATACTGAGTAAAGGTTACCAGGGTTCGACTTGACACTCCCAGAGGCATGAGAACTAGACGTGTTAGCACTCAGGTAAACTCTATAACCCTTCTCCCCATTTATTGGGTTTATTTTTTTTCTTTTATTAGTTTATTATCATAATGGCTATGTTAACCTCCGGTTACCAACATATTTACTAGAGCGCTACTCAGTGTTTGAAAACTTATTCAAAATTTACGCTCTTCCATACCTCACAACACCCAGGTACTCTTCGAACCCCATTTATTTTATTTTTTGTATATTCATTGCTACCATACTCGATGCTAATATATATTTTTTCTGAAACAGGGGCAAAGTAAAGGTTTGTATAGGGATTTTATCCCAAACATGGTCGATGGGTAGATTTTGCCACGTTTTCTTCTAATTTGGTTAGTTTATGATGTTGTTTTCTTACTCTGTCTCTGTTTATTTATAAATAGTTTCTAGGGTTTTTCATTTATTACAAGTTCAATTAGTAATTTTTCTGCCGCCATGTCCAAGTTCCGAGTAGTTGACACTACCCTGATTCTGCAGCGTAGTAGAGGTAAATATACTCGCTTTCCTTTTTTGTATATTATGTACAAGGTTCTTAAATTTTACCATTTGTAATAATATCTTATTTCAAATTTTTTCATTAACGGGGTATCTACGTTTGGTCATAGTTACGCTCAGAACACATTCCCATGGTTCAACCATTATCAGTACCAAATTTTTTGACGAGTTGTAATCATCTACGTCGTCCTCTAGGTCAATCCTCATGGTTATTTTATTCTATTAACATAATATGTCCAATTGTAAAACACACCTGTGTCCTCCAGAGTTGTTCTAGACTCATATGTGCCTTCAATACTGAAACCCTTCAGTCAAATTTTTCGTTTTTTTGCTAGGGTACTGTGTAATTTAATTTTGATGCCAGCACTTACAAACCTAGTGCATCCAGTTTCTATATGTAATGCTAATTTTAGTATTAATAGATTTAAAATAATCATGATCATTTTTTATCTTGTCAATGGAATTATGTTTCTTTTTTTCTTTCCTTTCCCAACTTGAGTCATTTAAATAAAGGACTCCATATTGATTTTAGATTTTCTTTTATGAAAGAAAAGTTGGTAATCTTCATAACTGCAGTTATGACCTACATATGTAACTTTTGTTTGCTCAGTTTCTATTGCACCAATGGGTTAATGAATATGTATGTTTATTAATATACACAACTTTTACTTATAGAATTTTGGTAACAATTTACTTCCACTGTATTTGGTTATATGTACACATGAATCACTTTGTTCATTTCACTGTATAATTAGATTCTCAAAACTATGGTTATAGGTTTGAATTAATATCTCAAATTTTTTATTATATTTCCTTGAACACCTACATATTTTCATTTTTTTGGGGTAATTATATTGTTGTAATACTAAACCCAGTGAACTGTAAAAAATATTAATTACAAGATTTTACATTTGTGGTGAAAATTATTGTCATATCCTAATCTACGTTTTAATGTTAGGGTAATTACCATTGTGTTTCTATAATCACCAACAACAAACTAACTTGGAGTAGGGTTACACAAGTTTCCCCTTTGGGGATTTCCAGTCAGAGACCACTCTCATTTTCCATAACCTTGCCCTCACTACGTTCCACTGTGAGTAAATGTTGTTCTTGGTTAAACTTGAACTTGTGTTCCATATCAATACCCAAAATCAACTGCTACTGTTATGAATTTGCATACTCTACTAGGTGTAGTTGTTACTAATTACCATAACAAGGTATAATAATTCAAAACAATGAATCCTCTACATAGTTCAATCTTAATCACAGAGACAGTAACAAAATACTAAAGGTCAGGGTCCCTTACAAATTTCTGAGTTTAAACATATCTTTCCCAAATATTAAACTAAACATTGCAATTATATATGTTTTCAATATTTCTCACTGGAGGCATATCTGTGCCAAATTATAAATCTACTTACATAAAATATAATTGAATAAATGGTTCCATCCTCTAGAACTTCATTTAAGGTCACCATGAAAAAACAATCTCTAGTTCTATTAAGATAAGAACACTAGTTATGTATGAAAAAGACAAAAGAATTATTACCCCTGCCAAGATAAAGACTAATACTAATTGTCTCGCTATCAAATATTTATTAATTCTATATAATGACTATGATATTTTGGTCAATATTCAAAATTTCAGTACTCAACGACAACAACTAACATAATACTAACTCTTCTTTTAAACTTTACATGGGGCCACATAAATTTCTGATTTCAATCTACAGACCTAGCCTTTTATCATGGAAATGAAAGAACACGCTACCATCTAAAAATCACTATAGTATCAATTCTTAACAATATTTATCACAAAATCTAAAGAGAACACATAATAACATTTTATATGCTACCAAAACAGATTTGATCAAGAGGTAAATATTCCATTGGATACTTTCCTTCACATCATCTCATTTTTTTGGGGTCTACTTAATCCCATAGCCTAGGATTTTATTAGAAAAGTATAGATTTTCAATTTAAAGCCCTCATTTTCCCCTATGGTGCTTTATTCACCCATTCCTAGTGTTGTTTTCCCCACACTCGGTGATTAATAAGATTTTTCTCTGCCAATATAATCAACCACATAAATTTGGTTCCAAGGGATTTTAAGGAGTTGTTTGGGAAATTTTTTTGTTTTATTTCCATCCTATCCATCCACATTGGATTCCATATTGTAACAATGATCTCATTAATTATATGTTATTTTCCAAGTTAATCCTCCATAGCATTTTCTTTAATATTATTCAAATTTATTTAATACATCATCATAATTATTTCCAAGATTGAATTATGGCTTTCCTTCCATTACCACAAATAGTCCAGACAACAAATATTTACATGCACATAGAGGGATATTACATCTTCCCCCTCTAAAAAAAGAATATCATCCTCGATGCTTATTCTTATGCAATTTTATTTGCGAACAATGTTGGATAAATTTCTTTCATAATATCCTCACATTCCAAAGTGGCCTCCTCGGGTGTAAAGTTCGTCCATTGCACCTTAACCCGAGAGATGACTCGATTCCAGACAACGTCTCTTTCCAATCGAAGATACATAGTGGCTCTAGTAGAAATTCTTCATCGGGTTCCACCTGTATCAAATTCCAATGAATTACATGAAAAATATCACGCACATATTTTTTTTAATAATGATACATGAAAAACATTATGAACTTTAATATGACTGGGTAGAGAAAACATACAGAATCGTGGTCCAAATTTTCAAATGGCCTACAGAATCGTGGTGATAATTTAACACAATTGTCGGTACCAACAATACCTTTTCGACGTTTAACCCTAAAATATACATAATCTAATATTTTGAACTCTTTGGGCGGTCTCTTTTTATTTTCATAACTCTTTTGATGCTCTTGACCTATCTTAATATTTTGTTGAATTATTCATACTATTTTCTCCATTTCCTATAAAACATCCGACCAAAGAATCAACCTATCTTCATACTGGCTCAAACTGAGTAGTGTATGGCATTTTTTACTGTATAAAGCTTCAAAGGGACTCATTTTTATAGATGTTTGATAGTTTTTTTTAACAAAACTAAAATAAATGCAAAAAATCTTCCCATTTTATGGGTCTATCCATTACATACATTCTAAGCATCTCCTCCAAAATATAATTTGTTTTTTCAGTTTGTCCATTCGTCTGAGGATGATATGCAGTACCAAAGTTCAGCTTTTTCAAGATTCCACTGAATAAGGCTTTCCTAAAGTTTAAGGTGAATTTAGCATCTCTGTCTGACACTATCATTTTCGATATGCCATGTAGTCTGAAAATTTCTTTCATGAAAATGTTGGCCACTTTTGCAATCCCAAAGGTAGTCTATACTGGTATAAAGTGTGCATATTTAGTTAATGTCTCTACACTGCCATTATGGAGCCATGTTGATGCTTTTTTCTAAGTAAAATGGTTATAAAATCCACGGAGATCACCTCCCACTTCCATTCTAGAATGGGTAAAAATAAATTTCCTTAATGTTGTTACCATTTTGTAGTATCCTAGGTGACCAACATATGGTCTTTTTTGACACTCAACCAGTATTATCAGTTTCAACATATCCACGTTAGGAATATACATTCTGTCTTGGTAATTAATTAATCCTTTCGGGTATATAACATACCTTGTAGTTACTTTTTGCTGTATTTTTAGCTACATTTTCTGATACCAAGGATCTTGTTGCAAAAATTGCTACACATGTTCTTCAAAATATGATTTTATGCTCCTCCCAACACTTACTATCAAAGAATTAGCCCATCTACTTAGTGCTTATGAAATTTTGTTTTATTTTCGTTTTATATTCTTTATCTCAAATCCAAATTCAGTAAGGAATTCTAACCACCTTGTCTGTCTTGGATTCAAATCAAGTTGACCAAAGAATTTTCTCAAGTTCATACGTTCAGTTACCAAAACAAATTTCTTTCCTAGTAAATAATGCCTCTATATTTTCAAGGCATGTATTACATCAACTAGTTCTAGGTCATATACATCATAATTTTGTTCATGTTTTTTTAGGTTTCTTGATTCATAGGCTATGACATTATTATATTGTAGTAACAAACCTCACAATCATTCTAAACAAGCTTACATGCACACAGTAAATTCCTTGTTTGGATATGAAATTTTTAAAATAGGATTTGTAGTCAACATTTATTTTTAATTTGTGAAAACTTCCTTTCCATTTGGTCATCCACTCAACCTTTACTCCTTTCTTTTTTAGTGAGGTAATGGGTAGACTAGTTTTGAAAATCCCTACATAAATATTTGATAGTATCCTGCAATCCCCATGAATAAGAAAACTGCTGATACATATTTTTGTATAGGCCAATTCATAATGGCTTTAACTTTCTCAGGGTCCACTACTGACCCATCTTTGGAAATAAAATGTACCAAGTATTGAATTCTTGTTTTATAGAACTCACATTTACTGATCTTCGCATAAATTTGATGTTCCATTAATTTATGTACCACCAATCTGAGATGTTCTTGGTGTTCTTATTCATTTTTATAGTACACTAATATGTCATCTATGAAAACTAAAACAAATATGTCAAGATACTTGTGAATGACACTATTCATTAGACACATTAAGGTTGCATGTGCATTGGTGAGACCAAAAGGTAACACTATGAGCTCATAATGACCATACCGAGTTCTAAGGGTTGTTTTATGGATACCTTCATTTTTTATGTGCATTTGATGATAAAAAATTCATAGAAAAATGTTTGAAAAATAATTTATCTCCTCACTTGATCAAATTGATCACAAGGGGTAGGGGATAGCGATTTTTATAGTTAAGCTATTCAACTTCCTATAGTTGATACACATTTTGAATTTTCCATCTTTTTTCTTGAAAAACAACATTGTAGATCCCCACAGTGACACACTTGGTCTAATATAACCTTTATCTAACAACTCTTGTATCTTTTCAGTTCTAAAAGTTCTTGTGTACTCATTCTATATCTAGTTCTTGACACACATGTAGAACCTGTCACTAAGTAAATAGAGAAATATATGTCTGTATGAGGAGGTAAATTGGGAATTTCCTCTGAAAATACATCCTAGAATTCTCTTATTACACGTAAAGTCTCTAACATTTTATTTTAATTTGTTGTTCATATTTTTCCACATGAAACATATAAACTTGACATGCTTTTCTTGTTGTCCTTTTTAGATGTAATGTGGATATTTGTATGACTGAAATTGGTTTTTCGTTTGATAAAAATGGTTTTCCTTGTGAGTCAATGTGCTTACAGTTTTTTCTAAACAATTTATAACAACTTTATGTTGTTTCAACCAATCCATACCAATTAATATATAATATGATCCTACTAGAAGGATGTTTAATTTTAATTTTGTGGAATATCCATTAAAATCCATAATACATTTTTTTAATTGTTGTGCCACATTCTGTTTGATACCAGTGGCCAACTGTACCAACAAAGAATTTTTCAGTTTTACTCACTATAATTTACACTTCTCCACAATCTAAGGACAAATATAGCTTAAATTATCCTTGGAATCAACTAACATAGACACATGTTGGTTTTTAATAGTAGCTTTGATCTAAATCATTGTAGATTGATGTTCAACTTGCTGGTCTTCTAATGTCGCATTAATCCTCATAATAATCATGGCCACATCATTCACCATAGTTGCATCATGTACCATTGAATATTCGAAATTGATATGGGATTGTGTAGAAAATATCGTAATATATGTGGTTCTCCACAACCCCAAAATTTTAGTGGTTCCCTTTATTTACCTCTTAGGCCCTTCTTGATGTTTGATTCCATGGGTTTGGACCCTAAATGTGATTGAGTTGGTTGATTTACACTTCCTTTGCTGATATTTTCCAAAAAAAATTATATATGAAGGTTTTTGTATTTTTACATTGATCCCAACTTTGCTTTTGTCCTTATTCAACCATGTTTTGGAACCTTCACTGTGATTTTTAAATTGCTGGTAACAAAGTATGGTTTTTCTTACCACTTCATCCATATTTTTCATATTGAAGAATTCAATCCTTTCCTTAAATACTGTTGGTAGACAATTCAAAAATATATACACCTTAGCTTTCTCCTCTCATATATATGGCACATGCCAGAGTAAGTTTGTAAATTTTGTTACAAACTCATCCATGGTAAGTTGTCCCAACCTTAGTTCATGGAAATATTTTTCACGGCTGTCGTAGTATATTTCACTCAAATTTGATTTAAATTTTTGTTGAAACTCCTCCCATGAGACTATCCTCTCATCCCAAAAATGTATAATTTTTATTTCCACCCACCACAGCTTGGATTTACCCTACAGTTGGTACACCACCAATCTAGCTTTCAAGTTACTTTCGTATTTAGACACATGAATGTATTTCATCATATTTAGAAGCCATGCTTCCACATCTTCTTCACTTTGCCCATTAAAGGTAGGGGGTTCTATTTTCTGAAATTCTCCCTGTAACTCCCCCTTCTTCTTATTTGACTTAAAATATTCTTTATTAGATTCTTGAGCACGTTCAGATTGTTATGACATTATTTTGGCCTCCTTTTGCTTCAAATTTTCATATCCCACAATTTTGTGGCTGGATTTTTATGTTAATTCTCTTATCATATGCTCATTCTCATCACTCAGCTTCAGTAGCATTTCATTTCTCTTCCTTAGTTGTAACAATTTCTGCTGCAAATTCCTTATTACATCCAAAATGTGAGAGTTGGGACTAGAGGTAGTGCCTCCCTTTCCCAATTCCAGATACAGTTCCTCCCCACTTAACATGGTTGGAGGCGATTTGACTGTCAATGTAATAATTTGTTGTATCTTATATCAGACAACACAAACATATTATCAGTATTTATAAAAACACAAAAAAAATTGATATCCATATTATTATTTTTGTCCCTATCCATGATGGTCCATTTTAAGCCCAGTGTTAAATGAGGGCTCTGATACCACTTGTCACGTACCTAAAATTTGAGTTACTTGTCTTCGATATCTGTATTTTTTTTTAAAATAGAGTAATGGTATTTAAATATCACTTCAGCCACAATCACATGGTTTATAGGATTATTTACAACATGATACCAACAAAGATATTCGAACTGCTAGCAGCTACATCTTCATTTATTTCAACCATATATTGAATTTTAGTTAGCATTGTACTATACTCATAACCCCTTCGCTCTTTCCTTGTTAACTATATATGATTTTATTGCCTATCCTTTCTAGACCTAGAATGTATCCATAAATGGAATATCAATTTAGCACTTATCAAGGAGGGGAAAACATACCCACACTTATAAGGGGAAAATATTCCCCCACTTATAATGGAATTAACCAATTATGAAAATCTAATGTCTTTTCCTTTATGATATAGTTATCATATTAAGGTTTAGAGTAGGAAAGAGGGCTACCATTCATTTGACATTAAGTTCATATGGCTAGCTACAGGCTTATACCACACTTTCTCTTCTGGATGCTTTTGAAAATATGCACCCTACCACTCTATTAATTTACACTGGGATTATAAATGTTGTGATGTATGGTACTTTATACATAACTCAAAACCTATACCTTAAGGGAATGTTTCGCCAACCTACCTATTACAGGTATACCTTCCCATCTCCTTCTCACATGGCCCAAGCATGATCATATCGTGATAATAATTCAACGATATTGATCTCTTTGGTGAATCCAATGACATCAATGACTATTCACTAACCCTAGTATTGTTAACATAGCCCTAGCTTGGTGCCATATATGAGGCCCTATGTAACTGTATTGCTTCCTTTTTGTTGTCGAGTTGCTGAAAGAGCCAGGTTTCTCTCGGATCCACCATGATTTAGAGAAGGTGGGTTTTGAGTGTTGATACTGTGTCAAATAGAGGTGTTGGCATAGGTATTACTATCCTTTTTAATTCTTGAGGGGGCTTTTCTATAAGTAACAACAATTTGTTTGAACTGGTTATCCTACCTCCCACATAAGTGTTGCTTAAGTCATCACCAATACAATATTTTCTTCAGTTAATTTTCAGTTTGATTGTTCGATTATACATTTAATAACCATTTTAATTTCATTACCTCAAGTAGGTTATACTGTATAATGTTAATACTGTATTTCACACATAGTAAAGGTTACAACTATTCGACTTGACCCTCCCGGAGGCATGAGCACTAACTATGTTAGCACTTAGGTAAACTCTATAACCCTTCTCTCGATTTATTGGGTTTATTTTTTTTCTTTCGTTATTTTATTCTCATGATGACTATGTTAACCTTGGTATACCAACATATTTACCAGAGAGATATTCGATGCTCAGAAACTGAGTCAAAATTCAGGCTCATCCATGCCTCGCAACCCCTAGGTACTGTTCAAACCTCATTTTTTATTTTTATTTTTACAATACTTGATACCATACTTGGTTCTAATGTATATTTTCTCTTAAATAAGGGCAGAGAAAGGTTTTTATAAGGATTTTGTCCAATATGTTGTCGACAGGTAAATTTCACCACTTTTTTCTTCTAGTCTAGTTTATT
Source organism: Pinus albicaulis (assembly GCA_034641835.2). Classification (NCBI taxonomy): domain Eukaryota; kingdom Viridiplantae; phylum Streptophyta; class Pinopsida; order Pinales; family Pinaceae; genus Pinus; species Pinus albicaulis. The sequence goes on along the minus strand of CM076580.1, from coordinate 1,334,039,125 downwards.
CCCATTGTCTTTGTCTTACTCTGTGTATGTTTATTTGTAAATATTTTCTTGGTTTTTTCGTTTATTACATGTTCACTTGGTAATTCTACTACCCCCATGTCCAGGTTCCAAGGAGTTGAAAAAACACATTAAAGGTAAATATACTCATTTTCCCTTTTGTATGCTATGTACAAGGTTCATAAACTTTAGCATTTGTAATCATATCTTATTTTAGAGTTATTCATTCACAGTGTATCCTTTTTTTTTGTCACAGGTATGCTTGGAACGCATTCTGCTGGTAAAACCATTATCACTTCCCAGTCTTTTGACATGTAGTAATCGTTTATGTCATCCTCCAGGTCGGTCCTTGTGGCCATTTTATTCTATTCACATAATCCCTCCAACTGGAGAACGTATTAGTGTCCTCCAAAGATGTTATGGATTCATCTGTCCCTTCAATACCGAAACCCTTCTGTCAACTTTTTTTTTTGGTTGTTTTTTGTCTAGGGTACTGCGTAATTTAATTTGAACACAATGGCTGAGAAACATAGCACATCCATGGTGTGTACCTAACGATACTTTCATTATTAATAGATTTAAAATAATCGTGATCATTTTTGAGCCTGTCACTCACATTATGTTTCATTTTTTCTTTCCTTTCCCAACTAGAGTCATTTCAGTAAAGGTCTGCATAATTATTTTAGATTTTATTTTATGAAAGGAAAGTTAGTAATCTTTATAACTGTAGGCACAACCCGCATATGTAACCTTTTTTTGCTCAATTTCTATTGCATCACTAAGTTAATGAATATGTATGTTGATAAATATACAGAACTTTTACTTCTATATTTCTTGTAACAATTTACTTCCAATGTATTCGGTTATATGTACACATGAATTGCTTTGCTCAGTTCATTGTATAATTTCATTGTAAAAATTATGGTTACATGTTCGGATTAATCTATCAAAGTTTTGATTGTATTTCCTTGAACACCCATATATTTTCATTTATGTGCGGGAATTATATCATTGTAGAAATTTTAATTACCAGAATTTAGGTTTTTGGTAAAAGAATATTGTTGTATCCTAATTTGCATTTTACAGTTACGATAATTACCATTATGCTTTTATAATCACCAACGACCAACTAACTTGGAGTAGGGTCAAACATCCTTTACCTTCAAGGATTTCCAGTCACACACCACTCCCATTTACCATAAGCTTACCATCACTATGTTTCACCTCAAGTACAGGTTGTTATTGGTTAAACTTGAACCTGTGTTCTCTATCAATACCCAAAACCAACTACTACCATTATGACTTTGTGTACTATCCTAGGATTATTTGTTACTAATTACCGTAACTAGGTGTCATAATTCGAGTGTATGAATCCTCCACATACACAAATCCTAATCACGGATATAACACAAGAGAGGAGATTTCATCCTAAATGATATTCCCATATCAAAATTCGAAAGGTCAAGGTCCCTTACAAATTTCTGAGTTCAAATATAACTTTCCCAAATCCTTAACTAAACACTTCCATTAGATTTTTTTTCAATATTTCTCACTGGTATCATATATGTGCCAAATTATGAACCTACTTATAGAAAATATAATTTAATAACCGGTTACATCCTCTAGAACATCATTTAAGGTCACTATGAAAAAACAATCTCTAGTTCTATTAAGATAAGAACATTGGTTGTGTACGATAAATAAAAAACAATTATTAACTCTCCCAAGAAAAAGACTAATACCAATTGTGTCGCTATAAAATATTTATTAATTCTATATAATGACTCTGATATTCTGGTTAATATTTAAAATTCAAGTATTCAACTACAGTAACTAGCATAATACTAACTCATTGTTTAACCTTTACACGGTGCCACAAAAGTTTCTGATTTAAATCTACACACCTAACCTTTTATCATGCCAAAGAAAGAACACTCTACCATATAAAAGTCACTACGGTATCAGTTCTTAACAATATTTATCACGAAATCTAAACATAACACATAATAACAGTTTAGATGCTACCATATTTGATTTTAGCAAGAGAAAAATATTCTTTGATCAACATAGCCGAATTAAATTGGAAAGAATAATTCTCCTCCCAACCATGAACAATCACCTCTAGTTCTCCCCCATGTTGAGATCCATTTCGCCCATGATAAACAACCTCGTGTTTTCTTAGTCAAGGCATTTTATCTTTTTTTCCTTTGAATACATTTCTTAACGATTTCTTGTTTTCCTGGGGTCTACTTCATCCCATAAGCTAGGATTTTATAGCAAAATTATATTTTCTTCATTTAAAGCCCGCATTTTCCCCTACGGTGCTTTATTCACCCATTCCAAGTATTGTTTCCCTACACTACGTGATTTATTAGATTTTTCGATTTATTAGATTTTTCTCTCCCAATCCAATCAATCACATAAATTCACCCCTAGGGATTTTTAGGAGTAGTTTGGGTTTTTTATTTTATTTCCATCCTATCCGCCCACATTGGATTCTAGATTATAATAATGATCTCATTAATTATATATCAAGTAGACTTTAGTGCGACTTTTTGAAGTGTTTTACGGTGGTTTTTTCCTATGTAATTCCTCTAAATCCGGCAGGAGTTCATTCAAAAGAGAAGTTTGATTGTTAATATTGCACAATAGAAGTGGCCTAGGGATTTTTGACGGTGTTGAATCCATATATAGAGTCAAAAAACCAGTATTAATAACAAAAACCAAGATTTTATCTCAAATTTTTCACCGAATTTCGGCACCTGAAACTCCAAAAAGTCGCACTAAAGACAACTCCATTATATATTCTTTTCCAAATTAATCCTCCAAAGAGTTTTCTTAATATTATTCAAATTTATTTAATATATCATCATAATTATTTCCAAGATTGAATTATCACTTTGTTTCCATTACCACAAATAGTCTAGACTAAAAATATTTACATTCACATAAAGGGATATTTCATCCAAGGTGATTTTCATATGATTTAAGCTACATGATAATGGCGTTGGGATTTGATTATTTATGCAAATGATGGTGACCGACATAGATGAGTTCCTAGGGAGGGAAATCATCCACTCTTGCATTGGAAAGGCATCCATTATTTGTGTTTTGGCTCCTAAAGGAAATCGTATGAGCGGTTTTAAAACCTAGCTTCTATCTAGTGCCAAATAAGCCTTTGACTAACTATGTACCAAGTTTTAATAGCCTAATTTTTAAGAAATTTTCTTTAATATTTCACTTGAAGGCACCTGAGAAGTATTTTTCCTGGAACTCCTGATATGAGCTTCGAATTCAAGCTGTTGAATTCATATCTTGCAATGAAATTTCCAAATTGGAATTTGTATCCCTTGCAAGTATTTTTTCAGGAGAAGAAAAGAGGGATTTTGGTCGTCTCATCAAGTGGGATGCAATGATGCAAGCCTAGGCTGACACTCATTACCAACGTAACATATAGTGTATGAGGAAGGCCATGATGGTAATTTTAACACACGAAGGATGAGCATATTTTCGTTTAAAATTGATAATTCATATTCTCATAAGCATAGTGTAAATTCTTGAAGACCTTTTTTAACTAAGAAATAATTAGTGCAAGGGATTTAGCATGGATTTGAAATAAAAAAGTCAAAATTTTGAAGAGATTTTAAAATCGTTGTGGTAGCCATTAGTGGCACCCATTATTGAATAAGATAATCGGGTTGTTTTTAAATGGACGTTTTGAAGTTTCTCTTGGATTTTTTTATGGAATTAGTTGAAACAATTCGGGGTTAAATTTTTAATTGAGTTTTTTAAATGATAATATATATGGATATAGAACCCTAAAAAACTTCTAGAGAACTTTTATTGTGAATAGTTGATTTGTCAAACTTATCATTTTAGTAAATCCTTATCAAATTCTAAACAAATTAAATTAGAAAATAAACCAAAAAACTTCCAAAAAAATCACACTTAAATATTACTAGATAAGAAAATAAATGTTACACATAAATTTATGTCGAGAGATCCAAATGTGAAAAAAAGATAGTGCATAGATGAAGCGATGCTAGGAAAGAAATAAGACATGAAATTTTCATGGGTTTATTGATTGCTTTTGATTGTTCGACACTCAGCTGTAACCATTGTAGATTTCGATGAAGGAAAAAACTATGAAAAAATGGGATGAACGTCCAAACATCACGGAGAATGTGGAATATTGCAAGATTAAAATATTTAAAGAAAAAAATCTCATGACATGATGAAATTCATGGTGAAGGGTCTCATGGATCTTGTAGGCTCGAGATAGGATAGTTGTCTCATCTCACAAGGTGAAATGCGGCCCTTTGGAAGTAGTTGTTATGTGTGGTATGGAAAGGAGCATGGAAGAAATTTACATGTGTGGAAAAATGAGATTATGGATGGTTAAATCTAAGACAACAATAAACAAAAACAAATTATTAATGGAGTTAAAAAAAAAAAAAAATCATTTAAATGGGCATGTGAGTTTAAGACTTGATAAGGCATGTATATCTCTGGTAAACCACTCCTAAAGTCGGATGTAGATCTAGGTGATGTAGGGGAGCGTGATGAAGCAATATGAGTTAGGACAACATGTGAGATTCTCAAGTATGTTGACATTGATGGGGTTGGGCCTAGAGGTGAGCAATGGTGGCTCACTTGGTTAGTTTGGCTACATTTGGTTAAGGAACATACAAATTCAAGTTTAAGAGGGGGATTGTTAGATAAACTTGACCCAATTATGGAGCTGAGGTTTTGTCAACAATCATTGTTAATAATTATTGTTTTGGGAACTTGGTATTGCCGACTCATAGTATTACATTTCATTGAAGCAGTTAAATGGCTTGAGTATTCTCCATTGTAATCATCAAGAGTTGAGGAGTGAAATCTAAGATTTTTGGCCTAACTTTGTTTTAGACAAGGCCAATAATAGATTGTAGTTTGCTATTTTTTCTAATTGAGGTTTTCCAAGGTAAATATTTGCGTATTGTTACTTGTTTATTATATTTATTTCTCTCATAATGTTCGGAATACCAAAATACTCTAGATTTTATAGTATTTAAATTTAAAAGATGTTGAATAATTCTATGATTTATGGGTGAAGTATTTTGCAATGTAAATTTTAAATTAAAATAAGGGTAATTTTTTTAGCTTTTTTAATAATTTTTTTATTTTAGATAAATAATTTAGTTAAATTTAAATAAATATTTTAATATATTGTAAATACAATTATTTAAAATTACAAATATCACATATTTAGTTTTTAAATAACATTAAAATTAAAATTTTATTGATAAAAAAAATTTAATTGCACCAAGAGGAGCTCTACAACTCAGTATATGAAGGGGGGTTAATGTAGTGGATGTTATGTATAACATTACTTTAAAAAAATAACATTAATTTAAAAATCAATGTTTGCCATAAACCAAATACTTCAATTTTCAACTTTATTTTACATCAAAATTTATAACAATTAAATAATAAAAAAATAAAAGTGACCCATGGTTTTAAGAATCCATGGTATTGACCCATCGTATTCATCTGGAATATAAGCTATTTCAGGGGGAAAATAAACTAGCCTAGATACATATTAGTTTGATGTTATATTTAGATACATAATTAGTTGTATAAAATGATGGTGTTGAATCCATGTAGCCTCTAAAGGTAAAATAAATTTTATTGATGTATTCACCCTAGGAATTTGTAAAATATAATATTACATTTTACCCAATATTTCCCCTCAATTCGTCCACTTCTTATTGAAATTTTTCTTTATATTTGAAGTTTGAAAGTAAACAAACTCAACTATAAAATTAGCAGGGGAGAGGGGAAATATCTTGTAAAATTTAATATTTAGGGTGAGGTGTGGAAATATTAGGTAAAAGCTAATAATATTACATTTTAAATAGTCTTTCTCCCAACTCCTAGCCACTTTTTATTAAAAAAATTCTTTATAGTTAAAGTTCATAAGTAAAATTAACTCTTATATAAACATTTGATCCTAGTATGGAAGAGAAGTAGTCTTTAACATTTTGACTTAGTAAAAAATAAATAAAAAACACAAAATTAATCATTACATTTATATTTATAATTATAACGAGCCTGGATCCATCTTAACTTTGTATATGTCAACCATAGGGATCAAATCTCTCAAAGTGCAATCCTTTCCTGAAGTATTTCACTCAAAAAAGAGGTGTAAACCTTTCCTCAAGTTTGTTCACTCAAAAAAGAGGTTTGCACGTTGAGAAATTTGATCCCTCTTTGAGCTTGATAGATCGAGATTTAAGACGGATCTAGACTGGTGTAATTTAATTTATAAAAAAAATAACTTAAATCTTAAAATTAAAGTAGTTCAATTACTTTACACTTTTATTTTAATAGTATATTCATAAAATTGTTAATACAATTATATTAAAATGTTGTTATTATAATTATATTGATATGGTAATAGTCCAAATATTAACAATCTTAATACATTTCTTTTAACAAAATAGTTTATGATGCACAATTAAAATAACACTTTGAAAACCTTAAAAGTTTGATCAAATTTAAATTAAAAGGGATCTATGGATTCATTCTGAGGCTCATATATCTATATATATATGAGCCTCAGAATGAATCCATAGATCCCTTTTAATTTAAATTTGATCAAACTTTTAAGGTTTTCAAAGGGATCTATGGATTCATTCTGAGGCTTTTATATATATATATATATATATATATATATATAACCAAACCAAATCACTCGGTGTTTTAAATAATTAAATATTTTATGAAGAAATCTTTCGGTAATAATCACATTATTAGGAACAGGAACAACTGTGTGGTTCATCATCAGGACTAGGTGAGAGATCAGATCAGTCGTTAAGTTTAAATAGATGTAGGAGAGGCAAAGAGAACCGTTATAATCAGGTAACTTGACTATAGAATCCAAAACAGTTAGTCTTAATAATTAAAAAATAATAAAATACGGCTAGTTTGAATATTAAAATTAAAAGTTTAATATTATATATATATATATATATATATATATATATATATATATATATATATATCAAAATAAAAAATTTTGTATCTCAATTTAATAGTTTAATTAAAAAATTATTTAAATTATTTATTAATTGATTATTAAAAATACAAATATTATTTTATTATAAATATATATTATTTTATTGTAAATCTATCTTTTCAAGAAAGAAAAAAATATAAAATAAATAAATAAATAAATACATAATAATAATAATAATAATAATAATAATAATAATAAAAATAAAATTTTAAAATTAAAAATATATATAAATAAAATAAAAATAAATAAATAAATAATAAATAATTAAATAATAAAAATAATAATAACAATATAAAATAATAAAAAATATAAAAATAATTACAAATTGAAACAGCTAGTTTGAATATTCAAATTAATAGTTTAATTAAAAATTATTATTAAAAATAACAAATTTTATTTTAATTAATATCATTAATGATTTTTCAAAATAAAAATATTATTTAATTATAATTATATATTAATAATTTGAAATTATATCTTAAACAAAATATATATATATATATATATATATATATATATATATATATATATAAAATAAAAATAAAAGTAAAAATAAAATAGCTCTATCAATAAAATTAAAAATCAACACGGCTAGAAAATTATTATTATTATTATTATTATTATTATTATATAAAAATAATAAATTAATTAATTAATTAAGAATATAAGGCAGGGATCCAACACTTGCTTATATTCCAACCATCATCTCTATTGAGATTTATGGGCCTTTTTTCAAATTCAAGGGCCTCTCTTAACTTACGATGATGAAAATGATCAATCCTGGCTAAGACCATAGCCTCTTCGATGCAGATATGATGGTTAGTTTTTTCCACATGTTCAGCTAGGGCAGAGGTGCGGGACCTGCCATGTCTAATGTCAGCTAAATGTTCACATAAACATCATATCTGCATCGAAGAGGCTAAGGTCTTAGCCACGATTGATCATTTTCATCATCGTAAGTTAAGAGAGGCCCTTGAAATTGAAAAAAAACCCCTAAATCTCAATAGAGATGACTGTTGGAATATAAGCAGGTGTTGGATCCCTGCCTTATATTCTTAATTAATTAATTAATTAATTAATTATTTTATTTTATTTTATTTTTAATATTATTATAAATATATAATTAATAAAAATAAATAAATAAATAAAATAAAAATAAAAATAATAATAATAATAATAATAATAATAATTTTAATATTTTTCTAGCCGTGTTGATTTTTAATTTTATTGATAGAGCTATTTTTATTTTATTTTCAATATATATATATATATATATATATATATATATATATATATTGTTTAAGATATAATTTCAAATTATTAATATATAATTATAATTAAATAATATTTTTATTTTGAAAAATCATTAACGATATTAATTAAAATAAAATTTGTTATTTTTAGTAATAATTTTTAATTAAATCATTAATTTGAATATTCAAACTAGCCATTTCAATTTGTAACTAAATGTGTAAATTAATGGAGCTAATTTTATTTTTATATTTTTTATTATTTTATATTGTTATTATTATTTTTATTATTTAATTATTTATTTATTTATTTTTATTTTTTTTATTTATTTATATATTTTTTTAATTTTAAATTATTATTATTATTATTATTATATTTTTTTCTTTCTTAAAAAGATAGATTTACAATAAAATAATATATTTTATAATAAAATAATATTTGTATTTTTAATAATCAATTAATAAAAAATTTAAATAATTTTTTAATTAAACTATTAAATTGAGATATAAAAAATTTTATTTTGATTTTTATTTATTTTTTTAATTAAACTTTTAATTTTAATTTTCAAACTAGCCGTTTTTTATTATTTTTTAATTATTAGAACTAACCGTTTTGGATTCTATAGTCAAGTTAGCTGATTATAACGGTTCTCTTTGCCTCTCTTACATCTATTTAAACTTAACGACTGATCTGATCTCTCACCTAGTCGTGATGATGAACCACACTAGTTGGTTCGAAACGCGTTGACTTTGTTCCTAATAATGTGATTATTACCTAAAGATTTCTTCATAATATTAATGGATCATAAAAGCCAAAAATCTAGTAATAATTAAATATTTCTTTTTACTTAACCAAATTTGGCGGAGAAAACACAGCTTAAATAAAAAATAAATTAATTTAAATATAAGTATTTTCGAATATTTATTTTACTTCTGTTTTATTTATATTTTTATTTATTTACCATATCTTTTTTTTGGGTGTTCGTAAACCTCTTTATATTTTAAATTTATATTGTGTTTATACATAAGAATAATTAGATTGATTTTTAAACAAGTTCAAATTAGATTAAAAATGTTAAATGTTATATTACGTTTAATGTTTAGATGCTTATGGGTTTACTTTAGATCTAAGCCAATGCTGAGTTGTAGAGCACAATAATTAAACAGAGAAGGATCAAATTTCTTGAGATACAAACCTCTTTTAAAGTGAAAAGAGATTTGATACATCTCAGCTCTACTTATTCATCATAAATACTGATAAATACTGATAGTAATTTTTTTACAATCATAACTGCCTTGCTACGCTAACAATGCCTTAACAAAGTCCCCTTTTAATCTCTCTATATGTATTGGGAAAAACACTTTCGGATGTATTTTAAAAATGTTTCCGATTTCTTCTCGAGTTCGCCTTAAATGCGAAAACACGGATTCAAATAAATCGAAAGTGCTTTTCGAAATCTCCGAGTGTGTGCTATATGCAAAATCAGTGATTAATGTGAACCTAGATTTCAAACAAAATTTATGGGCAAGATTTAATTCCTTCCCACACGCTCACATACATTTACATTACCTCAAAATTAGCTTCCTAATTTCTGTGTATATATATTGAAGCTTTGCTTTTCCATGCGTTGAAGTCAATTGAACACAAGGGATGAACTAAACTGTTTCGAGGACCTTGTCAAACATCCCAACTCGGTCACACATTACTATTCAAGACTCTCTCTACATTCAAACATTCCATCAGATCTACTCAACATCATCGAGAGGGGTCAAATTTGTTGAAATGTAAATTTCTTAATTAATCTTTCATGATACATGATAGACCCAAGTTAAAATTGATCTAAGCTAGTTACAATGCATACTATTATTATTTTAATAATATTTGTGATTTTTATTATAAAATTAATGACAAATTTTTAAAATAAATAATATCTCTATAAATAATTTAATTATAAACACCATAAAAAGTTCATAAAACTATGTGAATAGTTAACCAATATATAAAATATCTAACAAAAATTTTAAAACTCTTTTATTATCACTACACTTATTCATCATAAATACTAATAGTATTATTAGCATATAAAAAAATTATTAAGCTTTGTTTTACCTATCTAGATGGTAACTATCTCTCTTTTTTATATCTCTATATGTATTGAGAAAAACCTTTTCGGATGTATTTTAAAAAGGCCTAGTCTATTTAGGCCAGAAAAATTTCCCGGAAATGGTAACCGATCGGAAAACATTCTGATTCAGATGTTGGAGAATAGCAAATGGCAGTTGAGTGAAATAGCTACCTTGATGTGTGGACCCATTCCACATCCGATGACCCATCCTATTTCCGGCAATGTTTGCGTCGACCTCCGTTAGGTCTACATATTAGTCATGTGCACCATGTTCATGTTAATCATGATGTATCCATCATGTTCTAGCAAGATAATGAAAATTTGAAATTATGGCAGGATAATGAAAATTTGAAACTAAGCCGCGGATTCTTCTTAGAAAAACCGAATCAGAAATCATACTCCATTCCTGGCTAGAAACAAACAAGTGCTCCCCACTATGGAAGGCGCAGAGGAAAACGCTGGCGAATATGCCGAAGAGAAGCTGAGCACTCCATTGGCGACCAAGTCCAGTCATTCGTCTATCCTCATCCTTGCACCTGGCAGATGCTCGTTCAAATTCCCAGGGACCAAGTCATACCAACAAAACAGGTTCGCAGATCCCACTCACGGTCTCGCAAGTACCGGAGCTCCTGTTGCCGCTGCTTGGTCTGCACTGTCTGCTTTCTAATCGCTCAGGTTCGACTTGTTTCCTGGGAATTTGAACGAGCATCTGCCAGGCGGAAGGATGAGGATAGACGAAGGACTGGACTTGGGCACCAATGGAAAGCTCGGCTTCTCGTCTGCATATTCGCCTGCGTTTTCCTCTACGTCTGGTTGGTGCACTTCTTGTTTCAAATAATACTGCAGAATGGAGTATTATTTCTGATTTGGTTTTTCTAAGAAGAATCTGCTGCTTAATTTCAAATTTTCACTATACATGATGGATACATGATGATTAACATGAACATGGTGCAAACGTTGGTCAACGCAAACGTTGTCGGAGATAGGACGGGTCATGGACTCGTCGGATGTGGGCAGCGGGATGGGTCCACACATCAAGGTAGCTATTTCACTCAACTGCCATTCGCTATTCTCCGTCATCTGAATCGAAATGTTTTCCGACCGGTTACCATTCCCGGGCAGTTCCTCCGCCTGGGTAAACTACTCCTTTTAAAAATGTTTCCGATTTCTTCTCGAGTCCATCTTAAATGCGAAAACACGGATTCAGATAAATCGAAAGTGCTTTTCGAAATCTCCGAGTGTGTTCTAAATGCAAAATCAGTGATCAATGTGAACCTAGATTTGAGAACAAAATTTATGGGCAAGATTTAATTCCTTCCCACACACTCAAATATATTTACATTACCTCAAAATTAGCTTCCTAATTTCTGTGTATATATATTGAAGCTTGACGAGTCGGCAGCAGGGCGATCTGCTTCGCGAACTCCGTCGCCTCAGTGCAATGTCCATGTTTCAACTCCTGGATGTCACCTTCAAAAATCAAGAAAAGAGCAGCAACTACATGTGCCTGCTGCCCCTCAACCTAATCGCCATGTTCCAACTCCTTCAAAACAATTGAATGTCGATTCATCCATTGAGGAGTCGGCAGCAGGACGATCTGCTACGCGCACTCCCTCACCTCATTGTAATGTCCATGTTCCAACTCCTGGATGCCGCAATCAAAAATCAAAAGAGAAACAGCAACTAATGGTGAATGGCAACGCAGAGCGGGCATCAGCAGATGATATCAACATAGAAAATGGACGAGGGCGTTCTGACGATTCAGTAGCTCTTAACAGTCAACCGATTAAGTCTGTCAGGAAATTAATGATAAATATGAATGTCGATGTTCATTCATGATTTCAATTGTGTTTATCATTATTTCTCTTATATTACTTTAAAATCGTTAACCATTATTTCTCTCGCAGGATAAATGGAATGGTTTGTTAGCCCGTAAGTATTTTTAAATATTAATTTAAATACACCTATCCTTAAAAACAGGAATTCCACTATTGATTATAACGATGATTCATTGATATTATAATTTCTTAACCTAAAATTTGCATACCATATATTAATTTTGATGATATTCACAAACATTTCTATTTCATTGTAGTTGGTAAACATTTGTTTTATTTAATTCCATCGTTTATTCAAAATAAACACTTTAATGGCGTCTTTCATCATTGTTAACGGAATCATGTACTCTAAAAAGTTAAACCACTTACTTAAATTTATATATTCGCATTCAAAAGAGAATCGATTACCAATATGATTGAATAAATCATATGACATATTATGGTAGATAGGTGTTGAAATCATTGCATGAAATATTGTATATATAGGAGCCATATTTTTACAATATGTGTATTTGAAATATATATATATATATATATATATATATATATATATATATATTTATTACAAGGTGAGTTTGTTATATAGTAAACATGTATATTAGCAATTGTCTTAAAAGGTTTCCACAGAGATAGAAAGGTTTATTTAATTAGAAAAGTTGTATGAGAGATGCATTTGTATGCATGTATTGCATTGTTTTGCATTTTAAAGCACACGTTGAAAATAAAAATAGTACATAATGTTTTAAAATTATTGGAAGAGACTTAGTCTTTATAGATATGGTCTAGCACAAAAAATTTGTGAATTAATAGTTTTCAAATAATCCTTTCTAAATGGTGGTTATCTTCCATTTTTTCATAGTGTCTCTTTCGGAAAAAAAGTTTTTTTTCTAAATTGAAAGTTCTCAAATATTTCAATTAATTTTCTTTTAAAGAAAAAATGAATTGAGAAAACTTGTTCTCAAATTATTATTGAAATATGTTATTCTTTCAAATATTTAAAAGTTATACTTTTCTAATTCTTGTAATTTAGTCAATGAAATAAAAAGAAATTTAAATTTAATCTTCCTAATTCAATTCTTCTAATTATTGTAATTAGTTAATGAAAAAAAAAAAAAATCAATTCAATTCTTCTAATTCTTGTAATTTAGTTAACGAGATTAAAAATAATTTAAGTTCAATTATTCTAATTCTTGTGATTCACTTGCGGTGAAAAACTTGAAAAGTAAATAAAAATCACCAAAAACTATTTTTTAATATTTAATGAATCTTTTACTATTTAATGGAAACTTTAAAATGAATAAAACAAAACAATTGAGAAGCCAATAACCTTTAGGAGCACTATAGAATGATAAAATTGGAGAAGAAGTGGAGGTGATGTGCTTCCATCTCCTCCATGGGCCAATGTTAGGGGATCTAAAGCCTCCCAATAGCGAGGTATGATCAAAACAAGATATGAAAGAAACATGAATGGCATAGAATGCAAAAGAATGAAAATACACATAAAAATAATCAATAGGTAAAAGAAGTATATTTACCACCATGGAGAATGATGAATATGTGAGGGTGATTGCAAAGTGGTGGGGAATGATGAATAGGTGAGGATGATTGCAGAGTGATGGGCACATGCTCAAGCACCTACTAACCCATTAAATTGCAAAAACCTCACTAACTACAAGAGGACAAAAAAAAATACAAAAATATAGTGAAGGAACACTACAAATAGGGCTAAAGGGTCAAGGACAATGTACCTTTTGAATATGGCCATGAAAATAATCCAATCCAACTCTTAAACATATGTAGAACAATGAGGTGGGGGATTTTGATAAAAATCAACAACGTGACTCATTCTGAATTTTAGTATAGTGGAGACTATTAATGGTCTAGAGAGACATGAAATTCTATAATTCTCTAAAAATATTGATAATAATAGACAAAACATTGTCAATCAAAGATAGTTTCCCGAACTTAGGTTTCTAGGATATTAGATTGTTTTCACATGGTTGATTTTTGTGAGCATTGTTTTGTATTTTTGGTTATTCTTTGATCTAGGCTTTTCTATGAACTCTTAGTGCAGTGACATTGTCCAATCTATCCATTGAATGAATGATACACAATTTATAAACCCATTGCTTTGTGGTAATCAACACTATTGTTGCATGTTGGCTACTCTCCTATCATAAATCAATTTATATTATAATATTCAAAGAGAGATTTTCTATTATGAATTCAAGAGAATTAGTGTGGGTTAATGATTATATGTTGGCATAAATATATCACTTTATATCATTTCTTGGGTAAAGCCCCATGCACAACATTTAATTTTTTCTTATATACAACACTCCACTGATTAGTTGCTTAGTTAAAAGAATATAAACACCCATCCATTATTTTAATTTTTGTTTGCACAAACCATTGGGAAACTCATTTACAAACAATATATACAAACGAACCTAGGTTAAAATCCAGTATACTAATAATCAATACATGACAATGAATTGATACATTTCGATTTGGTGAATTTCATTGTGATAACATGAGTTGCTATCACAAGGTCAAATGGTGTTGCGGTTTGAACATGTATCATCATTTGCTTGGAGTTGAGCCCTCATGCAGAGAAACTCCTTGTACCATTTTATGTTGGATTAAACCGTGTCCATTGATTTTTTTTAATGAGCAATTTCCCTTGATTGGTGAGTGTTTAATTTGTGAAATTTTGTTGGTAAAGGTCAAGTAAGGATGGGCTTTAAAACTACACTATTGTATGACTTTAAAACCATATTTTTCCTTGAGATATAACCTTCTTACACAATAGAGGCATTAGTCTTTGTTGTTTGAATCCCTTCACCAAATCTTGTTTGCAATCATTTTTTTTGGTTGGTGTGTTGTCTTAGCAATGCTAGTAGGTAGTAGAATCAATATCCAAGCATGAAGATAAGGAAATTTTCTTGTTTGTGAGGATAGGCATTGTGAAGTGTATTTACATCTTTGATGGTATGATATTTTTATATTATATCTAGAGCTCATATGGTTTTTGAAGTACAAGAAGGTAATGGACATTGTTTTTATATTTGCTAATACGCACACCTATAGTGTAATAATGATAAGAAGAGATATAGTATGTTTATTTTGTGCTTACCATCTATATTTATAAGACAGAAAGGCTCTCTCTCTCTCTCTCTCTCTCTCTCTCTCTCTCTCTCTCTAACCTGAACAAGAATATTTAGAGAATTAGTAACTTCGAAATATTAGTTGCCACTATCACGCGAAGTACAACTATTTCATAAATTCCACAAATAGGCAAGTTACAACATGTCTCCAGAGGCCCTAACCCATGTAGTTGGGGAAACAAATGTTCAAAAAATTAATCTAGCTAAAATCCTTTGACATCTAGTGTGATTCTTTTCACCACAAAAGATCTCAATGTTTTCCTTTGAAACTAAAGTTGAGTTCACCTTCATATAGGAGATTGACATTTAAACATAGTTAAAACAAATTTTCCAACAAAAAGAAATGTGTTCATAGGGTAGGGATTGATTCTATATTTGGTTATCTTATGTCAATATAATGTGGTCAAAAATACCTTTACTTAAATCTACATAAATACGCACCTTCACATAGGTTGTAAAACCATAACTACTAGTTTCGTGAATGAGGAAAGTGAAAGTATCTAATAAGTTGATGATAATAGTTTAAGTCATGAGACTCTTTTCCCAAAGGAAAACAAAGTAGTTTAATAAATAGCCAAACCATCTTTAAAAACATTATATTATGGTTGAAACTAATATGATAGAATTTCTTAAATATACAATGTCATTCAGAACCAAAATAAAATGCATTATAAACAATTTTCATTTATATGTTACTTTATCTTTTTTTTCTTATATTTCTTATATATTTTTGATAAATACAAAACACCTTCCATTGTGCACACTTTTATCATTAATATTTAACTTGTTTTCTTACTAAAATATTTATAATTATTTAACTCGATTCCTTATCTAAAATGACAATATTGTAAAAAATTGAACTTTTAACCAGGTAGAGACTAAACACCACACAATCCAAATGAATTACATAATTTGAAAAAATTGTAATGTAATAACTTGTATCGAGGTTTAGATTAGATTAAGTTGATACTATTCACATAAAATTAAATATTTAGAATGAAAATAGTTTATATTGGATTATTTTGATACCATTTTGTGTTCGAGTCAACCTATAATGAAATAGTTAGAATAAAATTATATGAAATCAAATATTTCAAGAATAATTTGTTAATAAATTTGAACCACTTGATCGACAACTCCACCTTAAATAAAATAAATCTTTTAAAATAATAGTCATTGACTAAAGTTTGGCATATCATAAAACTATGATCTAAGCATCTCTTGGTTGAAGAAAAAATTGAACAGGACATAAAATGGTATGGATTGAAATGAGAGCTGCCCTAGATAACCTCACTTATACCTCAATCTGTATACTTTGTCCATACATAGGGAATCTCCTTTTTTACCTTTAATAATGACATATATGTTCTATTTATAATAACTGGTTGTGCCCATTCAAACCCTCTTACAACTTAAAAAAAATAGTCTTCCCAGAGCACAAACTTATACTGACCAGCCCTCTTATACTTTTTTTAAAAATATCAAGGCTTCCGAGAACACAAACTTACACTACCCTAAAACTCATAGAAAATTGCAGAGAAACAAAGCAATACAATTATATGACCTATTATCTTCTGTTATAGTCCCTAGCACTGGACCATCTACCTTTAGAATGATAAAGGGAGCCTGCAATTCCCCAAGGATGACAACACCTAAACGTTGCTAAATAGGGAGTCGATGGAGTTGAGTGTAGACATTCCACATCAGTACTAATATTTATTTTCAAGTCACTACCTTGCCTTCTAGTTCCAACCCATTTTGTTTATTTCATACATTGAATTAATTCTCCAGCATGAGCTTGATGTTCTACACACCAAATATAACTTTATCCCACTTTCCTGGTAACTTGATCTCACTTGCCTTGATTCACATGCACTCCTTGCAATGTGGTTTGTATCAATTTTTATGTTTCTTGTAGCTCAATATCGACATGCTTTCCCAACCCTCTTATTTCCCTTAGAGAAAAGAAGGGGATTTCTCTTTCCTCCCTCTGAGCAGGGCTGGTTGGGCTAGTTTTAATTACAGTTGTCAATCACATGGTCCTAGGCAGTTCTTTCCTGCTCTGGTTTACAGATGGTGGAATAAGCTTTGGTGAAACATCCATATTGATCCAGACCGAAAACAACGGCCATTGTCTCGCAATGGGAATATTTGTGATGATTGAAAAAACTTACTTAAACAATATTAATGTCTAGAAATAAAGCATCATTATATGTGCAATATCGTTTCTCTTAAAACATGACCTGTCAATAAAATGTGAAATCCTCCTCCATCAAATCTCCTAGTCTCTCTACCTAAAATATCTTGTGTAGCTCCTTATATTTTAATAACCATTGAATCACCCAATAAAATAAAGCAAAGTATTGTTTCACATTTGAATCACCTAGGAAGCTATTAGTCTCCCTTCTTTTCACTTGTTGAATCTAATTCCTATGTCAACTATACTTGAATAGCAGGAACCAGAAGCTGAACCACATAGAGTTTGAGCCTTCAAGGTGATCATAGTGTGATCGTAATATGTTACCTTTACTATCTTTGAATATAGATATCTGATTTCCTATTGTAAAGTAGAAGGTGTCCTTGCAAGGCTAATTAAAAGCTTAATCACTGACACATCTATTACACTTCCATGTATTGGAATGTTCTCAAACAAGATAAATCAAATAGCCATATTGCACCATAAATAAAATAAAGGAACTGAGTATCAACAACGACGGTCTCCAGTCTTTGGAGACATCCAATGTTTGTAGTTATTCCCAGTGTAAAGGCCAATGGACATTCTCTCTTAAAACTGTAGGTTAGAACCTTAAGAAGCTGTGATCTCCTTAATATCAAAGGATTTGATAAGGACTTGGTTACCATGTACTTTTATTTTACTTAAAAAAATGTTGATTAATAGTTTTTTTACCAAAGGACCATGTAAATTTCTTAGGACTTGGCATACCACAATATTATGATTTGGGTTTGGTCAGAATAAAAAAACATTTAGTCAATTGAAGGATTGTCACTCTTTTAAAGTATAACTACTTTAACAAAACTCTTCTTCTCTATGCAAATGATTTTCCAGCACTTTATGTAGGTCCACACATGTTTTACCATTTGGCCAATATAGTAATTATCTATAATCTGTAAGGAGGAAAATATGGGAGTCCTTTTGCTTTTTGTCTAACTATCCCTGAATTTTCATTCTCCACTCATGGTAAAGAAATAAAACTTTATGTTATGGCATATGTCCAAAGGTGATGTTAAAATATTAGATTGCATATCACTAATAACAAATGATTCACCCATCAATAAAGAGCTTTAGTAACTATGCATTGCAAATACATAGAATAGCTAGAAGTCTGATAGTTTTCTACCAGTTTTGGACCAACGTTGAATCTTGTACTTACGCCTTCGTTTGAGATCTCAACTCTATTTCAATAATATATATATATATATATATATATATATATATATATATATATATATTTCTCCATAGCATGATATTTCATTAAATCTGTATAGCTTCTAAGGGAAACATCTCTAGTAGAAGAAAAGTTGTGAAGAATCATGCTAACCTAACCCTAAGACTTATCACTGTTAATTTCTGAAAGTTATTTGTAAATTACATTTATTTTTCTCGTCATTTAAGTAACCATCTCTTATTAGTTCATATTTTAACCGTCGACCTTCACGTTAAAAAATCTAGTGCTTCTTGCGCTAAAAAAGAAATGACAAATTATTTAAACTTCAATATAGTTAACAAAATATATTTTTTTAAATTAGAAATTATGGTTAAATTTTAAATGCCAGTCTATTCATTTATAGGTGAAAAAACACCAGAAATAATACATGTTCACATCATACGTGGATAAAAAATGAAATGAAATGAAAATTTATGATTCAATAATTAATAATGTTGCAAAATAATTTAATTTTCATGATGAAAATATTCAAAAGTAAATAATGATTAATTAGATAAATATATCAGAACAATTATAGGTACAAAAATATTATCATTGCTTTCTGTTTTTAATAATTTTACAACCTAAAATGTAAAATAATTTTTTCCATTTGATACAAGGGAATTATTCCTTATTGCAGTGCTAAGAAAAATGGATAAGCCACTAAACCCTTCCTAACAGTCTCCAACATTCCTACTATTATTTCTTCTAGTGAATGTTTCGAACAAAGCAAGCCAATATGCAACAAAGAAAATAATTTTGCAATAGAATGTCTTAGCATTCGGGATGCCTGTAAATTTCAGATATCAGTGAGAAGAAGCAAGAATTGAAGCTTGGATAAATCTCCAAACTACTAAAGCGGAAGTTGAAACCAAAAAACTTGAGGTATGGGGAGTGTGCCTAAAAATACTAGTACACATTTTCTAATATTTGCAGAAATTTTGTTCTTTGCAGCATTTAGAAAAAATCAATTCAACATTTTATTCAAAGTTTCTTCTGGCATGTGTGATGTTTTATTGTATGCTATTGAGGACAAAATGTTATTTGGTATGCTGTTTTTTTCCTTTTTCTTTTTGTTTTGGAAAATTCCATATATGTTACTAACAAATGAATTTATTAGAAAAAAATTTATACATAAGCCAACATATGTCTGTGTAAGCCCCCTGCCTGCTATAAGCAGGAGACTTAGGATATATGTACATTAGCCCCTTGCTTGCTGTAAGCAAGAGGGCTAGCATATCTATGTTGCCTAGACTTGAAGACTATCTACACCTCTAAAAATTACTGATAATGGCTATGTAATTTGACATTTATTTTATTGCACAATTTCTACCTTGCATAACAATTTAGGCATCTCTCTTTCACTTCCTAGTAGGTTATATAAAAAATGTTTATTTTATTTTCTAGAGTAGCACATTCTATAGTCCAGGTGGTTTGGGGATGTGAAATGTTGTGTGTAGGAAGAAAAGAAAAAAAGGAAACTAACATATATACATTTTAACATTTAAAATGTTCGATCTATCAAGTGTCAAGAGTGATAGAAAAACTCAAGTTGCAAACCTGAATTTCTTTCACTTTCAAACAAAAATCAAGTTTGCAGTGAAATCAATTTGATGGATTCAGATCTCTGATCTCTATTCCTTTGATGGTTTGATCCCTAGGGTCTAAATAAAGTTATTGGTTCTTCCAAAGACAGAAAATTGTGATTTTTATTAAAGCCTATACACTAACAAAATCATTGGGTTCACCTGAATCATGGAAAACTATAGAGGAACCAATGATGGAAAAGTATAAAGCTAACACGAGTGATAATTGGGATTGATATTCAACACAAATCCTTTTTAACCTTATATTTGTTAAGGAGGAAGTACACTTTTAGATAATTTTTTAGGTTGTAAAGCATCTAAGTTATCAATTTTTAATGGATCCATTTTATCAATAAGGAATTAGGATCTTAGTGTGCTGGCATTCAAATAAAAATTGGAGTTGTTTTTAATGGGAATTTTTGGAAACTTTTTTGGTGGATTTTTCCGATCTAATTTGTTTAAAATCTGGCAGGAATTCATTGAAATCACAAGCTTGATGGGTAATTGATGGGTAAACTGTACACAATCTAAGTACCCTAGGGGTTTTTCAGGGTGATGAATCCATATACGCTGTCAAGAAACTAGTTTAAATAACACAAAAGGTTTCACCTTAAATTTTTCCACTGGATTCAGACCAAAAAATCCATAAAAACTACAAAAAGATCTCATTAAAGACTACTTATTTATTTAATTATTTCCTTGAGAAAATTACAATATTACATATTCATTTTTTTTACATTATTTTGCTAAATTGTCTCAAATGGAACATTCCAAAGCTAAAAAAGAAACCAAAAGAAGTTACTGTAAAATCAACCCTAGACAAATATGATGCCAAAGTTCATTTTTTCAATTAAAATGTGGGTTCAGTAATAAGGCGTAATAATCAATTTATTGTTGTGGCATGGTAGGTCAAAATAGAGAAGATGAGATCTCATTTAGAGGAGAAGCTAATGAGGATAATGGCAAGAGCCCATAAGCGTGCAGACAAATGGTGAGCAGCAGCCAAAGCACAACATGTAGAGCAGATCCTAAAAAGTGTCGAGCACATAAATATGGGAGTGTCCCTTTCAATCTCTCAACATGTGGGTGCTTCTTGTGTCGTTCCTCAAATCACAGAAAATCCTTCATTTCAAAGGGTTATTCTTTCAATGTGTTGAAAACCCAACTGTAAATGTAGTTCCAGCAATGCCATGAAAGATCCACTTCGTTGGCTATTGGCCAACAACTATAGGGGCTTCCAGAGGCTTTCCATATGCATATTGTTCACTGGGATTCTCATCTTATTCCATTCTGCACTAGGCCAAAATAAGAGAAAAAAATCAATGATATGAACTTCTTGCAATATTATCAAATATTTCAATAAGAAATTATTTCTCAAAACATTCATTATTTAAATGTGAATATTTCCATAGTTTGGCATGAAATTTTGGACTGAAACTATGTAAATTTTTGGATCGAAACTATGTGTAATATTTTTAAATGTCAAATTTCAAAAATATGACACAGTTTCAATCCAAAAATTCCATAAATAACAACATTCATTCATTATAGTGGTATGCGATACGAGTGCTTCCCGCACAATACATTTTAGCACTTGAATGGAAAAAATATCTAATCAAAATCAGAGTTCAACATCTGATGATTATGCTTTCCAAAAATTTTCATGGCCCCAACCTAAAAAAGAGTGTATTCCTATTATAAATTGAATATATCAAAGTGCTAGAAAAATAATAAATAAATTTCAAAATGACTTACATTTCAATGCTGCTGGCTTGACATTAGCCATCCAAGAAATATGAGGAACAAAGGCAGCTAAATCAAAACAGTGTTGGAAGGTCTTCCCACTACTAAGGCTAATCCATCCTAATTGGGAGTATCTACATCTGCCACAATGATAATTGCATAAGGGATAGGTATTGCAAGCAAGCCCTTCATGAAGGAGTACACTTGAACCTACAGAACCTAGCCCCAAATTAGAAATCTTAAAGTGGTGCTCACAACATGTAGTTGGATACCATCCAATCATCACATAAGCCTTTTCAAAGGTGCTTTGAGATCTCCCACTTACCACTACATATGCTTTTCGACACGGTGTGATACGAAAATGAATAATCAAGGGGGCCATGTCAACAATCTCCCCCAATGTGTGAACATAAAACAACATATCAAACTATTGTGGATACATTCTAGCCCATTGAGTCACATAATCACTAGACATGTATTGCCACCATTGTTTATTTTGTACTTCAACTACATCCTTGAAGATTAAAGTTGTATCAAATAAATATCCCAACCAATCGTTGTTGTCTGGCCATGTTTCTCTATCATTTGGATCCATGGGTAAAATAAATGAACCAACACCTAGGTAATTTTGTAATTGATAGCTATCCAATTACATTAAATTTTCAAAATGGTGTATCAATGAGGAAACAATGGGAAATTGACCTGTATAGAAAATTTTATAGCATACAAAATAATCTGTTCTTCCTAAAAGAGAACTGTGCTTTTTTTTAAATGTGTGAGGCCCGATAGTTATAGTAGATAAGTTTTATCAAGTATTAAAGCTAGAGAAAATGTAGAAATATCTTATAAGAAATATCAGAAACTCTGCCAATATGAGTTTTTCAAACAAACCTTATAAGAAATACCAGAAATTCTGCCAATATCAGTCTTTCATAGAAAAATTATAAGAAATATCAGAAACTCTACCAGTATTAGTCTTTCAGAATGTTGAGTGAGGCGCCTTTCAGAATGGAGAATCTCGAGGCTTCGTGAGAATTCTAGTATTTGACAGCATGGGTTTTTTGGATAAAGACGGTGGTGGCGGTCAAGAATTAAACTCGGATGCAGATTTTGGTATTTGACGACGTGGTTTTTCCTAATAAAGACAGTGGAGGCGATCAAGAATTAAAGCACATGTACATTCTAGTATTTGACAGTGTGGTTTTCCCCGACTTGGTGGAAACATTCATGCATTGAATACATATGTCACCAAAATGCATTCAGGACAGATGTCATCAACACAATAAAAATGTTGACGAAGAAGCAAGGTAAGCTATATCAAAAAGAAGGCCTATCAGCCTAATTAGACAGAAATATATATTTATATTTTCTATTTATATATATATATATATATATATATATATATATATATATATATATATATATATATATATATATATATATATATATATATATATATATATATAGTAAGTTATTGTACCTTTATTAGCTTAAAAATTTTTGATAGATAACAAGTATCATAATCATCATTAAAGTAGTTTCATAATCGTGATTACTAGCCTATCACTAAAAAAAGTCCAAGTATAAAGTTTAACCAAGATAGACTTGACCACAAGATACTGTTATATATACATCATTGTATAGTTAATAGTTGAAATATTTCTCTAATGAACAATTTGTCGAGCGTTTCTCCAATGTGGGTTTTTCCCAAAGTAAACTCTTGTGTTTCTTTCTTCATTTTCCCTATATTATCATACTGGGATTTGTTTTAAGATGATTTTGATTGCAAGAAAAGCTTAATGTAAGAAATCATAAGAAAAAATTTTGATTAAATAATATTCTGTGAAAAATTGACACTTTTTATCCTATAAATGTACTTATTATTAGAGATTGTTGAAACAACCCAAGGCCTGCCTTTGAGGAAATTTTTCTAGGAAGCCTCAGTGCATTATCATGGCCATGCTCCTTCAAGGATGAATTGAACAATTTGAACACATGAATTGAAACTTATTTTCAAATTCAATTATAAGTATAAGAGTTAATGATGAAGTATTGTAAGATAATACATAAAACCTAGATAAATAGAAAACCTAGCATCACCATGGATCATTCATAAATTTCACTCAGTGTTGATTAGGATGTTCTGAAGAGTATTTCTAAAAAATGCATCTATAATATCCATGAAGACTTTTTAAAGTGTGATCTAGGTAAATTCCTGATACCCTTAACTATGACCTTTTACTTCGGCTTATGTGTTAGAATTGGATTTAATTAAAGCGTTAATGAACATAAATGAACAATTGCATGGTGTAAAGAAGAGGAACATAAAAAACATCAACAACGCAAGACATTGATAACAGAGTTCGTCCAGGAAGGACTACATCTCCGATCCTCAGTGTCAATATTGTGTAGGCCGCTACATTAACTGTTGTAAGGAGTGAATATGTACATGGTTGGTGTTTTGTCTATCATACAAGGAAAATTCCCTCATGTAGGAGTGGTTGGACCTCTCTAAGAGATGTTCCACTATAGGAACTCTTATTCACAAAAAATACTCCTATCAGTATGATAATAACAAACACATAATGACTATGAGTATCCTGCGAACATGACAACAAAGGGATCTCAATCAAAAATACATGTGACAATGAGTATCCCACCAACATTAAAGCAAAGGGATCTCAAACATAATACAAATCCATGATAGAAAGTACATATCACATTAAGAACAAAACCAGTTCCCACACCAAAAATCAATAGGGATCTGTACAACATAATGCATCTCAGAGACAAAGATGTACATGAAATCAATGCATCATATACCTCACACTGAGGATGACTGAAGAATGGGTTGTTTTGTTGCTAAATCTAAAATCACCATCACAATCATGGCATCAAAAGGTGTGAAATCCATTGCTCACTCACTGAATGCTGACACCCGCATCACCACATTGAAAAGTGGTCGGAAAACATAAAGCTTAGATGGAAAATATGAATACATCATCATATTCGTTATGTTGAATAGTGCAAAATCGACTGTCAAATTTTTGAATTCTGACAAAGTGAAAATATGGGCCTTATGGAATCTTTTAGATTCCCCCTAGATTCCTCAAAGATGTTGCTCCACCAGGAATCTATAAATATGAAACTCAAAACAATAATTTTATCTCACTATCGAGATCCTTGCGAAATTTCAAGAAGAATGAGTATAAAGTTGTTCTCATTCTGACACCGGTGAATTTTGGCCTCCAAGGAATCTGAAAGATTCCCTCAAGATTCCTAAAGATTATCCTCCATAGGGAATATGCAAAACCATTTCTCAAAAGGAAAATATGGATGCACCATCACATTCCCTGTGAAATTCTGGTTAAAATTCATATATAGTTTAATACATTCTGAAATTTTTACCTCCCTGAGATCAAAATATTCCCTTGGCATCAAATTGGAATATGTCTCGAACTGCATGCACCATTCCTTTGGTCTCTACCTCGAATTGCATGCCTGGGTCTACTGGATACACTTTTTAAAGATCGATTTTAAGTAAATTTTTGTGGAAAGGAGTTTACAAGAGAGCCCGTTGGGTGTGTTGATGAAACCATGTATTGTGGAGAGGGGATCAGGCAGTCAAACCCCACCCCCTCCAAAGTGTGCATGAGTTTTTGTTTTAACAAACCCAAAAAATGAATTTTTAAATGGGCCCACCTTGGGCGGCCCGCCCAACAGTCCTCGCTTGTTGGTGGCATTAAAAATCATATGGTTTTAATATGTGTTAAAATAAAACATATATATGGTATGTTATATTTACCATATTTAATACATATAACCACTTTTACCATCCATTGAGTTTCATTGTTTGAATTTAATGACCATATGTTAAATTTAATAAAAAATTGTTACATGGCTATTATATTAACTGATTTAAATACATATTTTGTCTTATATGTATTTTAATTTTTTTTGTGTTAATAACTATTTTTAATGTATAGTTATTATTTTTTTAATGATTTTTGTTTAAATGTGTTTTTTTTTGTTATTTTATGCAGGTTGAGGACCAATGCATGAGTGTGATGTGTTAGGGCCTAGTAGGCTGCTATGTGGGTCCCACATGCTCTCTGGAATGTCATGTGGCATGTTGTGGGTCCCACTTCCCTTGCTTTCAACAAAACTTCAAACTGCCCTAACTTCCTCATACGAGCTCGGATTTACGTGTCGTTCATACCATTGTGATCAAGGCGACGAGATATTCAATATAAAGCTAAGTTTTCCACCTTCCTGTGACTTTGAATTTTGAGACTTTTTCCAAGCCATAAGTGTCTGAAGATCCACCTGGATCAAAGTGAGGGGGGCGGGGGGGAGAGGGGGAATTTCGTTATGTATGGTGAAAATTTTAAGGGTTGTTGTAGTGACTACAATACCTCCCCTCACAAAAATCCCCTTTCAACACTATCTCCCCCTCTCTCCATCATCCCATGTCCTCTCCCTCCCTCTGTCTCTCCCCTCCTCTCCTTCTCTGCCCTACATCCATCTCTCCTCTCTCCCTTAAACTCGCTTTGTATATTCTCAAATTTCTCTTTATCTCTCTCTCTCTCTCCAGATCTCAAATATCCCTCTCTCTCTATCTCTCAAATCTCCCCTCCCTATTTCCTTCCCTCTTTTTCTCTCTATTATCCACCTACTAACTAAATTCCTACCTCTCTCCCCTGTTATCTCTCTTTATCTCTCTCTCTTCTCCCCTCTTTCTCTCCATCTTTAAATCACCTCTATCTTTGTACCTATCTCTCTCCTCTCCTTCTCTATGTCATGCACACTCTCTCCACTCTCCATCACTCTCTCTCTCTCTCTCTCCAAATTTCTCTCCCTTTCTCTTTCCCATCCAATTCTATTTATATATCCCTCCTTGTTTCCTTCTCCATATCCCTCTTCATCCTTTTCTTTCTCATTCTCTCACCTCATCCTCAACCCTTCCTATATTCTCTCTCATAGGAAGCGAGAGAGAGAGAGAGAGAGAGAGAGTTATTAAGGGAGAGAGAGAAAGTCTGTGATGCGATCATGCAAGCCTAGGGTAAAATTGGTTACCAATGCAACATCTAGTGTACTAGAAAGTCTGTGATGGTAATTGTAACACATAATGTAGTTTTTTCGAGTCATTAACATTCAAAAGAAGAAATGTATAAAACTGAGAAACTGAAATCATATATCAAGAAACACAAGAGATTTACATGGTAAAACCTTGACAGTGTCTCAAGGAAGCCTCCATGGGGCAAGGGATTGGAAATATGATTAATTAAATATGATTCTCCATGTTACAAACCTCTTGGGAAATCATTCATAAATATGGGCTACTTCATTACATAATTTCCTTTAGTTATAAAACTTACTGACAGTAAAAAAAAGATTGACCCAGATAACTAATTGTTGTCAATTTTTTAACAATCTTCACCTTGACAACAATTGTCCTAATCCATTTACAATGTCAATTTGTCATCTCTTCTGCAAGGTAAGAGACGCCAAACACCATTGCAGCTTCTCTGCTAAAACTGGATTTCTAAATATGTCTACACGATTCTCTTGTGTATGGATATTCTTGTGAGCTACTTTGTTGCCATCGATCACATGTCTCACAAAATAGTACCTTACATAAATGTGCTTCATCTAGATTTGATAGGATGGATTTGTCGCCACATAGATATCAAAGAACACATTCAATTTCTTGTTTGTTCTTCCAATATCGTCAAGTATACCTTTCAACCATATTTACTGTTTACAAGCATATGAAGTAGTTATATACTTTGCTTCATTAGTGGAAAAAGAAACAATTTCTCGAACCTTTGACATCCAGCTAATTGCTCCACCTACAAGAGTAAAGACATATGTTGTACTACATCTCCTCTTGTCCAAATCACTTGCATAATCATCATCCACATATTCGTAGAGTGAACCTTCACTACCATTAAAGTTGATACAATTGTTGTTTGTGCCTCTCAAATACCAAACCACCCATTTCACTGCTTGCCAATGTTGTTCTCCTGGATTTTCCATGAACTTTCTCACAACTCTAAATGCATGTGAAATGTTATATATTGTAGATACCATCACATAAATTAAGTTTCCTACTGCATTTTCATATCATACACAGGACATATAATTATTTTCTTCATCAATTCTAGGACTCAAAACTGAGGAAAGCATAAAATGGGAGGCTAATGGAACATTAACAGATTTCACATTGTTCATATTGAAATTTTGAAGTAGTTTCTCCACATATTTTTCTTGTGATAACCACAACTTATAATTTTTCGTTTCTCTGTGTGTATCGATGCCCAAGGTATTTTTTTCGCTCAAAAATGCTTCATATCAGACATCCTAGAGAGTTGAAACATTAACCTATTGATCTCTTCAATGTTTTTTCTTGCAAAAAGCATATCGTCAACATACAATACCAAGATAATGAATATTCTATTGAAACTCCTAAAGTATACAAAATGATCATACTCACTTCTAGTAAAGTTCTGGCTCATCATCAAGGAGAAAAATTTCTTGTACCACTACTTGAGAGACTGCCTTAGGCCATAAAATGATTTTCTAAGCTTGCATACTAATCTTTTGTTGTGACCTTGTAAAAAACCTTCTAATTGTTGCATATAAATATGTTCATCCAAATCACCATGAGGAAAAGTTATTTTAACATCTAACTATTCTAACTCAGGGTCAACTAATGCAGTTAGTGCTAACACAATATGAATAGAAACAAGTTTTATGTTTGGTGAAAAAATCTCATGAAAATCAATACCTTCAACCTGTGAATACCCTTTTGCAACTAACCCCCCCTTATACATTTCGATACTTCCATCTACATTTCACTTCAATTTGGAGACCTAATTTCATCCAACAACACTTGTCCCTTCAAGAAGTTCTACAAGATCCTAGGTTTTGTTCTTAGCTAAGGAATCCATTTCTTTGTCTATAGCCTTTTTCCATTTTTCTCTATCTACATCATCCACTTCTTCCCGATATTAAGAAGGTTTCCCATATTTAGAAATCAATGCAATAGACGAAGAAAATTCATTATACCTTTTGGGTGGCATACTTTCCTTTATGGACCTTCTTAGAGTGACTAGTTGGTGAAATGGTTCTGGAACTTCTGCAATTTTCTTTTCCGCCTCTTCACCATTTTCTTCAAAAGTCTCTCCTTCCTTTCGAATTTCTGGAAAAGGTTTAGCCTCCAGCAAAATTTGGTGATGCCAGTTCCTATTAAAATTTTACAACATCTTATTTTATAAGAGAAGATTCATCAAATGTTATATCTCTACTAATGACTCTCTTATGTGAAGAAGGATCCCACAACCTGTATTCTTTCACTGCATAATCATACCCAACAAGGACATGGCATTTTTCTTTTGGATCTAAATTTGAACGTTGACTCTCTGGAATAATAGAATAGGCACCACAATAAAAAATACTTAAATGTGAATAATCAAAATACTGACCCTGCCAAACCTCTTGAGGAATTTTACAACTAATGGAAAATGAAGGTGATCTGTTTACTAAATAACAAGCAATATATACTACTTCTTCCCAGAACTCCTTTTGAATTTTAGCATTTTTTATCATGCTTCTAGCTCTTTCCATAAGAGTATGATTCATAGGTTTAGCAACACCATTTTGTTGAGGACTATAAACAAAATTTTTTATGTCTAAAAATCCCTTCATCCTTAGATTATTTTTCAAATTATATGGGAGTAAATTCCCAACCATTGTTAGTTCTTAAAAATTTAATTGGTTTTCCTATTTTCATTTCCACCATAGCTTTAAATTGTTTAAAAAGATTAAATACATCAGCTTTTATTTTCAACATATAGAGCTAGAATTTCCTGGAGAAATCCTCAATAAATGTTTAGAAGTATAATGCACCTCCATAGGATATAGTAGGTGATGGTCCCCAATTTTCAAAATGAATATAGTCCAAAATTTCTTTATTATTATGACTTCTATTTTTAAACTTTTCTTTACATTGTTTACCATATACACAATTTTTACAAAAACCCAACTTCAAAGATTTGAATTTAGGAAGAAAATTGTGATTCATCAGTACCTAGAGACCCTTATCACTCATGTGACCCAGCCGTTGATGCCATAGGTGAGTACCTTCTTCTCCCTTCTCAAATAGAATCCCTTCCTATCACCTTATGATGTGTATAGCTATCCACAAGAGCAATATGATTTGTATACCTCCATAAATTTTTGTTCCAATATTCGAACATTAAGATAATCAAAGGTCGCATTAAAGGAAACATATGTATTATATTTTTCATAAAATGTAACATATCAGTTTTAGAGAAAAAAAAATCACATAGAGACTTTCTATAAATCAAAATTATATATTTGAAAAGAGAATCCATTATCCTACATTTTATATTTCTACACCATTAAATTCATTTTCTAAGTACCTCTAATCATCCCTCAAGTTGACATATTGTTATTTTTGTAGTTTTCATTACAACTAACAAATCATGAAAATGAATCATCATCTTACAACCATTCATTTCTTATCTAAGTTCTTCTCTTTAAATGTATATCCTTTGAATCAAAACATAGGGACTAACACTCACAAATATAACCTTTTGTTTGTAAGAAAATAATTATAAAAATAGGACTAAGAGAATCTGAAGAATATAAACATGAAATTTAAAATATTATGTTGGATAATCCTGACCCAATGGTGGAGTTGAGGTTGTGTCAATAGTTCTGGCTAAAATTTAGGGTTTTGGACGCTAGTGTTAGTGACGCATGGCATTAATCTCATGTTATTACATGTATTTGAGGTTGTCCAAAGGCTTGAGCACTCTCCATTGTAATGAGATAGTGTTGAGCAGTGAAATATCAGGTTATTGATCTACTTGGTTGTGTTATAGCCAAGGAAAGTGATAGACCTATTGTTGCCTAGTTTTTCCTCTAGTTGGGGTTTTCTAGCATAAATCATGGTGTATATTATTTCTATTTTGTTTCTTGACTGTTACATTTATTTCTACAATAATGTTTTGAATATTAACAAGTGGAATAAAACCTTAGGTTTGTGAGGATCCTTAAAGGATTATCTATATTGTTACGAGAAAAAAAAGGAGAAAAATTATAGCCTCGCTTAAAGCTAAGAAAGAAAAATAATCTAAGGACTGAGATCTCCATTTGTAGAAAAATAAGAAAATGATTTGTTCAATGACTATATTCACAAGATAACTTTGTTGGTTTTCTTCTCATAAAGAGAGCTTATACACCACCATATCACGAAGTTGTAGAGGTTGTATGTACTTGTGGATACTATAGTAGTGGGCCGTGAGCATAAAATGAAAGTGATATATGTTTCATCTTACGAAAGTGTTCCCATAATTGAATTTTCCCAAAGAATGGAATCCATTGCACAAACTAGTATTTCTGGGCGAGCAATGGATCACTATACAAATTTGCAAGGTTGCTTGAGCAATGGATCAATTGAGGAGCGAGAAGAAAATGAAGAAATAAATGGAAGAGTGATGTCCACAAAAGAGATGGAATCACAAGTGAAGAGTCTCAGTGTTAAAAATAATCATGGTAGAGAAGGGGATAAAGAAAGAAACTATTTCCTCCAACCTAGGTTGTTGCTCTTCTTTGAATTTTATAAGGAGTAGGATCCTCAATTAATAGAATTTGGTGGTATGTTATTTATGTTGTTTCCAAGGTGATTTTCATATGATCTAAGCTACATGAAAATGGAATTGGGATGTGAGTATTTCTGCAAATGATGGTGTTGAGAATGAATGAATCCCCTAGGAGGGCGATCATCCTCTATGGTTGTAACAACCCCAAGTTAAAAGTTGATAAAATAAAAGTTAATAAAGGAAAAACATGACCACATGATAGGGAAAATTATTCCAAGTTGAATATTAGGAAAAATATCCTAGTGGGCATCACTTGTTGTGTTTTATGACAGAGGGGGAATTGGAAAAGGCAAGGGCTAAGGCTTAGGAAAGGAAAAAAGGTATTTTTGGCACATTATTTATGAAAATAATGGAAATTAGGAGAAAGGAAGATGAAATGTCACAAGTTGCATGTGAGGGGGGAAATGAGGGAAAATGATGGAAATTAGAAGAAATTATAAGCCTCGTCAATAAAAATACCTAAGAGCATCAATTGGTAATTTTTGGTGAGTTTAGAGTTAGAATTTGTTTTAAAGAGGATAAGAGTAGGAAGAGGAGAAATAAAGAAAGCAAGGAAAGGAAGAAAAATGAAATAAAAGAAAAGAAAAGAAAAGGAAAGGAAAATCAAAGAAAATGAAAGGAA
Organism: Pinus albicaulis; assembly: GCA_034641835.2. Taxonomy (NCBI): domain Eukaryota; kingdom Viridiplantae; phylum Streptophyta; class Pinopsida; order Pinales; family Pinaceae; genus Pinus; species Pinus albicaulis. Next base: position 1,334,006,595 of record CM076580.1, on the reverse strand, counting down.
TTAAAAGGAAGGCAAGGATCAACTAGTTTCAGCTAGAATAATTGTAGGTAAAATATTGCTTGTGTGATTTCCTAGCTGGTTTTGACATGCATGGTATGTGCATGTTGGTATATGGCTCTTTTTTTGTCATTTGCATGGATTATGTTGGGCTTCGACAGTGGATTTTGACTAGATTTTCCATTTCCAGATAGCCACATTGTGATGGGATTGTTCTTGGTTTTGAGATTTCAATTATAGGATAGTTTCAGAATGTGGGATGATGTGGTATCAAGAAAATTCTCAAAGGACTAGGAATCCCTTGACCAGTAACGGTGCGATACGAGGTAAATATTGAGGGTGGAGACATGAAAATATATCAAGGATGGTGATGAAATTCTAAGGCATCCAAGCTCAGTTTGGTTTTGTGATATCGACACCAGTTTAGGTGTGATCACCGTATGGAGAGAGTAGAGGTGGTTTAAGCTTTGGATTCGCTTGGTTGTAGTTGGGTTGGTTTATCCCATGAGATCCCACATTCATGCTTGGAATATGGCATGGGGGTGATTGGCTTAAGATATATTTGGCTTAGCCAATCTATGGTCAGGTGGAAGTTGGAATTCCCAAACCTATTTGGTATTTTTATATGGTTAATGAAATCTAAGTTTCTCTTGATTTTGGTAAGGAAATGTATTGGTTATTATGTGCCTTTAATGGTTGTTCTCTTTTGTTATTTATCTTGTTATATGCTAGTTAATCACATGATTTTATGATAGATCTTAGTCATGGATATTTTCATGTTTTCACCTATAATTGAATGAAAAATGAAATCCAGACCTAATTGGTGTTAAGACAAATAATGAGTGAAGGTAGTGACCATTCTCGTTAAACCTCAGATATTTTTTGAGTCCCTCGTGTTCAGACTTCAGTTCATGACCTGTAGGTTGTGTATCTACCAAGTGTTTGAGAGAATGAAAATCCCAGTTGGGGATTGATCTAGGCAGATATTGGTGGCCACCTCCCTATTCCACTAGGACCTCCACCATTGTTTCTTTCAATTCCTTAATTGTATCACAATTTACTATTTTTGGCAGTTTTTTGAGTCTTGAACTTTCAGAGTCGTTTGAGGTCCTAAATGAGTTTTTTTTGGAAAACTGGGATAAAAAGGGGTCTTTGGCCAATGTTGGTCACTTGAAATTTGTATTCCTAAAATATATATTTCTAACTAGTTATTGTGCTCTTGAAACAGATATCATATGTTGAAGTTACGTCCCCATGAAGTTGATGTACCAATTTACCAAAATGGGGCCCAGAGTTTTCGCGCTTCATCTCCTAGGGTTAGGTTTTTGGATGTTTATGGTTTCCCCATCTTATTAAATAATAAAAAGGCCCTTGAGACTCAATGTAACACAGTTCAGATGAATGTAGCCGCCACATCTCTTCTCTTAGATAAACATTATGTCTGTAAACATTTTTCAGTATTAGATATTAATGAAATGAAGTGTTATTATTTCTACATCTTTGCATTTGTGTTTATTTATATATTTTATTATGTTCCTACATAAGTATGGATCAGTTTGATCAGAGTGGTCTACTATTTCTCGAATTTTCTTTTCATGTCCCCAACGAGGTCCAGATATAAGGAGTTAGGGCTTGATCTAGTTGAACCTTTACAAGATTAGCCTCACAAAGCTCGAAAACCTCCAATGTCGAAATAAAAGAAATTCAAGGGAGCGGGATATCATATCAAAATATTGCTTGAGGAGGCCCTCGATAAACAAAAAAACATGATGATGTATAACATTTCCCAGATTCTTAAATGGCTAGCCATCGGTGGCGCACCTTCATCAAGTAGCCACCTTCGAGGGACCACTACTCTTAAGGTAGAAGAAAACTTTTACATTACCATATTTGAGGTCCAAATAGATACAGACGTCATAGATAGATGGTTGAATATATTAGAAGGATATTTCTCGGTTCATGACTATTCCAATTGCGAAAATATTACTTTTTCACTTCTCAAAGCTACCCCCCATGTCAAGGAATTGTTGGAAACCTATTGTGAGTAGAAGGACAAGAGGAAAACCTCCTTATTCTTGGTCACACCCACTTGGAATTATTTATGAGATTCCATCAAGGAACAATATTATCGCATAGGGAGATATGAGGACAAGTACATACAATGGACTATGTTGTGGTAGCAAAGGGATCAAGATGTGCATGAGATGGTGAACATATTCCATACCCTGCACATAAATTTTGGTATCAAAGACTAGGAGAAACATTTGGTGCTGAAGTATAACATTTTTTTTCACATAAAAATTCAAGATGAAATGGAGTTCCTCAATATCTCCTTTCTCACTACAAAATACCAATATGCTGCCAATATTGAGCATAAATTCAAACAGAAGAAGTGAGACTTTGGATCTGTGAATTAGAAGAAAATGAAAGGTGCACCCAAACTGTAGCACAAAGGACAAAGCCAAGGTGGGGAGACCCATGAAAACCCACCAAAGGTGCAAGCAAAGAACCACACTACAAATCCAAATAATTACAAGGGACAGTGGTGTGAGTTCCATAAGATCTCCACTTACAACACAAGTGAGTGTGGGGCCAAGAAGTCACTGGTGCTCGAGCTGAAGGCTTCCGAATTAGATGCATGTTCCAACTATGAGTTAGAACCGAACAAGAGGAATCACAAAGTGAATCATATTATTGATGCAGAGCCCAACGCCACTATTTCCACCACAAAGATCCAGAAGGAGGAACCCAAAGATTCGGAACAGGGGGGGGGGGAGGGGGGCGCCTCTTCCACTCCTAGATGTCAGTGAAATTTTCCCTGTTGTAGTTAATTTTAGACAATGGGATCTAAAAGAATATCATCTCAAAATATGTCCTAAAGTGATTGGGCTTGCTGACCACAATGCACCCCACAGTCTTACACCATCAGGTGGATTCACCAAGGAAGGGATCTCCGCGTTAGCCAGTAGTGTCTCCTTCCCTATAACACCAAGCCCTTTACAGATTAGGTATTATGTGATGTTACTCATATTGATGTTTGTGATGTATTATTAGGCCATACATACTTTTGTAAGCGACATGTATTTACTTTAGGAAATAAGGTGTACATGATACAAGAGGTAGCACTGCTTACTTCCATCTATTTGATCACTAAAAAACAATGTAGTAAACTCATTTCGAAAGCTGGGAATTTTTTTTTCGGATGATCTGCCCTCCGAGAAACAAGAAGAATGTAGCCATAACCTCCCATAAGGGCTCCTCTGCATAGAAACAATAAATGGACAAGTTCGTGGAGGAATACGAGGATATCTTCACCTCATCCACAAGGGTACCTCAGCATTGTCAGGTAAACCTATCCATCGATCTGATCCTAGGTGCGTCGCGAGCCAATGGACCGATCTATCAACACTATGTTCTGGAGAATGACAAAATCAAGAGGCCGATTCAGGAGTTGTTTTAGAAAGGTCACATTCGGAAAATTTCATCGCCCAATTGAAGCCTGATCATGTTGGTGCAGAAGAACGATGGGACTTGGAGACTCTGTATCGACTTTTGGGCACTAAAAAATATCACTTCATGTTATAGGTATCTGATCTCATGGATTGATGACATTTTGTACCAACTCAAGGGGGCCAAATATTTTACCATGATCAACTTGAAGTTGGGGTGGCACCATGTACCAATTGAACCCTCTGATGTGTGGAAGACTATCTTCAAAGCTAAGGAGGGCCTTTTTGAATGGTTGGTCATGCCTTTCGAATTAATGAATGCTCCTGCAACCTTCATGAGGCTGATGGATGACATCGTGGGACCATTCACTGACTCATCAGTGGTGGTGTATTTGGATGACATCTTGATCTTCAGCCATAGTTTGGAAGAGAACCTCCACCACATTTGATAGGTCCTCCAAACACTATGATAACACAAGTTGTGTGCCAATTTGGAGAAATGTACTTTTTGCATGACCAAGGTTCAATATCTTGGATACATTATTGATGAGTAGGGGGTGCATGTGGACCCAACCAAGATCTAGTTCATTTGGGATTGGCCAGCTGCAACCATATATCAGGGCCTATGTAACTCTATTATTTTCTTTTTGTTGTCGAGAAGCTGGAAGAACCAGGTTGCTCTCATGTCCACCATGATTGGGAGAAGGTGGACTATGAATGGTGATATTGGGCCAGCTGGAGGTACCGACACATGTATCACTATCCTTTTTAATTCATGGTAGGGTATTTTTATACGTCATTGGAGATTTTTTTGATTGGTTATCTCTCCTATGATAGAAGTGTTGCTTCGGTCATCACAAATATAGTATTTTCCTAAGGTAATTTACAGTTTCATTGTTCACTTATACATATATTACCATTTTACTTTCATCACCTCAAGTAATTTTATACTGAGTAATGTTATTACTCTATTTCACACTGAGTAAAGGTTACCAGGGTTTGACTTGACACTCCCAAAGGCGTGAGAACTAGATGTGTTAGCACTCAGATAAACTCTATAACCCTTCTCCCTATTTATTGGGTTTATTTTTTTTCTTTTGTTATTTTATTATCACGATGGCTATGTTAATCTCGGGTTCTCAACATATTTACTAGAGCGCTACTCAGTGGTTGAAAAATTAGTCAAAATTTAGGCTCTTCCATACGTCACAAACCCCAGGTACTCTTCAAACCCCATTTATTTTATTTTTTATACAATATTTTCTACCATACTCAATGCTAATGTACATTTTTTCTGAATTGGGGGAATAGTAATGGTTTTTATAGGTATTTTATCTTAGATGTGGTCGACGAGTAAATTTTGCCACGTTTTCTTCTAATTTGATTGGTTTGTGATGTCATTTTCTTACTCTTTATATGTTTATTTGTAAATATTTTATGGGGGTTTTCATTTATTACATGTTCAATTAGTAATTTTTCTACCACCATGTCCTGGTTCTGAGTAGTTGAAATTACCCTGATTCCGCAGTGCAATAGAGGTAAATATACTCATTTTCCCTTTTGTATATTATGTAAAAGGTTATTAAAATTTACCATTTGTAATAATATCGTATTTCAAAGTTTTTCATTAACGAGGTATCTATGTTTGGTCACAGTTATGCTTAGAACACATTCCCATGGTTCAACCATTATCACTTCCAAATTTTTTGACGAGTCCTAATCATCTATGTCGTCCTCCTTGTCAATCCTCGTTGTTATTTTATTCTATTAAAATAATACGTCCAATTGTTGAACATATTTTTGTCCTCTAGAAGAAAGAAGAAGAAGGGTTAACCATAAAATAATTTTCTAAGGAGGAAATCAGGCTTATAAAAGAGCTCAAGGCTGAGAAGGTCCATTCCTGTACTCTTGAAGAACAAGTTCAATGTCTCAACAGTGAAGTTGAAGAACAAAAATGTATTGAAGAGTCACTTCAAAAGAAGTTGGAAGAAAGAAACCAAGAAAGGGAAGCATTAGAAGTCGAAGTAGTCTCGCTGCGTAAGGAAGTGAAGAAGGGAAAAATTGTCCAAAACTATGCCAACAACTCAAGGGCATTGGAAGAACTCATAAAAAATCAATGATCTTACAACGACAGAACTAGCCTCAGTTACAAAGAAGAAGAAGCAAGACCTTCTACAAGAAAATACAATGAACCTATGAGATCTTACATGCATGTAGACTTCATTGGACAAGATTCGTAAGAATATCCTTGGAAGAAGATTTCGTGATGAATATTTCCATCCAGGTACGAACATATTTTTCATGGATATTGTTATTCATGTGGAAAATTTGGTCATAAAGTTATAGAATGTCGCACGTACCCTAAGAACCAATACAATTCCAAGAGATCCTTCAAATATGAACCTCCCAGGGCTCAACGAAACATCAACAGATTTGAAAATTTAAGAAATAATATGGAATGTTACAAATGTTAGAGCTTTGGACACAGAGCCAGATACTTCAAACTTGGAAATCCTCCAGAAGAATCTTCGAAGCCACATAACGAATGAACATGGAAGAAGAAGAAGACTGATAATTGTGCTCTCACTCTCAAGGCTCAAAAAAACAAACATGTGTGGTATGTTGATAGAGATTTCTCAACGCATATGACTGGAGATAGAAGGAAATTTGTATCTCTGAAAGGGAAGAAGGATGGAACCGTATCCTTTGGAAATGATGGATCTTCAACTGTTATAGGATTAGGCACCATCACTCTCGAAAGCAAAGATGTTATAGCTGAGAATGTTATATTGGTTGAAAACATGAATCAAAATCTGCTCAGTGTTGGAAAAATGTGTAATCAAGGACGCACTACGCTATTCAACTCCACATTTTGTGAAATCAAGAAAGGCAGGTATGGTAAAAGTGTGGCTAAAGCAAGTCGAGCTGAAAACGACATATATGTTTTGGATGAAGCAAATAATGCATGTCTGCTAGCTAAATAAGATGAAAGTTGTTTATGGCACAAACGAATGGGTCAAATAAACTTTGAAAATGTTTTCAGGATAAGAAAAAAAGGAAGTAGTACGAGAAATTCCAAAAATATCAAAACATTCCAACACACTATGTGAGGCCTGTCGTCACGACAAGCAAACAAAAGTCCAATTTAAAACAAAAGAACACTTTGCATCACATCCATTGGAATTCATATATGCTGATATATGTGGTCCTCTAAGAACAAAAGGCTTAGTTGGAGAATTATATTTCATGTTAATGATAGATGGCTATACCAGGATGACAGCCATCAGTTTCCTAAAGAAAAAATTCGAAGAATTTGAGTTTTTTAAGATCTACAAGGAGTTGGTCGAAAATGAAATTCATTTGAAAATAAAATGTCTAAGATTAGATAATGGTGGAGAATTCACTTCAAAATTATTTTAGAAATATTATGATGAAAATGGAATAAAAATACAATTTTCAACAGCACGAACACCTCAGCAAAATGGAGTTGCTGAAAGAAAGACTGGAACCATATAGGAAATGGGTAGAACAATGTTGAAGGACTCAAAATTGGATGAAAAAATTTGGGTTCAAGAAATTGATACGACAGTCTTCATTATCAACCAAAGTCTTCTCAGAAATAATTGCAACAAGACCCCATATGAATTATGGAAATGAAATCTAGCTAATGTAAAATATTTCATAATCTTTATAAGCTAATGTTATATCAAAAGAGAAGATCAAAATTTAGGTAAGTTTGAATCACGTGTTGATGAAGGTATATTTGTTGGTTACTCACGCAAAATAAAGGCCTATAAATGCTATAGTCTAAGACAAAAACAGATATTGAAGAACATAAATGTTAAATTTGATGAAGATGGTGTTCTAACAAATAATGATGAGGATCTATAATATTTGAAACTTGAAACAGAGGTTGAAAAAGACACAAAGAAAATTCTAGAACAAGAAGCAACTATCAACCAGTAAGAAGTAAATAATGATCATGAAGATATACCAGAACAACACCAAGAAGCTCCTCCAAAGAGAACAAAATAATGGATTCAAAAGAACCATCCATCAAATCAAATCATTGGTGACATAAATGAACTTCGATATATTCATTCATCACAACAAGCTCACATTTCTTTTCTAGCAACCTTTAAACCTAGTAGTTTTGAGGAAGCCAGCCAGAATGAACATTGATTAGTAGATATAAATGAAGAATTGGATCAAATCGAGAAGAATAACACCTGGGAATTAGTTCCATGACCAAAAGATAAAAATTTCATTGGGACTAAATGGGTGTTTAGGAACAAATTGAATGAAGATAGACAGGTTACCAGAAACAAAGCAAGATTGGTTTGCAAAGGATATGCACAAGTGGAAGGAATTGATTTCGATGAAACATTTGCACCATTTTCCAGAATGGAATCCATCCAAATGTTTTTGCATGTTCAAGAAAAATCAAATTCTACCAAATGGATGTTCAGTCAACATTTTTGAATGGCGAAGTAGAAGAAAAAGTTTACATCAAACAACCTAAAGGTTTTCTACTATCAAAAAAAGAAGACTATGTTTACAAGTTAAATAAGGCTCTATATGGTCTCAAGCAGGCTCCCAGAGCATGGTATGCTTGTCTTGATGGATATATATGTCAACAAGGGTTCAAGAAAGGTATTGTTGATAGCAATCTTTATGTACAAATAGATAAAGATAATTTAATAATCGTTGAGGTATATGTGGATGATATAATATTTGGTAGCAATGATGATAAGAAAAGTAAGAAATTTTCTACAGATATGAAAAGTGAGTTTGAGATGTCTTTACTTGGTGAGCTGAAATACTTCTTAGGGCTTCAAATATCTGAATAAGATAAAGGAATATTTATATGTCAATCCAAGTACATCAAGGAATTCTCAAGAAATTCAAAATGGAAGATTCCAAACTCGTCCTTACTTCGATGGTAATAGGTTGCAAATTGAGCATAGACGATTCATCTAATGATGTGGATCAGAGGTTGTACAGATCTATGATTGGTAGACTTCTATATGTGACAGCCTCCCAGCAAGATGTTGTGCAAGCAGTTGGACAAGTAGAAAGATTCCAAGTAGCACCAAAAGAATCACATATTATTGTTGTCAAAATAATTCTTCAATATCTAAATGGAACAGAAGAATATGGCTTGTGGTATCCCAAGGCTAACAATCTCATTATTCAGGCCTTTACAAATGAAGATTGGGAAGGAAGCGTTGATGATCGTAAGAGTATTAATGGAGTAGCATTCTATTTAGGTGGTTGTCTCGTATCATGGTTGAGCAAAAAACAAACTTCAATCTCATTATCTACAATAGAAGCATAATACATTGGAGTGGCAACATGTTGTACTCAAGTCCTTTGCATGAAACAAACCTTGCATGATCCTCAAGTACAATTCAATGAGCCTATTCCCATATTTTGTGACAACACTACTGCCATCAGCATCTCCAAGAATCATGTCATGCATTCAAAACCAAAACACATTATGATCAAATATCATTTTTTTAGAGAACAAGTTGCTGAAAAGAATATCAAACTTCAGTATGTTGGTACAAAAGAACAAATCACTAATATATTTTCTAAACCTTTACCTCGTGAAGCATTTGAATATATTCGCCAAAAGCTTTGGATTCTCCCAAGTTCTCATTAGATTTCCTTTATTCATAATATAAAGGGGGAGTGGAAGTGTGTATATGTTTGCAAGATGGTTGTGTGTCAGGGGGGGTGGAAGTGTGTACAGGTCCGCAGGATGGTTGTGTGTCAGGGGGAGTTACCCTTTTCCATTGATGTCAAAAAGGGAGAGAATGTTGTAGGAAGAGGTGTCACGGTCATATGGGGAATACTTGTGTTGCCATCAATGCCAAAGGGGGAGATTGTTGATCAGTGGTTGTCATTGATGTTAACCCAAGCAGCACCAAGGGATGTCCCAATATTGCATGGAAATTTTGACCTACCAAATTACTATATTCTGGGCCAAGAATGATTTTTATGGTTTCTACTTGTCGAGATGTTTCTGTTGATATATGGCACGCCACACAATTCTTCACAGTTTGAGAGATATTCATGTTTGAAGTTTGCAACCCCAGTTAGTGGGCTAAAACCCCATGGGGTTATGGCATGGGTCATTGAAAATTCAATAATTAATAATTTTTAAGCTCCTAAAATCCCTCTCGTGTTCACTTTTTGAAGCCCCTCTCAACCTAATAATTTATATAAATTGTGATCCTCGTATCCTCCTTATGTATGGATTTCGCTACTTGAAACAAGTCACCATGGAATTTGTGCTCTAAATTTGTTTCTACGAAGGGTCAGAAGTTGAAATTATTATGAGGTGAAGAAAACATCTCGAGGAAGCTCCTGTAACAATTTCAGATCAAGGTGAGTGGTATTTTTATTTATATGATCAGTGGAAGTCAGTGTTTTTACAGGCTCCTCAACTTCATCTCAAAGAAGTGACATTGGGAAAATCGTCATAACTCTCTCTCTGAGTATCATATTGGAATTCTGTAAAAGGTGGAAGATAGTGCACAAAATACAGTTTTGGCTGTATCATGTTTGGATAAAAATGAAGAAACAATGACATGGGGCATGCCATACAAGTTCACTCTACTGAAACAGTCCATAATTAGGTCATTGTGAGTGATTGGGCATAACTCTCTCTTGATGAATCCAAATTGGATCAGAGCTATGGAATTGGAAAGGAGACTCAGATTACTACTAGAAAACAAAAAAATAAGATATTGAGGGGCTTAAATAACATAGATACACTAGATTCAATATCAAGATCCTATAAGGCAAGGAAAAGCTAGATCATGTGTTGTCAAGGGCTGCAAAGGACCCGACTTTCTAGGGAAGCAAAGCAAAGAAAGGTGTAGAAAAAATTAGCATGACAAGAGCATCAATAAAGGTGTAGAACAACAACAAGAATTTCAGCACATGAAGTCTTCAAGTGGGCAACACTGCATACAGTCATTGTAAAGGTATCATTGTAGTAAGTCATTGTAAATGCATCATTGTAAAAATTGTACATGTGTCTATCTGCCAAGAGTTGAAGAGGCGGTATCGGGAGGTCTAGGATCATCATCAAGTGGTTGTGTTATATTTGGGTTTATGGTCTAGTGTCTCTTCTTCTTCTACATCATTTTACATCATTGTAAAGTGGACCATTTTCCCTGGTATGAGAATCCATTATTTTCTTATTATTCTATAGGGTGGTAGGGTGGCGCTAGGCTAGTGCACGAAGTCACCAACAGGTTCAAGCCTGTGAAAAATTTAGGGTGGTAGGGTGGCATTAGAGTGAGTTGTAGCTCATTGGGTGTTGGGGCATATGTTCATTTGAATACTGAAGAATCTCGAGCATTGGAGCGTCCATCCAGTGTGAGCTGGAGAGGAATAATTTTCTATATTATAGGAAGTTGGAGCTTTATTTTCAATTGGATTTGAATATTAAATAATTATTACAAAATCATTCAGGCAGTTTTTATCCCGAAGAGGGTTTCCACCTTAAAAAATGTGTGCATCTGTGTTCCTTTTGTTTACTGCTATCATTGTGCAAGCGCTGATAATAATTGAAGATTAACTAATTCTCTAATTTAAAGGACTGTTGATTCACCACCCCCCCCCCCTCAGCATTTCCAACAAATCTGGGCTAGGAGATATCTATTTTCTATATTTAACTTTTTCAACTAACTATAGTTGATGTACATTCTAAATGTTCCATCTTTTTTCTTGACACACAGCACCATAGCTCCCAATGGTGACACATTTGGTCTGATATAACCTTTATCTAATAGCTCATGTAGCTAATTTTTATATTCTAACAATTCTATATGGAGCTCTAAGCACAGACCTACACCCTACACTAAGTCAATAGAGAAATCTATGCATCTACGAGGGGGTAACTTGGGAATTTCCTTTGGAAACACATCCTGGAATTATCTTGTTATAGGTAAAGTATCTAACATTTTTGTTTTTATTTGACGTTCATATTTTTCCCCATGAACCATATAAACTTCACATCCTTTCCTTCTAGTCATTTTTAGTTGTAACGTTGATATTTGTATATTGAAACTAGTTATGGTTTTCCTTTCATAAAAAATCGTTGTTCCCGTGAGTCATTGTAGTTTACATTTTTTTCTAAAATATTTATAATAACTTTATGTTGTTCCACCCAATCCATACCAATTAATATATCATATGATTCTAAGGGAAGTATATTTAATTTTAATTCTATGGAATATCCATTCAAATCCATAATACATTGTTTTAGTTAATGCAATACTTTTTGTTTGGTACTAGTGCCCAACTATACCAACCAACAATTTTGAAATTTTACTGACTGTAATTTTCACTTCTCCACAATTTGATGACTAATATATATTAAACTAGCCCCGTGATCAATTAAAATATACACAGGTTGGTTTTGGATAGTAACTTCAATTTCAATAATTGTAGATTTATGTTTAGCCTACTATTCATCTAACATTGCACTAATCCTTAGAATATTTCTAGCCACATTGTTCAACATAGTTGCTTCATTTATTGTTTGAACATTCTAAATTGATATGGGATTGTGTGGACAATATCATAAGATATGTGGTTCTCAACAACCCCAACATTTGAGGGGTTCAATTTCTTTTCCTCATCGATCCTTCTTGATGTTCAATTCCATGGGTTTGGACCCTAAAAGTGATTGAGCGGGTTGATTTATACTTCATTTGTTAAACTTCTTCCTTTGGTGATATTTTCTGAAATGTTTTAGTTAGGTATGATTTATTATTTTTACATTCATCGAAAAAATTCTTTCTTCCTTATTCAGCCATGTTCTAGAATGTTCATTGTGATTTTTGAATTTATCCTAGCAAAATATGGATTTTCTGATCGCTTCATCCATAGCTTCTGGATTGTTGAATTCAATCCTTTCCTTATACAATGTTGGTAGACACTTCATAAATCTTTGCACCTTAGCTTTCTCCTCTCATATATATGGCACATACCATAGTAAGCTTGTAAATTTTGTTAAAATTTCATCAATGGTAAGTTGTCCCAACCTTAGTTCATGGAACTCTTTTTCACGATCGTCATAGTATCTTTCATTCAAATATCAAGAATTAAATTTATGCTAAAACGACTCCCAAGAGGTTGTCCTCTCATCCAAAAAATGTATAATTTTTGTTTCCTACCGCCATAGAGTGACTTTACGCTGCAATTGGTACACAAACAATATAGATTTAAATTTACTTTCGTATTCATACACTTGAAATTATTTGATCATATTCATAATCCATGCTTCTACATCGTACTCCCTTTCCCCATCAAAGGTAAGGGGTTTGATTTTCCAAAATGATCCCTGTAACTCCACTTTATTATTATTTGACTTAGAATCTTCTTTATCAAGTTCTTTAGCACTTTCAAACTTTTCCAACATTGTTTCAGCATCCTTTCGCTTCAAATTTTCCTATCCCACACTTTTGTGGCTAGATTTTTCTATTAATTATTTTATCGTACGTTACTATCCCTCACTCATTTTCAGAAACCTTTCATTTTTGTTCCTCAATTGTAATGACTCATGTTGCAAATTCCTTGTTACATCCAAAATCTAAGAGTTTGTACCAGAGGTAGTGCTTCCCTCTCCCAATTCCACATACAATTCCTCTCCACCTGACATGGCTGGAGGTGGTTTGATTGTCAATGTAATAATATACCTTACCTTATATGAGACAAAGAAAACCTGTTATGAGTATTTATAAAAACGAAAAAAAAAAAAGAATATATATATATATATATATATATATATATATATATATATATATATATATATATATATATATCTTTGTGTGTGTGTGTGTGTGTATTATACTCATTGTTCCTATCCATGATGGTCCATTTAAGCCTACGCTCTCGTGAATTCTGCGATACCACTTGTTATGTACCTCACATTTGACTTAATTGTTTTGGTTATCCGTATATATATATATATATATATATATATATATATATATATATATATATATATATATATAGTGTAATGGGATTTAAATATCACTTTAGCCATAATCACTTAGTTTATAGCATTATTCACAACATCACACAAACAAAGATATTCGAAGTGTTAATAATTACATCTCCATTTATGACATCCATATATTGATTTCTATTTAGCATTGTACTATAGTCGTAACCCCTTCGCTCTTTCATTGTTAACTATATATTATTTTACAGACTTTCCTTTATAGACCTAGAATGTATCCATAGATGTAATATCAATTTAGCACCTCTTGAGGGGAAAACATACCCATACTTATAAGGTGAAAGTATACCCACACTTATAATGAGATTAACCCCTTATGAAAATCTAATATCTTCTCCATAACAATGTAGCTATCATATTAAGGTCTAATGTAGGAAAGAGGGCCACCATTCTCATGACATTAAGTTCATATGGCTATCTACACGTTTATAACTCACTTGTTGTTCCAGATAGAGTATTATTGTAACATGACTCCAATAACTATTCCAAAACACACATGATTTTCGAAGTATGTGCTTTACCACTCTATTAATTTACACCAGGATTATAGATGATGTAATGTATGGTACTCTATAGATAAATTCAAACTTATACCTTACCAAAATGTTTCACCAACCTCCCTCTTACAAGCATGCTTTCCCATCTACTCGTCACATGTCCCAGGAATGATCAGAATTGGATAATCGTTCAACAGTCTTGATATATTTGGTGAATCCAAATGAGGCCCATTTTCACCAACCCTAGTCTTTTTAATCTAGCCCTAACTTGGCGCCCTATATGAGGGGCTATGCAACTATATATTTAATTATTATTGTCGAGACGCTAGAAGAACCAGGTTTCCTTTGTGTCCACCATGATTGGGAGCAGGTGGACTATGAATGGCAATACTGGGCCAACTAGAGGTGCTGACATAGGTATCATTGCCCATTTTAATTCTTGAGGGGATATTTTTATAAGTCACTAGAGATTTTTTTAACTGGGTATCTCTCCTCTGACAAAAGTGTTGCTTCTTTCATCACAAATACAATATTTTCCTCACGTAATTTGTGGTTTGATTGTTCGCTTATTCATATGGTAACAATTTTAATTTCATCACCTCAAGTAGGTTCATACAAATTAATGTTACTACTATATTTCATATAGAGTAAAGGTTACTAGGGTTCGACTCGACCCTCCCATAGGGGTGATCACTGGATGTGTTAGCACTCAGGTAAACTCTATAACACTTCTCCCAATTTCTTGAGTTTGTTTTCTTCTTTTGTTACTTTATTCTCATGATGGCTATGTTAACCTCGAGTTACCAACATATTTACTCGAGCGCTACTTGGTGGTTGGAAACTTAGTCAAAGTTCGGGCTCTTCCATACTTCACAAACCCCAGGTACTGTTCGAACCCAATTTATTTATTTTTCTGTATAGTATTTATGACCACACTCAATTCTAATGTATATTTTTTTCTGAAACAGGGGTAGAGTAATGTCTTTTACAAGGATTTCATCCTAGACATGGTTGACTGGTAAATTTTTCCACTTTTTCTTCTAATTTGGTTGGTTCCTGGTGTCGTTGTCTTACTATGTCTCTTTCTATTTGTAATTATTTTCTGGGGTTTTTCATTTATTACATGTTCACTTAGTAATTCTGCTACCACCATGTACAAGTTTTGAGCAATTGAGATAATCTTGATTCTGCAGCCCAATATAGGTAAATATACTTGTTTTCCCTTTTGTATGTTATATACAAGTTTCTTAAATTTTACCATTTGTAATAATATCTTATTTCATAGTTATTCATTAATGGGGTATCCCTGTGTGGTCATAGTTATGCTTAGAACACATTCCCATGGTTCAACCATTATCACTTTCCAGTTTTTTGACAGGTCCTAATCATCTACATCTTCCTCCAGGTTAGTCCTAAAGGTTATTTTCTTCTATTCATAGAATCCTTCGAATTGAGGAAGATATCCATGTCCTTGAGAGTTGTTATGGATTCATATGTTTCTTCAAGACTAAAACCCTTTAGTCAAATTTTTATTTTTTTTGGCTAGGGTAATGTGTAATTTAATTTTGATGTCAGGGCTTAGAAACCCAACACGTCCATGGTCTGTATGTAACGATACTTTCAGTATTAATAGATTGAAAGTAATTGTGATCATTTTTCAGCCTATCACTGGAATTATGTTTCTTTTTTTCTTTCCTTTCACAACTCAAGTCATTTCCATAAATGACTCCATATTGATTTTATATTTTTTTTTATGAAAGAAAATTTGGTAATCTTCATAGCTGTAGTTACGACGTGCATATGAAATTTTTTTTTGCTCAGTTTGTATTGCTCCATTAAGTTAATGAATATGTATGTTCCTTAATATACACAAATTTAACTTATTTCTTTCTCCTAACAATTTACTTCTATTGTATTTGGTTATATGTACACATGAATCACTTTGTTCTTTTCACTATATAATTACATTGTCAAAACTATGGTTACAAGTTCAAATTAATCTCTCAAAGTTTTTATCGCATTTCCTTGAAAACCTATATATTTTCATTTATGTGTAGTAATTATATCATTGTGATACTAAACCTAGTGAACTGTAAAAATTTTAATTACAATATTTTAGATTTGCGGTAAAAGAAAAAATTGTTGTATCCTAATCTACATTTTAAGGTTAGGGTAATTACCATTTTGTTTCTATTCACCAATGACCAACCAACTTGCAGTAGGGTGACACCAGTTTTCCCTTCGGGAATTTCCAGTCAGGCAACACTCCCATTTTCCATAACCTTACCCTCAGTACGTTCCACCATGAGTAAAGGTTGTTATTAGTTAAGCTTGAACTTGTGTTCTCTATCAATACCCATAATCAACTGCCAAAATTATGAATTTGCATACTCTCCTACATGTAGTTATTACTAATTACCATCATGAGGTATCATAATTCAACACAATGAATCCTCTACATAGTTAAATCCTAATCATGGATATAGTAACAAAATACTGAAGGTCAAGGTCCCTTAAATTTTCCTGATTTTAAATCTATCTTTCCCAAACCTTCAACTAAACACTAAAATTATATATTTTTTCAATCTTTATCACTGGTAGAATATTTGTGTCAAATTATGAACCTACTTACATAAAATATAATTGAATAAATGGTTCCATCCTCCATAAAATCATTTAAG
The DNA here is from genome assembly GCA_034641835.2 of Pinus albicaulis. Taxonomy (NCBI): domain Eukaryota; kingdom Viridiplantae; phylum Streptophyta; class Pinopsida; order Pinales; family Pinaceae; genus Pinus; species Pinus albicaulis. Next base: position 1,333,989,926 of record CM076580.1, on the reverse strand, counting down.
GTCACTATGCAAAAACAATCTCTAGTTCTATTAAGACAAGAGTAGTAGTTATGTAAAATAAAGAAAAATAAAATATTAACCTTTCCAATGTAAAGACTAATACCAATTGTCTCGCTATCAAATATTTATTAATTATATATAATGACTCTGATATTCTGGTCAAAATTCAAAATTTGATTATTCAACTACAACAACTAACATAATACTAACTCATCATTTAACCTTTACATTGGGCCACATAAATTTCCGATTTCAATCTATGAACCTAGCCTTTTATCATGCCAACAAAATAACAGGCTACCATCTAAAATTCACTATAGTATCTGCTAGTGCAAGGAGTCACTCCTTGACTACAAAAGGATTAAGCCTTACACATCATATTTCATTTCAAATTTAAAGGTTTTGAGTGGTGGGATGGCTTCTCAAAGAGTTTGAAATGATTTTTATTCTTTAATACTTTCATGCATTTGGAAAGTTGTGGCAAGTATAAATTGTGTGGGTAAATTGATAGTATAGGGAGTAGAGTGTAACAAATGAAAGGAGATAGATAGCTGGTACTTATTCTACGAAATATTCATATACTAAATTAGTCACACAACTATAATGATGGATCTTTACACAAGCTGTGTTTTATGTAAAGTAAACAACATTCAAAAAGTAGAGTACATGCATAAATTATTTCAAAAAAATTTCATGAAGCCTTCACTAACATGTTATACACAACATTTATATGACTTGTAGGAAACTAAACACCAGATAATTTACTATTAGATCCTCTAATATTTTCTTACTCACACTTTAATAGCTGCTGCAACTCATATTCAAGTAGACCAGCATCCCACCCTGAAATGGTATTTACAAATGGTATATATAGAAAGAGAGGCACCAAAACCATCTCTCCTAAAAATAAGGAACCACTATTCCTAACATTACATAGGTGTTATAGTACACTAAAAATATATCCCATGGAAATATAAGTAAAAGAAAAGATCTATATAACAGAAGAGAAGAGAATTTGGACTGAACTATTGAGTATGCTAACATGTTGCCCCTTTTTATGCCGATTTGTCTCTTCATGAATTTGGTTCTTTAATAACCATGTGTATTCATTAAATATGACCTTCAACAACCTCATAACCACCTATTGGCCATTAATTGTTATATCCATATCATTATTAGTTCGTATCTTTCCTAAAATTGCTCGGAAACATTTCTCACAGATGTCAAAATCATTTAAAACAGGAACTACTAGAAATTCCGGTAAAAACCTGTAACTGTGCAAAAAATGTAATGCTCTAAGAATTTCTAGTCTTGCTCTGTTTATTTTTCAAAAATACATAGTAAAAACTTGTAAAACCTGTGCATACTTATCACCTTAAATATCTGATCCATTGTTCCAAAATGCACTTGATAATAAAAAAGGTGATTTATTAGGAAACCTTTTTACCTTTCTTCTATATGGGTTGTAGCTTCAGCAAGCATGTCCAAGTTTGATTTGTTGTCAACAACTAATTTTGATCTTGTGGTCCTTGTGGATGTTTCTTTGACAACGGTCTTTTCCTCCTTTGAACCCTTTTGAGTTTTCTTCTTTTTAAGGGTTTTGCTTGTTTATTTGAAGGGGCTTTTCTTTTTTATTTCTTCTTTGACTAATTAGTCTATAATCCTTCAGATTTTCCTTCTACATCTATGACTATTGTTAGCAAACTTGTATTATACAGGGCCTTAGATTTGAGTCTGAACTTCTTGTTGTCTCTAGTGTGTCTTTTTATGCTACTAGCAACAGGTTTGGCATCCTATTTCCTTCTTTTTCTATTGATTTCATAGCCTGCATCCTTTAGGAGTTATTCATCAGACTTAGTGGGTTGATATTGTTTTTGATTTTTTTTTTTTTGAATGTCTACCTCCGAAATTTCTGGTAGCACCTGTCTTTTGGATTTTTCTATAGTTGCAAGCCTTCCTCTCCAACCTCTAGTATAAAAATTAGGAAAAGGAGAAATGGGGGGAACCATTTTAATGGATTTAGGCTTGCTAGTTGATGATCCTTCTCCTTTCTCCAGCTCCTTATCAACCTTGACTGAAGGATTCTTTTATTTTTTGCCTTTAGTCTTCTTATGGATATTCTCCTTCTTAGGCTTTCTCTTTGTTTTCCTGGTAGGATGAGGGTGTTGATGTGAAGCTGAAGATGTTTGAGCTGGAAAATTTGGTGTAGGTGCAAGTTGGCCTTCCCTGTAAAACAGAAAATGGTCCCATGATTGATTTATTTTCCTTAGTTCTTCTTAAACTAACATTTTGATGAGAGCTTGATGATACAATTTGTATTCTAATGCATCTATGTGTGTTTTAATCCTAGCTGAACTCTTTTCCAGGATTTTAAGCATAAAGAATGGAAAATTGAGGGTCTTCATACTTGAAACATGAAACAAAAATCTCATTTGATAAAGAAACACCACAGTATACCTCCTCTCATAGGTGAGGTAAATTTTGATGAGCTTAACAACTTCATCCCATTCACTTTTAAGGAAACTTCTAGGAATTCCCATTGACCTCGTTGGGATCTTTGTGTCCATATTTAAGGAAAATGTTGAGGTCTCCTCCAGTGATGACTTGGACTTTAAACCAACTTTATCCTTCTCGTGGAGGGTTGAAAGCTTCATCAATTGAATTATTTGATACATGTAATCTAAGACCATAAATGGTTTATTCTTGTCCATTGAAAGAGTGTGGAAAATCCTAAGCTACTCCTAAGTGAGAGCTTCCTAGTCTTGAACACAGTGGATACCACCCTGCTTGAAAAAACAACATCCTCACTTTAAAATTAGTATCCACTAGATCGGCTCCTTGTGGCTTAATTCGTTTTAGCTTTCCTCCACTCTTATTAATCTTTAGTAATAAAGAAAGTTTGTCTGTTGAAATATGATAGGTAGCAACACTAGAAGAGCTCACCTAATAGGTGTTTTTGTGTCTTTTATGAGATCTTCTCTGAAATCTAAGACTTCTTTCTCATGCTACTCACTGGAAAATCTACTTCACCAATATTTAAACTAAAAAATGGTAGTCTTCCTTCCTTATCGGTTGTTTTAAAATATATGCATAGGTTCACCTTCCCATGCAAGAGATATTTCATATGGTAAGTACATTGGATCATAGCATGCACCATGTGATAGTCATTATGATCTTCAGTTGGATGCGTAGCTTCAAATGGCATGATACATGTGGCTAAAAATGAGTGAAGTTGTAACTGGCTATCACCTTTACTGAACCTTTCTGACTGGCCTATATTTCTAGCAGCGTCTATGCATGATCAACCAAAAATTCATCTCATTAAACCGACAGATCTATGATATATTCCAACACATAACACGTACTTTGACATATGAATGAGGTGACTCAGCTAACATACATGACAAAACAACGACTGGTTGTGTTAACTATGGATTGACACCTTGTGTTCACGTATAACCACGAATCTAACTTAACATTACTGACCATAAAACTTACATATCACATGACCTAAATCATGATAAAAGATTTAAAACGTATTTTATAACAAGAAGATGTGGCTTGACACGAAGTTGATGTGATTTTCTTTTATTTTTTTAAAACATGAGAAGTTACTGGAATTTCTAGTAGCATCGGATGAAAGAAAAACAGACAAAAAACAAAATTAAACAGACAGTCTGAAAAGGGCTAAAACAGACACTACCAGAAATTTTGGTAGCGTTCAATTTTTTTTTTAAATGTTACAAATACTATCCTAAAAAAAAAAAAAAAATTAAAGTAGAGTCATGTCTTAGGAGAGAACCATGCTAACAGTATCAATTCTTAACAATCTTTATCAAAAACTCTAAAGAGAACACATAATAATGGTTTAGATGCTACCAAAATATATTCTATCAAGAGCTAAATATTCCATTGCAGACTTTCCTTAATGATGTCCTATTTTTCTGGGGTCTACTTTATCCCATAGCCTAGGATTTTATTACGAAAGTATAATTTTCCAATTTAAAGCCCTCATTTTCGCCTACAATGCTTTATTCCCAATGTTGCTTCCCCCACACTTGTTGATTTATTAGATTTTTCTATCCCAATCCAATCAATCATTTAAATTTGATACCTAGGGATTTTTAGGAGTAGTTTGGGAAAGTTTTGTTTTCATTTCCATCCTATCCATTCACATTGGATTCCATATTGTAATACTGATCTCATTAATTATATGTTCTATTCCAAGTTAATCCTCCATAGTGTTTTCTTTAATATTATTCAAAAAATTTTAATACATCATCATAATTATTTTTAAGATTCAATTATGGCTTCCTTTCCATTACCACAAATAGTCTAGACTAAAAATATTTACATGCACATAGAGGGATATTACATCTCCCCCCTATAAAAAAAGAACATCACCCTATGTGGTTTCTCTTCTGTCATTTCATTTTCGAACAGTGTTGGATAAGTTTCTTCATGATATGCTCACATTCCCAAGTTTCCTCCTCGGGTGTAAAGTTCCTCCATTGAACCTTAACTTGAGTGACGACTCAATTATAGAGAACGGTCTCTTTCTGATCCAAGATACAAAGTGGCTCTAGTAGAAGGTATCCTTCAGGTTCCAACTGTATCAAATTCTAGTCAATAACATGAGATGGATCATGCACATATTTTTTAATAATGACACATGAAATACTTTATGAACTTTAATATGGCTGGGTAGAACCAACTGATATGCCAATGGACTAGCTCAGTCCAAAATTTCAAACTGCTTGTAAAATTGTGGTGACAATTTAGCATCACTTCCAATAGTAAGAGTAATTTTTCAATGTTTAACCCTCAAATATACATGATCACATATTTTGAACTCTTTGGTTGTTCTCCTTTTGTCTGCATAACTCTTTTGATGATCTTGATCTACCTTAATATTTTGTTGAATTATTCGTAATATTTCCTCCATTTCCAATAAAACATCTCACCAAAGAATCAACCTATATTCATACTGGCTCCAACTAAGTAGTCTATGGTATTTATTTTCATATAAAGCTTCAAATGGACTCATTTTTATATATGCTTGAGAGTTTTTGTTTTAAGTGAACTCTAGGAAATGCGTAAAATCTTCCCATTTTGTGGGTCTGTCAATTACATACATTCTAAGCATGTCCTCCAAAGTCTGATTTCTTCGTTCAATTTATCCATCCGTCTAAGGATTATATGCAGTACCAAAGTTAAAATTTGTCCCCATTCCCCCGAATAAGGCATTCCTAAAGTTTGAGGTGAATTTAACATCATGGCATGACACTATCATTTTTGGTATGCCATGTAATTTGAAAATTTATTTCATGAAAATGTTGGCCAATTGTGTTGTCCCAAAGGTATCCTGTACTGGTATAAAAGTGCACATATTTTGTTAGTGGGTGTACCAATACCATAATGGAGTCATGTTGATAATTTTTTCTAGGTAAACTGTTTATAAAATCCATGGAGATCACCTCCAACTTCCATTCTGGAATGGGTAATGGATTTAGTAATGTTGTCGGATGTTGGTGCTCCATTTTTAGTTGACGATGCTCCAAGAATTTTTCCAAATAATATGCTACCTCTTCTTCATACTTGGCCAATAATTGTCTTTCCTTAATGTTGTTACCATTTTTCGGTATCCTAGGTGACCAACATATGGTCTTTTGTGATATTGATCGAGTAATATCTGTTTCGACGTAGCCACATTAGGAATATATTGTCTGTATTGGTAAATAATTAATCCTTTCAGGTTTATAACATACCCTGGAATTATTGTTTGTTGTATTTTTAGCGTTATTTTTTGATACCGAGGATATTGTTGCAAATATTGTTGCACTTGTTCTTCAAAATATTATTTTATGTTGCTCCCAACACTTACTATCAAAGAATGAACATGTCTACTTAATGCTTATGCAAATTTGTTTTATTTTATTTTTATATGCTTTATCTCAAATTAAAACTCACTAAGGAATGCTAACCACCTTTCTTATATTTGATTTAAATCAGGTTGAATAAAGAAATATCTCAAGTTGATATGGTCAGTTACCAGAACAAATTTATTTCCCATTAAATAATGCCTCAAAATTTTCAAGACATGTATTATATCAAATATTTCTAGATTATATACATCATAATTTTTTTCATGTTTTTTAGCTTTCTTGATTCATAGGCTATGACATCATTATCTTATAGCAACAAACCTCCTATTGCTTCTGAAAAACCTTCCGTGCATACAGTAAATTCCTTGTTTCGATCTGAAATTTTTAAAATAGGAGTTTTGGTCAACATTTGTTTCAATTTTTGAAAAATTCCTTTGCATTTGGCCATCCGCTCAAACTTTACTCCTTTCTTTTGTAGGGAGGTAATGGGGTAGGCTAGTTTTAATCCCTCCACAAATATTCAATAATATCCTACAATCCCCATGAATGAGTGAACTATTGATACATATTTTGGTATAGGACATTTCATAATTTCTCTAACATTCTCAAGGTCCGCTACCAACCCATCCTTGGAAATAATATGTCCCAAGTGTTGAATTCTTGTTTTATATAACTCACATTTACTAATATGTAGATAAAGTTGATGTTCCCTTAATGTATGTAGCACAAATATGAGATGTTCTTGGTGTTCTTCTTCATTTTTAGAGTACAATAATATGTTATCCATGAAAACTAACACAAATCTGTCAAGATACTTGTGAAGGACACTATTCACTAGACACATGAAGGTTGCGGGTCCATTGGTGAGACCAAAAGGTAACACCACAAAATCATAATGACCATACCGAGTTCTAAAGGTTGTTTGATGGATATCTTAATTTTTTATGTGCAACTGATGATAACTCGTTCATAGATCAATCTTTTAAAAAAAAGTTGCTCCCCTCACTTGATCAAGTTGATCATCAATCAGGGATAGGGGTATTTATTTTTTATAGTTAACTTATTCAACTGCCTATATTCAATGCAAATTCTGAATGTTCCATATTTTTTCTTGACAAACAACACTGGACCTCCCCACGGTGACACACTTGGTTTAATATAACCTTTATCTAACAACTCTTGTAGCTGCATTTTCAGTTCTAAAATTTCTGGTATACTCATTCTATACTTAGCTCTTGACACATGTGTAGCACCCGACACTAAGTAAATATAGAAGTATATTTCTATATGAGGGGTTAAATTGGGAATTTCCTCTGGAAATACATCCTAGAATTATATTTCTGTATGAGGGGTTGTTCATATTTTTCGACATGAAACATATAAACCTAACATCCTTTCCTTTCTATCCTTTTTGGATGTAACGTGGATATTTTTTTGACTGAAATTAGTTTTGGCTTTCCTTTTATCAAAAATGGTTTTCCGCGTGAGTCAATGAAGTTTACAGTTTTTTCTAAAAAAATTATAATAACTTTCTATTTTTCCAACCAATCCATACCAATTAATATATAATATGATCCTAAGGGAAGGATATTTGATTTTAATTATTTGGAATACCCATTCAAGTCCATAATACACTTTTTTAATTGATGTGTTAATTTTCATTTGATACCAGTGGCAAATTGTACCATCAAATAATTTTTAAATTTTACTCACTGTAATTTACAGTTCTCCACAATATTAGGACTAATACAGCTTAAACTATCTCCTAGATCAATTAAAACAAACACGGTTTTGTTTTGGAGAGTAACTTCGATCTAAATCATTGCATATTAATGTACAACTTGTCGGTCTTCTAACATTGTACTAATCCTTAGAATATTCATGGTGGACAATGGTATATGAATAATATTGAGTGGTATATGAATTGATCTGGGATTGTGTGGACAATCTCGTAATAGATGTGGTTCTCCACAACCCCCACATTTCAGTGGTTCCCTTTATTTTCCTCCTATACCCTTCTTTTCATTCAATTCCATGGGTTTGGACCCTAAATAGGATTGAGATGGTTGATTTATACTTTGTTAAAATTACTCCTCTGGTGATATTTCTCTAAATGTTTTTACGTTCATCCCAACTTTTCTTTTGTCCTTATTCATCCATGTTCTAGAACCTTCACTCAGATTTTTAAATTGTTGGTAACAAATTATGGCTTTTCTTACCACTTCATCTATAGTTTTCAAATGAAGAATTCAATCCTTTCCTTATATACTGCTAGTAGACAGTTCATAAATATCAGAACCTTAGACTCCTCCTCTCGTATATATGGCACATACCAGAGTAAGTTTGTAAATTTCATTACAAATTCATCCATGGTAAGTTGTCCCAACCTTAGTTCATGGAACTATTTTTCACAGTCGTCATAGTATATTTCACTCAAATACTAATTTAAATTTATGTTGAAAATCATCCCATGAAATTCTTCGCTCATCCAAGAAATGTATAATTTTTGTTTCCTCCCACCACAAAATGGCTTTACCCTACATTTGGTACACAACCTCTCTAGATTTCAACTTACTTTTGTGTTCATACACCTCTATTTGATCATATTCGGAAGCCATGCTTCCACATCTTCCTTACTTTTCCCATCAAAGGTAGGGGGTTTTATTTTCCGGAATTCTCCCTGTAACTCCATCTTATTATTATTTGACTTAGAATCTTATTTATTAGATTCTTTAACACTTTTAGATTTTTTCGGCATTCTTTTGGCCTCCTTTCGCTTCAACTTTTCCTATCCCACACATTTTTGGCTGGATTTTTCTGTTAATTCCCTTATCATACATTCCTTCTCCTCACTCACCTTGAACAAACTTTCATTGCTCTTTCTCAGTTGTAACAATTCCATCAGTTGTGGCCTCCCTCTCCCAATTCCACATACAATTCCTCCCCACCTGACATGGCTGGAGGTGGTTTGATTGTCAATGTAATAATATATTGTATCTTATATCAGAAAACACAAACCTATTCTTATTATTTATAAAAACACAAAAATAATTGATATCTATGTTATACATTTTTTTTCGTTTCCATGACGATCCATTTTAAAACTAGTGTTAAACAAGGGCTCTGATACCACTTGTCATGTACCTCACATTTAACTTAGTTTTCTTGGTTATCCATATTTTTTTTATTTTTTAAATAGAGTAATGGTATTTCACTATCACTTTAGCCACAATCGCTTGGTTTATAGGATTATTCAGAACATGATACCAACAAATACATTCAAACTGATAACAACTACATCTTCATTTCTGTCAACCATATACTAAATTTTAGTTAGCATTGTACTATACTCATAATCCCTTCGCTCTTTCCTTTTTAACTATATATTATTCTCTTGCCTATCCTTTCTAGACCTAGAAACTATCCATATATGTAATATCAATTTAGAATATATTAAGGATGGGAAAACATACCCACACTTATAAGGGGAAAATATACCCCCAATTATAATGGAATTAACCCTTTATGCAAATATATTATCTTCTCCTTTACGGTATAGCTATCATATTAACATTTATCATAAGAAAGAGGGTCACCATTCATGTTACATTTAGTTCATATGGATAGTTACACGCTTATAGTGAACTTTCTCTTCCTGTAAGAGTATTATTGTAATATGAAACCTAGAGTTATTCCACAATACATATGCTTTTGGCAATATGTGCCTTACCACTCTATTAATTTACACTGGGATTATAAATGTTTTGATGTATTGTACTTTATACACAAGTCAAAACCTATACCTTAAGGAAATGCTTAACCAACCTCGCTCTTACATATATACCTTCCCATCTCCTTGTCGCATGGCCCAAACATGATCATACATTGATAATTGTTCAACAATCTTGATCTCTTTGATCACTAGGGCCTATGTAACTCTATTGCTACCTTTTTGTTGTTGAGTTGCTGGAAGAACCAGTTTTCCCTTGTAGTCCACCATGATTGAGAGAAGGTGGACTATGAGTGTCGATAGTGTACCAATTACAGGTGTTGGCATAGATATTACTATCATTTTTAATTCTTTAGGGGGTCTCTTTATAAGTAACTAGAGATTATTTGAACTAGTTATATCGCCTCCCATAGAAGTGTTGCTTCCGTCATCACCAATATAGTATTTTCCTCGGGTAGTTTGAAGTTTTATTTTCCTCTTATACATACGGTAACCATTTTACTTTCATTACCTCAAGTAGGTTCATACTCAATAATCATACTATTTAGTTTCACACAGAGTAAAGGTTACAAGTGTTCGACTTGACCCTCCTCGAGGCGTGAGCACTGGCTATGTTAGCACTTAGGTACAAAATCTATAACCCTTCTCTCGATTACTTGGGTTTTTCTTTCTGTTTTGTTATTTTATCTCCATGATTACTATGTTAACCCTGGGATACCAACATATTTACCTGAGAGCTACTCATTCGTTGTAAAATGAATCAAAATTTAGGATCTTCCATACGTCGCAACCCCCAGGTATTGTTCAAACATCGTTTATTTTATTTTTTTGTACAGTACTTGCTACCATACTCAATGCTAATGTATAGTTTTTATGTAGTAGGAGAGGAGGAAACATTTTTATAGGGATTTTGTCCCATACATGGTCGACAAGTAAATTTCTCCATTTATTCTTCAAATATGGTTGGTTCTTGATTTCTTTGTCTTACTCTGTCTATATTTATTTTTAAATATTTTTTAGGGTTTTGTTTATTACATTTTCACTTAGTAGTTCTGCTACCGCCATGTCCACGTTCTGAGCAGTTGAAAAAACCCTAGTTTCACAACGCAGTATAGTTGAATATACTCGTTTCTCTTTTGTATGTTATGTACAAGGTTCTTAAATTTTACCATTTGTAGTCATATCTTATTTCAAAGTTATTCATTCACGATCAATCTCGGTTTTGTCATAGGTATGCTTGGAGCACATTCCCCTGGTTCAACCATTATCACTTCCCTGACTTTTGATGATTCCTAATCATCTATATTGTCCTCTAGGTTGGTCCTCATGGATATTTTATTCTATTCACATAATCCCTCCAATTGGAGAATATATTAGTGCTAGAGCTATTATGGATTCATATGTTCCTTAATTATTGAAACCCTTCAGTCAAATTTTCTTTTTTTTGGCTAGGGTATTGTGTAATTTAATTTCGACGCCATGGCTTAGAAACCTAGCGGTTCTATGGTAGATACTTAATGATACTTTTTTTATTAATATATTTAAAATAATCATTATCATTTTTTACCCTGTCATTGGCATTTTGTTTCCTTTTTTCTTTCCTTTCCCAACTCGAGTCATTTTAGTAAAGGATTGCATAATGATTTTAGATTTTGTTTAATGAAAGGAAAGTTATAAATCTTTGTAGTTGTAGTTATGAATTTCATATGTGACTTTTTTTTTCTTGATTTCTATTGTGCCACTAAGTTAATGAATATGTATGTTGATAAATATACACAAATTTTACTTCTAGCTTTCTTGTAACAATTTACTTCGAGTGTATTTGGTTATATGTACACATGAATCAATTTTTTCAGTTCAGTGTATAATTACATTTTCAAAATTATGGTTACATGTTCAATTTAATATTTCATAGTTTTGATTGTATTTCCTTGAACACCTATATATTTTCATATGTGTGGTAATTATATCGTTGTAACACTAAAACCAATGAACTGTAAAATGTTTAATTACAAGAATGTAGGTTTGCTATAAAATAATATTTTTGTATCCTAATTTTTGTGTTAAGGTTAGGGTAATTACCATTGTGTTTTTATAATGTCCAACGACTAGCTAACTTGGAGTAGGGTCACACCGGTTTTACCTCCGAGGGTTTCCAGTAAGAAAACACTCCCATTTTCCATAATCTTACCGTCACTACGTTTCACCTAGAGTACAAGCTGTTGTTGGTTAATATTGAACTTGTGTTCTCTATCAATAGCCAAAATAAAATGCTACAATTATGAATTTGCATACTCTGCTAGGTGTAGCCATTACTAATTATCGTAACTAGGTGTCATAATTGAACAAAATGAATCTTCTACATACATAAATCCTAATCATAGATATAACACAGGAGAAGATATTTCATCCTAAATGAAATTCCCGTAATAAAATTCTAAAGGTCAAGGTCCCTTACAAATTTCTGAGTTTTAATATATCTTTCCCAAATATTCAACTAAACACTGCAATTAGATATGTTTTCAATATTTCTCACTAGTAGCATATCAGTGCCAATTTATGAAACTACTTACAGAAAATATAATTGAATAAATGGTTCCATCTTCCATAACATCATTTAAGGTCACTATGCAAAAACAATCTCTAGTTCTCTTAAGATAAGAACATTGGTTATATACAATAAAGAAAAAACAGTTATTAACTCTTCCAACAAAAATACTAATACCAATTTTATCGCTATCAAATATTTATTAATTCTATATAATGAATCTGATATTCTAGTAAATATTTAAAATTCAAGTATTCAACTATAGTAACCAACACAATACTAACTCGTTGTTTAACCTTTACATGGTGCCACAAATTTTTTTGATTGAAATCTATGCACCTAACCTTTTATCATGCCAACGAAAGAACACTCTACCATCTAAAAATCACTACAGTACCAATTCTTAACAATATTTATCACGAACACATAATAAAAGTTTAGATGCTACCATAACTCATTTTATCAAGATCTAAATATTGTCTTATCAACGTAGCTGAATTAAATTGGAAAGAATAATTTTACTCCCAAACACAAACCATCACCTTTGGTTTTCCCCCATGCTGAGATCTATTTCCCACAAGATCAAAAACCTCTTGTTTTCTTAGGCAAGGTATTTTTTTGTTTTTTCCCTTTGCAGACTTTCCTTAACAATGTCCCATTTTTTTGTGGTTCGCTTAATCCCATAGCTTAGCTTTTTATTACAAAACTACAATTTTTCCATTTAAAGCCTCCATTTTCCACTGCAATTCTTTATTCACCCATTCACAATGTTGTTTCCCCCACACTGGGTGATTTATTAGTTTTTTCTCTCCCAATCCAATCAATCACATAAATTCACCCCTAGGGATTTTTAGGAGTAGTTTGGATTTTTTTTTTCTATCCTATCCATCCACATAGGATTCTAGATTGGAATAATGATATAATTAATTATATTTTATTTTCCAAGTTAATCCTCCAAAGATTTTTCCTTAATATTATTCAAATTTATTTAATATATCATCATAGCTATTTCCAAGATTCAATTATGGCTTACTTTCCATTACCACAAATAGTCCAGACTAAAAATATTTACATGCACATAGAGGGATATTTCATCAAAGGTGATTTTCATATGATCTAAGCTACATGATAATGGCTTTGGGATGGGAGTATTTTTTCAAATTATGGTGACCAATATGGATGAATACCTAGGGAGGGAAATCATCCACTCCAGAATTGGAAAGGCATCAATTATTTGTGTTTTGGATCCTAAGGGAAATCGTATGAGTGGTTTTCAAACCTAGCTTCTATCCAGTGCTAAGCGAGCCTACGAAAAACTGTGTACCAAGTTTTAATGACCTAATTTTTGAGAAATTTTCTTTCATATTTCACGTGAAGGGAGACACCAAGTTTTTTTCTTGGAATTCCTGAGATGAGATTCGAATTCAAGCTACTGAATTCATATCTTCCTATTTATTTTCGAAATTTGAATTTGAATCCCTTAGAAGTATTCTTTCAGGATAAGAAAGGAGGGATTTTGGTTCTCTCATCAAGTGGGATGCAATCATGAAATCCTAGGGTAAAACTCGTTACCAGTGCAACATCTAGTGTACAAGAAAGGCCGCGATGGTATTTTTTTTTTCTAAGTCTAATTCTATTATATGGTACAAAATAAATACATATCAAGATGTTCCCACCGAAATTGAAAAACTAGCCAATTTCGATGGGAAGAATGTTCAAAATAGAAAAATTGGGACTGCCTTTGTTGGGGAATTTAGTCCCAAGATTAAACCAGTTCTGAGTAGAAGTGATGCCCCAGTTGAGGAAACCAGCACACAGCTTATTCAACCATAATTTAAACAAACTATGCATGAAAAAGTTGAGAAAAAAAATAACATTGGAATTGTTACTAGCAGAGAAGGGTGGCCCCGTGGCGCTATTCCTGTCTCGGCTTATCATTTTGCATGTCTTCAGGTGGTGTCTCTTCCACAATGAAGCAATTGTAGTCATTTGAGGAGTCATCATCCTGCTTTGACATCTAGGCAGTCGGTACAGGCATGGAGGCAGAGCGTTTTCTTGGAGCTGCAACATGGTCATCCCGGGCAGAGCTATCACCACACTCAATGTCCGAGCAGTACCCAGCAGTCTTGGTGGGGACAGCCTCTGATTTTCTAGGGAATTGAGAATGGTCTGGCATGAAGGTGGATTTCCACAGGTTCTTCTGGGAGTCTGAGCCAATAGAACTGGAAGGGACATCTGGGAGGCGCAGTGAGAAAAGGGCTAAGACTTGCTACAATGCTAGAGATTCCTTAGAATTCACATTGACAGTGAGCTCAACAAGGCTACAACCTTCATCACGGAGGGATAGAAATCCATCATCACAAAGAGGGAGAGGAGGGAAAGAGGGTTGGCCATGTCCTTGACCTCTGCGGAACCACATTCTATGTCGAAAAGGCATGGAGGCATCAGAAAGTTGAGGCATGTAGGGATGGTAGACAGGATTACAGATGGTGAAAAGGAAAGAGGCTTCAAACTGAAAGGTGCGCCGAATGGAGGGATGAAGGGCCAAATTCTCAGAGCAATGGCGAATGGAGGGATGAAGGACCAAACTCACCTAGACAAAAAGACGACAAGGTGAGGTGGAAGAATAGAATTTGCTAGAGGCCATGAAGTAATGAGAATGGAAACTGCGAGGACAGATAAAAAGGCTAGAGTAATGGCACTACAAGGACAGATTAATGGCATCAAAGTATTGTCTGTGGGCATTAATAGCCCCATTGCGTGAGCCATGCGCAGCCATGTGGCCATCCAGCTGTCGCACGAAGGAGCGGCCCAACTATGCTGAAGTGAGAACACTCGCGTTCGGGAGCCGTGATGGTAATTTTAACACACAAAGGGTGAGCATATTTTCTTTTAAATTGATAGTTAATATCCTCATAAGCATAGTGTAAATGCCTTAAAATATTTTTTAAATAGGAAATAATTAGTGCAAGGGATTTAACAAAGATTTAAAATACAAAAGTTAAAAGTTTTAGGATATTTTAAAATCATTATGTTAGCCATCAGTGGAAGCCATTATTGAAGAATATAAAGGGGCAGTCTTTAAATGGACCTTTTGGAGTTTCCTGGATTTCTTTCCAGAATTCGGTGAAACAATTTGTGGCCAAATATTCAATTTAGTTGTTTAAATGACTATATATATATATATATATATATGGATATATCACCTTAAAAAACAACTAGGGAACTTTCATTATGAATATTTCACCTATCAAACATGCAATTTTAATAAATTTTTGTCAGATTCTAGACAAATCAGATTGGAAAATAAACGAAAAAATTCTCCAAAATTTTCAAGAATAAATTTTAGACATAAATTTATATGCAGCGATCCAAATGTTAGAAAAGGATATTTCACATAAGAAGTGACGTTGGGAAAGAATTAGGACACAACCCTTTTATGGGTTTCTTGATTATTTTTTACTGTTCGACACTCATTTGTAACCATTGCAGATTTCGATGAAGGAAAAAACTATGAAAAAATGGGATGAATGTCTAAACATCAAGAAAAATGTGGAATAATGCAATATTAGAATATTTAAAGTAACAAATCTTAGGACATGATGAGATTCATGGTGAAGGGTCTCATGGAGCTTGTAGGCTCGAGATAGGATGGTTCTCACGTCTCACCAAGTGAAATGCGACCTTTTGGTAGTAATTTTTATGTGTGGACTGGAGAGGAGCATGGAAGAAAATTACATGTGTGGAAAAATAAAATAAGTGAATGGTTGTTTAAATCCAAGACAATAATAAACAAAATATTAATGGAGTTGAAAAAATTTATGTAAATTAATTATACGTTTAATTAATTAATCAATTTATTTTATGTATTTATATATATTCAAATAATTAATTAATTAATTTATTTATATTTTTACATAATTAATTTATTAATTTTATATGTTTATTTTATTCATTCAAAAAAATTCCACTTCCTTTTTCGTATAAATTTATTTTTAATAACATTTAAATTAATTAATTTATTACTTAATTTTAATCTTTAACTAACTAATTTTTTAACGGCTAGCTAGACTAGTATTAATATTATAAATCTTCTTACTATTTTATTCATTTTATACTAACCTTTCTAATATTATTTCTTAAATACTTCAAATTTAAATCCTAAAATGTTGACATTAACCTCTCTCTTTACTTATTATAATAACTTGAATTTAATTATAAAATTTTTGAATTATTCTTTATTATCTTTTCTTAAAATATCTTTAAAAATGTCAAAATTATATTCTTTTTAACTAACTAGTCAAATAACAGCTAGTTTCTAATGGCTAATTTTAGTAGCTAATTCCAGGCAATGTCGCATCCCTACTATTTATTCAATGAGATATGTTTCTTTGTTCAGCTTGTCTTGAGGATGAACCACACTAGATGGTTCGAAACATCTTGTGACCTAATCCTAACAATGTGATTAATCCAAAAGACATTTATCTACATTATGGATCACAAAAGTCATAGATCTAACATAAATGGGAATGTGACTTTAAGACCTAATAAGGCATATATACCCCTCGTAAATCATTGGTAAAGTCTGGATGCAGACCTAGGGGGTGTAGGGGAGCTTGATGAAGCAGGATGAGCTAGGAAAACATTTGAGATTCTCAAATACCTTGAAATTTATGGGGGTTGGCCCTAGAGGTGAGTAGTGGTGGTTCACTTGGCTAGTTTGGCCCGATTTGGTTAAGGAAAATAAAAATTCAAGTTTAAGGGGGGGATTGTTAGATAAACTTGACCCAATTGTGTAGTTGAGGTTGTGTCAAAATTTATTGGTAATAATTATTGTTTTGGGAACTTGGTATTGGTGACTCATGGTATTACATGTCATTGAAGGTGTTAAATGGCTTGAGTATTGTCCATTGTAATCAACAAGAGGTGAGGAGTGAAATATAATTTTGTTGGCCTAATTTTGTTTTAGACAAGGCTAATAATAGATCTGTAGTTGTCTAGTTTTTCTAATTGGCATTTTCCAAGGAAAATATTTGTGTATTGTTAATTAATTATTATATTCACTTCATAAGGTGTTCTTCTTTGAAAACAACTCCCCTAGCTACCATGGTGTACCTGTCTGCACCATCAGATTAAACGTTAGACAATTGAAATGTTTTAGGCCATTCATCTAAAAACTCCTTCATTTAACCTAACTACCTACGTAACTCTCTAACCTCTACAAATCTCTCTTCCCAACCTACACTCTCACTACAGGATGATACTTCTCATGAGCCCAGTTTCGACTCTCTAGTTAGATCTGGTGTCGTAGAGCTTTGCAATTTCTCTAGTTAGATCTAGTGTCCAAGAGCTCTGTCATCTCATGGTGCAATTTGCAGCATGTATGTCAAGTGGTTTTTTTTTTTTACAGTGTGTTTTATACGAATATTTGGAGAAGGTGGCGAGCTGGAGTTTTTGGAAGCTATGTGTTGTTTGGCTTTTGATGGTGGAGATTGTTTGTGATGTAAGTGGAGAAACTTACTCATGTGCTATTGGAGGGAAGAATGAGAACCAACCCTGGGCAGTGGACGTGGCAGTTGCGGTGTTCACGATGTAGGAAATGGAGGCTCCAGTGGTGTAATTTTAGGGACAAGGATGAGAAATGGGCAGGGTAGTGTGTTTGGAAGGGTGTCATTTGGAGGAATTATCAGTGACAGTGGAGGAGGAATTTCGAGGACTTACGTCATGTTTTTAGATCCGGGGCGTTGTTATAAGAAGCCATTGAATTTCCACCAAATTTATTTGAAGGCATCTGAGAAGTGGGGGTCCAAGGTTGTCGATGGTGGTGGTTGTGTAGGATGCATGCGCAAGTGCTACACTTACTGAAGAATATTACCTATTTGACACCTGATTGACACTCTTACATTTTTAAATTATTCTTTCAAAAATGTTGATGTAAACCATTAAAAATACAACTATGTTAAAGGTTTGAATCTAATGTAGGTGGTCAAATTTTGTTGTAAACAATTTTAAAATTGAATTATGTTATTGGTTAAGTGTTGGACTCCTGTCCTGATAATTATTTGTTCACTCAAATCATTAAATGATTGGAACTCCTAACAGTATAAAAGGAAATAAATAAAATATAAGAAAAAATTTCATAGAGGGAAGCTTCCAAAAAGCTTTGTAGGCTTTTATTAAATGCTATGACATAACTTGAAACACGTTTGAAATTATCTATAAAAAATGATAAACGTGCATTTTCTATCTTAGATAACAAATATTATAAAAAAGTTATTATAAAAATTAAATTTTGTAAAAGTATTTGATTGGGAAAATTATATTGAAAAACATAGGTATAAAAATTACACCAATGCAATAAGCTTTCAAATTATCCATTAAAAAAGAAAACTTACATTTTATATTAAAAAAATATTATAAAACTTAAATTAATAACATGTCAATGAACAAGTGATCCTTATAGTACTTTATAGTATTGACCTTCCTTGAGAATTAATAAAACAAAATACTAGTGATATGGGTAACATGCACATGCATTCTGTGTCTTTTACTTTAACCAGACTTTTAATCTAAAAAATAATTATATCGTTTTATTTTAAATATTAGAGGGAAACTTCCAGAAAGCTTCGTGCTTTTTAGTAAACGTTGTGGCATAACCTGAACTAAGTTTTGAATCATCTATAGAAAACTATAAGCGTGAATTTTCTATTTTAGACAATAGAGATTATAAAAAACTATTATCAAAGATTAACTTTTTGGAAAAGTCTTTTATGGGCAAATTACATTGAAAAATGTATGCCGAAATAAATTTATAAATAGAAAAATTACACTAGTGAAATAACCTTTCAAATAATTCTTGAGAAAAAGACACATTTGCAATTTTTCAGACTTTGGAGACCATAAAAAAAATATTATCAAACTTAAATTAATAAGAGATCAATGATCATAATCATTTTATTGATCATAAAAAAATAATATTATCACAACTTAAATTAATAGCAAGTCAATGATCAAATTATCCCTATAGTACTTTATAGTATTGACCTTATGTGGAAATTAATAAAACAAAAATACTAATCATATAGGTAACATGCATATTCATTGTGTGTTTTGACTTCACCTATATATTTAATCCAAAAAAGATTTAGATTATTTTATTTTAAATATTTTTTTAAATCTATCACATTTGAACTCTTTTGATTGTGTATTTAATTGGGTGTTATTGATTTACTATATGTTTATTTTATTTTTCTTTTTTAATATGATATTTGAGAATTGGTTGGATTCCATATTTCAAGTTCATTTCTTAAATGGTTGATACAAAATAGAGTAATATAAGGAGATCATAACTTTGTCTAGAAAATATTTGAAATTTTTGCATGATTTTACCAAAATTTAAATTTTGGTTTGGAGTTTTTTATGGTGTTAATCCATTTTCACCATCAAAAATTATTTTGGCATGATTTTGACCAAAATTTAAATTTTGAGAAATTTGTGTTACAACTTTTGGATCCATGTAGTTTTTTATGGTGTTAATCCATTTCCACCATCAAAAAACTATTTAAACACTCTTATGGTTGAATTTTTTGAAAAGAATAAAAAGAACAATGAATTTTTTTAGCAAAATTTTGACCTCAGTAGACAACACCATAATATATATATTTTTTTTGCATTTTCCATGTGTAAATAATTTCCTTTAAAATATTATATTAAAAGTGTGAAGTTTTTATCTAAAATATCACTTTAAAATTTACAAGTAGATACTCATTATAAGCTAGACATATCACATAGATTAATTAAATGAAATGTTGACAATGTAATAAAACATTTCAATGTTGAAAGACAAAAAAAAGATTGAAATTAAGAAAATTCATTGTGAAATGTGTAATTAATTAAATTCTTGATATAAATTTAATATGTGGCTTTTAAACAATATTAATAATGATAAAAAATTTCATTGTGAATTATAAATAAAATATTTCACTATGTAGTATTAACTCTTTTTTATCATTGAACTCTATTTAAAAATATATGAATAACAAAAAAACATTTTAAGGTGAATGTGGTCCATAAATAAAATATTTCTATGCCAAATATGCATATGTTTATTGGACAAAATATTTCTACCATATATTGGATGTAAGATACCTATTCATATTTCTATTGTCTTTGGAATAAGGCAACCCAATACCTTGGATGCCAATTATAACAAATGTCTAAGCATTCCATGCTCTAATTTTCTTGCTCTGAATTACAAAAAAGAAAAAATGAAGAAAAAAAGTTATGTAACCATTATATTTCTTAACTTCATATTTAAATTATGTAACTATATACATAGATATATGAAACTTGAACCAAGAGGATCATTCTATGACTATATGAGGAAAATGAGTGACTTGGAGTTGACACATGTCCCTTTTAAAACATAAATTAAATACTCTATAAATAAAAAACAACTTCTACTCTAATGGGAATATATATATATATATATATATATATATATATATATATATATATATATATATATATATATATATATATATATATATGAATTACAAAAAATAATAGAAGCATGAATTTTGAAAATGTTTGAAAATTGGAAGCTATTTCTTTGAAAGAGAATTTGTAAAACACCGTCAAAATGATAAAATAATCTAGAAGAGAAAATTTCCTTTTAACTTGATTATTGATATATTATTTCTACTTAATGATGAGTATAAGAAATTTTTAGATCTAGCTTGAAGTCTTTTATTAGTTGCAGTGGTATTTTAAGGTTTTGATGTGAATACCATTTAGAATTCGAAGTTCAGGAATCTTATGGTGTTTTTATTTGATGTAATACATTATTTTGCTTCACACAAGATTTTCCATTTGACAGCCGCCATTGGTTGCGTGGATGCCTCCCTCACGACCCCCGTGAGAAAGAGCCTCTCCACCCCTAAGAAGTTCAATTCTCTCATCAAATGGGTGGAGCTAGAACTTGAAACCTGCAATTCCAAGCATTGTGGCATGGAACTTGAAACCTCCAATTCCAAGCATCGTGGCCTGGAACTTGAAACCTCCAATTCCAAGGGTCATGGCCTACATGTTTCGCTAGATAACTTGAAGGTCGTTGTTGGGTTCAATGCATGGAATTTCAAAGCTCTTTATTTGTTCGAGACCTGTTATGAGAAGAAATGGATTCTCGTTGATGCCCACAAAGTGTTCCAGGATGTGTTGTAGGTAAATTTTTCGTCACAAGGGGCTAAAGAGGGCACAGATCGTTGTTCTTGATTAAAATATCTGGAAACATTTGTTAGATCATATGTGTGCATCCAAAAATAGAATGACAGTTGTCTCCCAGTTGGGACAAAGAAATGTATTTTTGAAGATTGCGGAGGAAAAAATTTTAAGCCTATTTCTTACAAAATTGACAACATCAGCTAATAGTTTATTAGTTGTATGCTCTGAGTCCCTATAGAAAATGAGAGATATGAATTGAAATGATGCAAAAAAATGTGTTGGGAATTATTGGACTCATTTTCTACTGTATCTATTTCTATATGAGATGCCTTGGATGAAGAATAACTTCATGAGTATAGTGGAGGCATTTTTGTTTTTAAAATTATTTGGAAATGTTGCAGGGTACTGCTGGTGGGAAAAAAGAAGAGAGAGTGTGATCCATTTACATAATATTCCTTGAAAATTCAATATGTCATCATGCAAATAACTAGCTCAAATCTGCTTGCCCGTAAACGTCATTTAAATCTAAGTGTGCGACCCATATTTCAAAAATAGAGGCTTTTGAGAAAATAAAAAAATGCAGTGATTCCATATCGTAGTATATATTGTTGCATCTGCCCAGATTTTATAGGTTCAATTTGATCGATGAATTTCCTCAAATTGAATAATTCATTCAATTTTGGTTCTATAATTTTCATTGAGTCTATTTATAATCGTGTTGAAAAAATCAACCTCAAAAATTGCTCAATGCATCGTTCAATCAAGATAACATGTTAGTGCCACAATTTCACTCTCATAGTCGTCACGTTTTAGAAAGTATTTCCAATGTTCCTTGCCATCCATGGTTCAAATAACCGATTTCATCCTATCTACTCATCCCTTTGAACTAGGAAAGCTCTACCGACACTCTATTAATTGAAATATTTCTTTCTCCGAATGGAATCAATGTTGGTACTTTCTTATATGCCATGTAAGTTGTTATGAGACCATGTGTATCGAATGAGTCATAGGGGGTAGTAAAAGGTTAGAGACCATAAATACTGATAACTACTAGGAAATCAAGATGGCCCCTACAAAAGGAGACAAAGTGATCCAAAAGGCCCTCCATAGATAAAATATGATCCATCTTGCAGACCCACCTCCTTATCACACTTTTTCACCACCATCCTCTTAGAATTCAAACCACTACGATTATCGTTAGGTCACATATGTGTTGCGGAATGAACGACAAGGATTCTCAGTGGCTCTCCTCTCCCTTATGGTATTTATGCCTTACGGCACCTAAAAAACTCTGGTTATACAACTCAACGAAAATATTAGAAGATATTAGAAAAAAATTAGGAAGTAGGAATTAACAAAAGCACCAATTTTAGTGGAGGAATCCTATTTATATGTAGATTCTCCATGCCAGAAATGCCCACCTTAGCCAACCGAAGGCTATAAACGGACACAATGTTACCTATGCTCTTCCTTTTGAAACCAACAACTAGTGGAAATATGAAAAATGATAGGAAGACACATTGATTAAAAGGATAAAGTTCTTGAAATAGTATAGCTTTAACAACTCATCAAGATTATTTCTAAAAGGTAAGATATTCTTCCACAAATGAAGGAAAAGGCTCATCTCCACCTAAGAGTGATTATGGGATATGGCAAGGCCAATAATGCTTGCGGGGGGAGGGAAGGTTGATAGAGAAAAAAATGTTACGAGAGAGAGAGAGAGATTCTTCCTCTGTCCTCCCTTTCCCTTCACTTCAAAATTTGTTTTCCTTTAAACTAAAGTCATCGCTTAAAAAAAGTGTACATACACATGGGAAGAATATCTGTATAGAGAAAATAAGGATGAATTATATTACTTAAATGTTCAATGACATAGAAAAGTGTTATATGCCTCCCTTCTTCCTCTCTCACCAAAATTCCCTAAGAGGGATCAAAGGAAACAAAGAGTTAATTTTCTTCGTGCTTAGAACATCGTGGGTTAAGATCGATCTATTCTAGTTTTTATTTTTTGAAAAATATGTCTTATAACCTAGAGAAGCATTTAAAAATATAAGAACCAAAAGTTGAAGTGTATATACAATGAATATCATACTTTCTTTCATAGAGAAACTACAAAATAAATGAAATCAAAGTATGTTGTGGGTTTAAAAGCCTCAGTTTCTTTCATCAAAAAAGTGGTCTTATGCAAACAATGATGGCATATCTAATCACAGCATGAGGGATGAAATTCAAACGATTAAATAACTTGATTCTCAAGCATATATTTCCAACGGATCATACAACTATAAAGAAGAAATCCTCATGCAATTATATATCCTTGAAAACTAACAATGGACAAGACATCAATAATCTTCAAATAAGGTGGCCCTCCAATGAATGTGTCCTTGGCGAAGATTTCAATACAAATTATAACAAATTTTCCAGCAATTGGGTAAACCAAGAGTCCCAGAAGATATGTTTCACAGTCTCCAACCGACCACATACATGGAAAAGGCCATCCAAAAATACACTTTTTATCAAACATGCCTTGAATTGAACCCTTTGGTACATCACTAGCTAGGGAAAAAGTTATAGCTTATAATAAATATGGATGGACCAAATACTATAAAGTATTTGTACCCGTTCTTCCTCTATATAATTAAACATTCATCTCCAATTTAGTACAAGTGAAAACAAATGATGATGGTGAAAGAGTGAGTAAAATATATAAGTGTCATATTTCCTAGGAGGGTACACAAACCTCCAAATCTATTTGATCTGAAAATGGGTTCGATAACTTGTTATGTTTTTGAAGAACCTCCCACTTAGTTAAACAAATAAAAGATCTAGCTTATACTTGACAATTTGCGGAATTTATGCTCGAAAGTGGTGTATGATTTTTAACATTTTAAGTGTATTAATTCCATTTGTTCTTGCTGAATTTAAACATGTATAACAAAAATATAATGCAAAAATAAAACGTCCACACATAATAGCAAAATTAAACTAGGACTTCACCCGAATATTGTGGGCTATGTCTCCTTGAGCTTTGTCATCTTGACTTAGCTCTTTGGGATTATGGTAAAGTTTCTTTTACAAGTTCCACACTTAACTCCAATGGTTACCGAACTAAATAAAAGGGCTTATAATACCATCTATATCTCTGTCATGGCTGCTATCACTCTACAAACAGCTTTAGGCTCCCTTAGACTTGATTCCTTTTGTCGATGCACTGAGCTACACTGAGCTTCTCTATGGCACTAACTCCTTTAGAATTTTGTTTCTTTCCCTAAGACCACACCTACTATCTTCAAAACACATCATACACGAAATATCTTGATTGTTTGCTCAAATCGAGAACTGCATCCCCAAACTAGGCCTTCTTCAACGGTTTGCCCAAGGCTGCCCAAAACTTCCCTTTAGCTTTTCAAGCTTCAGAAGTCGTCAAATGGCCCTGAAAATCCCTTCATTGGATTCATAATTCTGAAATTAGTCAGGATAGACTATTTTTCCACTAAAAATGGCTTCTCGCTTCTCCGGTTTTGCCTCCAACACCTATTGGCACCCCCTAGCACTAGGGTCACTGAAAACTTCATTGATGGGTTATCGACCTCTAAAATTTATCAAAATCTTCTACAGCCTCCATAAACGGATTCATAATAATTTTTATAGTCAATAATGACTATTGGTTCGCTGCATATGGTCTCTAGCTTCCCTGGCTAGGCCCTGTACTCCTGCTAGAAAAAGCTGGCACTAATGGCCCTTGAAAATTTACTGAAGCTTCTCAGCTTTATAAATTCCTATACAGGCTTTAAAAACCATATAATTAGTTACAAAACATCTAAGATATCCAAAATTGACTATTGGAATTTTGAATAAGGCCTCTAGCTCCCCTGGCTAGGCCTAAGACTGTTGTTGCGCCCTGGTGGCCCTAGTGGCCCCTTGAACTTAAATGATGAAAAAACCTTCTTAAAAACTCTCTAATGGATCTGAAGCCTACTCCATTGAGTTTGGAATATTGGAGATAGTCAAAATTGACTATTGGAACTCCAAAATTGGGCAAATATAGCTCCAGATAGAGCTTAAACAAATTTATCTGAGTGTCCCCTACATCAACTCCACTAAAAATGGTGAACTTTAGTTAACTGA
Organism: Pinus albicaulis; assembly: GCA_034641835.2. Classification (NCBI taxonomy): domain Eukaryota; kingdom Viridiplantae; phylum Streptophyta; class Pinopsida; order Pinales; family Pinaceae; genus Pinus; species Pinus albicaulis. The sequence continues at coordinate 1,333,964,413 of CM076580.1, read as the reverse complement.
AGTCAAATTTAGCCAAACTACGAAATTTCAGTGGCTATTGCTATTTCACCGCCAGTATGACAATTAATTTTAATGCTTGGGGTGGCCATATAGCTGCAAAACCCGCGGTCTTATTCGTTGAATGGGTGGAGGTTATGGTTTTAATAAACCACACAAAATTATAACCGTTCACATGTCATAATGGTTAACACAAAATTTGCGGATGGTTAAAAGTTTTATCCACTGGTTTAAGCCCTTAGGTCAAGGGTCGCAGTTGTTTGGGGAGGGGTTGGCCCTCGGGGTTGGCCCCTCCATACCCTCGAATACAAAACTGTTATACAATAAATATCACCACAATGCATAAGATGTTAAGAAAAGTTGGATTGGTGGAATGGTAAGATGTAGGTTTTGCGAGCACAAGGTCCAGGGTTCGACCCCAGTCACCCCATCAAAATTTTATAAGACCATTCTTTGGTGATGTCGCAGCCTCCTGGTCTGCCACATGGCAACCCTTGATTGGTTGAAATTCAAAAAAATTCAACCCAATATCAAATTACATGATGCCACTTGTCATGTCCTGATTGGACCACATGGAATATTCTGGGGAATATTCCCTAGAATATTATTTTTTTAATTTCCCAAAATTCCAAGTCAAACTTGGTCAAAGTCCATTTTTTTGCAGTTTACTAGACTTTTCAAACTACGATAACTTCTTCATACGATATCTGTTTTTCAAACTGTTCACGGAGCCGGAATCAGCAAGATGATATCTCTCTGGTCACTGAGGTTTGGTACACTTTCGAATACTTTGAATTTTGAGCTATCAAATCACACCTCCCCATTAGGAATCTTTTGGACCCCAAAATTCTGATATACTAATCTGTACAGTAGATGAGAGTACATCACCCTCTTCCTTTCAACCTCCAAACACTTGTCTTGCATTGCTAGTTCCTTCGAACCACAACTTGAAGGTAGTCGACACTTCCCTTCCTAGATGTGCTTGTCCGCCTGTCAAGAAATGTATTCCTTGCACTCACTTAGAAATTTCTAGCGATAAATTATAGAAGGTAGTTGAACATCGCTTCCTTGATGATTGATCCAAGGTGGCTCAAGAAAACATGATATTTGAGCATAAAATACATGCATACAACCGAAATTTGCATATGTACAAATGAGTATGTCTTAATCTGTTAAGAAGTCCAACCACTTCATACCAAGCCACTTCCATGATGAATTTTATTTCTGCAAATCTTCTTCATGTGAAACTTCCGTTCTCACGTCAATAATGGAATCCTTGGTTCCACTTTCACTAGTCTTTCTGTTCTACTGCTGCACATGCTTGGGATGATTCGTTGGATGCAATGTACAACATTTGGAGACAATATTTCCCCTCTTTTGGAAATATGTGCAAATCTTATGCACCTTATTTGAAAGTTGTCTTTTCTTCTTCTGCTTCCTTTATGCCTTCTTCCTCATCTAGCATCTCGAAACATCATGGTTAAACCGACCACAATATGCACAACAACTCTGTCTTCCATTGAAGCATCAAAATTGTCATGCCTTGTAGAAACATAATCAACTTGACTATGGGAAGAATTATACCTCATGTGTTGCTTTGAATGTCCATCCTTTTTGCCTTCCTGAGGAGACGAACTAGTATAGGTTCCAACTTTCTCTTGCAAACTAACATCATATTTCTCATCTTGAAAACTGTCTAAACTCTCATCCTCACCATAAGCTACATGTCTACAAACATGTTGCCGTAACATAGGCTTCAAACAATGGAAATCAAGTTGAAAAAAACCTTGACATGTCTGTGGTTTAGAACTTGTGACAAAAGTTCTCTAAGAAGTTGCCTAACATGCCTTCATGGCTTTGGAGTTTTCACCATTAGATTGCACATAACCAAGACCAAATTTCTTAGGTTGTTCCTCAACTGAAATAGGATCAACCATGCCTTGTGAATTTTTCCCTAAATCCTTGCATTCATACCCCATTTTAAACATTAACTTGGACCCTATACCTCTAGTGTGCTTTTCAAATGAACCAACACATATTTCCGATGAGGAAACTGAAGACAAATTAAAGTGAATTATATCTCCTTCACGCATGTCCTTGGTCAAAGCCTCTTGAGCTTGATGGAGCTGCATCTACATATCATGCAATATTTGAAGAATTTCTTCTTTCTCTTGCTTCATAGAAAACAATTTCTCACGAAGTTAAGTGCTTTCTCTTGTATCCTCAAACAAAATCTGCACCATGTCCTTCAAGATGTAGAAGTCACACTTCATATCTTCATCGAAGAATATTGTGGAGGAGGATTTTAAAACCTCACTTGAAGAAGTTTTAATAATGAAAATTATCAAATTAACTTAAAAAAAGCTCACAAAGCTTTCAAAACAAATGAGAAATATTTTTAACCAAATTGTTGTAGAGACAAACTCTTATTCAAGCAGCCAAACAACAAACAACTAAAAAAATGGTTTTTTCTTGAAGGGTTACCTTGAGGTCCTTTGGGTAAGGAAGATGCCTTCAACAATTTCTTCCTTCTTGTCCTCTCCTGGACTTATCTATCAGTAGCTTTCCCTTCACCTCCAGGGCAAACTCAAACAACAGTCAGTTTGCAAACAGTAAAACATTCAATATTTTACACTGTTTAAACACCTTTCAAGTTATATAAGAAAGCTATTTCTCTGTCAATCAAGCAACCAAGTTCTCCGATACCAACCTGATCTGAAAATACATTGGATAAATTGTTATGTTTTTCAAGAACCTTCCACTCAGTTAAACAAACAAAATATCTAGCTTATACTTGACAATTTGCAGAATTTATGCTTGGAAGTGGTGTATGATTTTTAATTATTTAAGTGTCTTAGTTCCATTTGTTCTTTCTAAATTTAAACATGTATAATAGCAATATAATTAAGCAATAAAACATCCACACATAACATAAAAATTAATCTAGGAGTTCACCCGAATATCGTGGGCTACGTCTCCTTCAGCTTTGTCATCTTGACTTGGCTCTTTGGGATTATGGTAAAGTTTCTTTTACAAGAGCCACACATAACTCCAATGGTTACTAAACTGAACCAAATGGCTTAGAATACCATCTATATCACTGTCATGGTTGTCATCACTATGCAAAAAGCTTTAGGCTCCCTTAGACTTGATTCCTTATGTCAGTGCACTGAGCTACACTAAGCTTATCTATGGCACTAAATCCTTTATAATTATTTTTATGTCCCTGAAACCACACTTAATGTCTTCAAAAAACATCAGACACCAAATATCAATTGATCGCTTGCTCAAATCAAGCACTGCATCCCCAAACTAGGCATTCCTCAATAGTTTTCCCAAGGCTGCCCAAAACTTCCCTTAAGCTTCTCAAGATTTAGAAATCATCAACTGGCTTTGAAAATCCCTTCATTGGTTTTAGAATTCTGAAATTAGTCAGCATAGACTATTTTTTCACTGAAAATGGCCTTTAGATGCTTCGGTTTCGTCTCCAACACATGTTGGTACCCCCTGGCACTAGGGTCACTAAAAAATTATTTGATGGGTTATAGACCTCTAGCAGTCATAAAGAGATTATGCAACCTCAATCAATGGATTCAAAATGTTGTTTACAGTCAAGAATGACTATTGGTTGGCTGCATATGGTTTCTAGCTGCCCTGGCTAGGCCCTAAACTGTTACTAGCAAAAGCTGGCACTAATGGCCCCTGGAAGTTTACTAAAGCTTCTAGGCTTTCTAAAGTCGTCTACAGGCTCTAAAAGCCATGAAATTTTTTCATAACATTTTAAACATCCAAAATTTACTATTGGATCTCAAAATATGGCCTCTACCTGCCCTAGCTAGGTATAAGATTGTTGCTGCTCCCTGGTGGCCGTAGTGGCCCCTTGAACTTTACTGATGCAAAAACCTACTTAGAGTCTTTCTGATGGCTCTGAAACCTACTCCATTAAGTCTAGAATGTTTTATATTGTCAAAATTTACTATAGAAACTCCAAAATTGGGCGAATCTAGCTCGAGATATAGCCTAAACAACTTTTTCCTAGTGTCCCCTACATCAGCTTCACTAAAAATGGTGAACTTCAGTTAACTGAATACAAAATTCAGCCAAACTCAAAAATTTTGGTGGCTGCCGCTATTTCACCACTAGTCTGACAGTTAAGATTAATGCTTGGGGTGCGCACATGGATGCAAACCCTGTAGTCTTATCCGTCGAATGGGTAGAGGATATGGTTTTAATAAACCATGCGGAAATATAATCGTTCACATGTGATAATGGTTAACACAAAATTTGCGGATGGTTAAAAGTTTTATGTGTTGGTTTAAGCCCTTGGGTCAAGGGTTGCAGTCGTGTGGGGAGGGGTTGGCCCCTCCATACCCCCGAATACAAAACTGTTATATAGTAAATATCACCCCAATGCATAAGATTTTAAGAAACGTTGGATTGGTGGAACGGTAAGATGCATGCTTAGCGAGCACGAGGTCCAAGGTTCGACCCTAGCTATCCCTTCAAAAGTTTATAAGACCGTTCTTTGGCCATGTGGCGTCTAATTGGCTGAAATACAAAAAAGTCAACCTAATATCAAATCACACGATGCTACTTGTCATGTCTTGATTAGACTACATGGAATATTCTAGGGAATATTTTGGGAAATATTCCGAGGAATATTTTAGGAATATTCCCTTGTATATTTTCTTCTAATTTCCCAAAATGCCAAGTCAAACTTGGTCAAAGTCCAGTTTTTTTACAGTTTACTGGACTTTTCAAACTGCAATAACTTCTTCATATGATGTCGGTTTTTAGAACCCTTCGCGGCACCGAAATCAGGAAGACGAGATCTATCCGATCGCTCAGGTTCGGCACACTTTTGAACACTTTGAACTTTGAGTTATCATTCTAGTCCATGATCCAGTTATGATCACTAATTCATCTAGAATATACATGACATCCCTAGATTCATCTTCAATAACTTGGCCTTCGGGATGATATTTTTCAACTCCATAATTGAAAAGGGATTTGAGGCCATCGAGAAAAATCCTAAGGAATAATACAATAGTCCCTTCAAGAGTGAAAAATGAAATCCCAAATGTCCTCCCAAATGAAGATATCATTTCTACTCAATTTTCGAGCTTGAAAATTTTGTGTATCAGCATCACACTGACTGTGTGCCCTCCAACTCAATTTTCTAGCTTCAAAATGACGTATATTAGCATCACATTGATCATGCACCCTCCAACTCCAGATGAGGTGACAAGCTAAGTTCCATATTTCCTTCTTTCCCTACCAAGACCAATGAACCAAAACATCCATGCATTTCTAATCTTCCCATACACTTTGGAAGATGAATGAGCTTCGAACTTGAAATAAGTGAGGCATAGAAATAATATCACATGAGCCAAATGTGGTAGCAAAAGTATGTAGAAACATCAATAAAGCCAAGTCAATTGTCATCATTAGGCTTTCTTCACACATCCTAAGGAGCCATCAATATACTCCACTCCCCACTATACTTAGATCATATCCATAATTATGATTAAAGAATCTGCTCCAAGCGTTAAATTGAAATTTTCTATGAGACCAACAAGAGACATAATAGACATGTCAAACTATTACACATAGGTTATTGCTCCATGTGGTATGCATTCATCTTGATTCAAGTATATTACACTTCAAATTGTATTGGATGTTAAAATCGCTAATCCACAATGAACAACCCCATAAGGAGCTATTATGGAAATCATCATTGTCACTTAAGAAACATATCTTCACTCACCAGCTCTCCTTATGCTTATGCTTTTGTTTTTAAAGTGAAAAACTTTCTTTTAAGAAATATATGATATTGTAATAATAAGTGTTATAATCATAATTATATAAATAATCTAAGTAGGTTATAAAAGTGATTCATAATTTAAGGACAACACAGGGAGAATCATTGGGTCATAATTGTATTGATTTTTAATGTAACTCATAGTTGAGGAGATGAGTAGCTCAATTTTTGGGGGGTAATTTTATGAATTTTATTATACTAAGCTTCTTGAATTTGATTATAAATCTTTTAAATACAGGAAAGGAACTTTATTATATTTTAATGTTTCTAATTGAATATACATAACAATTAAATCATATTGCAATTTTGTACCTCAATTGATCCATCAACATGTGAATGGAAGGAAATACTTGCCTTTGTTTCGTTTAAACCAATTCCATAACAATTGCCAAATGTAGTTGACAATTTTATTTTTTGGTTATAGATGATTTTTGGAAGATAAAATCCTAATAATTATTTTTTGGTTGTTTATATCATCAATTGAAAGTACTTTGGTATCCTACTCTCAGCTCATAGTCCTCTCTACAATTCAAACACCAAATTTGTTGATCTTCATTATTCAAATTTACCATACTTGTGGTAGAGTATGATAATTTGATATTTTCAACATCCTTCCCTTCAAAATGTTCATATTTTGGCTTCAACTTGATATTTTTATAATTTATCCAAAAGCATTTGATGCATGTCACTATGATTCGGTCTACATAATGATAAAAAAAAATGTTACAAATGTTTGCTAGAGTTTGAATTGGGGGAAAATGTAAATGGATTTTAATGAAACCCAGGAGAGTTATATAAATTGAAAGAAATATTGAATCCCAAATAAAGTTGGCATATACAAATAGGCTGTGGACAAATTCCAACCATTCAAGTAGGCTAATACTTCAATATGTATGTATAGCCAAAAGACCAAATCAAATTCTTCTAGTCAATAATTTCTAAGGATATAGATATTTGTTATATCTACAATTCCTTCTTTGGAAACTACACTAAATAACCGAAAGGAGAGAACCTACTGAGGATACTCCTGTCATGTCAATGATTCAATTTTACTAAGATCCAAAATTCCACTAAGACCCTTTGGAAACATCTGCTGACAATTTCACTATCATCATGGAAGAGTAATAATTTAATGCTACTCTTTCCTACACTATTGCCTTAACGCATTTCCCGTGCAACATATGGTGCAATTGCTAGTTATTTCTCTCATAATGTTCTAAATACTAAAATACTTTAGATTTTATAGTATTTAAATTTAAAAGATGTGTCTAGAATAGTAAATGAATAAATCTTTGATTTATGGGTGACTAATTTTGCAATGTAAATTTTAAATTAATGTAGGGGATGTTAATGTACTGGATGTTGTGTGTAACATTAAATTAAAAATAAATGTTTCCATAAACCAAATACTTCAATTTTAAACTTGATTTTACATCAAACTTTATAAAAATTAAATAATATAAAAATACAAGTGACCCATGGTTCTAAGAATCCATGGTAATGACCCATGGTATTCATATGGAATATAACCTATTTCAGGAGGAAAATAAACTAGCCTAGATCCATTTTAGTTTGATGTTATATTTAGATACATAATTAGTTTCTAGAAAATAATGGTGTTGAATCAATGTAGCCTGTAAAGGTAAAACAAATTTATGTTGAGAGGAGGGGATAAGGTAAAATATAATATTACATTTTGCTCAATATTTCCCCTCAACTCGTCCACTTGTTATTATAAACTTAATTATAAAATTAACAAGGGACAAGAGAAATATTGAGTAAATTTTAATACTTAGGTTGACGTGTTGTGGGAAATATTAGGTATAATGTAATAATATTACATTTTAAATATTATTTCCAATTTTTTTTTTATATTTGAGGTTCATAAGTAAACATAACTCCTATATAAACATTTGAGCCTAGTATGGAAGAGATGTAATATTTAACATTTTGACTTGGTAAAAATAAAATATAAACATAAAATTAATCATTACATTTATATTTATAATTATAACCAACCTAGATTCATCTTAACTCGGTATCTATCAAACACAAAGAGGGATCAAATCTCTCAACATGCAAACCTTTCCTCAAGTTTTGCACTCAAAAAAGTGGTTTGCATGTTGAGATATTTGATCCCTCTAGACACTTAATAGATCTTGAGTCAAAATAGATTTAGGCTGGTTTAATTTAATTTATTAAAAAATAACTTAAATTTTTAAAATTAAAGTAGTTCAGTTACTTTACACTTTTATTTGAATAGTATATTCATAAAATTGTTAATACAATTATATTAAAATAATATAATGTTAATATAATTATATTGATATGGTCAAGTTATCAAGAAAACCTACGACTATTCAATATTGTTAAAATTTTCATATGTATGTAAGAAAACTTCTTCTTCCTATGTATGCTAGAAAACCTCTTTTTTAAGTATTAACAATCTTAATAACATTTTTTTAACAAAATGGTTTATGATGCACAATTACAATAACACTTTGAAAACCTTAAAGGTTGATAAGACTTAAATTAAAAGGGATCTATGGATATATATATATATATATATATATATATATATATATATATATATATATATATAACCAAACAAAATCACTCGACGTTTTAACTAATTAAATATTTCTTTTTTATTGAACCCAATTTGGTGGGGAAAACACAACCTAAGTAAAAAATGCTTTAAATTCATTTAAATCCAAGTATTTTTCAATTCCTAAGTAATAAAGACTTTAAATTAATTTAAATTTCAGTATTTTTCCATTTTTCTTTACATTTTATATTTATTTATTTCTCGTTTATTTATATTTTAATTTATTTACCATACTTTTCTTTTTAGTGTTTGTAAACTTCTTTATATTTTAAATTGATATTGTGTTTATACATGATTGATTTTTAAATAAGACTCACATTAGATTAAAAGTGTTAAATGTTAAGTTTAACCATGTTTACAGGTTTACTGATCTACGCCCATACTTGGTTGTAGAACCTCTCTCAGCGAAATAAATAATTAAATTGTCCTAAATTCAACATGACACCGAGAGGGATCAAATTTGTTGAGATGAAAACCTCCTAATTAATCCCTAAAAACACATGGTAGATCCCAGTTAAGATTGATTTAAGATGGTTACAATGAAAACTATTATTATTTCAATAATATTTTTTATTTTTATTATAAAATTAATGACAAGTTCTTAAAATAAACAATATTTATATGAATAATTTAATTATAAACACCATAAAAGGTTCATAAAATTATGTGAATAGTTAACCAATATATAAAATCTCTAACAAAATTTTTAATACTCTTTTAGTTTAATTACTTGCGTATATTATCAGTACACTTATTCATCATAAATACTAACAGTACTATTAGCATATAAAAAAATTATTAAGTTTTGTTTTATCTATCTAGCTGGTAATCATCTATGTATTGAGCAAAACCCTTTTGGATGTATTTTAAAAAGGAGTAGTCTACCTAGGCAGAAGAATTTCCCAGAAATGGTGACTGATCGGAAAACATTCTGATTCAGATGACGGAGAATAGCGAATGGAGGTTCAGTGAAATAACTACCTTGATGTGTGGACCCATTCTACAAACGATGACCCGTCCTATTTTCAGCAACGTTTTTATCGACCTCCGTTAGGTCTATGTATTAGTCATGTGCACCATGTTCATGTTAATCATGATGTATCCATTGATGTATCCATCACGTTATGGTGAGATAATGAAAATTTGAAATTATGGCAGGATAATCAAAATTTTAAATTAAGTTGTGTATTCTTCATAGAAAAACCAAATCAGAAATCATACTCCATTCTTGGTTGGAAACCAACAAGTGCTCCCCACTATGGAAGACGCAAAGGAAAACGCAGAGGAAAACGCAAGCGAATATGCAGAGGACAAGCCGAGTTCTCCATTGATGCCCAAGTCCAATCATTCGTCTATACTCATCCTTCCGCCTGGCAGAATCTCGTTCAAATTCCCAGGGACCAAGTCATACCAAAGAAATAGGTTCGCAGATCCCACTCACGGTCTCGCACGTGTCGGATCTCCTGTTGCCGCTGCTTGGTCTGCGTTGTCTGCTTTCTAATCGCTCTCATCGGCACCATCTCCATCGTTGCTCGCATTTTGTATATGGTCATTCTATGTTTGGTCATCCAGTGGAGGATCCCTAAATACTCTATCGACAACATCAAAATCAGTAACATTGGCATCAACGTGGACCTTCGAACAAATTTCTAGTTGTCTGTAAATGTAAGTCCCCATAATCCCAACCAGAAGATGGACATATATCATCTGGACAATAGCCATCTCGTTGTTTCGTACTTCGGCACGAAGCGCCGCATAGGCTCAGCGTTCCCTTGAATTTGGAGGCTGACGTGCTCGTGAAGATCAAAATGGGGAAATTGATGTTGATGAAGATTAAGGTCCATGTGAGATGGGAGTTGGTCGTTGACAGGCTCGATGCCAATGCTAAAGTTATCTCTGAGAAATCGAAGGTGAGCATAAATTTGTGAGGGTTGTGATATCAATCCATAGCGGGTTTTAATGTGAGACTATGAATGTATCGATTTCGTGCTTCAGGCGAAGATAACGTTATCTTTGTGGCTAATCCAAAAACTTTATAACAATTTCCACTACTCTAAAAATGTTTTGTTTTTAATTTGCATTTGATTTTAAATGAATTAATTAGTTTTTTTGAGTTATGTTTTGTTTTTTTTATTTACTTGCAGGATTCTTTTTTAATAGGAATGGTTTTCATTTTTTTTTTAAATTGTATAATTACTTTATAATTATAAAAAGTATATAGCTCAATAGTAGAAAAAATATATAATTTATGTTTTGTTTTTTTTATTATTATTATTTACTTGCATTTAATTTAATTAATTAAGAAATATATATATATATATATATATATATATATATATATATATATATATATATATATATATAATATGAAGTATGGTTTGCATTTTATTTTTTTAATTGTGTAATTATTTTATAATTACAAAAATTATGTAACTTAATATTAGAAAATATATTTGATTTTTATAGGGATATTTTTTACTCATTCTCAAATTGCTTTCTTTTTATCTTCAGGTGGTAGAGAATGTCAATTTAGTTGTGCTAGCATTTTCATAAGCCTAAGTGGTAAGTGATAGAGGAAACTAACCTGGAGATTGAGGTTGTGTGACATGGAGAGATTGATATTCTTATTTATCACATGAATGAATTTCCTTGTGGGCATGGTCCTTAGGTCCATTAGTCTACGAAAAGTGCTACGCATTATGTGAGAACCTCATAAATGCGAAGTAAAAGTACAAAGGGACTATTAGATTTAGTGGTGTTCTCCATCCAATGGACTTTATGCACTCTATGGCAACATTTAATATTTTACCACACACCACTTAGAGCTTACTTTTGGCTAAAAATATTTTGGCATTAGGTGTTTGGTTTTAGTGCCAACTATAACCCAACCTATGGTAGTAGCCTAGTAGGAATGGATGTATTGTTTAAAGGACATCCTTGAAGGAGTGAATACCTTCACTTACCTAAATCATAAAGAACTACACTAATCCATGTGACTAGTTTGAACCTCAAAATACTGACATTGTCTTGATATAAACTCCTCCCATAAATCTTCTATGCTACAAAATAACATGTCCATATATTTTTAGTGTAATCTAAAGGGCCAACTATTTGACCCTTTGTCAACGAGCAGCGACAACGGAGCAGCGTTCCCTTGAGTATTGTTATTATTCAATTGGATTTGATTTGAAATGGAAAATGTCAACTAAATGGTTTATTTCAAGTCAATCACAAATTAATGGTTATCCTGATCTTCTCTCACATTAAGATAAGATAAAGTCCACTTATTATGCATTTTATTTATTTGCATAGATAATGGTAACATAAGCATTATTTGTTGATAAAAATGGCACTTTCTACTTTTCCACTTATTCCAATCAATAGCTCATCTCTATTACTAGTGTTGCTAGAATTTGAGGTTTCAAATGATATGCATATTGAAAGATAAAATGGCAAGGAATATTTCATTATATAACTATGTTATCATACTACTAGATTTTTTTTTTTAAAGCTCGCCTACATGTGCTCAAATTATATTCATTTTTGGAAAATAAAGAGAATGGTTTCAAAATACCACCAAGGTGTACTAAAATACCCAAGGAAATGGCACGTCATGTCCCAACAAAATTGGTAGGTTGTATTTTGGTCTCACCCCCTTAAATTATTATTTTTTGCACTTTCTTCCGAAAAAAAATATTAAAATCTTTTTATATACAAATTTATAGACCATGGCTATTATATAGCCATTAGCACTTGGTTTTATCCTTTGGGCATATATACCCAAATTATTAATGCTTAGGCTCTCAATATGTGCTAATTTTTTTAGCTTCATCTCAGAGTTTTAGAAATTTGGGAATGTAAATTTTGGATCAATCTATCCCTTGTGCTTGTTGGAAAGACCCACTTGTATATTCAAATATCTAGAAGGTAAATATCAAACACCTGGTTAAATAATTAAAAGTATAAATAATATTTTTTGTGGAACAATATCTTTGGAATTTTGTGAAAACCCCAATTTGACGGGATAGTTTTTAGGTTACAACATGTTGTAATAATACAATTTAAGCTGAAATACCTTCATTATGCTTGAGCTATTAGATTTATAATGTGAATAAAGAGAATATGTAAATGTCATTAGGATAAGGGAAGTTAATTATTTAGATATTTTTCTCTTTGAAAAATGAAAATATTGTGATTATAATTCTCTATATATCTGTCTAATTTTATAAATATTTAAATATAATTTTTTGATACATTAAAAATAATGAATATAAATATTTATTCCATGAAGCCCATAGAAAAAATGACTATGACACATATTGTTAAAATTACAAAAGATATTTCCTTCCTCCCGTAGAATGGATTACAACATATGTTTGTACTATGGTTCTTTTATGGTTCCCCACCTTTAAAACAAAATTGATTTCAATCTCCTCATTCTAAATGCATTAACCATGAAAGACGCACATTCTCATATATTTTTATCTATAAGTAGCTAGAAATTTGGACCAAAACATATTAACTTACAAATATTCTTTCAGTGATTAATACTTTGTACTTGTTATTCAAATTAGGTAGAAACATGCTTTATAATATGTTCAACATTGGAATATATTGGTTGGAAGATATTTGTTACAAATATTTTCTTAAGGAAATTGAAGAAATACACACTTTATTGGGGGTAGTTATGATGAGGAGGATGATGGATTCTTGGGACCAACTTTTAGATGTTTTTCTCACTTTTCGTTTTCCTGTATAAAACTTTAATCCTAAAGGGAATCATTGAGCTATGAATTCACAAGTGGATTTTTCTACATTTTTCCTCTACCCCATTGGTAAGAAGAAAAAATTGTCCTTAAAACAATGAAATATATATATATATATATATAGGATTCATCATGAGTGTGAACATGAATCTGATATATTTACATTACTATAAACCATTGGATTACAACAATCAAGAAAAATATTTATAATGAGTAAACTAGTTAGTAACATGTTTTGATTTATAATTCACATATCCTATAACCTAATAAACATGCAGTGGGATTAACCAAATTTCAAACATTCCTCTAGATCTCCTGTATAATTCACATTTCAACCCTGCTCATCCTAAAAATATCATCAAACCCCCAAGAGAATGGCTCATGGATTACCCTTCTAGTGATTGTCTATTTTAAGTGGACAACCTAACTATACTCTTCTCTTTGAGACAAATTCGTTAGAATTTAAAACAAATTCAAGCATCTAAATAGCTTGACCATCTTATATTGTGCAACATTTATGGCTTTGAAGTGTATTTGTTGAAGAAAATTCCTAGAAGAAAATAATTAGTACCCAAACAATTATTTAAATACCATAATATCCACTAGTAATTTGAAAACGAATAACCAAATTTTCCTTTTAACTAGAAATATATATTCCTTTGAATGTGCTTATAGATTGTGCATATAAATTCGATGTAAAACACATATTCTATCTCATTTATCTACCTAGTGAATATTTATAAGTTTACATCAAAGCATTAGCTTCAACAATTGTCTACATAATAATATAAACATACATAATAATCCAGATAAAAGTCTGACGATATCCACTAATAATTTGAAAAGAAATAGCTATCTTCTAGTTTCAACTACATGGATTTTGTTCCTTTAAATATGGTTATGCATCATGCAGCATGAATTTTGTATCAAATATATATGCTACCTCATTTTCTCTCCATAGGTAGGCTATGTAATGTTCCATAGATTTACTTTGATTGTGGCTTGGATCCATCTCCTCTAACAAATGAATAAACGTGATTCTAATCTCAATATAATTGCATCTTCCTCGTTATTTCTAATCTCAATATAATTGCATCTTCAAGATCATTTCATTGTCCTTTAATCCTTGTTTGCATGCTTCTTACATCTTCTCACTTCCCAACTTAAATACTCGTGCTCAACATAGTATAGGTACTGTGGATTTTCAACCTCTAACTCAAATTTTCTATTGATAAACTCTAATAGATGTATTGAGAAAATTGAAGCTAACAATCAATTGAGTCCCATTATAAAAATACATATAGGGATCTAGCCCTAACATATAGTTGTTATTATATAGTATTTCAAATTAGTTTCAAGTGCATTAATATTGAAGGAAAAGGCCACAAATAATTGATTGATAGTGACAAAATTATTTATTAAGCCTTTACCACTGCATGGTTTTTCTTGAAATATTCTTGATTACCAATGAGAACCCCTGGGTTTCCCATGTTGAAAAGTAGAGTTTGGTTCGAGCCCCACATAAATGCTCCCAAATTTAATAGTGGTTACATCCTTAAAGAGATGTTAATGAATTTGTAAGATCAGAGTAAGGAAGTTACCTTCATATTAATGTGATCTTTTGACTCTATTAATTGTAATATTCAAATACAATCTACTTTAATTTCATAATAACCTTTTCTTTTCATTTACCAAAAATTTATAATAAGAGAAAGAACAAGAAATTCCAACAAACCAATGATGTTAGAGAAATGGAGATATCCAATATCTCTTTCCAAGAAACTAAGGTTATGAGAAAAGTTCATAAGTAATTAATTGGAATTTGAAGCCCATTTAGGATTATTAAAATTAATGATCTAGTACTAATACTTTAAATGAGAAGTATGACTATATTGGACAACACTTCACCTTTTTCTCCATTGGAGAACTCTCCTAGAAAAATCAAGCAATCATTGTAGTCTTATTATAAAGATTGGAATAATGTATGTATATGATAATAAGAATTTCCCTAAGAGCCTCTTCAATCTAATATTACATAGCCATGTTCAAAACTCTTCCTATAACTCAGACACAATTATAGTTACTATTCTCATGTGGCTACTTTTTCCATCTTTTGAGAAACATCTTTTAATGAGAGAAAAAAATAGGGCATTAAAAACACTAGGCCTCTAGATTTTGAAAAATATTTAAATAAAAGAGGGAGCATAGTAGCATGCATCTACCAAATGTTCATCAATTACATCAACCTAATCGAACAATAACATTATGTAGAGGAATAGTCTCTCCATTGGTGTATGTAATGACTAAAAAAAGTGATTGATATTAGTCAGAAGGGGTCAAATAGTTTTCCCTTTAGATTACACTAAAAATATATGAATGAGTTATTTTGTAGCATAGAAGATTTATTGGAGGATTTTATATCAAGTCAATCCCACTATTTTGAGGTTCAAACTAGTGACATGGATTAGTGTAGTTCTTTACGATTTAGGTAAGTGAAGGTATTCACTCCTTCGAGGATGTCCCTTAAACAATACATCCATTCCTACTAGGCTAATATCATAGGTTGGGTTATATTTGGCACTAAATCCAAACACCTAATGCCAAAATATTTGTAGCCAAAAGTAAGTTCTAAGTGTCGTGTGGTAAAACATCAAATGTTGCCATAGAGTGCATAAAGTCCAATGGATGGAAAACACCCCTAAATCTAATAGTCCCTTTATACTTTTCCTTGGCATTTATGAGGTTCTCACATAGTTCTTAGCACTTATCATAGACTAATAGATCTGAGGACTATGCCCACAAGGAAATTCATTTATGTGATAAATAAGAACATCAATCTCTCCATATCACACAACCTCAATCTCCAAATTAGTTTACTCTACCACTTGCCTCTTAGACATATGAAAATGCTAACACAACTATATTGTCATTCTCTACCACTCTAGGATAAAAGGAAAACCATTTGAAAATGAGTAAAAAATATTAAGTTACATACTTTTGTAATTATAAAATAATTACACAATTAGAAAAAAATGCAAACCATCCTTTATTAAAAAAAAACCTCCTAATTAATTAAATAAAATGCAAGTAAATAAAAAAAAAAAACAAAACATAAATTTTATATTTTTTCTAAATTATTTTTTTTTCTAGTATTGAGCTATATACCTTTTGTGATTATAAATTAATTACAAAATTTTAAAAAAAAATGAAAACCATCGCCATTACAAAAAAAAATAAAAAAATAAAAATAAAAATAAAAATCCTGATTAATTAAATTAATTGCTAAGTAAATAAAAAAAACAAAACATAACCCAAAAAAAACTAATTAATTCAACTATATTCAAATGCAAATTAAAAACAAAACATAAAGAAACATATTTAGAGTAGTGGGAATTGTTATAAAGTTTTAAAGAAACATATCTCAGAGATAACTTTAGCATTGGCATCGAGCCTGTCAACGACCAGCTCCCATCTCAGGTGGACCTTAATGTTCATCAACTTCAATTTCTCTATTTTTATCTTCGCGGGCACGTCAGCCTCCAAATTCAAGGGAACGCTAAACCTGTGCAGAGCTTCGTGCTCAAGTACGAAGCAGTGAGATGACTGTTGTCCAGATAATATATGTCGATCTTCTGGTTGGGATTATGGAGACTAGAAATTTGTGCTGAGGTCCGTGTTGATGCCGATGTTACTGATTTTGATGTTGTGGACGGAGTATTTGGGGATCCTCGGCTGAA
Organism: Pinus albicaulis; assembly: GCA_034641835.2. NCBI lineage: Eukaryota > Viridiplantae > Streptophyta > Pinopsida > Pinales > Pinaceae > Pinus > Pinus albicaulis. The sequence goes on along the minus strand of CM076580.1, from coordinate 1,333,947,484 downwards.
TGACCAAATACAGAATGCGAGCAGCGATGGAGATGGTGCCGACGACAGCGATTAGAACGCAGACAGTGCAGGGATCTGCGAACCTGTTTTGTTGGTATGAGTTGGTCCCTGGAAATTTGAACGAGCATCTGCTACGTGGAAGGATGAGGATAGACGAATGACCGGACTTGGGCACCAATGGAGAGCTCGGCTTCTCGTCTGCATATTCGCCTGCGTTTTCCTCTACGTCTTCCATAGTGGGGTGCACTTGTTGGTTTCCAACCAAGAATAGAGTATTATTTCTGACTTGGTTTTTGTAAGAAGAATCTGCCGCTTAATTTCAAATTTTCATTATCCCGCCATAACATGATAGATACATCATGATTAACATGGACATGGTGCACATGACATCATACAGAGACCTAATGGAGCTCATGGGATGCGGGATGGGTCCACACCTCCAGATAGCTATTTAACTCAACTGCCATTCGATTCTTCTCCGTCATCTGAATCGAAATGTTTTCCGACCAGTTACCATTCCCGGGCAGTTTGTCCGCCTGGGTAAACTACTCCTTTTAAAAATGTTTCCGATTTCTTCTCGAGTCCGTCTTAAATGCAAAAACACGGATCCAAATAAATTGAAAGTGCTTTTCGAAATCTCCGATTGTGTGCTAAATGAGAAATCAATGATTAATGTGAACCTAGATTTGAGAACAAAATTTATGGGCAAGATTTAATTCCTTCCCACACACTCACATACATTTACATTACCTCAAAATTAGCTTCCTAATTTCTGTGTATATATATTAGAGCTTTGCTTTTCCATGCGTTGAAGTCAATTGAACACGAGGGATGAAGTAAACTGTTTCGAGGACCTTGTCAAACATACCAACTCGGTCACACATTACTATTCGGCAACCAATATTTCCTATGTTATTTGTCTATTAATGCTATTAAGAGTACCAAAAAGCATGCTATGTCTATGCTCATAACATCGATCATCCAAACAGGCAAAACGATTTACTTGACTGTACTACCATATACACCACTCAGACTGTTTTAATTACATTAATGCAAGCAGCCCACTCTATTTCAAATAGGCCCACACTATTTCAAATTCGCGTAGTTGCGCCAAAAACAAAACTGAAATGAAAAGGGCCCGTTTGTGAGAGATTTTCTGCATTGATGTGGAGCAAGCGTTAATGGGCGAATAACATAGAAAATAAGGCTTTCCATGCGATAGATGCTTGCAAGTTGCAAGGCAATGGCGATGGTGGAGAAGCGGGAAATCAGCAGAGTGCAGACATTGGCGGAGAGTTGAATCCACGCGGTTCCGCCGAAGTTCGTGAGGCAAGTCGAGAAGGCACCCGTACAGGAGGACCTGCATGTTTCCATTATCGATTTGCAGGGTTTGACCCTTCTCCCCCAACATCATCATCAGAATCACACAATCGCTATACAAATTTCAGATGCTGCAGAGAAGTGGGGTTTCTTCATCATTATAAATCATGGCGTCCCGGACTCTCTTATCGCTCAAGTAAAAGCAGCGGGCAGGGCTTTCTTTCAACTTCCGATTGAACAAAAGGAAGCATACGCTAACGAGCCAAAAAAATCCTATCGGCTATGGCAGCACACTGGGATACTCAGATAGAGAGGGTAAATCGGACTAGCGAGACTATTACTATAATGGTCTGTGGCCTCCTGCCACGAGAGAAATAACTAAATGGCCCATACAAGTCTCTGATTTCACGTAATGGTTATCTACTTTCTGTATGTATATATATTGTATTAATTGTGTGGAGAAAGGTCAAGTCTAAGACGCCTGCAAACGAATTTTGTGGTTGCAGGGAAGCTATGGATGAATACAGAAGAAAGTTGGCGAAGCTATTCGACTGGCTGATGGCGGTATTGTTGTCTGATCTTCGTTTAGAGACTGAAAATTCTCTGAACGAGAGCGTGGGAGAGGAGAGGAAGGAGTTTCATATGGTAATAAATTACTACCCACCGTGTCCTCAACCGGATCTGGTTGTCGGAGTGACACCCCATTCTGATTTGGTTGCGCTTACCATCCTCCTCCACGACCAAATCCCGGGGCTTCAAATTCGCATAGTGGGAAGTGGCTTGATGTCCAATGCGTTCCTGGCGCTCTGGTTGTCAATGTCGGCGATCAGTTGGAGGTATGTATTAACCATACTCGTAATATATTGAAAAGTTTAGTTGCGCTGTTTCTTGATGGTTGATAACAGCTGTTATGTTGATGAACAGATATTGAGCAATGGGAAATACAAGAGCATCGAGCACAGGAGCGTGGTCCAGAACCGCTCGAGAATGTGATGGGCCATGCTTTGCGGCCCAGCGCGTGATATAGTGGTGTCACCCAGGACATAATTGATAAACGAGGAGCATCCTCCACTGTAGCAGGGAATTACTGAAGGTGCAGGCCGATTGTCACAGCAAGAAAGGAAGCATTTAATTAACTAGAATGTAGCGTGTTTGTATTTAGGGGTTTTTAGGGTTTGTGTTTTGCACGGCGCCCTCTGTAATTGTAATTCAGGTCAATGTTCCCACAATCTTTTCTTCGTGATATATCTTTTCTTTTAAGGAAGGTTCTTATGGGACAAGCATGGACTGAGGAGTTACGTATTGTGATGGCTGTAACATTTATCTATATATTTAAATATTAATGTTTTATTAAATTTATAATTGCAAATGGGTTCCACTATTGAACGAATGAAATAACAGGAAATCATTTATAAATTTATAGGTCCCTGGCCATGGGACAAAACTTGGGTTATTAAAGGAGAAGCAGAGCTAAAATTAGGTTCTAGAGGTTTCTTTATTATGTTCTTTAATATCGGGATAGTATCGTGCAAAGAGGTCCCTATTTTATGAACTCAACCGGCCTCTTTATGAAACCCTGGGTTCCAATATTCAACCTCGAAAAAGGAAGATTTCTCCTTCTTCCTTCTCTAGATAAGATTATACTCCTTGTCGCAAGAGTATTGACATCCAAAAATCCTTGCCTTTTAGATCCAGAAATCCTTGTCTTTTATTTTTTGAGAAAAAAAATAGTACAGGTTATATATATCTTTTTCTTTGGTTCAGAATTGAGATATTTCTCACACTTCCTAGAGAAAGACATAGTGATTCTGTATCAAAATATACATATACATGTATATTAGTCTTTAAAAATAGTAAGAAAAACTTACAAATAACTTATTACTTATGTCTAACAATTTCAAAAACAATGTTAAAATGTATAAGTATTTGAGTACTCGATTTGTGGATGATAGTAAGAATTCAGTAATGGAAATGGAAACACTACCTTTGTGGAATCATTTTTGTATGCAGCATAATAAATGACACATGGTGTTTTTCTTATACCTCTATTTGAAAGCAAGTATGCTATGTGATTCTGCTGAGTGTAGATGTGGTTGTAAGTGATTTGTTGAAAAGAATGTTTCATTAAACAAATGTGCTTCATCCAATTTGTTAACAGTGGCATGTGGAAACAAGATAGTCCCTTAACCCAATCAATGATGCACTTAGAGCCACCCTGAAAAATCATTGACATGATGCCCCATAAAGTAACAATTTATGTCGTGTTGTTAGTGCCCATCCCTCCAATGAGAAATGGTAATATGTGCTTGGTTTGGAAATAATAAGAGCACCACAACCACATTTGTTATTAGAGCATGCTCCATAAAAAATCGTCCCACCAGAACGAGGGAAATTTTTCATGCTATAAAAAATCACAAAGGCCAACATTTACACATCTTAGGAAAGATTATTTATTTATATAGATCTCAACAAACCGTTCTAATGAGGATACACTTGAGCTGTGAGGATGAAGTATGGGAGAAACCAATGAAATATGAACAACTACATTTTTAGTGTCATCATTGCTATGTTGATGACCATCTCTTAGAGATTTACAATAAAAGCCACCTCCTGCAAACTTAGGGAACCTCTCAGCCAACGAGCCCTCCACAGAAGTAGGCTTTACAATAGTGGCAAGAAAAATATGGGTGACACGAAGGCATGGATAAAACTCTGATTCTCAATGAAATCAAGGCACCGATAGGTTCAGAATTCTATAACATGCACAGGGGGGAAATCCCCCAGACTAGGAGGAAAAAAAAACTGAACTTCCTATGAACCAACCTTCTGAGGGAGATATGACGACTACATAACCATATCTGGCCTCACAACTTCAAGAACCACTTCTTGCAAACAATACCTTCAATGATGAGCTCTCGTCCTCGATGGAAGAAGAAGATTTTCCAGACATTGAGTTGCAAGGTATGGATCTACAAAAAATTTGGAGAAGAATGGGAAAACAAAGAGCGTTTGATCATCCTTGAATATCGAATCCAAATCATAATGCAAGGATACCTTTGCCACCAAGACATTCTTCTTCACTGAGTAAATTCATAACATACATCCTCCTCTCCCTCCTCTTCCTTTTCCTTGCAAGGGATCCAACAAAATGCTCGCAGGAGTACTCCCTCTATGTGAAAGAACCAAAGAATGAAGGCAAAAAAACAAATAGCAAAATCCTCCAAGATTGAGGCGAGTTTCTAGTTAATTCAAGCAGACTTGCACCAATGAAAACCCTCTTTCCTCTCATTTCTAAATCCCAATGATGCAGATCATCTCTTAGAATGTTATGGGATTGAATGGAAAATACAAACACGAGATATCAAAAAATAAAATCTTTGTGGAAAAAGCAGATATCTTGTCGCTCCAAAAAACAAAGTTCTCTCATGAGGACCTCATCCAAATGACCAGTACCTTCTGGAAGAACTCCAACCTCATCACCCAATGTGCAAACAGTGCCTCAGGAGGTCAGGAAATATTGTGGAACCCATCCATTGTCACATTTAACGATTTATTTTTCCATTTCTATAATCCTACCTTCCCTTTTTCAATCTATATGTTCCTCACAATCAAGAAAAGAGAGCATTTCTGACAGATCTCTCCACAATTACTTGTTTTTTCCACTTTGATAACTAGATTTTGGGGATATATTTTGACTTGATTCAATCCTTGCAATAAAAAAAGGGATGAGTTAGAAGATTGTCAGAGGAGGCCTTAATATTCAACTCTTTCATCGACAACAACAATGCTTGGTCCAGCCATTGCTTATAGACTAAACTCTGAAATAAACTTGACTGTGTTTTTCTAAACAAACTTTCTTTCCTTCTTTAAAGGACAAAACTCTATTTCTGAGGAATGCTCTTTTAAACAAAAACAACAACTCTATTTTTTTGATAAATACCTGGACTTTACTTCTGCTTGGCTTGCTGGAGTTCTGCTGCTGAACTGCTGCAACAAATCCTTCTTCCTTCAGCTTCTTTGACACCTTCAAAGAGCCTGGATAAGATCTGATATCATGTTGGAATTTTTGAGAATTCCAGAACAAAAAACACAGAGAGAATAATACTCTTCTATGAACACAGAGAATTAAAATAAAAATTTGCTCACTGAAAGACAGAGTTGACAAACTGTAACTATTTCATTAACTATGAAAATTATTACAAAAAAACTTCCTCTCATAGAGGGATTACAAAATTGGACTACTGCACACACAGTGCCAAAAAGACTCGCTGTCTCTTGTTACAAAAAAAAAAAAATGCACTCTCTGTATGTCTGTCAATTTTAGCCTTCGGGCTCACACTCTGTATTTCCAATACACTACTGTGTATATAACAACTATTACATTAACTTCTTGGGTTTTTTCTTTTGTGGCGTAGCACACTTTTTTAAATCAACATAAAACAAACTATAGAAAAAAAAAAAACTATGTATGGGCCTGTGGGACCCATATTACAATAACGTGCTTGTGAATAAAACATCCATATAAACCTTGGTTTTTAATATAGTTTTATCGCACGCATAAAAAATTACAAAACTTTAAACTAGCTTACGCCCGGACTTCAAACCGATTAAACCAAATTGTAATGAAAATCGTGTCACACTTTCGCATGACGTCACCTCTCCAAAACTTCGCGTGATCGCCATCCTATTGGTCGAGGACTAGGGCCCACAGATTTCAACCAAAATATGAGCCATATTTCATGAAAAAATCGCATAACACTTTGCCCCGATGATGTCAGGCCCATTTGTGATGCGAAATTCTTTAGAATACAGTTTGTAAAATTTTCGGTTTCGTTTTTTGGGTTGCTGACGTTGGCTCCAACCCAACGCGATAAGACGTTGATTGGTCCATGTACTGCTGCTGTGATGGCATGTGGGATCGACTCTTTATGCTTGCAAAGAGCTCACAATGAGCGCGATACACTTCCCATTTGCTGGCGGTGGTGACGAGGCTGTTGAGTTGGCAAGTGGGATCCACTTCCAACGTGGCCCAAATTAAAAACTTAAAACAAAATTCCCGCATTCACAAGAAACTTTTTTTTTCAATGTAAAAGGAATGTAAAGGTTTTAAACTGACTTTTTAACAAAAATAACAAGCGGCTTTTGACAGAACTTGTCAAAAAAAAAAATAGAAAGCGATGATTGTGGGCAGAGCAGTTGAAGTTAACACTTCAACAGTTGATAGATATTCAAACTTCCAACAACATGCATACTTGGAACAAAAAAAGAGGAGGATCTCATTAGGAGGGCGCTAGGTTAGATCACCTCCTCATCTACAAATCTCTCCTCCTAACAGGAACACAACTAGAAGATTTATAATTATACCAATTTATGGGTCTGGTCATTGGCCCATAATGCTTAAGCTTGGATGGTCCTAATCACCCCATAATAATCCCTTTAGACTAAAAGCTTTCTCGTTGTGATACCCCATATTCCTTTCCAATATGGAATCTTGGTGGAAGGAATCACTTTTTATTCCTAGGTGTATAATGTATCACTCCCAACAACAATTAAAATTCATCAAGTAGAAAATAAAAATATGGAATGTAGAAGACTTCAGTAACATCTTTAAAGAAAACCTTAAGCTTGAAGAACAAATGAAGATGGTTCAACAAGCTATAATTGCCGGACGGGAAATTAGATGGCATGGTATGGAAATGGTATGGAAATTTGATGGGATGCATTGTTTTATGTGAAATACAATATATTACCATTTTCGATGCATTTTCACAACTACATGAAATTTTTTATTGTTACAGTCGAGGGACCCACATCTCACAACGTTCCAGCTTGTCGACTTCAATTATTTGATGAGCATGTTGGTGAAAAAAACTATAGCAGTTTGAACACTGCTCCAGTCATTAGCATCCCAATTTCCTCCCCGAGGGTGCTTCCTCCTATTGTACAACCAGTGGGGATTTATTGTCGCCCACACCGACCACCTTTCTCCATCATAAATTATCCCATGCCTATAACCACCTCCCCAAACTCTTCCCAATTCCCACCTGTACCATTTATTCATCCACCCTTCTCATTGTTTCAATCATCCACCCTTGACATTCCAATTCCCCCCCCTAGGGTGATCCCTTGCCCTAGGGTGATTCCCACTATCGTACAACCGGTGGGGGTGTATCACCACCCACACCCACTACCTTTTTCCAATTTCACTTCCACTATGCCTTTATCCATCACCCATGAACCATGCTTATATCCATCACCAACAGCTCCACCATCTGCCGAGGAAGGACAATCTTCTCCATTGCCTTAGATATTCATGGTGAGAATGAGTAGTTGATCAAAATCTTATCATGAATTAACGGGAATTGATTCTATGCATTTTTTATTTACAACTAATTGGTTATTTAATTTTTGCAGCAATATCAATTTTGAAATGCACTTGGGAGTGCCAAGCGTGGCGAGGGCGACGTATAGACCCAGTTTATGAATCAGTCATGATGTCATTTTTCCATTATTTCATTTATGGGCGCGACCTTCCATTATCTATGTTGGGAATACCATGGGCCATGGGCCCATTTTGTAAAAGAGAAAAATGTATAACTAGACCAATTTGGAATACAAGTACAAGAATGTGAACTTGTGTATATGACAATGTATTCATTGGCTTTTAAATTCATGATGTGGATTTAATGTTATATTCTATCAATATTACATTACTTTTGATGGATGTAGTGAGAATGGATTTATTTGTTTCATTTACAAATTATCAAGTTTGCAAGTTAAGTTACTTTTAAATTTATATATTACTCAATGTTGCATGCATGGAAAACCATATCATTACCATGGACAACCATATCAAGACCCTCTAACAAAGGACATAGAGGAGAATGAAGCACTCTCAAGATAATGATATTGATAGCCATTTAATTGTCGAACCACAATTTAAATAACACAAAATCCATAAAAAAAAAACACAAAAAATCATATCAAGTATACAATATTCATACCAAGTATCATAAAGGGGTTTTACATAGCCAGAGGATGTATAGGTAGAATATCTGCATTATAGAAAACATTATAAAATGGGACGGCTAGCAAGAAATAAGTTAAACCCAATAACTCACAGTCTTACATCAAAATGAGGGATGGAGCGACTATAAGAAAATTAAAGCACAGTATATAAGCTTAACAATATGCATATAACGTGAAAAGATATTGTTCGAGCTTAATCTCTCAAATTTCTTGTAACCATCAAAACTAATAAACATATATGAAGAACTCATATACAATTTTTATAAACTGATTTACAATGTCCAAACACGAATCAAAACCCAAAACATTCCTCCATGAGTGCAAGAAATTATAAATGTATAATTACATTCATTGTTCGATCGGTGGCCATAATTAAATTTGGAACCCGAGACTCAAGCATAGTCTCGGTATTTCACCTTGTAACAAATCTAAATTAAACCTTATACAGAAGACCGAAGTTGTGCGAAAGTAGGGCCTCAGCTAGAAAGAAGACAACGACATGTCTGGACAAAAGGGTCATCGTACCTATGCTAGAGAAACGAAAGAATTCCTGAGTGATATAACATAAACCTTGGGACGAGAGAAACCATTTTGGGAAGTGGAACTCATACCTAGCCGAGCTTCCAAGAAGGAACACAAATCAAGAATTAGTGTTTGATAGGTTGAACCAATCCAAAGTGACAGAAAACCACAAGAGTAACTAGAGTTTACCTCTAGAGGTCGAGAAGGAGAAACCCTCACGTTGTTCTGTCAATTTGTAGAAAAAAATTAATAATTTGTGACAACCATAAAATTAAAGGTTGGAACCTGAAAGGAACATGGTAGGTATGCAATGTGTACCTCGACGACGAACCATGAGCATATTCAAGATTCATCGCAGCATGAAATAATCCAATTCTAGAAATAACATCTAGGTGAGAACCCATAAAGCTTACTGTTAAAAGAAAAAACAAGAAAACAATTCAACAAGTATTTTATGCGAGATTTAGTATAACTGTAACCGTGCAATGGAATAGTTGTGTTGACCCTGTCTGGAGGGTACCTAGGGAGCATTGTGACATCAAACCACAGTGGAAACCCTCCCTCAAGCCTAGAGGCCATCACCTTAACCCTAGGTATCACTAGTTGCAGAGGGTTGAGTGCCAAAGTTCACCGGAGAAAATGAGTTAGAAAGAATGTGCGAAAGGAAAGAGATTATAGAGGTAAAACCCTAGAATGGAATCTCCACCATTGATTTACAACATGATAACAACATCATGGATCAAACCCGGATCCCCAGGTGAGTCTGACAGGTGTAGGGTGAATGCTTTCACAATCCAGATCTGGAAGATTCATACAGTGGTGCATAGAGTAGCAAGTCTGCTTTCCAACCTAGAAATGTACCATAAGATAAGGTTTAGATAATGATAATCCCTTAAATATGATGGTACGCTATAAAACAAACAACTCCCATAAGTTCTCAATAAATGTTATACTCTTGCATCCTATGTAGTAAGTTGAAGGTTTAGACCTTCACATATGGATTATATGCAAAATTAAATATGTGATAGGTAGTCAAAATTTTTTACTATAGTACTTACCCTTTGTCTTATCAAGTTGTGTTATAGTTAATAATATTTTTGAAAATTTTGGTGATGATGCATGTTACAATAAAGTTTCAAATGAATGACTAGATTCATGTGTAAGCACATGACTACAAGAAACTTTCGGTAAAGGACATAAATAATGAAATATATAGATGATGAAACAACTTACTTGACATTTAAAACATGCTTAATTAATAATAAAAATTTAGAAATAGTTTTTTTCAAAGTTAGAATGTGACATGATTCTCATAGCCTCATATATATTCAAACTTGACACTTCTCAATTAATCTAAATTTTAACAAACATCACACATATAATTAATGGATAATTTAGTGTACAATGCTATTAAGATATGTGATTTGGTCAAACTCTATTTAATTTTAATAACCAGTGTCTAAAAATGTTGTAACTTTGTCATCTATTCCACTTTGTACCAATCTTTGAATATATAGTAGTTATTGTTAAAGATGTTGCAAAATCAATGTTCCAAGAACAATTTAACATGCATTGTATATATATTTTTATAAAACCCTTAAAAATGAAAATAGATCTAAATTTACTAAATAACATCTCAAGAATTATATTTTTATTTTTGTTTGCTATTACATTTGTCATATTATCTTACCCTTCATTGGCATTAAAATATCGATCAATTATAATGTCCTTGAGATATATAAATTAAATATAAACAATAAAAGTTAATTAATTCTAAGAATAAATATAAATTATAAAATTTGTACATTGTAATAACCATATATTATAAATCCGCTATATATTTTTTCACATTGCAATATTATATGCAAATCCTACCTAAAGTAATTATAAAACAAGTGTAATATGCAACATTGTTGCTTACTACCCACACTCAAAACCCTAGACATGAGATGCCCCACAAACTAGCGAGCATAAGTCAAGAGATGCCACCATTAGTGGAACCCTTAAAGTTATTTCCATTACATTTTTTTTCATGTAAACATTTGATTATTACTTCTAAACGTTTAAACATAGATGGTGGTATTAGTTGGGTGAGGTGCATATTGTGTGCAACTTTGAATATTTTAGTATCTCTATTTAGATATTTTATTATTTATATTCTTGATTGACAACTTATGAAGAATTTTTCAAAAGTATGCAACCTAACCTTCTTCATACTCAATTAATTCATAAAACCTGTTTCATAAATGAAAATCTGCTATGTTTATCATTTACTATTCTTTCATATGAGAAGTGATTTAATTTACTTTCTATATATGATTGCTTATTTTCCGTTCAAAAATATTTAATAACATTTTTTTATATTAATATTTTATAATTTTTTGTTAGGTATTGTGTGTCTTAGGAGCACTCGTAAGCCTATCGTATTACTTGAGTAACCAATATTAAAGAAATTTTAAGCCTTCAAAATCACCTCAGATTATAATTGGCTTGAACCACATGAGCCCTTAACATGACTGCATTTTTATCCATAGAGTTCAAACTAGTAACTTTTTCACCATAGAGTGTCTTAACTAGATACCTTGGCATTATCTATTCTACACCCATGAACATGTAAATGACCATTTTAATTAATTAAATATTCTATTTTTTTTAATATAATCATTTTATATTATACTACTCTATAATTTTTTTTATGAAATTATTTTACTATAAATTTATTTTTACATATTACAGTTATTTATATTTGATAATTTATTTTTAAACTCCATAAAATAAGAAAACAAGTTAAATTTTAAAAAAACTAATTTTTTTATTTTTTTTTAAATTTAATTTTAAAATATCTAATTTAATATTTATATTTCTCAAAATTTTAATAAACCTTATTTGAAAGTCACAAAGGTTTTTTTTTTACCAAACAAAAATAATATAACCTACTCTCCGCATATAGATCTCCAAGGATCTTCGCCTTCCGATTGTACGTCAGTGCCTCAAGACTTGAGAGTCATTCGTACTGAACAACTGGAAGCTTTGGTTTGCATGGCATGGCGCATGACCATGGAGCATGGCATTGATGTGGAGCAAGCATTAATGGGCGAATAGCATAGAAAATGAGTCAAATTACATTAGTGGATAACAACCAACCATGGTTATGTTCACAATGACAAGTGAGAGATGACTCTCTTCACTATTGGTTTGACAACTTAGTTACTAATAACAAGAATAAGTCAAATTACATTAGTGGATAGCAACCACCCAAGGTTATGATCACTACTGGTTTGACAAGTGAGAGATGACTCTCTTCACTATTGGTTTGACAAGTGAGTTATGATAATTTTTCCCACTATTAAAAAAATAAATTATATTTTTCTATTTTGACTTAATTAAATATAAATTTTAAAAATATAAAAACCAACTCCTATTTATTTTATTTCAAAATATTTTTAAAAATATATAAAATATTCCCAAAATCTACTTGAATCATTTTTCTATCCATTCATTTATTTGAGTAAACTAGACTTCTTTTTTGCACTAAAAATCATGAAAGTTTCGGTAACATTTTAAGAAAATCTACCAGTGATTTTTGTAAATCCAAGTTATAGCTATCAAAATTCAATATTTGGGGGTGTCTAGAGATTTTTTATGTTAAATCCATTTCCACTGTAAAAAACATGATTCAAACACTCCTATTGAAATATTTCTTAAAATTTTTTACAAAACTTTCAACCACCTTCCAGTCAATTCCTCCCTCAGCATCTTTAAACTCTTTCAATTTATTTTATCGAAATTTCCACCACAATCCTTTGCCTTTGTAAAAAACTCCTTTATTTGATGTTCTCTCCAATTCAACAGGAAACCAGGCTGTGATCTGAGAATAAAATTCCTATCCATTCATTCAAATTTCTGTCAAGCTCTTTTAATTCAATGCGCCTTAATTGCATTCCAATGTTTCACTTCCTCTAGTTCACCATTTATTGCTTGCACATACAGAAACCAAGATCCATGATCATTTATTTATTTCGCTTTCAAATCCTTCACCGTTACCCACGAGAACTTGGAAGTGAATCTCCTATCTTCCGATTGGACGTCAGTGTTGTACTGAACAGCTGGAAGCTTTGGTTTGCATGGCATGGCGCATGACCATGGAGCATGGCATTGATGTGGAGCAAGCATTAATGGGCGAATAGCATAGAAAATAAGGCTTTCCTTTGCGACGACCTGTGTTAGGTCTATGTATTAGTCATGTGCACCACGTTCATGTTAATCATGATGTATCACCCCCGATCGGGGTGAACACTTGTCATATAGAGTGCATTAAGAGGAGCAAGAAGGCGGTTGCATGTCCTTCGCACACTCCCCTTCCATAATGGTGCATTGGTATTATAGATTATGGAAGTACGAGAAAGATCAGTTCTTAATTATGTTGCAGGCAGGCCAGGCTATCCTGACAGGTTGCGAAAGGCATGTTTTCGTTATGGTAAGTGGCTTACCTCCCCCCCTCCATTCGTTCACGCATTGCTTTCTGCATGCCAACGTCTAGAGGCCGCCGAGGAGGAAGTCAGAAAACATTCAAACTGTCATTTGCACAACTCAGTGGGGGTATGTATCTGGTTCCATTCATGAATTCACGATTGCAATGTTAATGGCCTTGTCTAGGTTATTGTATAATATGCTGAGATTGATTCTGTTAATGGATAATTTTTATGCTAACCCGCCCCTGGAGCCTATTGAACCTTGCTTCAGAGACCCTAGAAAATTCCAAGCACTTTCAGTTTATACTGCAGTAATTCAGCCCCACCTCGGGTCAAAAGTGGTTATGCTTATTACTCCTGCAAACGCTCTAGTTAGCGCTCATAGGAGGAGTCAAATTTATGTTCATTGCGTCAATAGAAGTTGGTTTTTCATGTCATCTTCTTTGTTTGTTCTGTATAAGGGTGTTGACAGTCATAATTCTCAACAGGCCCCTACTTCTCTTATGGACCCTGTGCTCACCCCGAGTCCTGTTAATATTTCTCATGAGAACAACAGTTTAGGTATGAGGCAGGTACTGCTCTATTTTGGCCAGGTCATGTTAATTCAAGGTTTCAGGTCGAGGAATTGGGAGACAAGGCTTTTGGTCCTTCGTTTCTTGCATACTCAAAATTTTTTCCTGCATAGCCTTAGTCATTTGGGTCAGTGCTCTATCATGCTTCCCTCGTCCACTTCTCGATTGTCAGGACCGCTTTGTCGAGCTCCAGAGGATTCGGGCTGGATGGCCTCATGATGTTGCTTACATTTTCTCTGTTTTTCTCTGCCTGTTTGTATTACATGATACGCGTTGTGATATTATGGGGAAGCGTCGGTCAAGTGTACAATCAGCTAAAGGAAAACAGGTCCAAGCTGAGCAAACCCTGAAGAAATGTGGGAAAAAATCAAATCTAGAGATTCTTGAGAATTTGGCAGCCAACTATGTCACCGAGAATTCAGCTGAAGTTCGTCAGGAAATCAGAGGATGGGAAAGGGACATTCACATTGACCCGAAAGATAATGAAATAGAGGAAGAAATTTTAGACTTCATCACCGATCCTGGTAACACCAGGGGCCGCCTCACGCTTTTCCAGTAGACCATTCACACTTGTTGGATCCTGAAGAGCCTTCTAGCAAAGGCAATACAGAGTATCAATCCCATTCATGCTCAGTATGACCCAACCAATATTGAACTCCACCTACTGGACATGCTTCAGCAAATGCAAGATCAGCTGCAACATATTAAGATTACCCAATACCAGGCAACTGATAGAATAAGTATACTGGATGATCGGGTGGGACGTATGGAGAAGAAACTCCAACAACTCTAGCAAGTGGACATGCCAGGATCTACACTGAAAGCTCTAGCACCTGTCTCTTCATCTGAAGAGTAGTTGTTTTGTTGTTATCTTTATCATGTTTTATGCTATTATCAGACTTTTATGAACTCTGTTTATGTTCCCAGTATGTAGATATTTCAGTAGCAGAACAGATAGTTAGACATAGAAGAATGAAACTTTTCCAGTTTTGGTTAGCTTTTCATGCACTAAGATGGCCAACAGACCTAGTTTCCTGCGGGTAGGTTGATGCTACTATCTGATGTTTATAATTTTGTAACCTGCTTTACAAACATAAATAGAAAAAGAGAGGCACTACCAAATTCACAAAAAAAAAGAAAAAAAAGTTAATCATGATGTATCCATCATTTTATGGTGAGATAATGAAAATTTGAAGTTATGGCTGGATAATGAAAATTTGAAATTAAGCCGTGTATTCTTCTTAGAAAAACCAAATCAGAAATCATAATCCATTCTTGGCTGGAAACCAACGAGTGCTCCCCACTATGGAAGACACAGAGGAAAACACGGGAGAATATGCAGACGAGAAGCCGAGCTCTCCATTGGTGTCCAAGTTCAGTCATTCATCTATCCTCATCCTTCCGCCTGGAAAATGCTCGTTCAAATTCCCAGGGACCAATTCATACCAACGAAATAGCTTTGCAGATCCCATTCATGGTCTCGCAAGTGCTGGATCTCCCGTTGCCACTGCTTGCTCTGCACTGTCTACTTTCTAGTCACTCTTGTTGACACCATCTCCATTGCTGCTCTCATTTTATATTTGGTCATTCTGTATTTGGTCATTCAGTAGAGGATCCCCAAATAATCCGTCAACAGCATCAAAATCAGTAACATCAGAATCAACGCAGACCTCAGAACAAATTTCTAGTTCTCTGTAGATGTAAGTCCCCATAATCTCAACTATAAGATCGACATATATTATCTAGACAATAGCCATCTCGCTGTTTCGTAATTTGGCATGAAGCTCTACACAGGCTCAACATTCCCTTGAATTTGGAGGCTGACGTGCCCGCAAAGATAAAATTGGGGAAATTGAAGTTGTTGAAAATTAAGGTCCATGTGAGATGGGACTTGGTCGTTGATAGGCACGATTCCAATGCTAAAGTTATCTCTAAGAATTCGAAGGTGAGCGTAAAGTTGTGAGGGTTGCGAGATCAATCCATGGTGGGTTTTAATGTGAGACTATGAATGCATCGATTTCATGTTTCAGGCGAAGATAACGTTATCTTTGTGGCTAATCCAAAATCTTTATAACAATTCCCTCTACTCTAAAAATGTCTTCTTCTTTTTTAATTTTCATTTGATTTTAATTGAATTAATTAGTTTTTTTGGGTTCTGTTTTGTTTTTTTATTTACTTGCAGGAATTTTTTTAATGGGAATGGTTTTCATTTATTTTTTTAAATTGTGTAATTACTATATAATTATAAAATTTATATAGCTCAATACTAGAAAAATATATATAATTTAGAAAAAATATATAACTTATGTTTAGTTTTTTTTTTTTTACTTGCATTTAATTTAATTAATTAAGATTTTTTTTTTTTTTAATGAAGGATGGTTTGCATTTTATTTTATTTAATTGTGTAAGTATTTTATAATTAGAAAAAGTATGTAACTTAATATTAGAAAAAATATTTAGCTTTTATATGGATAATTTTTTCTCACTCTCAAATGGCTTTCCTTTTATCCTCAAGTGGTGGAGAATGTCAATTTAGTTGTGCTAGCATTTTCATAAGCCTAAGTGGTAAATGGTAGAGGAAACTAATTTGGAGGTTGATGTTGTGTGATATGGAGAGATTGATATTCTTATTTATCACATGAATGAATTTCTTTATGGGCATGGTCCTCAGATCCATTAGTCTATGAAAAGTGCTAAGCACTAAGTGAGAACCTCATAAATTCCAAGGAAAAGTACAAAGGGAGTATTATATTTAGCAGTGTTCTCCATCCAATGGACTTTATGCACTCTATGGCAACATTTAATATTTTACCACACAACACTAGCTTACTTTTGGCTAAAAATATTTTGACGTTAGGTGTTTGGATTTAGTGCCAGCTATAGCACAACCTATGGTAGTAGCCTAGTAGGAATGGATGTATTGTTTAAGGGACATCCTTGAAGGAGTGAATACATTCACTTACCTAAATTGTAAAGAACTACACTAATCCATGTGACTAGTTTGAACCTCAAATAGTGACATTGTCTTAACGTAAACTCATCCCATAAATCTTCTAAGCTACAAAATAACATGTCCATATATTTTTAGTGTAATGTAAAGGGCCAACTATTTGACCCTTTGTCAACAAGCAGCGTTCCCTTGAATACTGTTATTATTCAATTGGATTTGATTTGAAATGGAAAATGTCAATTAAATGGTTTATTTCAATTCAATCATGAATTAATGGTTATCATGATCTTCTCTCACATGAAGATAAGATAAATTCCACTTATTATGCATTTTATCTTATTTGCATAGATAATGGTAACATAAGCATTGTTTGTTGATGAAAATGGCACTTTCTACTTTTCCACTTATTCCAATCAATATCTCATCTCTATTATTAGTGTTGTTAGAATTTGAGGTTTCAAATGATATGCATATTGAAAGATAAAATGGCAAGGAATATTTCATTATATAACTCTGTCATCATACTACTATTTCTTTTTTTTTTTAAACTCAGCACCTGACCATACATGTGCTCAAATTATATTCATTTTTGGAAAATAAAGAGAATGCTTTCAAAATACCACCAAGGCGTACTAAAATACCCAAGGAAATGGCACATTATGTCCCAAAAAAATTGGTAGTTTTTACCTTGGTCTCACTCCCTTAAATTATTTTTTTTGCACTTTCTTCGAAAAAAAATATTAAAATCTTTTTATATAAAAATTTATAGACCATGGCTATTATATAGCCATTAGCACTTGGTTTTATCCTTTGTGTATATATACACAAATTATTAATGCTTAGGCTCTTAATATGTGGAATGTAAATTTTGAATCAATCTATCCCTTGTGCTTGTTGGAAAGACCCACTTGTATATTCAAATATCTAGCAAGTAATATCAAACACTTGGTTAAATAATTAAAAGTATAAATAACAGTTTTTGTGGAAGAATATCTTTGGAATTTTGTGAAAACCCCAATTTGAGGGGATAATTTTTAGGTTACAACATGTTGTAATAATACAATTTAAGCTAAAATACCCTCATTATGTTTGAGCTATTAGATTTATAGTGTGAATAAAGAGAATATGTAAATTTCATTAGCATAAGGAGAGTTAAGTTTTTAGATATTTTTCTCTTTGAAAAATGAAAATATTGTGATTATAATTCTCTATATATATAATTCTCTAATTTTTTAAATCTTTAAATATAATTTTGTGATACATTCAAAATAATGAATATAAATATTTATTCCATAAAGCCCATAGACAAAATGACTATCACACATATTAAAATGACAAAATATATTTCCTTCCTCCTGTTAAATATATTACAACATATATTTGTACTATGGTTCTTTTATGGTTCTCCACCTTTAAAACAAAATTGATTTCAATCCCCTCATTCTAGAAGCATTAACCATGAAAGACGCACATTCTCATAAATTTTTTTCTATAAGTAGCTAGAAATTTGGACCAAAACATATTAACTTTACAAATATTCTTTCAATGATTAATACTTTGTACTTCTTGGTCAACTTACATAGAAACATGCTTTATAATATGTTAGAAATTGGAATATATTGGTTGGAAGATATTTGTTACAAATATTTTATGAAGGAAATTGAAGAAATACATACCTTATTGGGGGTAGTTATGATGAAGAGGATGATGGATTCTTGGGACTAACTTTTAGATGTTTTTTAAACTTTTCATTTTCCTTTATAAAACTTTAATCCTAAAGGTAATCATTGAGCTATGAATTCACAATAGGACTTTTTCTACATTTTTTCTCCACCCCATTGGTAACAAGAATATATATATATATATATATATATATATATATATATATATATATATAATTCATCATGAGTGTGAACATGAATCTGATATATTTACATTAATGATAAGTTTTTTATAGTAATGTAAATATATCAGATCCATGTTCACACTCATGATGAATCCTTTATATATATATATATATATATATATAAAGGATTCATCATGAGTGTGAACATGGATCTGATATATTTACATTACTAAATCAAGAAAAATATATATGATGAGTAAACTAGTGATTGGCTATTTTAAGTGGACAATCTAACTATAATCTTTTCTTTAAGGAAAAATTTGCTAGAATTTAAAACAAATTCAAGCATATAAATAGCTTGACCATCTTATATTGTGCAACAAATTATGGCTTTGTAGTGTATTTGTTGAACAAATTGTGGCTTTGTAGTGTATTTGTTGAAGAAAATTCCCAGAAGAAAATAATTAGTACCCAACCAATTATTTAGATAAAATAATATCCACTAATAATTTGAAAACCAATAACCAAATTTTCCTTTTAACTAGAAAGATATATTCCTTTGAATGTGCTAATAAATCATGCATATTATCTCATTTATCTACCTAGTGAATATTTATAACTTTACAAAAAAGCATTAGCTTCAGCAATTGTCTACATAATTATCTAAACATACACAATAATCCAAATAAAAGTCTCACTATATCCACTAATGATTTGAAAAGAAATAGCTAACTTCTAGTTTCAACTACATGGATTTTGTTGCTTCAAATATGGCTATGCATCATGTAGCATGAAGTTTGTATCAAATATATAGGCTACCTCGTTTTATATCCATAGGTAAGCTATGTAATGTTCCATATATTTACTTTGATTGTGGCTTGGATCCATCTCCTATAACAAATGAATAAGCGTGATTCTAATCTCAGTATAATTGCATCTTCCTAGTTATTTCTAATCTCAATATAATTGCATGTTCATGATCATTCCATTGTCCTTTCATCCTTGTTTGCATGCTTGTTACATCTTCCCACTTCCCAACTTAAATACCTCTGCTCAACATAGTGCTTAGCACTTTTCATAGACTAATGGATGTGCGGACCATGCCCACAAGGAAATTAATTCATGTGATAAATAAGAACATCAATCCCTCCATATCACACAACCTCAATCTCCAAATTAGTTTCCTCTACCACTTACCACTTAGACTTATGAAAATGCTAGCACAACTAAATTGGAATTCTCTACCACTCGAAGATAAAAGGAAAACCATTTGAAAGTGAGTAAAAAATATCCATATCAAAGTTAAATACTTTTTTCTAATATTAAGTTACATACTTTTGTAATTATAAAATAATTGCACAATTAAAAAAATAAAATGAAAATCATCCTTTATTAAAAAGAAACTCCTAATTAATTAAATAAAATGCAAGTAAATAAAAAACAAAACATAAATTATATTTTTTTTCTAGTATTGAGCTATATGCTTTTTGTAATTATAAATTAATTACACAATTTAAAAAAAAAAAATGAAAACCATCCCATTACAAAAAGATATCCTGATTAATTAAATTAATTGCAAGTAAATAAAAAAAAAACAAAACATAACCGAAAAAAAACTAATTAATTCAATTAAAATCAAATGCAAATTAAAAAAAAAAAACATAAAGAAACTTATTTAGAGTAGTGGGAATTGTTATAAAGTTTTTGGATTTGCCACAAAGATAACATTATCTTCGCTTGAATAATGAAATTGATACATTCATAGTCTCACGTTAAAACCCGCCATGGATCGATCTCGAAACCCTCACAGCTTTACGCTCACCTTCGACTTCTCAGAGATAACTTTAGCATTGGCATCGAGCCTGTCAAAGACCAGCTCCCATATCACGTGGAACGCTCAACTTGTGCAGAGCTTCGTGCCCAAGTACGAAGCAGCAAGATGGCTGTTGTCCAGATAATATATGTCGATCTTTTCTTTGGGATTATGGGGACTTACATTTACAGAGAACTAGAAATTTGTGCTGAAGTCCTCGTTGATGCCGATGTTGTTTATTTTGATGTCGTCGATGGAGTATTTGAGGATCCTCGGCTGAATGACCAAATACAAAATGTGAGCAGCGATGGAGATGGTACCGACGAGAGTGATTAGAAAGCAGACAGTGCAGACCAAGCCGCGACAAAAGGAGCTCCGCCACTTGGGAGACCGTGAGTGGGATCTGCGAACCTGTTTTGTTGGTATGACTTGGTCCTTGGGAATTTGAACGAGCATCTGCCAGGCAAAAGGATTAGGATAGACGAATGACTGGACTTGGGCACCAATGGAGAGCTTGGCTTCACATCTGCATATTCGCCTGCGTTTTCCTCTACGTCTTCCATAGTGGGGTGCACTTGTTGGTTTCCAGCAAAGAATGGATTATTATTTCTGATTTGGTTTTTGGTGTTTCTAAGATAACATGTTAGTGCATCATCCTCATCAACTACTTAATGCATCATTCAATCAAGATAACATGATAGTGCCACAATTGCACTCTCATAATCGCCATGTTTTAGAAAGTATTTACATTGTTCCTTGCCATCCATGGTTCAATTAACCCATTTCGTCCTGTCTACTCATCCCTTTGAACTAGGAAAGCTCTACCGACACTCTATTAATTGAAATATTTCTTTCTCTGAATGGAATCGGTGTCGGTAATTTATTACATGCCCTGTAAGCCGTTATAAGACCATGTGTATCGAATGAGTCATAGTGGAATAGTCAAAGGTTAGAGACTAGAAATACTCATAACTACTAGGAAATCAAGATGGCCCCTACAAAAGGAGACAAAGTGATCCAAAAGGCCCTCCATAGGTAAAATATGATCAATATTGCAGACCCACCTCCTTATCACACTTTTTCACCACCATCCTCTTGAAGTTCAAACCACTACGATTATTGTTAGGTCACATATGTGTTGCGGAATGAATGACAAGGATTGTCAGTGGCTCTCCTCTCCCTTATGGTATTTAGGCCTTACGACACCTAAAGAAATCTGGTTATACAACACAATGACAATATTAGAAGATATTAGAAAAAAATTAGTAAGTAGGAATTAACAAAAGCACCAATTTTAGTGGAGGAATCCTATTTATATGTAGATTCTCCATGCCAACAATGCCCACCTTAGCCAACCGAAGGCTATAAATGGACACAATTTTAGCTATGCTCTTCCTTTTGAAACCAACAACTAGTGAAAATATGAAAAATGATAGGAAGACACATCGATTAAAAGGATAAGTTCTCGAAAGATTATAGCTTTAACAACTCATCAAGATTATTTCTAAAAGGTAAGATATTCTTCCACAACTAAAGGAAAAGGCTCACCTCCACCACAGAGCGATTATGGGATATGGCAAGGCCAATAATGCTTGTAGGGGGAGGGAAGGTTGATAGAGAAAAAAATCTTACGAGAGAGAGATTCTTCCTCTGTCCTCCCTTTCCCTTCACCTCAATTTTCTTTTTCCTTTAAACTAAAGTTGTTGCTTAAAAAAAATGTACATACACATGGCAAGAATATGTGTATAGAGAAAATAAGGATGAATTATATTACTTAAATGTTCAATGACATAGAAAAGTGTTATATGCCTCCCTTCTTCCTCTCTCACCAACATTCCCTGAGAGGGATCAAAGGAAACAAAGATTTAATTTTATTGGTGCTTAGAACATCGTGGGTTAAGATCGATCTATTATGGTTTTTGTTTTTTGAAAAATATGTCTTATAATCTAGAGAAGCATTTAAAAATAGAAGAACCAAAAGTTGAAGGGTATATACAATGAATATCATATCTTCTTTCATAGAGAAACTAGAAAATAAATGAAATCAAAGTATGTTGTGGGTTTAAAAGCCTTAGTTTCTTTGATAAAAAATGTGGACTTATGCAAACGATGATGGCATATCTAATCATAGCATGAGGGATGAAATTCAGACGATTAACTAACTTGATTCTCAAACATATATTTACAACGGATCATACAATTATAAAGAAGAAATCCTCATGCAATTCTATATCCTTCAAAAATAACAATGGACAAGACATCAATAATTTTCAAATAAGGTGGCCCTCCAATGAATGTGTCCTTAATGAAGGTTTCAATACAAATTCTACCAAAATTTCCAACAATTGGGCAAACCAAGAGTCCTAGGAGATATGTTTCATAGTCTCCAACCGACCACATACATGGAAAAGGCCATCCAAAAACACACTTTTTATCAAACATACCTTGAATTGAATCCTTGGGTGCATCACTAGCTAGGGAAAAAGTTATAGCTTATAAGAAATATGGATGGACCAAATACTATAAAGTATTTTTACTCATTCTTCCTCTATATAATTAAACATTCATCTCCAATTTAGTACAAGTGAGAACAAATGATGATGGTGAAAGTGTGAGTAAAATATCTAAGTGTCATATTTCCTAGGAGGGTACACAAACCTCCAAATCTAGTTGATTTGAAAATTGGTTGGATAACTTGTTATGTTTTTCAAGAACCTCCCACTTAGTTAAACAAATAAAAGATTTAGCTTATACTTAACAATTTGTGGAATTTATGCTTGAAAGTGGTGTATGATTTTTAACTGTTTAAGTGTCTTAAGTCCATTTTTTTCTTACTAAATTTAAAAATGTATAACAAAAATATAATGTAGAAATAAATATCCACACATAACAGCAAAATTAAAATAGGAATTCCCCGAATATTGTGGGCTACGTATCCTTGAGCTTTGACATCTTGAATTAGCTCTTTGGGATTATGGTAAAGTTTATTTTACAAGTTCCACACTTAAATCCAATGGTTACTGAACTAAATCAAAGGGCTTATAATACCATCTATATCTCTATCATGGCTGCCATCACTCTGCAAACAACTTTAGGCTTCCTTAGACTTGATTCCTTTTGTCGGTTCACTGAGCTACACTGAGCTTATCTATGGAACTAACTCCTTTATAATTTTGTTTCTATCCCTGAAATGACACCTACTCTCTTTAGAGCACATCATACACCAAATATCTTGATTTTTTTCTCAAATCGAGCGCTGCATCTCGGAATTAGGTCTTCCTTAACTGTTTTCCCAAGGCTACCCAAAATTTCCCTTCAACTTCTCGAGCTTCAGAAGTCATCAAATGGATATGAAAATCCCTTCATTGGATTCATAATGCAGAAATTAGTGAGGATAGACTATTTTTCTACTGAAAATGGCCTCTCGCTGCTCCAGTTTTTCCTCCAAAACATGTTGGCACCCCTTGGCACTAGGGTCATTGAAAACTTCTCTAGTGGGTTATCGACCTCTATAATTTATCAAAATCTTCTGAAATATCCATAAATGGATTCTTAATAATGTTTACAGTCAATAATGACTATTGGTTCGCTGCATATGGTCTCTAGCTGCCTTGGCTAGGCCCTGAATTCCTGCTAGCAAAAATTGGCACTAATGACACCTGGAAATTTAATAAAGCTTCTCAGCTTTATAAAGTCCTACATAGGCATTGGAAACCATATCATTAGTTTCAAAACATCTAAAATATCCAAAATTGACTATTGGATCTCTGAGTAAGGCCTCTAGCTCCCTTGGCTAGGCCTAAGACTGTTGCTTCCCCCCCGGTGACCCTAGTGGCCCCTTGAACTTCACTGATGAAAAAAAATTATTAGAAGCTCTATGATGGCTCTAAAACCTACTCCATTGAGTCTGGAATATTAGAGATAATCGAAATTGACTATTGGCACTCCAAAATTGGGCAAATCTAGCTCTAGATAGAGCCTAAACAACTTTTTCCGAGTGTCCCCTACATCAGCTCCACTAAAAATGGGGAACTTCAGTTAACTAAAGTCAAATTTGGCCAATATATGAAATTTTGGTGGCTGCTGCTATTTCACCACCAGTCTGATAGTTAATTTTAATGGTTGGGGTGGCCACATGGCCACAAAACCCATAGTCTTATCTGTTGAATGGGCGAAGGTTATGGTTTTAATAAACCACGCGAAAATATAACCGTTCACATGTCATAACGGTTAACAAAAAATTTGCATATGGTTAAAAGTTTTATGCACTGGTTTAAGCCCTTGGGTCAAGGGTCGCGGTCGTGTGGGGAGGGGTTGGCCCTTGGGGCTGGCCCCTCCATACCCCCAAATACAAAATTGTTATACAATAAATATCACCGCAATGCATAGGATGTTAAGAAATGTTGGATTGGTGGAAAGGTAAGATGCAGGCTTGGCGGGCACGAGGTGCAGGGTTTGACCCTGATAGACCCTTCAAAATTTTATAAGACCATTATTTGGCCACGTGGTGACTAATTGGCCGAAATACAAAAAAAAGTCAACCCAATATCAAATCACACGATGCTACTTGTCATGTCTTGATTGGACTACATGGAATATTCCAGGGAATATTTTGGGGAATATTTCAAGAATATTCCTTGGTATATTTTTTTTTTTAATTTTCCAAAATTCCTAGTCAAACTTGGTCAAAGTCCATTTCTTTTGCAGTTTACTCGACTTTTCAAACTCCAATAACTTCTTCATATGATGTCGGTTTCTCGAACCCTTCACGGTGCCGGAATCAGGAAGATGAGATCTGTCCGATCGCTCAGGTTCAAAACACTTCCAAACACTTTGAACATTGAGTTATCATTCTGGTCCATGATCCAGTTATGATCACTAGTTCTTCCAGAATATACATGACATCCCTAGATTCATCTTCAATAACATGGCCTTCGGGATGAGCTTTTTCAACTCCATAATTGACAGGGGATTTGAGGCCATTAAGAAAAATCCTAAGCAAGAATACACTAGTCCCTTCAAGAGTGAAAAATGAAATCCCAAATGTCCTCGCAAAAGAAGATATCATTTCTACTCAGTTTTCAAGCTTGAAAATTTTGTATATCAGCATCACACTGACTGTGCAGCCTCCAACTCAATTTTCTAGCTTGAAAATGGTGTATATCAACATCACTTTGATCATGCACCCTCCAACTCTAGATGGGGTGACAAGCTAAGTTCCATATTTCCTTGTTGCCCTAGCAAGACCAATGAACCAAACCATCCATGCATTTCTAAGTTTCCCATACGCTTTGGAGGATGAATGAGCTTAGAACTTGAAATAAGTGAGGCATAGAAATAATATCACATGAGCCAAATGTGGTAGCAAAATTATGTAGAAACATCAATCAAGCCTAGTCAATTATCATCATTAGGCTTGCTTCACACATCCCAAGGAGCCATCAAGATGCTCCACTCCCCACTATACTTAGAACATAGTCATAAGTATGATTGAAGAATCTGCTCCAAGTGTTGAAATTGAAATTTTCTACGAGACCAACAAGAGACATAATAGAATATTATGCATAGGTTATTGCTCCATGTGGTATGCATTCATCTTGATTCAAGCCTATCACACATTAAATTGTATTGGATGTTAAAATATATAATCCACAATAGACAACCCCATAAGGAGCTACTATGGAAATCACCATTTTCACTTAAAACATATCTTCACTGCCCAACTCTCCTCATGCTTATTCTTTTGTTTTTAAAGTGAGAAACTTTCTTTTAAAAAATATATGATATTGTACTAATAAGTATTATAATCATAGTTATATAAATAATCTAAGTAGGTTAGAAAAGTGATTCATAATTTAAGGACAACACAGGGAGAATCATTGCATCATAATGGGTCATAATTGTATTGATTTTTAATGTAATTCATATTTGAGGAGATGAGTAGCTCAATTTTTGGGGGTAATTTTATGAATTTTATTATATTAAGCTTCTTGAATTTGATTATGAATCTTTTAAATGCAGGAAAGAAGCTTTATTACATTTTAATGTTTCTAATTGAATATACATAACAATTAAATCATAGTGCAATTTTCTACCTCAAATGATCCATCAACATGTGAATGGAAGGAAATACTTGCCTTTATTTCGTTTAAACCAATTCCATAACAATTGCCAAATGTAGTTGACAAATTAATTTTTTTGGTTATAGATGATTTTTGGAAGATAAAATCCTAATAGTTATTTTTGGTTAATAATGATTTTTGGGTTGTTGATATCATCAATTGAAAGGACATTGGTATCCTACTCTCGGCTCATAGTCCTTTCTACAATTCAAATGCCAAATGTGTTGATATTCATTATTCAAATTTACCATACTTGTGGTAGAGTATGGTAATTTGATATTTTCAACATCCTTCCCTTCAAAAGGTTCATATTTTGTCTTCAACTTGATATTCCTATAATTTATCCAAAAGCATTTGATGCATGTCACTATGTTTCGATGCACATAATGATAAAAAACAAAATGTTACAAATGTTTGCTAGAGTTTGAATTGGGGCGAAAATGTAAATGGATTTAAACGAAACTCGGGAGAGTTATATAAATTGAAAGAAATATATTGAATCCCAAATAAAGTTCGCATATACAAATAGGGTGTGGATAAATTCCAACCATTCAAGTAGGCTAATACTTCAAAATGTATGTATAACCAAAAGACTAAGTCAAATTCTTCAAGTCAATAATTTCTAAGGATATAGATATTTGTTATATCTACAATCCCTTCTTTGGAAACTACACTAAATAACCAAAAGGAGAGAACCTACTGAGGATACTCCTGTCATGTCAATGATTCAATTTTACTAAGATCCAAAATTCCACTGAGACCCTTTGGAAACATCTGCTGAAAATTTCACTGTCATCGTGGAAGAGTAATAATTTAATGCTACCCTTTCCTACACTATTGCCTTAAGGCGTTTCCGGTGCAACATCTGGTGCAATTGCTAGTTATTTCTCTCACAATGTTTCGAATACTAAAATTCTCTAGATTTTATAGTATTTAAATATAAAATATGTGTCTAGAATATTAAATGAATAAATCTTTGATTTATGGGTGACTTATTTTGCAATGTAAATTTTAAATTAATGTAGGGGATGTTAATGTAGGGTATGTTGTGTGTAACATGAAATTAAAAATCAATGTTTCCATAAAACAAATACTTCAATTTTCAGCGTAATTTTACATCAAACTTTATTACAATTAAATAATATAAAAATACAAGTGACCCATGGTTCTAAGAATCCATGGTAATGACCCATGATATTCATATGGAATATAACCTATTTTAGGAGGAAAATAAACTAGCCTAGATCCATTTTAGTTTGATGTTATATTTAGATACATAATTAGTTTCTAGAAAATAATGGTGTTGAATCAATGTAGCCTGTAAAGGTAAAACAAATTTATGTTGAGAGGAGCGGATAAGGTAAAATATAATATTACATTTTGCGCAATGTTTCCCCACTTGTTATTAAAAACTCAACTGCAAAATTAACAGGGGAGAGGAGAAATATTGAGTAAAATTTAATATTTAGGTTGATGTGGTATGGGAAACATTAGGTATAATGTAATAATATTACATTTTAAATATTATTTCCAAAATTTCTTTATAGTTGAGGTTCATAAGTAAACTTAACTCCTATATAAACATTTGAGCCTAGTATGGAAGAGAAGTAATATTTAACATTTTGACTTGGTAGAAATAAAATATAAACATAAAATTAATCATTACATTTATATTTATAATTATAGCCAACCTAGATCCATCTTAACTCTGTATCTATCAAACACCCAGAGGGATCAAATCTCTCAACATGCAAACCTTTCCTCAAGTTTTGCACTCAAAAAAGTGGTTTGCATGTTGAGATATTTGATCCCTCTAGACACTTAATAGATCGCGAGTTAAGACATATTTAGGCTGGTTTAATTTAATTTATTAAAAAATAACTTAAATTTTTAATCTTATTTGATTGCTTGCACTAGATGCATTAATTTCAATGTAGATGTTAATTTCTAATTATATTTTATTTCTTACACTAGATGCATTGATTTCAATATATATTATTTATAATCCT
Organism: Pinus albicaulis; assembly: GCA_034641835.2. NCBI lineage: Eukaryota > Viridiplantae > Streptophyta > Pinopsida > Pinales > Pinaceae > Pinus > Pinus albicaulis. The sequence continues at coordinate 1,333,918,829 of CM076580.1, read as the reverse complement.
ATTTGATAGCTTGCACTAAATGCATTAATTTCAGTGTAGATGGTGGTTTATAATCCTATTTTATTGCTTGCACTAGATGATTTATTTTAGTGTATATGTTGGTTTCTAATCCTATTTACTTACTTTCATTAAATGCATTGATTTTAGTGTAGATGTTGTTTTCTAATATTATTTTATTTTTTGCATTAGATGCATTGATTTTAGTGTATATGTTGATTTCTGATTTGATGTATGACAATGTAGATTTATTTTTGTGTTATAACTTAATTAAACCTAATAATATTGGAGAGCAAGACAGACATGGTATGATGTTTAATACAACAACTTGAGCTAAATATTTATGATTTCAACTATCTTTTTCATATAATTGATATGAAAAGATGACAAAACTAACAAGGGTGACAATAAGAATAATAGAAGAAAATAGTTTGAGATTGATCACAATGCAGGCTATTTGTAATTTACTACATTATTATTATTCACATTTTCTATCACTCAATAATATTACATTGTCACTTTGCATCCAAAAATTTTATTTCATCATTTTTCATTATTAATTAAATAAGTGAATTTAAAATTAAAATGAATCGATAAATCTCAGACATATTTAGCATATTTAAAATGGTTATATTAATATTAGATGTAATTACATATTATTGATAAACTTAATCATATGTGCATCATATTATCGATAGATTTCCTTGGCCGCACACGATTGAAACCAGCCTAGATCCATCTTAACTCCAGATCTATCAAGCACCGAGAGGGATCAAATCTCTCTAGGTGCAAACCTTTCCTAAAGTTTTTCACTCAAAAAAGAGGTTTGCACCTAGAGAGATTTGATCCCTCTCAGTGCTTGATAGATCCAGAGTTAAGATGGATCTAAGCTGGCTCATAGTCTTGGCTCATAGTCCTCTCTACAATTCAAATTCCAAATGTGATGATCTTAATTATTCAAATTTACCATACTTCTGGTAGAGTATGGTAATTTGATATTTTCAACATCCTTCCCTTCAAAAGGTTCATATTTTGGCTTCAACTTGATATTGTTATAATTTATCCAAAAGCATTTGATGCAAGTCACTATGATTTGGTCCACATAATGATAAAAAACAAAATGTTACAAATGTTTGCTAGAGTTTGAATTGGGGGGGAAATGTAAATGGATTTAAACGAAACCTGGGAGAGTTATATAAATTGAAAGAAATATTGAATCCAAAATAAAGTTCGCATATACAAATAGGGTGTGGATAAACTCCAACCATTCAAGTAGGCTAATACTTCAAAATGTATGTATAACCAAAAGACCAAATCAAATTCTTCAAGTCAATAATTTCTAAGGATATAGATATTTGTTATATCTACAATGCCTTCTTTGGAAACTACACTAAATAACCAAAAGGAGAGAGCCTACTTAGGATACTCATGTCATGTCAATGATTCAATTTTACTAAGATCCAAAATTCCACTGAGACCCTTTGGAAACATATGCTTACAATTTCACTATCATCATGGAAGACTAATAATTTAATGCTACTCTTTCCTACACTATTTCCTTAAGGCGTTTCAGGTACAACATCTGGTGCAATTGCTAGTTATTTCTCTCATAATGTTCTGAATACTAAAATACTCTAGATTTTATAGTATTTAAATATAAAAGATGTGCCTAGAATATTAAACGAATAAATCTTTGATTTGTGGGTGACTTATTTTGCAATGTAAATTTTAAATTAATGTAGGGGATGTTCTATGTAACATGAAATTAAAAATCAATGTTTCCATAAACCAAATACTTCAATTTTCAGCTTGATTTTACACCAAACTTTATTACAATTAAATAATATAAAAATATAAGTGACCCATGGTTCTAAGAATCCATGGTAATGAACCATGGTATTCATATGGAATATAACCTATTTCAGGAGGAAAATAAACTAGCCTAGATCCATTTTAGTTTGATGTTATATTTAAATACATAATTAGTTTCTAGAAAATAATGGTGTTGAATCAATGTAGACTGTAAAGGTAAAACACATTTTTGTTGAGAGGAGTGGATAAGGTAAAATATAATATTACATTTTGCCCAATATTTCCCCTCAACTCGTCCACTTGTTATTATAAACTCAACTATACAGGGAAGAGGAGAAATATTGAGTAAAATTTAATATTTTGGTTGATGTGTTATGAGAAATATTAGGTATAATGTAATAATATTACATTTTAAATATTATTTCCAAAATTTATTTATAGTTGAGGTTCATAAGTAAACTTAACTCATATATAAATATTTGAGCCTAATATGGAAGAGAAGTAATATTTAACATTTTGACTTGGTAAAAATAAAATATAAACATTAAATTAATCATTACATTTATATTTATATTTATAACCTACCTAGATCCATATTAACTCTGTATCTATCAAACACCTAGAGGGATCAAATCTCTCAACATGCAAACCTTTCCTCAAGTTTTGCAATTAGAAAAGTGGTTTGAATGTTGAGATATTTGATCCCTCTAGACTTTAGGCTGGTTTAATTTAATTTATTAAAAAATAACTTAAATTTTTAAAATTAAAGTAGTTCAGGTACTTTACAATTTTATTTTAATAGTATATTCAAAAAATTGTTAATACAATTATATTAAAATAATGTTAATATAATGATATTGATATGGTCAAGTTATCAAGAAAACATACGACTGTCTAATATCGTTAAGATTTTCATATGTATGTAAGAAAACTTTTTTTTGAGTATTAACAACCTTAAAACATTTTTTTAACAGAATGGTTTATGGTGCACAATTACAACCAGCCTAGATCCATCTTAACTCTGGATCTATCAACCTCTTTTTTTAGTGCAAAATTTGAGGAAAGGTTTGCACCTAGAGAGATTTGATCACTCTCGGTGCTTGATAGATCCAGAGTTAAGATGGATCTAGGCTAGTTTCAGTCATGTGCGGCAAAGGAAATATAACGATAATATGAGGCACATATGATTAAGTTTATCAATAATATGTAAATACATCTAATATTAATATAACCATTTTAAATATGCTAAATATGTATGAGATTTATCGATTCATTTTAATTTTAAATTAGCTTATTTAATTAATGATGAAAAATGGTGAAATAAAATTTTTGGATGCAAAGTGACAATGTAATAATATTGAGTGATAGAAAATGTGAATAATAATAATGTAGTAAATTACAAATAGCCTTCATTGTGATCAATCTAAAACTATTTTCTTCTATTATTCTTATTTTCACCCTTGTTAGTTTTGTCATCTTTTCACATCGATTATATGAAAAAGATAGTTGAAATCATAAATATTTAGCTAGAGTTGTTGTATTAAACATCATACCTTGTCTGTCTTGCTCTCCAATATTATTAGGTTTAATTAAGTTATAACACAAAAATAAATCTACATTGTCATACATCTAATTACATCAAATCAGAAATCAACATATACACTAAAATCAATGCATCTAACGTAAAAAATAAAATAATATTAGAAAACAACATCTACACTAAAATAAATGCATCTAATGAAAGTAAGCAAATAGGATTAGAAACCAACATATACAGTAAAATCAATGCATCTAGTGCAAGCAATAAAATAGGATTATAAACCACCATCTACACTGAAATTAATGCATTTAGTGCAAGCAATCAAATAGGATTATAAATAATATATATTGAAATCAATGCATCTAGTGTAAGAAATAAAATATAATTAGAAATTAACATCTACATTGAAATTAATGCATCTAGTGCAAGCAATCAAATAATATTAGAATCACCATCTACACCGAAATCAATGCATTTAGTGCATGTAATCAAATAGGATTAGAAATTATATACATTGAAATCAATGCATCTAGTGCAAGTAATCAAATATCATTAGAAATCAAAATCTACACTAAGATCAATGCATCTAGTTTAAGCAATCAAATAGGATTAGAAATCACCATCTACATTGCAATCAATGCATCTATTGCAATAAATATTCTTCCCTCTCTCCCCCCTCCATATATATCTATATGTACCTACATATATCCTTCTTTGTCTCTTTATCTCACCCCCACAAACACACACTCTCTCTCACTCCATATTTATCAATCTCTTTGTCCCTCCATCCATGTCTCTATCTATCTCATCTTTCTCTTCACCTTCTATCTATATCTCTATCTCCCTTTGTCTCTCTATATCAACTGCAAAACATACACTCTCTTTCTCCAATCTATCTTTTTATCACTCCCTCCTCTCTCTCTCTCTCTCTCTCTCTCTCTCTCTTGCCCTTCCCTCCCTCTACCCCGCTTATATCTCTCTTACCTCCTGCTATCCTCTCTCACTCTCTCTCCATCTTCCTTATCTCTCTCTCTCTCTCTCTCTCTCTCTCTCTCTCTCTCTCTCCAACTTTCACTCTCTATGTATTTATTCTTACCTCCCTCTCTCTCCCCCTCCATCTCCATCTCTCTTTCCCTACCTCTCTCCACTCTCTCTGTTCCTTTATCTCCCACCTCTCCCTTTCTCTCTATCTTCACCTTCCAACTTTGTTAATATATGTCTCTCTCTCTCTCTTCGTCTCTCCTCCCTACTCTCTATCTCTCCTTCTCTATCTCTTTATCTCACCCTAAGACATACACACTCTCTCTCCATCTCTCCCTTGTCACTCCCTCTCTCTCTCCACTTGTCACTCTATGTAATTATTCTTCCCTCCCTCTCTCCTCCTCTCCCTCAAGTCCCCTCTCTTTTCCTTCCTCTCTCTCTCTCTCGTTCCCCTACAATACTCTCACTTCCCCCTCACTCTCTTCCTCTCTCTTAAGTCCTCTCTCTCATCCTTCATCCCTCTCCCTTTCTTGCCTCTCTCTCTCTCTCTCTCTCTCTCTCTCTCTCTCTCAAATCCTCTCTCTTCCCCCATCACTCTATCTCTCTCTCCAACTATGTTACTATATCCCTCTTTTTTTCTTCTCTCTCCTTCTCTCCCCCCTTGTTTCCATCACTCCTTCTACGTCTCTTTATCTCACCCCTAAACATACATACTCTCTCTCCATATCTCCCTTGTCACTCCATATCTCTCCACTTCTCACTCTCTATGCCTTTCTTCTTCTCTCTCTCTCTCTCTCCCCTCCAATCTTCCCTCCTTCTCCCTCCCTCTCTCACTCTCTCTTTCCCACCTCCATCTTTATGCCTCCCTCTCCCTCTCCCTCTCTTACCCTTCTCTGTCTCTCTCACTCCTCTCCCTATCTCTCTCTCTTCATCCCTCCTCTCCCCTTTGCTTCAGTTTATCTCCATATCTCCTTTGCCACTCCGACTATTTCTCTAGCTCTATCCTATGTCTTTGCTCTTCCCTCCCATATATATCTAGAGTTTATATATATATATATATAAACAAATTTAATATTGTATTAATATAAAGTTATTAAATTTAATAATATTAATATGAATATTAGATTTAATAATAATATTAATATTTAAATATTAATGTCAGGGTTAACAGTGTTTTTTTTTCATGCTATTATTATAAGTTTGGTCCATAGGCTTCATATATAATTAGATGTTGATTTCTACTCCTATTTGATATATTTTTATTTATTTACCTTACATTTTTATTGCTCTATTATAAATATAGTATTTGGCACATGCTATTAATAATAAATTTTCTCGGTATTTGGCCCATAGGATTCACCTAAATAAAACCTCTTTTTTGAGTTTTTGTAAATAGAAAGGGATATGTGGAGTAAATATAAAAAGATGTTTTATTTATTTACCATACATTTAGTTCATTTATATTTTTATTTATTTACCATAAACTATAGTTTTATTTATTTAGCACACCTCTCGAGTAAGTAGAAAAAGAAGTTTTATTTATATACCATACCTCTTTTATAAATATGGTATATGGCTCATGGTATTTGTCCCATGGTATTTGGCCCATCGGCTTCACCTAAATAAAATCTATTTTTTTAGTTTTGTAAATATAGACATTTATGGAGTAAGTATAAAAAAATGTTTTGTTTATCTACCATACCTTTAGTTTTTTTACCATACCTTTAGTTTATTTATATTTTTATTTATTTACCATATATTTTTTTAGTGTTCGTAAACCATTCATATTTTGATAAATTTATTTTTTAATGAATTTTTAATTGTTTATTTATATGGTTTTCTAAATTATTGTTTAAGACGATATTATTGAGATTTTATTTTTAAAATTTTCTTTAGTTTTAGTTATTTTGGCTTCCGACATACTTACACATCGGGGTCATACTGGGCTGTAGAATGCGCCTCTCGATGCAATAACACTTTGAAAACCTTAAAGGTTGATAAGACTTAAATTAAAAGGGATATATATATATATATATATATATATATATATATATATATAACCAAACAAAATCACTCAATGTTTTAACTAATTAAACATTTCTTTTTTATTGAATCCAATTTGGTGGAGAAAACACAACCTAAGTAAAAAATGCTTTAAATTAATTTAAATCCAAGTATTTTTCAATTCCTAAGTAATAAAGACTTTAAATTAATTTAAATCTTAGTATTTTTCCATTTTTCTTTACATTTTATATTTATTTACTCAGCCCAATTAATAATTAAACTTTCCTAAATTCAACATGATACCCAGAGAGATCAAATTTGTTGAGATGAAAACCTCCTAATTAATCCCTCAAAACACATGGTAGATCCAAGTTAAGATTGATCTAAGCTGGTTTCCATGCAAACTATTATTATTTCAATAATATTTGTGATTTTATAAAATTTGTGATTTTTATTATAAAATTAATGACAAGTTTTTAAAATAAACAATATTTATATAAATAATTTAATTAGAAACACCATAAAAGATACATAAAAATATGTGAATAGTTAACCAAGATATAAAATATCTAACAAAAATTTTAATACTCTTTTAGTTTAATTACTTGCCTATATTATTAGTACACTTATTCATCGTAAATACTAATAGTATTATTAGCATATAAAAAAATTATTAAGTTTTGTTTTACCTATCTAGATGGTAATTATCTCTTTTTTTATATCTCTATATGTATTGAGAAAAGCCCTTTCGGATGTATTTTAAAAAGGAGTAGTCTACCTAGGGAGAAGAATTTCCTGGAAATGGTAACCGATCAGAAAACATATAGATTCAGATGACGGAAAATAGCGAATGGAAGTTCTGTGAAATAGCTATCTTGATGTGTGGACCCATTCCACATCCGATTGACCCGTCCTATCTTCGGAAATGTTTGCATAGACCTCCGTTAGGTCTCTGTATTAGGCATGTGCACCATGTTCATGTTAATAATGAAAATTTTAAATTATGGAAAGATAATGAAAATTTTAAATTAAGCTGTATATTCTTAATAGAAAAACCAAATCAGAAATCATACTCCATTTTTCGTTGGAAACCAACAAGTGCTCCCCACTATGGAAGACGTGGAGGAAAACGCAGGCGAATATGCAGACGACAAGCCGAGCTCTCCATTGGTGCCCAAGTCCAGTGATTCGTCCATCCTCATCCTTCCGCCTGGCAGATGCTCGTTCAAATTCCCAAGGACCAAGTCATAGCAACAAAACAGGTTCGCAGATCCCACTCATGGTCTGGCAAGTGTTAGAGCTCCTGTTGCCACTGCTTGGTCTGCGTTGTCTGCTTTCTAATCGCTCTCGTCGACACCATCTCCATCGTTGTTCGCATTTTGTATTTGGTCATTCAGCGGAGGATCCCTAAATACTCTGTCGACAACATCAAAATCAGTAACATCAGCATCAACGCAGACCTTAGAAAAAATTTCTAGTTCTCTGTAAATGGAAGTCTCCATAATCCCAACCACAAGATCGACATATATTATTTGGACAACAGCCATCTCGGTGTTTCGTACTTGGGCACGAAGCTCTGCACAGGCTCAGTGTTGCCTTGAATTTGGAGGTTGACGTGCCCGTGATGATAAAAATGGGGAAATTGAAGTTGATGAAGATTAAGGTCCATGTGAGATGGGAGCTAGTCGTTGACAGGCTCGATGCCAATGCTAAAATTATATCTGAGAATTCGAAGGTGAGCGTAAAATTTGTGAGGGTTATGATATCAATCCATGGCGGGTTATAATGTGAGACTATGAATGTATCGATTTCATGTTGTTATTCTTTGTGGCTAATCCAAAAAGTTCATAACAATTCCCACTACTCTAAAAATGTTTTGTTTTTAATTTGCATTTGATTTTAATTGAATTAATTAGTGTTTTTGGGTTATGTTTTGTTTTTAAATTTACTTGCAAGATTTTTTTTTAATAGGAATGGTTTCCCATTTTTTAAAAATTTTGTAATTACTTTATAATTATAAAAAGTATACAGCTCAATACTAGAAAAAATATATAATTTATGTTTTGCTTTTTTTTTTTTTTAACTTGCATTTAATTTAATTAATTAAGATTTATTTATTTTTTTAATGAAGGATCGTTTGCATTTTATTTTTTTAATTGTGTAATTATTTTATAATTACAAAAAGTATGTAACTTAATATTAGAAAAAATATTTAACTTTTATATGGATATTTTTTACTCACTCTTAAATGGCTTTCCTTTTATCCTCAAGTAGTAGAGAATGTCAATTTAGATGTGCTAGCATTTTCATAAGCATAAGTGGTAAGTGGTAGAGGAAATTAATTTGGAGATTGAGGTTCTGTGATATGGAGAGACTGATATTCTTATTTATCACATGAATGAATTTCCTTTCGGGCATGGTCCTCATATCCATTAGTCTATGAAAAGTGCTAAGAACTATGTGAAAACCTCATAAATGCGAAGTAAAAGTACAAAGGGACTATTATATTTAGGGCTGTTCTCCATCCAATGGACTTTATGCACTCTATGGCAACATTTAATATTTTACCACACAACAGTTAGAGCTTACTTTTGGCTAAAAATATTTTGGCATTGGGTGTTTGGATTTAGTGCCGACTATAACCCAACCTATGGTAGTAGCCTAGTAGGAACAAATGTATTGTTTAAGGGGCATCCTCGATGGAGTGAATACCTTCACTTATCTAAATCGTAAAGAACTACACTAATCCATGTGACTAGTTTGAACCTCAAAATAGTGACATTGTCTTGATATAAACTCCTCCCATAAATATTCTATGCTAGAAAATAACATGTCCATATATTTTTAGTGTAATCTAAAGGGCCAACTATTTGACCCTTTGTCAACGAGCAGTGACAACAGAGCAGTGTTCCCTTGAGTATTGTTATTATTCAATTGGATTTGATTTGAAATGGAAAATGTCAATTACATGGTTTATTTCAAGTCAATCACGAATTAATGGTTATCCTGATCTTCTCTCACATTAAGATAAGATAATGTCCACTTATTATGCATTTTATTTATTTGCATAGATAATGGTAACATAAGCATTGTTTGTTGATAAAAATGGCACTTTCTACTTTTCCACTTATTCCAATCAATAGCTCATCTCTATTACTAGTGTTGTTAGAATTTGAGGTTTAAAATGATATGCATATTGAAATATAAAATGGCAAGGAATATTTCATTATATAACTCTGTCATCATACTACTAGTTTTTTTTTTTAAAGCTCGACACCTGACCATAAATGTGTTTAAATTATATTCATTTTTGGAAAATAAAGAGAACGATTTAAAAATACCACCAAGGTGTACTAAAATACCCAAGGAAATGGCACATCATGTCCCAAAAAAATTGGTAGTTTGTATTTTGGTCTCACCACCTTAAATTATTATTTTTTGCACATTCTTTAGAAAAAATATTAAAATATTTTTATATAAAAATTTATAGACCATGGCTATTATATAGCCATTAGCACTTGGCTTTATCCTTTGGGCATATATACCCAAATGATTAATTCTTAGGCTCTCAATATGTGCTAATTTTTTTAGCTCCATCTCAGAGTTTTAGAAATTTGGGAATGTAAATTTTGAATCAATCTATCCCTTGTGCTTGTTGGAAAGACCCACTTGTATATTCAAATATCTGGCAGGTAAATATCAAACACCTGATTAAATAATTAAAAGTATGAATAATATTTTTTGTGGAAGAATATCTTTGGAATTTTGTGAAAACCCCAATTTGAGGGGATAATTTTTAGGTTACAACATGTTGTAATAATACAATTTAATATAAAATACCCTCATTATGTTTGAGCTATTAGATTTATAATGTGAATAAAGAGAATATGTAAATGTCATTAGCATGAGGGAAGTTAATTATTTAGATATTTTTCTCTTTGAAAAATGAAAATATTTTGATTATAATTCTCTATATATCTGTCTAATTTTTTAAATCTTTAAATATAATTTCATGATACATTAAAAATAATGAATATAAATATTTATTCCATGAATCCGATAGAAAAAATGACTATCACACATATTGTTAAAATGCAAAAGATATTTCCTTCCTCCCGTAGAATAAATTACAACATATGTTTGTACTATGGTTGTTTTATGGTTCCCCAACTTTAAAACAAAATTGATTTCAATTCTCTCATTGTAAAAGCATTAACCCTGAAAGACGTACATTCTCATATATTTTTATGTATAAGTAGCTAGAAATTTGGACCAAAGCATATTAACTTACAAATATTCTTTCAATGATTAATACTTTGTACTTCTTATTCAACTTACATAGAACATGCTTTATAATATGTTAAACATTGGAATATATTGGTTGGAAGATATTTATTACAAATATTTTCTTAAGGAAATTGAAGAAATACACACTTTATTGGAGGTAGGTATGATGAAAAGGATGATGGATTCTTGGGACTAACTTTTAGATGTTTTTTTCACTTTTCATTTTCCTTTATAAAACTTTAATCCTAAAGGGAATCATTGAGCTATGAATTCAGAAGAGGATTTTTCTACATTTTTCCTCTACCCCATTTGTAACAAGAAAAAAGCTATCCTTAAAACAATGAAATATATATATATATATATATATATATATATATATATATATATATATATATATATATATATATATATATATATATATATATATAGGATTCATCATGAGAGTGAACATGAATCTGATATATTTACATTACTATAAACCATTGTTTTACAACAATCAAGAAAAATATATATGATGAGTAAACTAGTTAGTAACATGTTTCAATTTGTAATTCACATATCCTATAACCTAATTAAGATGTAGTCAGATTAACCGAATTTACAACGTTCCTCTACATCTCTTGTATAATTCACATTTCAACCCTGCTCATCCTAAAAATATCGTCAAATCACCAAGAGAATGGCTCATGGATTACCTTTCCAGTGATTGGATATATTAAGTGGACAACCTAACTATACTCTTCTCTTTAAGACAAATTCATTAGAATTTAAAACAAATTCAAGCATCTAAATAGCTTGACCATCTTATATTGTGCAACATTTATGGCTTTGCAGTGTATTTGTTGAAGAAAATTCCCAGAAGAAAATAATTAGTACCCAAACAATTATTTAGATACCATAATATCCACTAATAATTTGAAAACCAATAACCAAATTTTCCTTTTAACTAGAAAGATATATTCCTTTGAATGTGCTTATAAATCGTGCATATAAATTCGATGTAAAACACATATTATATCTCATTTATCTACCTAGTGAATATTTATAAGTTTACATCAAAGCATTAGCTTCGAAAATTGTCTACATAATAATCTAAACATACACAATAATCCAAATAAAATTCTGATGATATCCACTCATAATTTGAAAAGAAATAGCTAACTTCTAGTTTCAACTACATGGATTTTGTTCCTTTAAATATGGTTCTGCATCATGCAACATGAATTTTGTATCAAATATATATGCTACCTCATTTTATCTCTATAGGTAAGCTATGTAATATTCCATAGATTTACTTTGATTGTAGCTTCGATCCATCTCCTATAAAAAATGAATAAATGTGTTTCTAATCCCAATATAATTGCATCTTCCTCGTTATTTCTAATCTAAATATAATTGCATCTTCATGATCATTTCATTTTCTTTTAATCCTTGTTTGCATGCTTGTTACATCTTCCCACTTCCCAAATTAAATACTTGTGCTCAACATAGTACAAGTACTGTGGATTTTCAACCTTTAACTCAAATTTTCTATTGATAAAATCTAATAGATGTATTGAGAAAATTGAAGTTAACAATCAATTGAGTCCCATTATAAAAATACATATAGGAATCTAGCCCTAACATATAGTTGTTATTATATAGTATTTCAAATTAGTTTCAAGTGCATTAATATTGAAGGAAAAGGCCACAAATAATTGATTGATAGTGACAAAATTATTTATTACACCTTTACCACTGCATGGTTTTTCTTGAAAGTTTCTTGGTTACCAACGAGAACCCTTGGGTTTCCCATGTTTAAAAGTAGAGTTTGGTTCAAGCCCTACATAGATCCTCACAAATTTAATAGTGGTTGCATCCTTAAAGAGATTTTAATGAATTTGTAAGATCAAAGTAAGGAAGTTCCCTTCATATTAATGTGATCTTTTAACTCTATGAATTGTAATATTCAATTACAATCTACCTTAATTTAATAATAACCTTTTATTTTCATTACCGAAAATTTATAACAAGAGAAATAATAAGAAACTCCAACAAACCAATGATGTTAGAGAAATGGAAATATCCAATATCTCTTTCCAAAAAACTAAGGTTATGTGAAAAGTTCATAACTAATTAATTGGAATTTCAAGCCCATTCAGGGTTATTAATATTAATGATCTAGTACTAATACTTTAAATGAGAAGTATGACTATATTGGAAAACACTTCACCCTTTTCTCCATTGGAGAACTCTCCTAGAAAAATCAAGAAATCATTGTAGTCTTATTATAAAGATTGGAATAACGTAAGTATATGATAATAAGAATTTCCCTAAGAGACTCTTCAATCTAATATTACATAGCCATGTTCAAAGCTCTTCCTATAACTCAGACACAATTATAGTTACTATTCTCATGTGGCTACTTTTTTCCATCTTTTGAGAAACATCTTTTAATGAGAGAACAAAATAGGGCATTAAAAATAGTATGCCTCTAGATTTTGAAAAATATTTAAATAAAAGAGGGAGCATAGTAGCATGCATCTACCAAATGTTCATCAATTACATCAACCTAATCGAACAATAACATTATGTAGAGGAATAGTCTCTCCATTGGTGTAAGTATGTAATGACTAAAATAAGTGATTCATATTAGTAAAAAAGGGTCAAATAGTTGGCCCTTTAGATTACACTAAAATATATTGACAAGTTATTTTGTAGCATAGAAGATTTACTGGAGGAATTCATATCAAGACAATGCCACTACTTTGAGGTTCAAACTAGTCACATGGATGTTCTTTACAATTTAGGTAACTGCAGGTATTCACTCCTTCAAGGATGTCCCTTAAACAATACATTCATTCCTACTAGGCTACTACCATAGGTTGGGTTATAGTTGGCACTAAATCCAAACACCTAATGCCAAAATATTTGTAGCCAAAAGTAATTTCTAAGTGTTGTGTGGTAAAACATGAAATGTTGCCATAGAGTGCATAAAGTCCATTGGATGGAGAACACCCCTAAATCTAATATTCCCTTTATACTTTTCCTCGGCAATTATGACGTTCTCACATAGTGCTTAGCACTTGTCATAGACTAATGGATCTGAGGACCATGCCCACAAGGAAATTCATTCATGTGATAAATAAGAACATCAATCTCTCCATATCACACAACTTCAATATCCAAATTAGTTTCCTCTACCACTTTCCACTTAGACATATGACAATGCTAGCACAACTATATTTTCATTCTCTACCACTCAAGGATAAAAGGAAAACCATTTGAAAATGAGTAAAAAATATCCATATAAAAGTTAAATATTTTTTCTAATATTAAGTTATATACTTTTGTAATTATAAAATAATTACAGAATTTAAAAAAAAAATGCAAACCATCCTTTACTAAAAAATAACTCCTAATTAATTAAATAAAATGCAAGTAAATAAAAAAACAAAACATAAATTCTATATTTTTTCTAATTTATTGTTTTCCTAGTATTGAGCTATATAGCATTTGTAATTAAAATTAATTACACAATTTTAAAAAATAAAATGAAAACCATCCCCATTACAAAAAATATCCTGATAAATTAAATTAATTGCAAGTAAATAGAAAAAAACAAAACATAACCCAAAAGAAACTAATTAATTCAATTAAAATCAAATGAAAATTAAAAAAAAAACATAAAGAAACATATTTAGAGTAGTGGGAATTGTTATAAAGTTTTAAAGAAACATATCTCAGAGATAACTTTAGCATTGGTATCGAGCCTGTCAACGACCAGCTCCCATCTCATGTGGACCTTAATCTTCATCAACTTCAATTTCTCTATTTTTATCTTCGTGGGCACGTCAGCCTCCAAATTCAAGGGAACATTGAACCTATGCAAAGCTTCGTGCTCAAGTATGAAGCAGTGAGTTGTCCAGATAATATATGTCGATCTTCCGGTTGGGATTATGGGGACTTACATTTACAGAGAACTAGAAATTTGTGCTGAGGTCCGCGTTGATGCTGATGTTACTGATTTTGATGTTGTGGATGGAGTATTTGGGGATCCTCGGCTGAATGACAGAATGCAAGTAGCAATGGAGATGGTGTCGACGACAACAATTAGAAAGCAGACAGTGTAGACCAAGCAGCGAGAACAGGAGCTCTGGCACTTGCAAGATCGTGATGTTGGAATTTCTGAGCATTCCAGAACACACAGGGAGAATAAAACAATTATCCTTGTAACACAGAGAACACACAACCAAAATTTGACTTTGTTGGATAGAGATTCACAAACTGGAACTATTTCATTAAAAAAAATCTATTACAAAAATGGTTCTTCCTCTATCAAAAGTATTTGCAAAAGGTGTGGAACTGCTGCAACACACAATGTCCTTCAAAACCTCTCTCTCCGTCTTTCACAAAAAACCGCACACTCAGTGCTTACAAGATGACTCTGTTTTACTCACTGTATATTTGTTTGGAGACATACAGTTAAAAACAATACATAGACAGTGTATTTCTTCTCACTTCTATTTTGTATTCAGCATTACAAATAAGCCTTCGGGATATACTTTTATATGGAGCAATGTTGACTAATAAAAAATATTGGAATATATATTATAAACTTTGAAAAAAGTTTATAATATATATATTAGTCGAATATATATTTATGGTTCCAAAGTCAAAAGACTTTCTCATTCTTGGTGTTTATAATAAAAGATAACAAAAACATTACAATAAGGTTTCAAACCTTAAAACCATTCGCCGTAACATGAAATTTTTAACCAAGGTTTATAAACTTTAGGCCCGGACTTCAAACGAATATCAAACTGCATTGCATTTCTTTTCGCGTACCAAATGGCCCCTACATCAGTAGACCCCAATTCCACGTGATCAGCCTGTGATTGGTCAATGCTGGGGCCCATTGGAGTTCAAATGAAAAACTAAACCGGATTGCATAAATTTATCGCGTACCAATCGAGCCTTGTGATGTCATCACAAAACCTACGAGATAAACCGTGATTGGTCCACGTGTCCTCTGCTTCGTTGGTAGTGGGACTGGCTCCTTTCAATGGTGTAGTGGCTCAAATGAACATGATAAGATTCTATTGATTTTTGGTGGTGATGCAGTTGTTGTGCTCGCAAATGGCGACCACCATGACGTGGCCCTATTCAAATAAAAAAATTTCCACGTAAGGAACAAATTTTTTTTGTTGGTGAACTGTGTTAATGGCGTGGTCATGGAAGGCTTTTAAACTGCTATTGTGTGGTTAGAACCATGAAAAGTTAAATGTAAATGCCAAATCAATGGCTATGGCCATCAATCTAAAAACATGAATTTGCAGGCCCATTTAAAACCAGTGTTAAATGCACGAGGGTGTGCACTCAACCAAAAAGCCAGAAAAAAACTCTGTTGTACTCGTTTATGTAGAGCAAGGAGTTGAATTTCAAAATTCAACGCTCCCCCTTAAATTCAACTTATGGGTATACTTTCATACCCATACACTTCCTCAGATAATTAAAACTCTTTTGACCCAATAGCTTTGTTATAATGTCTGTAAACTACTCCTCTATTCTGCAATGTTTCAGAACAATTTCTCTATTATTCACTAGCTCCCTAATGTAGTGATACTTGGCATCAATGTGTTTCATTCTCTTAAGAAACACTGAATTCTTTGACAATGCTATAGCTGAGCTCTTGTCACAATAAATTATTGTGCCTTTTACTTGTTCACAACACAAAATCCTCAACATTCTTCTCATTCAAACTGCTTGACATACTGCTGTTGTAGCTTCCACATACTCTTCCTCTACTGTAGATAAAGCCAAAATTGGTTGTTTCTTGGAAGCCCGTGAAATGGTTCCTGAACCCATATGAAAAACATAACCAGATGTAGTTTTCCGGTCATCTATACTTCCAGCTTAATCACTCTCAGTATATCCAATCAATTCAGAATTTTCTGAAGTGGTATATAAAATTCCATACCTCTTTGTTCCTTTCACATACCTCAGAATTATTTTTGCTGCTTGCCAATGTGTCTCCTTTGGTCTTTCCATAAATATGGAAATTAAAATCACAGCATGCATAATATCTGGCCTAGTTGCAGTCAAATGCATGAGGCTGTCAACTATGCTCTTGTACAAACATGGATCAAAATACTTGTTGTTGTCCTCTTTGATGAGTTTCAATCGCATCAATGTGGGAGGAATTGCTGCCTTGCAATCCTGCATATTAAATCTTTCCAAAACTTCATTTACATATTTAGCTTGAGAGATAAAAAATTTATTTTCATTTTGCTCTACTTCTATTCCTAAGAAGTATTTCAGCAATCCCATATCAGTCATCTCAAATTCATCCTTAATGACTGATTTAAAATTCTCAATGAGGTAAGCATCATTACCTGTAAAGATCACATCATCAACATATAAAACAACAATCAGCATCTTACCATCTTTCTCATTGATGTATAATGTGGGTTTTCCTTCACATTTTTAAAACCCAATTTCTAGTAGATAAGTATCTATCCTACTGTACTATGCTCTTGGTGCTTGTTTCAGCCCATAAAGAGCTTTCTTCAATCTGCAAACTTTGTGCTCTTGGCCTTTTTTCTCATAGCCCAGAGATTTTTCAACATAAACCTCTTCCATCAATACTCCATTTAGGAATGTTGATTCCACATCCATTTGGTAAACTTTTCACTTGTGTTGTGCTGCTATGGACAACACTGCTCTCACTATTTCCATTCTTGAAACTGGCGCAAAATTTTCCTCATAGTCTCTTCCTTGTTGTTGCTTGTAGCCTTTGATAAGAAGTCTGGCCTTGTCCCTTTCAATCTTACCTTCGGAATTTCTCTTGGTCTTCTAGACCCATTTCACTCCAATGAATTCCTTACCTTTTGGGAGATCAACCATTTCCCATGTCTTATTTTTCTCTATGGAATTCATTTTTTCATCCATAGCATCTATCCATTTCTTATCTTTTATAGCTTCTTCAAAATGAATAGGATCATCTACATGACAATATAATGCAAATAAAGAGTTCATACCTTCATTTGCTACCTCTTTCTCATATATATAATTCAAAGTTCTGAATCTGGTTCCTCTTTCACTTGATGTACTTGTGTTTGTAGAAGCACTCAAATCTTCTCCTTGTGGTGTGCTTGGAGAAGCGCTATCATCACTTCTCAAGGGTGTTCTCATACCTGCTTGTGTTCTCCCTTGCTGTCCTTGTGTTGGTGGAGGTGGTGCTACTAATGACGGATGTATTTTAGCCATCTCATATTCATTATCATCATGAAACAAACAACTCTTCACATTAATTGTTTTCTCAATGCTTCCATCCCAAGCTTCTTCTTCAATGAACTACACATCTCTGTTTATAACAAACCTCTTGGTGGATGGGTTATACAATCTATATGCTTTTGATTCTTCACTGTATTCAATAAATATGCACTTCTTCCCCTTATTGTCCAACTTCTTCCTTAGCTGATCTGGAATGTGTCCATAAGCCACAGAACCAAAAACTCTCATGTGGGTGACACCTTGTTTTATGCCACACCATGCTTCTTCCGGAACTCTGTTCATTATAGCTTTAGTTGGGCATCTATTCAAGATGTATGTTGCACAATGTAAAATGTCAACCCAATAATCATTTGGAAAATGTTTTTACTTCAGCATAATTCTTACCATATCCATGATAGTCCTATTTTTCCTTTCAGAAACTCCATTTTGCTGCAGTGTGTACCTTGCTGTAAATTGTTTGTGTATACCATTCTCTCTGCAAAAACGCAGAAATTCTTTTGAGATACACTCACCTCCTCTATCTGTCCTTAAAAATTTGATATGCTGCCCACTTTGTTTCTCTACAAGAGCCTTAAAGTGGTAGAATTTCTCAAACACTTCAATTTTATATTTCAAGAAATACACCTAAGTTTTTCTTGTGAGATCATCAATAAAAGTTAGCATATAATGACTGCTTGCTAGTGATGGTGTTTGCATTGGTCCACACAAATCTGAATGGACAATTTATAAGGCCTTTGCCCTTATGATCTTTCCTGATGGAAATTTTTCTCTATGTTGTTTTCCCAGGATGCAGTCTTCACAAAGGCTATATTGTTTCTCAATCAATGGTAATCCCTTTACCATTCCTTTCCTATGCAAAAAATTTAGTCCTCCAAAGTTGAGATGTCCAAATCTCAAGTGCCATAACCAATTCTCATCCTTGGCTTCTCTTTGGAATGTTTCTTGTTTTACTGCTACCATTTCAGCTCATTTCTTCAAATCTTCTCTCATCTTGAGAGGGAACATTTTGTTCCTTGTCATCTTCACTTGTGCAATGCATTGCTTGCTTGGTGGTTTATCCATGATGGTGCATACTTCATGTTCAAAGAAAACATTGTACCCATTTTGAATGAGTTGTCCAATGTTTAGGAGGTTACACTTCATACCAAGCACATAGTAAACACCTGATATGGATATTCCTTCTCCCTTCTTTGTCAAAACATTTACTCTACCTTTTCCCATGACAGAGACCTTACTGTCTATCCCCAATGTAAATTGACATTTCACATTTTCATTTAACATGGAAAACATGGAAATGTTTCTAGTCATGTGGTTGCTACACCCTGAATCTACAAACCATATATCTTCATTATTTTCTTCTTCAGCCATATTACATGCTAAAAACAATTTTTCTTGACTGATATTTTCCTTGGTAAAATTAGCACTGGGTCTATTACCCATGTCACTCTGTTTCTTCCTGCATTCATTGGCATAATTTCCATACTTCTTAGAGTAATGGCATTGGACTTGGGATTTGTCATACCTTTGTCCATGTGCTTGTTTTTATCCACCTTGCTAGCTATTTCCTTGGCCTTGGTTCTGATTTTGATTGCTGCCCCTTTCATGAGTATTTGCAGGGTTGTTTCCTCCTCCTCTATTTTAGCTTATGCCTCTTTATTTTCCTCTATAGTTTCCTCTGCCTTGACCTTTTCCTCTTCCAAAGGACATTTGGGTCTTGAAGGCATGCTCCAAAGATGATTTTGTTGTTCTACCCAATCTTTGTTCATGAGTCATCAATGATGCATGAAACTCATCAATTGTAAACTTTGTGAGATCCTTTTTCTCTTCAATGGTTGTGACTATCACATCAAACCTTGAGGGTAAGCTCCTCAACACTTTCTCCACTATCCTTCTTTCTTCAAGTGTCTCTCCATGAGACCTTACCTGGGTAACCAACCCAATCACATGTGTGAAGAATGAGTCTATGTTATCAGACTCTTTCATACAGAGAGTTTCAAAGTCTCTCCTCAATAATTGTAGCTTTGATGTCTTCACCTTCTCTATACCTTGTAGTCTGGAGGGTATCCCATGCATCCTTGTACCTCTTAGCTACTGCTATCCTTCGAAACACACTCTCATGCACTGCTTGATAGCAATAGAAGAGGGATTTTGAGTCCTTCTTCCTATTGCTCTTCAACAAATCATTTTCTGCCTGTGTCAAGGCATTGAAGGCATTTTCATCTGTTGGTTCTTCAAAGCCATCTTCAACAAACTCCCATAAGTCTTGAGAGGCAAACAAGGCTCTCATGGTGATTACCCAATAGTCATAGTTCTTCCCATTAAATTGTGGGAGTTGAGTATTCAAAATACTCATGATTGTGCTGACTCCTGCCATGGCTAGCACACTAAACTGTGTTTTTAAATAAACCTTCTCACTGCTTGAGATTTAAACTCTGTCTTCAAAAATATTGCTCTAGACTGCACTTTTTTTTAAACACAAAGAAAACTTTGTTTTGTAAATACCTAGTATTTTGTTGAGTCTTCACACTATTGGACAACTTCTTCAACAACTCCTTCCTTCATTTTCTTTGACAATCCTTCAAAGAGCCTAGACTAGCTCTAATGCCATGTTGGAATTTATGAGTATTCCAGAACACACAGGGAGAATTAAACAATTCTCCTTGTAACACAGAGAACATACAACCTAAATTTGACTTTGCTGGACAAAGATTCACAAACTGGAACTATTTCATTAAATAAAATCTATTACAAAAACGATTCCTCCTCTGTCAAAGGGATTTACAAAAGGTTTGGCACTGTTGCAACACACAGTGTCCTTTAAAACCTCTCTCTCTGCCTTTCACAAAAAAAAACGCACACCTAGTGCTTACAAAATGACTCTATTTTTCTCACTGTATATCTTCCTGCGGACATACAGTTAAAAACAATACACAGACAATGTATTTCTTCTCACTACTATTTTGTATTCAGCATTACAAATAAGCCTTCGGGCTATAATTTTATATGGAGCAGCGTTGACTAATAAAAAATATTGGAATATATATTATAAACTTTGAAAAAAGTTTATAATATATATATTAGTCGAATATATATTTATGGTTCCAAAGTCAAAATAATTTTTCATTCTCGGTGTTTATAATAAAACATAACAAAAACATTACAATAAGGTTTCAAACCTTAAAACCATCCACCGTAACATAAAATTTTTAACCAAGGTTTATAAACTTTAGGCCTAGACTTCAAACGAATATCAAACTGCATTGCATTTCTTTTCGCGTACCAAATGGACCATACGTTAGCAGACCCCAATTCCACGTGATCAGTCTGTGATTGGTCGATGCTGGGGCCTATCGGAATTCAAATGAAAAACTAAACCGGATTGCATAAATTTATCGCGTACCAATCGAGCCTTCTGATGTCATCACAAAACCCACAGGATAAACCGTGATTGGTCCACGTGTCTTTTACTTCACTGGCAGTGGGACCGGCTCCTTTCAATGGTGTAGTGGCTCAAACAAGTGTAAAGAACAAAAATCTGTGGTTGGTGAACTGTGTTAATGGCGTGGTCATGGTAGGCTTTTCAACTGCTGTTGCGTGGTTAGAACCTTGAAAAGTTAAATGTAAATGCCAAGTCAATGGCTACGACCATCAATCTAAAAACATGAATTTTGTTGAAATGTTACTTTCAACAGTGGTTGTGCGAAGCCGCTTTCTATTTTTCTCTCTAGGTTTATGTACTCCCAACCGCTTTCTAATTTTGCTGAACAGTCAGTTCATATTTGTTTTGATCGACAAAGTCTATTTATTTTGAAAAACAGAGTCTTTTAAATTGTTTGGGACAGTCTCTGTTTTTGGCAAAAAAGAGTACTTTTATTTTCTTACAGTCAAAACAGATATTTTATTTTTGTATGTTGTGGTCCGGTTACACTAAAAACTGTCATCCTGACATTTTACTATGAGTATGAGCCCATTACTACTCATACTTCCTCCTTTTGCAAGTCTAACATATCAGCTCCTCATGTCAAGCTTTCAAAATCAGAGAAAAGTTCCTAAAATCCCCTAAACATTTGTATCGCACTTTATCTATACATTTCCTGCGGTCTCGCACCTAAAGTTCAGCCTTCCTACGGAACCATACCGCACGTTCTGTGTGTTATGGGTGCAGACCTCTGTAAAATTCAAAAAGGCGAGAAAGTAAAGATAAAAAGTGAATTTCAGATGAATTCTAGAAGATTCTAAATGGGAATTTCCGGGAATGGATACGCTTTGAGAAGGTTCATGAATCCCTCACTTGATGGATCTAACCCCTTGATGTAAGGAGCTAATCCCTTTGAAGGAGGATTCTATCCCTTCATATTTGGAACAAGAAACCTCCTCTTTTCCACTATAAAAAGAGGCCTTGGGTAGCCTCAAAGAGAGTTCAAGCTTAAGATATTTGAAGTTAAATGCTGTTGAGATTCAGACTTAGTTAACTAAGACTTTCTGTGAGGTTAAATCACTCATCTCTATCTGTCTTGGTTCAAAGAGTGCAATGCTTGTCAAATTAGAAGAGATTCCTGCTTCGGACCCCAGGAGGACCTACACAACATCAAGGCACAGGTTGTAAAGGTTTTCTTTATTTGAAGTTAATACAAATATACTCATTTCTCTCATTAAACTGTCGATTCATGGTTTATTTCATAAATTCCTTGATCATTATGATAAGTATGGTTTATAATAATGTCTATACAGGTGTTGTGTAATCTTTTTGCTTGTTTGTGACTGCAGATTCACGAGGAACGTTCTTTCAGTGCACGGGAAGGACTTCAACGAGATCAAGCAAGCGTTGGATATAAGGTAGGCCTTACACCTATATAGTGTTTTTATGAATCTTATATGCTTAGAGAGAGATTAGTATAATTGGTTGTTTGTTGCTAGTTACTTTTAGTACTAGAGAGATCGGTCTTGTCCGCAAGACGGATTAATCTACACAACAAAATGGCTACTCCGCTGGGGAAGAACTTGTTGTTTTTGGTTCTCTTTTATTTTTGATTTGAGGAAACGTTTTTTCCTGGTTTTTGATTGATACATATCTGTCTGGGTAATTTAGATTTTCCCTGTTTTTGAAAATTTAGAAATATTTTAAGTTTTTCTATAATTTTTCCTAGGACCGCACTCTGCCTTACTTAGACAGTGTGGGCAGGTTCGCACCTTCTGTAAAGGATACAGTGCGGGACCGCACCTGTAAATACTGGTTACCTGCGGACCTTGTAAAAATTTTAGAAAATCTCTAGATTTCTTTTTCTAGTTTATTTTTAGATCTTTGGTTTCTGCCCAGATTGATTATTGTTTCTGTCAAGAATTTTTTGTGAATGAACTCCAACAGTGTTGATGTTTTGATGATTTTCTAGAAGATTTTGCAGTTTGGATTGTTTTTCCGCTAGGTCTTTGTAGCGATTCGAACTTTTGACAATTTGCAGTATCTCAGATTACATTGATCTCTTTTTGTCTTTTGAATCCGACCTGATTGTGAAAACATCCTATATTGAGAAATTAAGCCTTTTGTTTCTTTGCAAATCTTCGAAAAAACTTGATTGAAAGTTTTGAATTTCATTTTTATATAAAAAAAAAAACATATTTTGAGTGTTTTTCATCTTTTTGTTATTCTAAACGAATAGATTCTTAGTTTGCTGAACAACTAAGGAAAACATTCATAAAAAAAATCTTAAAATCTTTTACTCAATTTAGATTTTAGATCTCAAGATTAGATTTTGTAGTTTTGAGTAGTTTTTAATTTTTGTAGCTTTCTTTCGAAGGAAAATTGTTTTGTAGTTTCTAAGTTTGGAAAGGAAAAGGATTTTTCTTGTGAGCTTTGATAGTTTATCAAAAAGAAAATACTTTCTTTCAATCATTTTTCATGTTTAAATAAGGAATTAAAAGGATTGCATTCTCTAACTCTTTCTTTAGATAGCAAGTTCATTGAAAGAAAAAGAATTGAATATCATCATAGGTGCATTTTAGTGTTTTTTGGAAGTCGAGTCTTCACATCATCCAAAGTTTCATTTCCACACCCATTGACTTAAGAAACAACTCATAAAAGTAACGCTTAACTAAAATTCATCTAGTAATATTTTATTTCTAGGGCTCTTATCATGAACATAGCTTAGGCTAGTATCTTGGAGTAGGGAGTAATTAACTCTCCAAGATAGCTAAAACAAACAAGTAGACAAATCTTGTAGTAGGAATAATTCCAGTTGTTGCATGTATGCTCTGGGAAGCTCCTCTTAAAGGAGTTAAGCACGAGATCATATCTGAACCAGTGGGGTAATCAATCCTTCCTCATTGGGAATGATATAAGATATACACATATTAAAAACGGTAAACCTCGAATAGACCATTGTCGAGGAGCCTGGGGTCACTTGTCGGTAAACCTTGGATTATTTCAAGGAGCCTTAAAGGGGATTGAGCTTTGTTACTCTGCCCTTGCGTGTGTGTCGGATCGTAGACTGTTCCCCCAGGTATATTTGTTTCAGTTGGTAACCTTAGTGGCTATAATCTTTAGGATTCTTTCCTAAGGTGATGGTGGAGGGAAGATCCCACTGTACCTGGAACAGACGTCGACTAGACTCACTTGGACTCTCTGGGGGGTTCTCTTCACTCGAGATGGTTTTGTGAAGAAAATTGTGCTAGTTTGTTTCATTAAGCAGGTTGTCAGGGTAACTGTTCCAACCGCCCTTTTCGTGTTAAATTCTACTAAGTTGGATTTCATCACCAACTAGTGTTTTTAGTACGGAAAGTTACCTATTTGTGTGTGGTTTGAACTCTTAGATTTTTAAGCGAATGATTCAATTTTTTGTTTCTTAGAGACTTTAGGTGTTTTCATTGAAATTTTTCTTTGTTTGCGTGTGATTAGATAATTTTTTAATCGTGGCGGAATTGCCGAGACAATCCCGGAGAATACAAGGGAAACCCCCTGAATATTCACCAAGTCAACTTGAAGGGCTTCGAGCTCTGGTACCACACAGTAGCCGTAGACTTAGGTCAACAGAAGTTGAAAGCTCCGCTATAGTTATACATCTTGATCATCAAATACCTACAACAGAATACATTCCAGAACCGATTTCAGTTTCTGAAGTTACTGAAAATATTTCTCCTTCTGGTGAATTATCTGACGAACCTGAAATCTCTGAACCTGAAACTGAATCTTCTGTGTTAGAAACATCCTCGGGATTTATCACACCAACTTCTAGCGATCCAGGTTCACCTAGGGTAAGAAATATCATTACAGAAAATCTTCCCTCTGGACTTATTTCTATTGAAGAACTTACTAATCCAGACGAAGACATATCTCTTCCCAACTCCCCTCAATTGTTAAATCTTAGGGAGCGTGAATCTATTTTCTACAGCCCAATTCGAACTAATCCTTGGTATCTCTCTTTAACTGATTTTTTAGAGAATCTGGGTCTTGCTTTTTATCCACCTCGAATTCCATTGCATCCTACACCCAGAGATTATTATCCGTCATCTTTTATGGCTGGAGAGTCATCCATGTTTTCTCAAACACCTGAATCATTTTTACATGGTGGTCCTTCTGTTCCATCGGGATATCAGTCTTTGTCTGGTACTTTCTCGGGAGCAGCTCCTCAACCCATCGAAAATGTGTTATCATCTGGTCTTGATGGACTTAAAATTGAAACGTCGAATGCAGAGCAAATTTTTATGATGTCTGGTAATATTCCCAATCCTCAAACTCAAGGCAGTCAGTTTCCTTCTGGGGGGCAACCTCAGGGAACTCAGTTACCGCCTGGGGGGCAACCTCAGGATAGTCAGTTACCGCCTGGGGGCCAACCTCAAGGTAGTCAGTTACCACCCAGGGCACAACCTCAAGGTAACTTTTTCCCAGGACAAACTGTGGAATCATATTATTTTTGGGGGCAACCCCAAGGACAGTACATACCTCAAGGGCAGTACATTCCTCAAGGTCAACCCCAAACACAATATGCTCCTCAGGGTCCTTATCAACCCCAGCTTCAGTACGCACCTTAGGGTTATCAACCTCAAGGGCAGTATCCAATTCAAGGTTACCAAAAGCCTTCTGGTCAACCATCTTTTACCGGAAATTTACCACTTACTAATCAACCCTACGTTCAACCAGGTTTTGGTCCTTACGTTCAACCTTCTATGGGAAAATACCCTGGAACTATGGTGTTGGATCCGTCCCAATATCAACAGCCTTTGCAGCCTAATGTGCAGTTACCTTATCAACCTGGCCAGCCATTGGTTTCGTCCAACCTACAACATCACCTACCATTCAAACTCCCCGCACCTAGTTCGGGCCAAAGAAATGGGCCCAGTACATCCCGTGACTCCGCCAAACCGCCGAGAATCGCTACAACGCCTTCAACCCTCGCTTACACCTCGCTCGAGGTCTGTGAAGCCCCAGTTCAAGCACACCAGATTCAGAATCCCTCAGTCTCAGACCAGGACTCCGCTCAGACTCCTGGCTCGATAATTTATAGGAAAACTCGGGTACAAGTAATGTTTGTTATGTCAACCTCAATTTATCGACAATCAGACCAGGGTCACGCACTGTCCTCTATGAAAATAGACCCAGTTATCGCATCAACCATACCCTGGTTATACTTATCAACAACCTCAGTATGGTCCGATTCATCCTGGTTATCCAGGAGGTTACACAATACCTAATGCTAATCTGATTCCTAGTTATCCTGGGTATCCGCCTCCTGGATCTGCTTTGGCTTCTCAAGGTTTTCGTGACCCTAACCGTCAATTACCGTTTATCGCAACTTTGGACTTACCTGATTTGACGCGCCTTACAAATGATCCTATTTTTTATTATCAGAATTGGCCGCCAATGCCTCATAAGTTGCCGAGTGATATACCAAAATTCGAAGGTAAGTCAGGAGAGGATCCATCGAATCATGTTATGACTTATCACCTTTGGTGTGCATCTAATTCAATCGTTGATGATTCGATTCGCTTACGTCTTTTCCAAAGAACCCTTATAGGTCTTGCAGCCAAATGGTACATTGAGTTGCCACGAGGCTCGTTTCATAATTTCAGTCAGTTAGCAACAGCTTTCTTAACTCATTTCCAGTTGCCTGTCAGATACGACAATGGGACAGAATTATTAACTTCGCTAAAACAATCTACGTCCACGTATATTTTTTATCATATTCATGAATGGCGACGTAGACGACGTTTGGTGAAAGTTTATATTCCGGATCAAATTTTGGCAGAATGGTTTGTTAAATCATTATTACCCAAGATCACTGAAGATGTAGCTAAGGCTGATGTTGTTACTGAAGAGAAAGTAATTGCTCAGGCTCAGTACCTTGACCTCGTTTATACGCAGTCAGGTATTCTACATGAAAAAATCCCAGACCTTCCAAAACAAGGTCAAATAGTTGCTGCTCCTTCAGGGTCTCATGCCGCTGACGGTATGATTGGTACAGTCAATTCTAAAAGTAAGAAGAAATCGTCAAAGAATTCTTCTCCAATTATAACTTTACCTGATTCCCCGAAAGGAGAATCCTCTCCCGAAGTTTCTGTCGATATTCATGTCGTTGAAACATCTACGACAAAATCAAAATCCAGTGGTAAAAAGAAGGGGAGGAACAAAAACACAAAGAATTCGAAAGAGAAAACTGATAAAGATGAATCCAATGACGAAAAACGTAAACCTTGCTATCCTTGCTTCATTTGTGAACAAGATCATTTCACAAAATAATGTCCATATCGAGACGAAGTTACGAAATTCGTTAAAGGATCGCAACAGCCTGCTGTCTTGAAGGATCCTTTTCCAATTCAAGACAATAAGATGATTGGTTCTTCCTCGACTACTTTAGAAGAGCCTATTATGATGATGTCTCATGTAAGGGTTGCGATGCGATCACAATATTACGGTTCTAAGAATCCTGTCGATGGCAAAGAAGCAGAATCTTCTAATGCAAATACATCAACTACAACTCCTCCTGTTTCCGGTCCACTACAGATCTAGAAACAAAATCCAGACTTAATAATCAAACCGCCTGCTAAAGGTGTTCTTCGTAAATCAGCTTTCAATCCACATGCGAGAGCTGCTCAGAATTACAACATTGTTGAAGACTTAGCTGTTTCTCCTTCAGCAATGTCGGCTTTGGAAGTGCTGCAATCGTTTCCAGCACAGCGTAAATTATTATTGTCTGCCATAGGAGCTGTTGATGTTCAAGATTCTAACCTTATAATCTTCGATTTAGAAAATAGTACACCACGTCTTCCTCACCAAATGGCTTTCCAGATTCCAGTGTTAGTAAAAAACAAACCTATTTTTCGGACTGTGATTGATGAGGGAGCTTCAACGTGTATTATGTCGATTCAGTGTTGGAAATCTCTTGGTTCTCCTACACTTAACCAATCTCCGACGATTCTAAAGGCTTTTGATGGTCGAGGTTTTCAACCTTTTGGTATTTTGCAGGATTTACCCATAGGGGTCGAAGGTAAAATCGTTAATCTAGATGTGGAATTGGTTGATGCCCCTCTAGATTACAACCTTCTTCTGGGTCGTAGTTGGTCCTATGCTATGACTGCTATTGTTTCTTCGGTCTTTCGACTCATAAAATTTCCATATCAAGGAAATATCGTGACAATAGATCAGTTAACTTATTTCTCGTCCAACCCAACCTCTATAGAAACAATCCAGCATGTTGGTAAAACGGCTATCCCTTATAAGGATGTTGGAGTAGGTTTGATTAAAGATTCTAGTTTACTAGGAACTTTTTCCTTTCCTCCTCCTAACGTATCGCCTTCTACTGCAAGTATTCATATGATTTCGTCAGACATTGTTATGTTTGATGATCCTTGGATCGTACCTTCCGAATCCGAGATAGATTCATTTGATGGTGTGATGCCTTTGAGTCCATTTGAAATTGCGTACCAGGTTGTACAGTCTTTTTCCAACCCCTCTTCAACCGAAATTGATCCAATGAATGGGATCCAAGAGGAATCACTTTCTATATCTAGTTCAATTACAACGACATTTCCTGAACTTGTTCATACAAATGAGCAAATTCGTGAGTTTTTGTCTGTTGATGATTTACCATGGGAAGATCTACATCACCGATCTTCATTTTGACCTGAATTAGATCATTTTGAAAATGATTTCGCTTCAATTTTTACTGCTGAATATGCCAAGGAACCTCAGAATCCATTGCAAAATCCTGATTCTGAGTTAAATTTGGAAAATATATCTAGAACAGTTCCAATTGACATTTCAGTAAAACCAGGAATAATTGAAAACATTCATATAGGTGCTTGTTGTACGGATGAAGAAATTCAGACTTATAAAGCCCTATTTCAAGAATTCCATGACGTGTTTGCCTGGTCTTATGAAGAAATGCCAGGAATTGATCCATCGATCATCGTTCATGAAATTAAGACTTACCTAGATGTTAAACCTGTTCGTCAACGATTACGTCAAATTCATCCTAGAAAAGCTACTGCTATAAAAGCTGAAGTTGAAAAATTACTTCGAGCAGGATTCATTTATCCAATTCCCTTAACGGATTGGGTATCGAATATTGTTCCTGTGACTAAAAAACAAGGAACGATAAGAGTATGTATCGATTATAGGGACATTAATCGAGCCTGTCCAAAAGATAATTATCCAACTCCCTATATCGATCAAATAATCAATGATTGTGCTGGCAGTGAATTATTTTCCTTCATGGATGGTTTTTCCGGCTACAATCAAATAAACATACTCCCTGCAGATCAACCTAAAACAGCTTTCATTTGTCCATGGGGAACGTTTGCTTATTGTAAACTACCTTTTGGACTAAAGAACGCTGGAGCAACTTTTCAACGGGCTATGTCTTACGCATTTCATGACATTAAGCACATTGTCCAGCCATATCTCGATGACTTACTGCTCATTCATTACGTCAGGCCAATCATCCCACTCATTTACGAGCAATTTTTATGAGATGTAGGCATTATCGGATAAGGCTGAATCCGCACAAATGTGTTTTCTGCGTAGAATCAGGTCAATTACTGGGATTTGTTGTCTCGAGAGCAGGCATTCGCGTTGATCCATCGAAGGTCGAAGCCATCGTTAAATTGCCTCCTCCTTCGACTTTACGCCAACTCCAAATTTTGCAGGGGAAAGCAAAATTTTTACGTAGATTTATTCCTAACTATGCCAAGCTTACAAAGGGTTTTACCCGGTTGTTGAAACAGGACATTCCGTTCTTTTGGGACGAGATCGCTGATCGATCTTTTGATGCACTTAAACACACGTTGACCCATGCACCGTTATTGCATCCTCCCAACTACAACCAAGATTACATTTTGTATCTCGCTGCTTCTCATTCCACCATTGGAATGGTACTAGTTCAGGAAGATGAATCTCACAATGAACATGTGATTTATTATCTTAGTCGGAATTTGCATCCGACTGAAATCAAATACACACATGTGGAGAAATTGGCCTTGGCAGCTGTTCAAGCTGTTCAACGTTTTAGACATTACATCTTATTACGTAAAACCACGGTAATTTCTAATTGCAACCCTATGATGTATATTTTGACCAAACAATTGCTAGGGGGCAAATATTCCAAATGGATAGTTATCCTACAGGAATTTGACTTGGAATTTGAAAAATCTAAGGCAAAGAAATCTTTGGTATTTTCGGAACTGATGTGCGATTTCCCCTCTACTGATACTGAAACAGTGGCAAAAGAGTCCATTGCGGACGAATCTTTGTTTCTTATCACTACATTTCATCCATGGTATGGAGATATTATTGTTTATCTCCAAACCCAATATTTTCGGCCTGACATTTCACGAACTCAGCGACGGAAAATATGCTTCCAATCCCAACAATATAATATCATTGGTGATATTCTTTATCGACGTGGAGCAGATTCTGTTTTCCGACGTTGTCTAACTCATGAAGAAGCTGAAAAGGTGTTAAATGAATGTCATTCTGGAGCATGTGGCGGTCATATGTCTGGGTATGCCACAGCCCAAAAGATATTGCGTGCAGGTTATTTCTGGCCAACATTGTTCAAAGATTGCATTTATGCGGTTCGGAAATGCCACAACTGTCAAATTTTTGATCGAAAAATGCGCGCGCCACCCGCTCCTCTTCACCCTATAATTGCTGTTGGTCCTTTCGCAAAATGGGGTATCGATTTTATCACATGTAACCCTCACTCGGCCGGGGGGCATGCCTATATTATTCTAGCGGTAGATTATTTTACAAAATGGGCCGAGGCGATGCCTACATATTCAGCTGACGGCAAGACTGCTGCAAAATTCGTATTTAATCACATAATTGCTAGGTTCGTGTTCAAGCTATTATTACGGATCATGGAAGTCATTTGAAAGCTGAACATCATGATGATCAACTGACAGAATACGGTTGTTTAATGAGGCCTAATTGCATTATCCGTAAGCCAATGGTCCGTTGGAAGCCATTAACAGTTTTAGTCACCATGATTAAACGTATCCATTGGTATTCACAAGACGAATTGGGCATTCCATGTTATTTTCAAAGTACTTGGGCATCAACTCAAGCCAAAACACATAACATCAATAGGTTTCCTAATTTTCAACCGGGGTTTACATGCTTTGGAAGTCAGAAAGACCATTGAATGCAAAATACCGTCACTAAAATTATCCGTAGAATTACTTCCAGCTACGTCTGAAGAGGAGAAATTTTTCTTGTACTTAGCCCAATTAGATGAGAATCGACGAAATGCTGCAATAGCAAACGAGGCTCATGTTAAAAGGATAAAAGCTCAGTATGATAGAAATGTGACCCCTCAAAATTTTTCAGAAGGAGACCTAGTTTTACTTTATGATCAAGCTAACGACAAGCTAGGAGTTGGGAAATTTGTGCCTATGTGGCATGGTCCTTACATTGTGAAACGAAAGTTAGCAAAAGGGGCCTATGAGTTGATAGATTTTGACGGTGTCCCTTTGGATAAACCTAGAAATGGGCTTTATCTAAAGCGATATTACGCTTAAATGAGGTGTGGAGATTTTTTTTAGTTTAGATTTCTTTACTGCTGGTGTGTTTTAGATTAGAAAGGTGTGACTAGTTTAGAAGTGTGTTTTTGTCACTATTTTTGCCTATCTGAGTTTTACTCTTGATATTGTAGATGTCGACGTCTCTTCAAACCTATATTGGTTTTGCTGATGGTGCTTGTCGTAGTACACGGAACATTTCTTCCAGAGCATGGGTTATCTATTCACCCTCTGACGAGTTAGTATCCATGCATGGGGTAAGCCTTGGTCAAACAACAAATAACATTGCCGAGTATAGTGTAGTGATTGAGTTATTGTCTAAATCCATATCATTTGGAATTCAGAGTTTGATTGTAAGGTTGGATTCTAAACTTGTTGTATTACAGCTTAACAGGGTTTATACCATTAGAAATCCGGTGTTATTACGGTTGTTTTTGAGAGTTCGTCTCTTGGAACGTGAGTTTGATTACACTGAATATCAGAATATTCCAAGACATTTAAATACATTAGCAGATTCAATTGCTTCTAGTATGATAAATAGAAATTTGCAATAATCAAAAGCATTAAAACAAACAACATTCACATATGTACATAGATAGCCGTCAAAATGGTGATATATCATAGTATAGGATTGTTTTCAAAAAATATACATCGCCTTCGATCATAGGTTGGAAACACCTTATGATCGGCAAAAATGATAATACAAAAGACAAAAATATGAGTCTACACGATCATCCCATCACTGATGGTGATCACAATACGAAACCACTACCCAAGCTACCCTGCATAGGAACCTCCTGAAAGGTCCTAGAACTCCAATCACATATCTCTGCAGCCTGAGAGGAATGTCATCTATGCTGGTCTCTGGTATATCTAGAGTCAAACGCTCTAGATGATGCTCCAAGTCAGTCAAAATCTCCGCTGATTGGCCTGCTGGGGCTGGTGCGGGCGCAACTGGTTGTCGTCTCTCGTAAGGTTGGAGATGAGCTGGTCGATGTGGACCCACATCTGCATTCAAAAAAATTTTGATTATTAGTTTTCAAAGACGATAAAAAATTTAAAAAAATTAGAATTTAGCAAACATTGAAAAATGTTTTTACCTGAATCATCCCATTGTTCCCCTACAGGGAGAACCATCTCTCTGTCACCGCGGAAATCTATCCTAGCATACGGAAAATCCTCTATCACAAAAAGTTGGCGATCCAGCCAACGAAAATATGAAGGAGGGAATTGCACAATCTTAGTACCCTCAATAGCATGACGGGCCATCAACGCGGACCAACGAACCATTCTCGGTTCTCGAAGTCGACCGACATCAACGGCAATACTCTGTGGAGATAACATGGGGATCCTCTCCAGAGCGAAAGAAACGACAATGGATCCATATCCAAAGTTTTTCAGTTTCCCATTTTTTGCTCTGGTTAGTTGGCCTTTTACATTGGCCAACACAGCTTCACACCAGTTAAAGATGGTGCCGCGAAAATAGTCCACGGCAACACGCATTTGGGAACCAGTAGCTACATGAAGCGCAACACTCCCACACAGTTTGGTAACAGTAAAAGCAATAACTTTCAATTCAGGACGGATGATGTGTTTTATGTCAATCCGTTTGTCCCGAGGATTTTCCTGATCATTGCAGAATTCTAGTTGGAGACTAGCGACAGTCTGGCCACCTGGCTTAGTCCCAAACAAAGAAACTTGTTCGCCCCTCTTGGAAAAACCAGTCAAAAAATATATATCCTCCAGCTCAATTTCGAGCCGGTGGCCACCAATGAAGAAGCACTGGTCCTCCACATTCCATCTGTCTACCAACCATGTCAAGAGTTCTACTTGTGCCCTCATGCCTGAGATGGCCCAAAATTTGTACAAGCCACATGCTTTTAATTCCTTTTGTGTGGGAAAATGAAGTATTGCAGCTTCATCCACTTCCTCATGCTCACGTTCTCGCCAGATAAGAATCTTGTTAATCCTACAATACAGAAAAAGGCAAGTTAGAATGATCTTATTTGAAAAAATTTGGCAAATAAATGAGAAATCCATGCTTTAAAACTAACCGCACAGGTACAGCACCTGCTCTTTGTAAACAGAGCGTAGGTCCGCACGCGCAGTGTGTGCCGGGTGCGGAACCCACGACTTTTTCCTTATAGGAAAAAGTCGGGGTCCGCAGGTAGCGTGTGTCCCACCTGCGGACCCCGTGGGCGAAATTTTTAACCTTTTTTTGCCCTAAAAATTGAAACTAAAGCCTAAAAACAAATTTCAAACGGATGAAAAACAAGATAAAGAGGTCGTGGATTACCTGGGGCTGACGGTTCTTGATTCCAACGGTTGAATTTTCCAGAATCTTCACAGGAAATTTCTTACCCAAAAGCTTTTTACTTTTCACTCTGGAACTGAACGGTAAAAATGAAATTGAAAAAGTCCTTTTTATAAGTTTTTTCGAATGAATGAATTATTAATTTATTTATTTTTCATTTTAAAAAGGGTATTTTTGAAAGCATTTTTACTTATCTTAAACAGGTATGTGTAATGTTTCAAGTTTTTGTGCAGAAACTGGATTTTTCAGGTGAACTTGATCATTTTTCAACAAAGAGTATACTTTTATCACTTTTTCGGACTCTTTAAAAAATTCACGAAAAAGTGAAACATTGGAGTTCTCTTTTAAGCCCTTTTCAAACTCTCTAAACATGAAAAGATTTCCGAGTACTTGATTGTTCGAACTCGTTAAATTAAATGAATAATCATCCCTTCAGTATAAGTTTACCCCTTTTACAGACTGAAATGGACTACTTACGAAAAAGGTATACATTGACTAAATACGGTCAATAGAGTTCTCTCCCGCATTATTTTATCCTTTTTCGGGCTCGAGAGACTAAATTTACGAAAAAGAACACCCATGGAGTTTTCTTAAGTTTTTCTTCTGACTCCCTAAAACTGAAAAACACCGAGTTTCTCCTATATTGGACTCGTTAAAACTTAACAGTAAAGGACCTGTTTAATTTTCAACAGGAACGAACCACTCCTTCTTAGGGTTCGAATTTTAAACTAAGTTGGACTCATCCGAAGGATGAGCTTATAATCAAGCAAATGTTATCCTCCTCAAGATTGTCAAAAATAAAGAGGTACTTGCCAGAAATGGTGGGGGAAAAAAGAGAAAAATGGGTGTGTTTGTTGTATTTTAAAATCTTCGAAAACTCAGTCAACCACTCTTGGACACGACACTTATATTCACCCGGGTTGGGAAATCCTTTGCCTAACAGTTAATCAAACCACATTGAAAAGTCTTCAACCGGTTTCTGGGTATTAGCTTTGGGTCAATTGTCACCAAGCCATCTGCAGTGTCGTTATGTGTCCAAGAGAACAGTTTAAATAAAACCATTCATCTGCAAAATATCTGTCATCCATTTTTTACCATCCCTGAGTCAGTCCTTGCCAATATATTTTCAAAACTTGATCTATGATTTCGTGTTGTGGGCTTGCCTACGACATATCACTTTCTATCGACATCAGCACATTATCTAGGAAGTTGATCCAGAAATCGTCAGTACCTTGAAATCTGCATGCCTCAATGGCAGGTTTCTCGCCTTCGACGACAGGTTGCATCATTGACCTTTGATCGAATGATTCCGTGACATGTTCGACTTCAGCTCATTCATTCACATTTCATGGATTGTACTGAGTACTTTGAGAGCCATTGACATTACTGGTGGTTTCTCTCACACTTGTTAACAGTTTACATTATTGACAGGTAATCAAGTGGTTTCTACCATGTTTGACTTCAACACATTTAATCGCATGGATAGAATCGTACTAATTCCGAGATGCTTAAATCAAGACCCTGGATCTAGCTCTTACCATCCAAAGGCAGTCTTTGTTGTCATCTATATGTTAGACTATTTATAAACAGATGGTCATACCCATACGTCTATGGATAGAATTTAATTATGATGTATTCAACCGGCCCAGACGTATCGATTTCAGTTAGTTTATAGTTAGTTTTTATCTGAGTATGGGAATGCCTACCTCAGTGATGACATATATATGTACATATTTTGCATCGAATGTTTTTATAGGTTCCGACTGGGGTATCCACAGGATGATCTTTGAAATGATAAAGTACTGCACTCTTCATATATGACAGATTTCAGCTTCATCTATTCCAGACTTTGCACTTTAGGAGGCAATTTGTTACACTAAAAACTGTCATCCTGACATTTTACTATGAGTATGAGCTCATTACTACTCATACTTCCTCCTTTTGCAAGTCTAACATATCAGCTCCTCATGTCAAGCTTTCAAAATCAGAGAAAAGTTCATAAAATCCCCTAAACATTGGTATCGCACTTTCTCTATACATTTCCTGCGGTCCCGCACCTAAAGTTCAGCCTTCCTGCGGAACCATACCGCACGTTCTGTGTGTTATGGGTGCGGACCTCTGTAAAATTTAAAAAGGCGAGAAAGTAAAGATAAAAAGTGAATTTCAGATGAATTCTAGAAGATTCTAAATGGGAATTTTCGGGAATGGATACACTTTGAGAAGGTTCATGCATCCCTCACTTGATGGAGCTAACCCCTTGATGTAAGGAGCTAATCCCTTTGAAGGAGGATTCTATCCCTTCATATTTGGAACAAGAAACCTCTTCTTTTCCATTATAAAAAGAGGCCTTGGGTAGCCTCAAAGAGAGTTCAAGCTTAAGATATTTGAAGTTAAATGCTGTTGAGATTCAGACTCAGTTAACTAAGACTTTCTATGAGGTTAAATCACTCATCTCTATCTGTCTTGGTTCAAAGAGTGCAATTCTTGTCAAATTAGAAGAGATTCCTGCTTCGGACCTGCACAACATCAAGGCACAGGTTGTAAAGGTTTTCTTTATTTGAAGTTAATACAAATATACCCATTTCTCTCATTAAACTGTCGATTCATGGTTTATTTCAT
This sequence comes from Pinus albicaulis, assembly GCA_034641835.2. Taxonomy (NCBI): domain Eukaryota; kingdom Viridiplantae; phylum Streptophyta; class Pinopsida; order Pinales; family Pinaceae; genus Pinus; species Pinus albicaulis. The sequence continues at coordinate 1,333,881,990 of CM076580.1, read as the reverse complement.
AAATTCCTTGATCATTATGATAAGTATGGTTTATAATAATGTCTATACAGGTGCTGTGTAATCTTTTTGCTTGTTTGTGACTGCAGATTCACGAGGAACGTTATTTCAGTGCACGGGAAGGACTTCAACAAGATCAAGCAAGCGTTGGACATAAGGTAGGCCTTACACCTATATAGTGTTTTTATGAATCTTATATGCTTAGAGAGAGATTAGTATAATTGGCCGTTTGTTGCTAGTTACTTTTAGTACTAGAGAGATCGGTCTTGTCCGCAAGACGGATTAATCTACACAACAGGTCCACACAACAAATGTCTTGTTGATGTGTCGAGTTCCGCAAGTGGAATGAATACAAATATGTTTCCACGACCTTTTGTTTTGGGCCGATGCAATAACACACATCGCATTCAAACCTTACATTACAATCGCACTCCACCCAATGCCGAGGTCTGTGGGTCCACAGACCATGCGGCAATATAATATATAATCGCAAGTTTGAATCGGCGGCCTTTTGTTTTATACCCTAATTTCACTATCGAATGGGCGGATCCGATCCACCTTTTACAGCGGATTTAATTTTTGGCCATCGCATTTGTAGCCCAATCATAATTGCAACTCTTTCATTTTATGGCCCGATTACACTGTGTTATAATCGGACCCGATCCAGTTTATGTGGTGCAGTCTATTTGTTTAATCGCGTCCGATTGAACCATCGCAATCGGAACCTTTTTGTACAAGGCCCGATCGCAAAATGTTTTATCCGGACCCCATGCATGATTATTAAAGTGATTTAAGTTTGTCCATCGCGTCCATTATACAATCGCAATCAGAATTTTTTGATTGTTCGTTTATTTTAGTTGTTAGTCACGGACCCGATGGGTTTATAGATCAAGATTAAATCGCGTGTTCAAAGCGCATATTTTAAAGTGGGCCCTGATAGTTTTAAATAGATTTGTTAAGTTTTAATGTTTTATATAGTTTTGTAATGTCTTTTTAATATGCGCGGCATATAAAAAGGAAAGGCCCGAGAGCCTGTTTGTCGTAATGTAATTTTCATTGTTTGTATTTTGCACAGCAGTGCGAGTAAAAGAAATACACAGCAGTGTTATTTCCACAGAGACAGAGTGTTTTGTTTGAGAGACAATGAAGTCTTGTACACTGTGTTTTTGAAGCATTCACATTTTGTAAATCCCTCTGTGTTGAGGAAGAATTTGTAATAGTTTTTTTTAAGAAATAGAAGTTTGTTTTCAGAGTTGAAACTTTGTCTCATGTGAGTGAAATTTTTAATTTCTCTGTGTTGAAGAGGGGAGTTTACTCTTTCCATTATTATTCTATAATTTTCAATATTCCAACATGGTATCGGAGCTAGTCTAGGCTCTTTGAAGATCAAAGAAGCTGAAGGAAGGAGTTCTTTGCTACATCATCCTTCTCCAGCAGTGTGAAGACTCAGCCAAAAGGATTCAAGGTATTTCTCTATACAGATTTAGTGTTACTGTTGCAGTACAGTGAGATATTTTAAATACAAAGTCGAGTTTTTTGAATCATAGTTAAGAGTGCATAATGGCTAGAGCCAGCACTGGTATGGATATGGGAAATATCCATCTCCGAATGTTTAAAGGGAAAAATTATGACTACTGGTCAATAACTATGAAAACATTATCTGTCTCCCAAGACTTATGGGAATTTATTGAGTATGGCTTTGAAGAGCCAACAAATGAATAAGAGTTTGAAGATTTAACTTAGGCAAAAAGAGAGTTGTTGAAGACCAATAAGAAGAAAGACTCCAAGGCTCTCTTCTTATTGTATCAAGCAGTGCATGAGAGTGTGTTTCCAAGGATAGCAGCAGCCAAGAGATCCAGATAAGCATGTAAAACTCTCAAGACAACCTATCAAGGCATGGAAAAAGTGAAGACAACAAAACTTCAGTTGCTGAGGAGATACTTTGAGACTCTTTGTATGAAAGAGTCAAATACTATTGACTCATTCTTCACTCATGTGATTGGAATGGTAACACAAATAAGATCTCATGGAGAGCCTCTTGAAGACAAGAGGATTGTGGAAAAACTCTTAAGGAGTCTACTCTCAAGATTCGATGTGATTGTCACCACCATAGAGGAGACTAAGGATCTCACAAAGTTCAGAGTGGATGAGCTACATGCATCACTGATGACCCATGAGAAAAGATTGGGTAGGAGTGAAAACTCATCTTTAGAGCATGCCTTTAAGACCCAGATGTCTTTCATAAGAGGAAGAGAGCAAGGCAGAAGAAACAAAAGAGGAAGAGGCAGAAGCCAGAACAGAGGTGGAAGGAACAGTCCAGCAAATGCTCAAGGAAGGGGCAGCAATCCAAATCAGCATCAAGGCCAAGGCAACAACCAGCAAAGTGGTCAACAGAATGCTCAAGGACAGAGGTATGATAAGTCCAATGTCCAATGTCACTATAGTAAAAAATATGGTCATTATGCTAATAAATGTAGAAAGAAGCAACATGATATGAGAAGCAGAACTAGTACAAATTTCACTAGAGAAAATATCAGCCAAAATAATATTTTTTTAGCTTGTAATATGGCTGAAAGAAAAAGTGAGGATTTATGGTTTCTAGAATCTAGTTGCAGTAACCACATGACAGGAAACTTAGCAATGTTTTCTATGCTAGATGAGAGTGTGAAGTCACAAGTCACACTAGGAACTGATAGCAAAGTTTCTGTTATGGGAAATGGAAATGTAAATGTTTTGACAAGAAAAGGTGCAAATAAATCCATAACAGATGTTTATTATGTTCTAGGAATGAAGTGTAACCTCTTAAGTATTGGACAACTTGTTCAAAAGGGGTATAATGTATTTTTTGAGGATGATGTTTGTACTATCATGGACAAACCACCCAGCAAGCAATGTATTGCTGAAGTGAAGATGACAAGGAACAGGATGTTCCCTCTTAGAATGAGAGCAGATCTGAAAAATGAAGAAAAGATAGCAGCAATGGAAAAAGAGGCTTTCCAAAGCAAACCAAAAGATGAAAATTGGTTGTGGCATTTGAGATTTGGACATTTCAACTTTGGAGGTCTTAATCTGTTGAATGGAAAATAAATGGTAAGAGGTTTACCATTGATAGAGAAGCTGGAGAGCCTTTGTGAAGGTTGTATCTTGGGGAAATAACACAGAGAAAGTTTTCCTTCCAGGAAAAGCATAAGGGCAAAGGCACCCTTAGAGATTGTCCACTCAGATTTGCGTGGACCGATGCAAACTCCATCGCTTGCTAGCAACCACTACATGTTAACATTCATAGATGATTTTATAAGAAAAACTTGGGTTTACTTTTTGAAAAACAAAAGTGAAGTGTTTGAAAGGTTCCGCAATTTCAAAGCACTTGTTGAGAACCAAAGTGGGCTGCACATCAAAGTCCTAAGGACTGATAGAGGAGGTGAGTATATCTCTAAATATTTTTTACATTTTTGTAGAGAAAATGGTATTCATAAGCAGTTTACAACAAGATATACTCCGCAGCAAAATGGAGTAGCCGAAAGGAAGAATAGAACCATAATTAACATGGTAAAGAGTATGTTAAAGGAAAAGCATTTGCCTAATGATTATTGGGCTGAAGTTGTACATTGTGCAGCGTACATTTTGAATAGGTGCCTTACAAAAGCAATGATGAACAAAGTGCCGGAAGAGGCATGGAGTGGCACAAAGCAAGGTGTCACACACATGAAGGTTTTTGGATGTGTTGCATATGCACACATACCAGATCAGCTAAGGAAGAAGTTGGACATCAAGGGGGAGAAATGTATTTTCATTGGATACAGTGAGTAATCCAAGGCTTATAGGTTGTATAACCCATCCACCAAGAAGTTTTTTGTGAGTAGAGGTGTTCAGTTCATTGAAGAGTAAGCTTGGGATGGAAGCATAAAGAAAATAGTGAATGTTAAACACTATTTATCTCATGATGAAAATGATGATGAATTGGCTGAAATACATCTCTAAATAGTAGCACCAACATAAGAGCAGCAAAGCACACCCTTGAGGAGAAATGAAAGTGCTTCTCCAAGCACACCACAAGGAGGAAATTCAAGTGCTTCCTCAGGCATTTGTACACCTAGTGAAAGAGATAATAAGTTCAAAAATTTGAATGAAATTTATGCACAAGAGGCAGTAAATGAAGGTATCAATTCTTTGTTTTCTTTATATTGTCATGTTGAAGACCCTATCGACTTTGAAGAAGCTATTAAGGATAAGAAATGGATAGAAGCTATGGATGAGGAGATTAATGCTATAGAAAGAAACAAGACTTGGAATTTGGTTGAACTTCCAAAAGATAAAGATGTCATTGGAGTTAAATGGGTCTACAAGACCAATAGCAATGCTGAAGGCAAAATAGAGAGACATAAGGCAAGGCTTGTTGTGAAAGGTTATAAACAGAAGCATGGGATAGATTATGAGGAAACTTTCGCACCGGTTGCTAGAATGGAAACTATGAGAGCAGTGCTATCCATAGCAGCACAAAATAAGTGGAAAGTTTACCAAATGGATGTGAAGTCAACATTCCTAAATGGAGTGTTAATGGAAGAGGTTTACATTGAACAACCTCTCGGCTATGAAAAGAAAGGCCAAGAGCACAAAGTGCGCAAGTTGAAGAAAGCTCTTTATGGGTTGAAGCAAGCACCAAGAGCGTGGTACAGTAGAATAGACTCCTATCTACTAGAAAATGGATTTGAAAAGTGTGAGCGAGAACCCACCCTCTACATCAAAGAAAAAGATGGTAAAATGTTGCTTGTAGTTTTATATGTTGATGATGATATTTTCACAGGTAATGATGATTACCTTAATGAAAATTTTAAAACAGTCATGAAAGAAGATTTTGAAATGATTAACATGGGTTTGTTGAGATACTTCTTAGGAATAGAAGTAGAACAAGATGAAAATGAGATTTTTATCTCACAAGAAAAATATGTTAATGAAGTGCTAGAAAGATTTAATATGTAGGAGAGCAAAGCAGCAATCACTCCCACAGTGATGGGATTAAAACTCAGCAGAGAGGGCAACAACAAGGATTTTGATCCTAGCTTGTATAAGAGCATAGTTGGCAGCCTTATGTATTTGACTGCAACTAGGCCGGACATAATGCATGCTGTTAGTTTAATTTCCAGATTCATGGAGAAGCCAAAAGATGCACATTCGCAGGCAGCGAAGAGAATTCTGAGGTATGTTAAAGGTACTAAAAGGTTTGGTATTTTATATACTGCTTCAAAATGTTTAGATTTAGTTGGATACACTGACAGTGATTGGGCTGGAAGTGTAGATGATTGGAAGAGCACTTCTGGTTATGTTTTTCACATGGGTTCAAGAGCCATTTCATGGGCTTCTAAAAAGCAGCCTATTGTAGCGTTGTCTACAATAGAGGCAGAATATGTGGCAGCTACAGCAACAGCGTGTCTAGAAATTTGGATGAGGAGGATGTTAAGGAGTTTGTGCCAAGAGCAGACAAAAGAAATAGTGATTTTTTGTGACAATAGCTCAGCTATTGCATTATCTAAGAATTCTGTGTTTCACAAGAGGACGAAACACATTAACACAAAATTTCATTACATCATAAAATTGGTAAACAATGATGAAATTATTTTGGAATACTGCAGAACTCAGGAGCAGTTTGCAAACATTTTGACCAAGCCATTGGGATAGAAGAGTTTCGAATTTTTGAGAAAATGCTTGGGTATGACTGATAACCCAGCAATTGAAAGTAAGGGGGAGTGTTGAAATGTTACTTTCAACAGTGGCTGTGCAGAGCCGCTTTCTATTTTTCTCTCTAGGTTCATGAACTCCCAGCCGCTTTCTAATTTTGCTGAACGGTCAGTTTAGATTTGTTTTGATTGACACAGTCTATTTATTTTGAAAAATAGAGTCTTTTAAATTGTTTGGGACAGTCTCTACTTTTGGAAAAATAGAGTACTTTTATTTACTTACAGTCAAAACAGATATTTTATTTTTGTACATTGTGGTCCACACAACAAGTGTCTTGTTGATGTGTCGAGTTCCGCAAGCAGAACAAACACGCATATGTTACCACAGCATTTTGTTTTAGGCCAAGGCGATAACATACATCGCATTCAAACCTTACATTATAATCGCCCTCCACCCAATTCCGAGGCCCGTGGGTCCACAGACCACGCGGCAATATAATATATAATCACAAGTTTGAATCGGCGGCCTTTTGTTTTATGCCCCGATTGCACTATCGAATGGGTGGATCCGATCCATCTTTTACAGCAGATTTAATTTTTGGCCATCGCATCCGTGGCCCAATCGCAATCACAACTCTTTCGTTTTATGGCCCGATTACACTGTGTTATTACCAGACCCGATCCAGTTTATGTGGTGCAGAGTATTTGTTTAATCGCGTCCGATTGAACCATCGCAATCGGAACCTTTTTGTACAAGGCCCGATCGCAAAATGTTTTATCCGAACCTGATACATGATTATTAAAGCGATTTAAGTTTGTCCATCGCATCCGTTATACAATCGCAATCGGAATTTTTTTATTGTTTGTTTATTTTAGTTGTTAGTCGCGGACCCGATGGGTTTATAGATCAAGATTAAATCGCGCGTTCAAAGCGCATATTGTAAAGTGGGCCTCGACAGTTTTAAATAGATTTGTTAAGTTTTAATGTTTTATATAGTTTTGTAATGTCTTTTTAATATGCCCGACATATAAAAAGGAAAGGCCCGAGAGCCTGTTTGTCGTAATGTAATTTTCATTGTTTGTATTTTGCATAACAGTGCGGGTAAAAGAAATACACAGCAGTGTTATTTCCACATAGACAAAGTGTTTTGTTTGAGAGACAGTGACGTCTTGTGCACTGTGTTTTTGAAGCAGTCAGATTTTGTAAATCACTCTGTGTTGAGGAAGAATTTGTAATAGCTTCTTTTAAGAAATAGAAGTTTGTTTTCAGAGTTGAACCTTTGTCCCCTGTAACTGAAATTTTTAATTTTTCTGTGTTGAAGAGGGAAGTTTACTCTCTCCATTGTTATTATGGAATTTTCAATATTCCAACAAATTTGCCAGCTCATTTAAAACTAGTGTTAAATGTACAATGGCGTGCACTCAACCAAAAAACCAGAAGGTATGACTTGGTCCCTCGGAATTTGAACAAGCATCTGCCAGGCGGAAGGATCAGGATAAACGAATGACTAGACTTGGGCAGCAATGGAGAGCTTGGCTTCTCGTCTGCATATTCGGTTGCGTTTTCCTCTACGTCTTCCATAGTAGAGTGCACTTGTTAGTTTCCAGCCAAGAATAGAGTATTATTTCTGATTTGGTTTTTCTAAAAAGAATCTCTCGCTTAATTTCAAATTTTCATTATCCCACCATAACATGATGGATACATCATGATTAACATGAACATGGTGCACATGACTCACACAGAGACCGAACGGATGTCATGGGATGCGGGACGGGTCCACACATCAAGGCAGCTATTTAACTCAACTGCCATTCTCTATTCTCCGTCCTCTGAATCGAAATGTTTTCTGACCGGTTACCATTCCCAAGCAGTTCGTCCTCGTGGGTAAACTACTCCTTTTAAAAATGTTTCCGATTTCTTCTCGAGTCCGTTTCAAGGCGAAAACACGGATTCAGATAAATCGAAAGTGCTTTTCGAAATCTCCGAGTGTGTGCTAAATGCGAAATCAGTGATTAGTGTGAACCTAGATTTGGGAACAAAATTTATGGGCAAGATTTAATTCCTTCCCACACACCCGCATACATTTACATTACCTAAAAATTAGCTTCCTAGTTTCCGTGTATCTATATTAGAGCTTTGCTTTTCCATGCGTTGAAGTCAATTGAACACGAGGGATGAAGTAAACTGTTTCGAGGACCTTGTCAAACATGGCAACTCGGTCACACATTACTATTCCAGGCTCTCTCCCCACATTCAAATATTCAACGCGCAAAATTGAAATTTGAAACCATACATGTCAACACGAAAATATTGAACGTTAAATGCCATTTCGCACGGCGACTTTAAAACAATTGTGTATGTTCTCTCCCGTGTGCTCTACGAATGCAGAATCTGTCCATGCTCGATTTTACAGTTAATTGGAATTCAATACAATATACAGATTGTTTAATTTCACAAATCTGAAATTTCGGGTCCGTTTCGGCTCCGCCCCCTCTCCCTCACGTATTTATAGACGATCCCTCTATATGAGTTTGTATTGTGCGGATGCAAGATATATTTCATCTGCTAGTACAACTCATCAATAAATCACGTCCTCATAAATCCCATTTTCTCCAGTATTTACAAACCATCAATCTGCGAACAGATCAATCCGCTGAAGATTCATCCAGTACATAACAGGTTTCTTTGTGGAAAAGTGTAAGAACGATGATGCCGTTGCTCATAAAAATGAAAGCTACTGTGTCTGCTCTTGTGGTTGCTGCTCTCGCCCTACTTATGACGAGGTTATTGTTTAAGGAAAGCCCCTTGGTTGTGGTTGCTGCTTCTCCAGGGCCTCAACCTCACCAAAATGTTCCAACTCCGCCAGGACTGTCTCTAAGCCAAAATGTTCGTTCTTCCGTTAAAGGCGTGGCGTCAGGAGGATGGAAATCACTTCAAGATGATGGTCACAACCCCATGCTTGTTCTCCCTGCCCCTCAACCCAATGGCCATGTTCCAACTCCATCGCACAAATTTAATCTCCATTCACCCATTGAGGAGTCGGCAGCAGGGGGATCTGCCACGCGCACTCCCTCACCTCAATGCAATGTCCATGTTCCAACTCCTGGATGTCACCTTCAAAAACCAAGAGAAGAGCAGCAACTACATGTGCCTGCTGCCCCTCAACCTAATCGCCATGTTCCAACTCCAAAACAATTGAATGCCGATTCATCCATTGAGAAGTCGGCGGCAGGACGATCTGCTACGCGCACTCCCTCACCTCATTGTAATGTCCATGTTCCAACTCCTGGATGCCACAATCAAAACTCAAAAGAGGAACAACAACTGATGCTGAATGGCAACGCAGAGCAGGTATCAGCAGATCATATCAACATAGGAGTTGGAGGAGGGCGTTTTGACGATTCAGTAGCTCTTCACAGTCAACCGATTAAGTATGTCAGGAAATTAATTGCCTTCTGAACAAAAGAACATATTTCCTGTGGGTAGAGAATAGTTATCCAAGAATAAATATGAATGTCGATGTTCATTCATGATTTCAATTGTGTTTATCATTATTTCTCTTATATTACTTTAAAATCGGTAACCATTATTTCTTGATAAATGGAATGGTTTGTTAGCCCATAAGTATTTTTAAATATTAATTTAATTACATCTATTCTTAAAAATAGAAATTCCATATTGATTATAACGATGATTCATTGATATTGATAATTTCTTAACCTAGAATTTGCATACCATATATTAATTTTGATACATTTGTTTTATTTAATTCCATCGTTTATTCAAAATAAACACTTTAATGGTGCCTTTCATCATTGTTAACGGAAAAAATATTATTAAAAAGTTAAACCACCTACTTAAATTTATATATTCGCATTCAAAAGAGCAATAAAGATATAAGTTGCATGTGTTATATATTGTATTCGATTACCAATATGATGAATAAGTCATATGACATATTATGGTAGATAGGTGTTGAAATCATTGCATGAAATAAGGTATATTGTAGCCATGATTCTAACCATATGTGTTATATATATATATATATATATATAAAAGTTGAGTCAAATTGTTTTAAAAGGTGTAAAGAGAGACTTTTATTTAATTAGAAAAGTTGTATGAGGGATGCATTTGTATGCATGTATTACATTGTTTTGCATTTTAAAGCACACATTGAAAACAAAAATAGTACATAATGTTTTAAAATCATTGGAAGAGACTTAGCCTTTATAGATATGGTCCAACACACAAATTTTGTGAATTAATAGTTTTCAAATAACCCTTCCTAAAGAGTCGCTATCTTCCATTTTTTCATAGTGTTTCTTTAGGGAAAAGAGTCCTTTTTGCAAATTAAAGGTTCTCAAATATTTCAATTAATTTTCTCTTAAAGAAAAAATGAATTGAGAAAACTTGTTCTCAAATTATTATTGAAATATGTAATTCTTTCAAATATTTAAAAGTTATACTATTCTAATTCTCATAATTTAGTCAATGAAATAAAAAGAAATCTAAATTTAATTCTCCTAATTCCATTCTTCTAATTCTTGTAATTAGTTAATGAAATAAAAAGAAATTTAAATTCAATTCTTATAATTCTTGTAATTTAGTTAACTAAATTAAAAACAATTTAAAGTCAATTCTTCTAATTCTTGTGATTCACTTGGAGTAAAAAACTTGAAAAGTAAATAAAAATCACCAAAAACTATTTTTTAATATTTAATGAATCTTTTAATATTTAATGGAAACTTTAAAATGAATAAAACAAAACAATTGAGAAGCCAGTAACCTTTAGGACCACTATAGAATGATAAACTTGAAGAAGCAAGTGGAGGGGATGTGTTTCCATCTCCTCCATGGGCCAATGTTAGGGGATCTAAAGCCTCCCAATAGGGAGGTATGATCGAAACAGGATATGAAAGAAACATGAATGGCATAGAATGAAAAAGAATTAAAATACACACAAAAATAATCAATATGTAAAATAAGTATATTTACCACCATGGGGAATGATGAATCGGTGAGGGTGATTGCAGAGTGGTGGGGAATGATGAATAGGTGAGGGTGATTGCAGAGTGATGGACACACACTCAAGCACTTGCTAAACCATTAAATTGCAAGAACATCACTAACTACAAGAGGACAAAAAAAAATACAAAAATATAGCAAAGGAACACTACAAAGAGGGCTAAAGGGTCAAGAACAATGTACCTTTTGAATATGACCATGAAAATAATCCAATCCAACTCTTAAACATAGGTAGAAGAATGAATTGGGGGATTTTGATAAAAATCAACAATGTGACTCATTCTGATTTTTATTATAGTGGAGACTATTAATGGTAGATAGAGAGACATGAAATTATATAATTCTCTAAAAATATTGATAATAATAGACTAAACATTGTCAATCAAAGATAGTTTTCCCAACCTGGGTTTCTAGGATATTAGATTGTTTTCACATGGTTGATTTTTGTGAGCATTGTTTTATATTTTTGGTTATTCTTTGATCCAAGTTTTTCTATCGATGCTTAGTGTAGTGACATTTTCCAATCTATCCATTGAATGAATGATACAAAACTGATAAACTCATTGCTTTGTGGTAATCAACACTATTGTTGCATGTTGGCAACTCTCCTATCATAAATCAATTATACTATCATATTGAAAGAGAGATTTTCTATTATGAATTCAAGAGCATTGGTGTGGGTTTATGATTATATGTTGGCATGAATATATCACTCTATATAATTTCTTGGGTAAAGCCCCATGCACAACATTTAATTTTTTCTTATATACAACACTCCATTGATTAGTTGCTTAGTTGAAAGAATATAAACACCAATCCATTATTTTAATGTTTGTTTGCCACAAACCATTGGGAAACTCATTTAAAAACAATATGTACAAGCTAACGTAGGTCAAATTCCAGTATACTAATAATCAATACATGACAATGAATTGATACATTTCGATTTGGTGAATTTCATTCTTATAACATGAGTTCCTATCACAAATTAAATGGGGATGGGGTTTGAATATATATCATCATTTGCTTGGAGTTGAGCCCTCATGCAGAGAAACTCCTTGTACCATTTATATGTTTGATTAAACCATGTCCATTCATTTTTTTTAACAAGCGATTTCCCTTGATTGGTGAGAGTTTAATTTGTGAAATTTTGTTGGTAATGGTCAAGTAAGGATGGGCTTTAAAACTGCACTATTGTAGGACTGTACAACCATATTTATCCTTGAGATATAACCTTCTTACACAATAGAGGCATAAGTATTTATTGTTTGAATCCCTTCACCAAATCTTGTTTGCAATCATTTTTTTTGGGTTTGTGTGTTGTTTTAGCAACACTAGTAGGTAGTAGAACCAATATCCAAGCATGAAGATAGAGAAATTTTCTTGTTTGGGAGGATAGGCATTGTGAAGTGTATTTACACCTTTGATGGTATGATATTTTTATATTATATCTAGAACTCATAGGGTTTTGGAAGTACAGAAAGGTAATGGACACTGTTTTTATATTTTCTAGTACGCACACCTATAGTGTAACAATGATAAGAAGAGATATAGTATGTTTATTTTGTGCTTACCATATATATTTATAAGACATATAGGCTCTCTCTCTCTCTCTCTCTCTCTCTCTCTCTCTCTCTCTCTAACTGGAACAAGAATATTTGGAGAATTAATAACTTCAAAATATTGGTTGCCACTATCACGCTAAGTACAACTATTTCATAAATTCCACAAATAGGCTAGTTACAACATGCCTCTAGAGACTTGAACCCATGTAGTTGGGGAAACAAATGTTCACAAAATTAATCTAGCTAAAATCCTTTGACATCTAGTTTGATTATTTTCACCAAAAAAGATCTCAAAGTTTTCTTTTGAAACTAAACTTGAGTTCACCTTCATGTAGGAGATTGACATTTAACCATAGTTAAAACAAATTTTCCAACCAAAAACAATGTTTTCATAGGGTAGGGATTGATTCTATCTTTGTTTTTTTTTATGTAAATATAATGTGGTCAAAAATACCTTCACATAAATCTACATAAATACACACCTTCACATAGGTTTTAAAACCATAACTACTAGTTTCATGAACGAGGATAGTGAAAGTATCCAATAAGTTGACGATAATATTTTAAGTCACAAGACTCTTAGTCCAAAGGAAAACAAAGTAGTTTAATAAATAGCCAAACCATATTTAAAAAATTTATATTAAGGTTGAAATTAATATGCCAAAATTTCTTAAATATATAGTGTCATTCAAAACCAAAATAAAATCCATTATAAACAATTTGCATTTATGTGTTACTTTATCTTTTTTTCCTATATTTCTTATATATTTTTAAATTTAAATACAACACACCTTCCATTGTACACACTTTTATCATTAATATTTAACTTGTTTTCTTCCTAAAATATTTATAATGATTTAATTCAATTCCTCATCTAAAATGACAATATTGTAAAAAAATGAACTTTTAACCGAGTAGAGACTAAACACCACACAATCCAAATGAATTACATAATTTGAAAAAATTGTAATGTAATAACTTGACTCAAGGTTTAGATTAGATTAAGTTGATATTATTCACATAAAATGAAATATTTAGAATGAAAATAGTTTATATTGCACTAATTTGATACCATTGTGTGTTCGAGTCTACCTATAATGAAATAGTTAGAATAAAATTATATGCAATCAAATATTTCAAGAACAATTTGTTAATAAACTCGACGCACTTGATGTTAAGTCCCTATATTAATAGTGTAGTCCCTTATTATGTTAGTGTAGCCCCCCTTATTCTTATTGTTGTACACCTCTAACCCCTATATTGTTATTATTGTGCCCTTACATTATTATTGTTCGGTCAGCTAGGATTACATTGTGGCCCCATGGACTCCTATATTTAGAAAGGAGGTTTTTCATTTGTATCATCCAAGAATTGTTCATTCATGTAATGTATTGGAGGTTTCCCCATTGAAGTGGCTTATTTCTAAAGCATTGATATTTCTTTTCTTCTATTTTTGGAGCTGGTTTCACAACATTTGGTATCAGAGCTTTGGATTCTAGGGTTTCACTGCTCCAAACAGGTCATCGTGGAATTTTCACTATAAAATTTTTTCTACGAAGGTTCAGAAGTTGAAAGCTTTAGAGTGCACAGCCAAAATCCTGAGGAACAACATCACAAAATTCCAGAGCTTGGTTCACAATATTTCGAAGATATGATCTGTTGAAGTTAGGGCTTTTTGAAGGTTCCTCAATTTCACTTAAAAAGGTCATTGCGGAATTTTCGCTATAACTATTTGTCTACGAAGGTTCAAAAGCTGAAATTTGTAGAATGTGGAGCTGAAATCCTGAGGAACATCATCAAAAAATTTAAGAGCTTGGTTCACAGTATTTTGGGAGATATGATCTGTGGAATTTAGTTATTTTTTAGGCTCCCTAATTTTATCTCAAAGAGGTGATCGTGGGAAAATATTCATAACTCTCTCTCTGAGTGTCGGATTGGAATTGCTCAGACTGGAATTCTATAAAAAGTGACTGGAAGTACACAGACTGTAGTTTCTTGTCTATAAATTTCAAAGCCAAAGGAGTAAACAGTGACACGTTGGAAGTCGTACAAGTTCACTCTACTGAACCAGTCCATAATTAGGTCATTGTGGGAGATTGGACATAACTTTTCCTTGAAGAATCCAAATCAGGTAAGACCTGTTAAACTCTAAAGAGGATCCAGAGGGCTACCGCAGGGACAAATTTTAGTTATTGAGGATCCGAAATCACATACATAATTCAGTTTCAATATTGAGCTTCTCAAAAGCAAGAAAAAGGTGTGTATTCGGTTTTTAAAATTGCATAATGTTTGCTTGAAAAAAACAGTTTGAAGTGATTCCAAGGGAATATTTTCACATTTTTATCACTATTGGGTTCTATAGTGCCTCAAAAAAATAATTCCATACCCATTAAGCCCTAAAAAATCTATACTATGACACATGAAGAGCAAGAATTGTAGTATGAGATATCAAAATTACGGTACCAAGTGCAACAAATTTCGATCTTACGAAGAGCAACCAAATATGACATAGATGGTTTAAAATCATAAATGGAGGATAATTTGGATGGTTTGAAGGATCAAATAATAGCTAATATGGATGATAAATTAGTGGAATATCACATCGAGCATCAACAACAAGTTCTCCAACTCTCAAAGGATAACCTAACTTTGGTGCAGAATCTAATGAAACAATGAGAAGATCAACATCACATCAAAAGAAGTTTTGAAGCAATCACAGAAACAAGAAATCGACAAGTACGATCAATTTCAGAGTATCTCAGCAAGTGGAAGAACTTTCCTGTAGAAGATTCCACATGGGAGGATGAGAATTTAATACAAAAGCATCAAGAAATAATCAAGCATTGAGGAAAACACTTGTTTGAAGGAGAGAGGCATGTTAAGTCCCTACATTAATAGTGTAGTCCCTTATTATATTAGTGTAGCCCCCATTATTGTTATTGTTGTACCCCTGTAACCCCCATATTGTTATTATTGTGCCCTTACATTATTATTGTTAGGTCATCTACGATTACATTGTGGCCACTAGGATTACATTGTGGCCCCATGGACTCCTATATATAGAAAGGAGGTTTTTTCATTTGTATCATCGAAGAATTTTTCATTCATGTAATTTACTGGAGGTTTCCCCCTCGAAGTGGCTTATTTCTATGGCATTGATATCTCTTTTCTTCTATTTTTGGAGTTGGTTTCACAACACTTGATCAACAACTCCACATTAAATAAAATAAATCTATTTAAATAATAGTCATTGACTAAAGTGTGGCATATCCTAAAACGATGGTCTAAGCATCTCTTGGTTGAAGCAAAAATTGAACACGACATATACTGGTATGGATTGAAATGAGAGCCACCCTATATAACATCACTTATACCTCAATCTGTATACTTTGTCCATACATAGGGAATATCTTTTTTACCTTTAATAATGACATATATGTTCTATTTAATCGTTGGTTGTGCCAATTCAAACTCTCTTACAACTTAAAAAAAAAAATAGTCTTCCCAGAACACAAACTTAAACTAACCATCCCTCTTACAACTTTTTTTAAAAATACCGAGGCTTCCAAGAACACAAACTTACCCTGAAACTCGTAGAAAAATTGAGGAAACAAATCAATAGAATTCTAAGACCTATTCCCTTATCTTATAATCCCTAGCACTGGACCATCTACCTTTAGAATGATGAAGGGAGTGTGCAGTTCCCCAAGGAAGAGTGTATCTACACATTGTGAATAGGGAGTCACTGGAGTTGATTGTAGATATTGTTGATTGGGATAGTTTTAATTGCAGTTGTAAATCACATGGTCCTAGGTAGTTCTTTCCTACTCTTGTTTATAGATGGTGGAATAAGATTTGGTGAAACATCCATATTGATCTAGACCGGAAACAATTCCCATTGTCTCGCAGTGAGCATATTTGTGATGATTACGACATGTTACTTAGAGGGTGTTAATGTCTAGAAATAAGGCATCATTATATGTGCAATATCATTTCTCTTAAAACATGAACTATCAATAAAATGTGAAATCCTCCTCCATCAAAGCTCCTAGTCTCTCTTCCTCAAATATGGTTTGCAGCTCCTTATATTTTATTAACCTTTGAATCACCCAAGAAAATAAAGAAAAGTATTGTTTCACATTTGAATCACCTAGGTAGCTATTAGTCTCCCTTATTTTCACTTGTTGAATCCAATTCCTATGTCAATTGTAGTTGAATAGCAAGAACAAAAAGCTCAATCACATAGAGCTTGAGCCTTCAAGGTGATCATAGTGTGATCACAATAAATTTATTGTACTATATTTGAATATAGATATTTGATTTCCTATTGTAAAGTAGCAGGTGTCCTCATAAGGCTAATTAAAACCTCATTCACTGAAACATCTATTACACTTCCATGTATTGGAATGTTCTCAGACAAGATAAATCGAAAAGCCATATTGCACCATAAATCAAATAAAGGAACTGGGTATCAACAACGAAGGTCTGCATTCTTTGGAGACATCCAATGTTTGTAGTTATTCCCAGTGTAAAGGCCAATGGACATTCTCTCTTGAAACTAGAACCTTAAGAAGCTATTGATCTCCTTAATATCAAAGGATTTGATAAGGATTTGGCTTCCATGTAGTTTTATTTTAATTAACAAAATGTTGATTAATAGTATTTTTACCAAAGGACCATGTAAATTTCTTAGGACATGGCGTACCACAATATTATGGTTTGGGTTTGGTCACAATAACAAAACATTTAGTCAATTGAAGGATTTCCACTATTTTAAAGTATAAATACATTAACAGAACTCTTCTTCTATATGCAAATGATTTTCTAGCACTTTATGTAGGTCCACACATGTCTTACCATTAGGGTAATATAGTAATTATCTATAAGTTGTAAGGAGGAAAATATGGGAGTCCTTTTTCTTTGTGTCTAACGATCCCTGAATTTTCATTCTCCATTGATGGTAAACAAAAAAAACTTTATGATATGGCCTATGTCCAAAGGTGATGTTGAAATATTAGATTGCATATCACTAATAACAGATGATTCACTCGTCAATAAAGAGCTTTAGTAACTATGAATTGCAAATACATAGAATATCTATAAGTCTAATAGTTGTCTTCCAGCTTTGGACCAATGTTGAATCTTGTACTTAAGCCTTCGTTTGAGATCTCAAATTTGTTTCAAGAATATCCATATATATATATATATATATATATATATATATATTTCTCCATAGCATGAGCTTTCATTAAATCTGTATAGCTTCTAAGGGAAACATCTCTGGTAGAAGGAAATTTGTCAAGAATGATGCTAAACTAACCCTAAGACTCATCACTCTTAATGTATGAAAGTTACTTGATTTGCAACATAAATTTATTTTCCTCACCATTTAACTAACCATCTCTTATTAGTTCATATTTTAATTGCCGACATTCACGTTAAAATATCTACTGCTTCTTGGTCTTAAAAAGAAATGAAAAATGATTTAAACTTCAATATAGTTAACAAAATATATTTTTAAAAATTAGAAATTATGGTTGAATTTTAAATACCAGTCTATTCATTTATAGGTGAAAAAACACTAGCAATAATAAATGTTCACATCGTACATGGATAATAAATGAAATGAAATGTACATTTCTGATTCAATAATTAATAATGCTGAAAAATAATGTAATTTTCATGATGACAATATTCAAAAGTAAATAATTCTTAATTAGATAAATATATCAAAACCATTATAGGTACAAAAATAGTATCATTGCTTTTTGTTTTTAATAATTTACAACCTAAAATGTAAAAGATTCTTTTCCATTTGATAGAAGGGAATTATTCCTTGTTGCAATGCTCATAAAAATGGATAAGCCACTAAACCCTCTCTAACAGTCTCCAACATTCTTACTATTATTTCTTCTAGTGAATGTTTCGAACAAAGCAAGCCAATACGCAACAAAGAAAATTATTTTGCAATAGAATGTCTTAGCATTCGGGATGCCTATAAATTTCAAATATCAGTGAGAAGAATCAAGAACTGAAGCTTGGATAAATCTCCAGACTACTAAAGTTGAAGTTGAAACCAAAAAACTTGAGGTATGGGGATTGTGCCTAAAAATACTTGTACACATTTTCTAATATTTGCAGAAATTTGGTTCTTTGCAACATTTAGAAAAATTCCATTGAACAGTTTATTCAAAGTTTCTTCTGGCATGTATGATGTTTTGTTGTATGCTACTAAGGACAAAAGGTTATGTTGTATGCTATTTTTTTCCTTTTTCTTTTTGTTTTGGAAATTCCATATATGTTACTAAAAAATGAATTTATTAGAAAAAAAATTATACATAAGCCAACATATGTCTGTGTAAGCCCCCTGCCTACTGTAAGCATGAGAATTAGGATATCTGTACATTAGCCCTCTGCCTGCTGTAAGCAAGAGGGCTAGACTTGAAGGCTATCTACACCTCTAAAAATTACAGATAATGGCTATTTAATTTGAAATTTATTTTATTGCACAATTTCTAACTTGGCTAACTATTTAGGCACCTCTCTTTCACTTCCTAGTAGGTTATATAAACAATGTTGATTTTATTGTCTAGAGTAGCACATTCTATAGTCCAGGTGGTTTGGCGATGTGAAATGTTGTGTGTAGGAAGAAAAGAAAAAAATTAAATTAACATAGATCCATTTTAACATTTAAAATGTTTGACCTATCAAGTGTCAAGAGTGATGGAAAAACTCAAGTTGCAAACCTGAATTTCTTTCACTTTCAAACAAAAATGAAGTTTACAATGAAATCAATTTGATGGATTTAGATCTCTAATCTCTATGCCTTTGATGGTTTGTTCCCTAGGGTCTAAAAAAAATTATTGGTTCTTTCGAAGATGGAAAATTATGACTTTTCTTAAAGCCTATACACTAACAAAACCACTAGGTTCACTTGAATCATGGAAAAATATAGAGAAACCAATGATGGAAAAGTATAAAGCTAACACAAGTGATAATTGGGATTGATATTCAACAGAGATCCTTTTTAACCTTAGATTTATTAAGGAGGAATTACAATTTTCAATAATTTTTTAGGTTGTAAAGCTTCTAATTTCTCAATTTTTAATGGATCCATTTTATCAATAAGGAATCAGGATCTTAGTGTGCTACAATTCAAATAAAAATTGGAGTTGTTTTTAATGGGAATTTTTGGAAACTTTTTTGGTGGATTTTTCTGATCTAATTTGTTTAAAATCTACCAGGAATTCATTGAAATCACAAGATTGATGGGTAATTGATGGGTAATCTCTGCACAATCTAAGTTCCCTAGGGGTTTTTCAGGGTGATGAATCCATATATGCAGTAAAAAAACTAGTTTAAATAATACAAAAGATTTCACCTTAAATTTTTCTGCTAGATTCACACCAAAAAATCCATGGAGACTCCAAAAAATATCATTAAAGACAACTCCTTTGCTAAATTATTTCTTTGAGAAATTTAAAAATTACATATTCACTTTTTTTTTACTTTATTTTGCTAAATTGTCTCACATGGAACATTCCAAAGCTAAAAAAAAAAACCAAAAGGAGTTATTGTAAAATCAACCGCAGATAAATATGATGCCAAAGTTCATTTTTTCAATTAACATGTGGGTTCAACAATAAGGTGTAGCAATCAATTTCATGTTGTGGCATGGTAGGTCAAAATAGAGAATATGAGATCTCATTTAGAGGAGAAGATAATGAGGATAATGGCAGGAGCCCATAAGCCTGCAGAAGAATGGTGAGCAGCATCCAAAGAACAACATGCAGAACAGATCCTAAAATGTGTCTAGTGCCTAGAGGTGGCAGTGTCCCTCTCAATCTCTCAACATGTGGGTGCTTCTCATGTCATTCCTAAAATCAGAGAAAATCCTTCACTTCAAAGGGTTATTCTTTCAATGTGTTGAAAACCAAACTGTAAATCTAGTTCTAGCAATGCCATGAAAGATCCACTTCATTGGCCATTGGCAAACAACTATAGGGGCTGCCAGAGGCTTTCCTTGTGCATATTGTTCATTGAGATTCTCATCTTATTCCATTCTGCACCTTGCCAAAATAAGAGAAACAAATCAATGTTCTAAAATTATTGCAAAATTATCAAATATTACAATAAGAAATTATTTCTCAAAACATTCATTATTTAAATGTGAAGATTTCAATAGTTTGGCATGAAACTATGTAAATTTTTGGATTGAAACTATGTGTAATATTTTTAAATGTCAAATTTCTGAAATATGACATAGTTTCAATCCAAAAATTCCATAAATAACAACATTCATTCATTATAGTGGTATCTGATATGAGTGCTTCCCGCACAATACATTTTAGTGTTTGAATGGAAAAAACATCTGATTAAAATCAGAGTTCAACATCTGAAGATTATGCTTTCCAAAAAATTTCATGGTCTCAACCTAAAAAGGCATGTATTCCTATTAGCAATTGAATATAACAAAGTGCTAGAAAAATAATAAAGCAATGCCAAAATGACTTATGTTTCAATGTTGTTGGCTTGACATCAACAATCCAAGAAATATAAGGAACAAAGGCAACTGAATAAAAAAATTGTTGGAAGGCCTTCCCACTACTAAGGCTAATCCATCTTCAGTGGCAGTATCTATATCTACCATAGTGATAATTGCAGAAGGGTTAGGTATCGCAAGCAAGCCCTTCATGGAGGAGTACACTTGAACCTGTGGAACCCAACCCCAAATTAAAAATCTTAAAGTGGCGCTCATGACATGCAGTTGGAGACCATCCAAGCATCACAGAAGCCTCTTCACAGGTGCATTGAGATCTCCCACTTACCACTACATATGCTTTTCGACCTGGTGTGCTATGAAAATTAATAATCAACGGGGCCATTTCAACAATCTCCCCCAATGTGTGAACATAAAATAACATAGATAAAAATGTCTTTTGGATTAATCACATTATTAGGATTTGGTCGATGCTTTGAACCAGCTAAAGTGGTTCATCCTCAAGACAAGGTGGAGAAACAAATCGATCTAGATGAATAAATAGTGGAGATGCATCATTGCCTAAAAATAGCCATTGAAAGTTAGTTAGAGATTAAAATTTTTAATAATAAATTAATTAACTAAATAAAATTTTTTATTAAAGAGGATTAATAAATTTTTATTTTATTAAAAACAAATAAAGTAACTAGCCATTAGTTAGTTAAGAATTAAAATGATAAATTAATTGAATAAATCAAACATGGTTAAGAAATTTTAAAATAATAATAAGGAGAAGGGAGGGGTAAAATTTTATAAAAGAATTAGTTAGTTAGGAATTAAAATTTTTAATGATAAATTAATTAATTAAATAAATTAAAAAGGTTAAGAGAAATATATAAATAAATAGGGAGGGTCAAAAAATAATTTTAATTAATAAATAAAGATAAAATGAGGAAAATAAAAATAGTAAAGTAATTAAATAAAGATGAAGTAAAATGAAATAAATTAATAATTAGTTAATGAAATTAAATAAATAAATAAAAATTTTAAAATAATAATAATAATAATAATAATAATAATAATTAAAAATAGTTAATAACTAATTACTAAATTGGAAAATTGAGAATATAAATATATATAAAAATGAAAGAAAATACAAAAAAAACAAAATTACCTGGGCAGAGCTGGGATCCAACTCTTACTTAATTTCCAACCATCATCTTGGTTGAGATTCTTGGCACGTCGTTCAATTTTGATTGCTTCCCTTAATTTCCTATGGTGGATGTGATCTACTTTGGCAACGACTTTGGAATCTTCATTACAGACATGGTGACAAGATTTTTCCACGTGCTCAACAAGAGCTGAGGTACGGGACTGATTGTGTCTAATATCTGTGGCATGCTCCTAGATTCTCTGCCTAATGGATCAACCAGTTTCTCCAATATAAGGAGTTCCACATGAACAAGGGATACAATAAACCCCTTTCATGTTCTTAGGGTCGATAGGGTCCTTAACGGATCCAAGAGAATTTCTAATGGTGTAGAGAGGCTTGAAAGACGTAGAGACATTATTTATTCTAAGGACATGGGCAACTTTGTCTGTCGTCCCCTGGATAAATGGGAGGTGGACCTTGGAAATGCGATCCACCCGAGTTGATTTTTCACTCAACCCTTTATATGCCTTTCAAAAGGCTTTAACACCTTGAGATCTACTGTAACCATTATTTTCAAAAACGTCAAGAAGATGGGACTTCTCTGACTCCAAGGAGTTGTCATCAAAGATTCTAAGAGCATGAGTCGTAAGATTACATAGAACACCAAATTTTTGAGTAGAAAAATGATGGGAACCAGCATGGAGGTATTGTTCTGTGTGGGTCTTCTTGCAAAAAACCTGGTGAGAAATGGAATCATCCTTATTCCTCGAGAGAAGGATACCAAGGATAGGGAGGCAACCATCAACCTCCACTTCCATCATGAACTTGATGGAATCATAAAGCGAGTTCAGATGCCCAAGGAACAAATCTAATTTCTCTCGACCATGTGGCCAGATCACACAAGTATCATCCATGAACCTATTCCACTTCCTAGGGCAAAATTTAATCGAGGCTAGGGCCGTCGATTCAAAATTCTCCATAAATAAGTTAGCAACAACGGGGGAAAGAGGGGAGCCCATTGCAACACCACATGTTTTCTCATAAAACTCACCTTAAAAACTAAAGAAAGTTGAGGTGAGGTAGAGATTAACAAAATTAGAGGTGTATTTGTCAGAGATCCCCTTAATGACATCAACGGCCTCCTGGATGGGGATTTTGGTGAATAAAGAAACAAAATCAAAGCTAACTAAAAGCTCACCAGGCTGCAGCTTGATGTTCTTCCACTCCTTGAGAAAGGAAGCTGAGTCCCTAACAAAGGAATCAGTTTGACCTACAAGGGGTTTAAGCTTCTGGGGTAAGAATTTAGCCAAATGATAAGAGGGACCAACTATTGTGTTAACATCTAGATGAATTTGTTTCTCCACCTTGTCCTGAGGATGAACCACATTAGCTGGTTCAAAACGTCGACCAAATCCTAATAATGTCATTAATCTGAAAGACATTTCTATCCACATTATGGATCACAAAAGTCTTAGATCGAACATAAAATAACATATCAGACTATTGTGGATACATTCTAGCCCACTGAGTCACATAACGCCTATAGATGTATTGCCACCATTGTTTATTTTGTACTTCAAATACATCCTTGAAGAGTAAAGTTGTATCAGATAAATATCCCAACCCGTCGTCGTTGTTTGACCATGTTTCTCTATCGTTGGGATCCATGGGTAAAACAAATGAACCAGAACCTCTATAGTTCTGTAACTGATAGCTGTCCAATTACAATAAATTTTCAAAATGGCGTATCAACAAGGAAACAATGTGAAATTAACCTGTACAGAAAATTTTATTACATACAAATTAATCTATTCTTCCTAAAAGAGAACTGTGTTTTTCTTATAAATGTGTGAGACTTGATAGTTATAGTAGATAAGTTTTATCAAGTATTAAAGCTAGAGAAAATGCAGAAATTTATTATAAGAAATATCATAAACTCTGGCAATATCAGTCTTTCAAACAAAAATTATAAGAAATATTAGAAATTCCACCAATATCAGTCTTTCATAGAAAACTTATAAGAAATATCAGAAAATATGCCAATATTAGTCTTTTAGAATGTTGAGTGAGGCACCTTCAGAGAATCTTGGGGCTTCCTGAGAATTTTGGTATTTGACGACGTGGTTTTTCTGGATAAAGAAGGTGGAGGCAACCAAGAATTAAATGCCGATGCAGATTTGGGTATTTGACGGCATGGTTGTGCTTGATAAAGATGGTGGAGGTGATCAAGAATTAAACGCACATGCACATTCTGGTATTTGACGGTGTGGTTTTTCCCAATTTGGTGGAAGCATTCATGAATTGAAGACATATGTCACCAACATGCATTCAGGACAAATGCCATCACCACAATAAAAAAGTTGACGAAGAAGCAAGGTAAGCTAATTCCAAAAGAAGGCCTATCGGCCTAATTAGATAGAAATATATATATATATATATATATATATATATATATATATATATATATATATATATATATATATATATATATATATATATATATATATATATATATATATATATATATATATATATAGTGTTATTGTACCCTTATTAGCTTAAAAAAAAATGTGATAGATATGTCACATTATAATCATCACAAAAGTAATTAAGCACTGCAATTAATAGCCTATCACTAAAAAAATTCCAAACATAAAGTTTAACCAATATAGACTTGACCACAAGATACTATTATATATACATCATTGAATAGTTAATAGTTGAAAGATTTCTCTAATGAACAATTTGTCGAGTTTTTCTCCAATGTGGATTTTTCCCAAAATAAACTCTTGTGTTTCTTTCTTCCTTGTCACTATATTATCATACTGCAACTTGTTTTAATATGAATTTGATTGCAAGAAAAACTTAATGTAAGAAGTCATAAGAACTAATTTTGAGTTAAGAAGATTCTGTGAAAAATCAACACTTTTGATCTTATAAGTGTACTCATTATTAGAGGTTGTTGAAAAAACCCAAGGCCTGCCTTTGAGGAAATTTTTCTAACAAGCCTCAGTGCATTAAGAGGGCCATGCTCCTTCAGGGATGAATTGAATAATTTGAACACATGTATTGAAAATGAATTTCAGAGTCAGTTATAAGTATAAGAGTTAATGATGAAGTATTGTAAGATAATACATAAAACCTAGACAAATAGAAAACCTAGCATCACCATGGATCATTCATAAACTGCACTCAGTTTTTATTAGGATGTCATGAAGAGTATTTCTAAAAAATGCATTTATAATATCCATGAATACTTTTTAAAGTGTGATCCAGGTAAATTCCTAATACCCTTAACCTGAACCTTTTACTCCATCTTATGTGTTAGAATTGGACTTAATTAAAGAGTTAATGAACATAAATGAACAACTGCATGGTGTAAAGAAGAGGAACATAACAAACATGAGAAACATAAGACATTGATAACAGAGTTCGTCCAGCAGGGAATATGTCTCCAAGCCTCACTCACAAAAAAGACTCCTATCATTATGATAATAACTCACACCTAATGACTATGAGTATCTTGCCAACATGGCAACAAAGGGATCTTAATCAAACATACATGTGACAATGACTATCCCGCCAACATTGTAGCAAAGGGATCTCAAACATAATATAAATCCATGATAGAAAGTACATATCACATAAAAAAAAAACAAGATCCAACACCAAACATCAACAGGGATCTATATCACATAATCCATCTTAGAGACAAAGATGTACATGAAATCAATGCATCATATACCTCACACTGAATATGACTAAAAAATGGGTTGTTTCATTGTTGGATGTGTAATCACCATCATAATCGTGGCATCGAAAGGTGCGAAATTGACTGCTCACTCACTGAATGCTGAAACTTGCATCGCCACTTTGAAAAGTGGCTGGAAAACATAAAGCTCAGATGGAAAATACGAATACATCATCAGATTCGTTCCATCGAATAGTACAAAATTGACTGTCAAATTTCTAAATTCTGACAAAGTGAAAATCTAGGCCTTAGGGAATCTTTTAGATTCCCCCCAGATTCCTCAAAGATGCTACTTCACTAGGAATCCATAAATCTATAACTCAAAACATGAACATGATCTCGCCATTGAGATCCTTGTGAAATTTCGAGAAGAATGAGTATAAATTTGAATTCATTTTGACACCAGAGAATTTTAGCCTCCAATGAATCTGAAAGATTCCTTCAAGATTCCTAAAGATTATCCTCCACATGAAATCTACAAAACCACTGCTCAAAATAAAATCTAGGTGCACCATCGCATTCTCTGTGAAATTCTGGTTAAAATACATATATATTTTAATACATTTTGAAAATTTTACCTCCGTGAGATCAAAATATTCCCTTGGCATCAAATTGGAATATGTCTCGAACTGCATGCACCATTCCTTTAGTCTCTGCCTCAAACTGCATGCCTGGGTCTACTGGCCACACTTCTTAAAGATCGAGTTTATGTAAATTTTCATGGGACGAAGTTTACAAGAGAGCCCGTTGGGCGTGTTGGTAAAACCATGTATTGTAGAGAGGGGTTCGGGCAGTCAAACCCTGCCCCCTCCAAAGTGTGCATGAGTTTTTGTTTTAACAAACCCAACTAACGAATTTTTAAATGGGCCCACCTTAGGTGGCCCTCCCAACAATCCCTGCTCATTGGTGGCATTAAATAACATATGGTTTTAATATTTTTTAAAATAAAACATATATACGGTGTGTTATATTTACCATCTTTAATACATATAACCACTTTTACCATCTGTTGAGTTTCATTGTTTGACTTTAATGACCATATGTTAGATTTAATAAAAAAAAATTACATGGTTATTATATTAACCAATTTGAATATATATTTTGTCTTATATATATTTTAATTTTGTTTGTTTTAATAACTATTTTTAATACATAGTTATTATTTTTTAATGATTTTTGTTTAAATATGTTTTTGTTTGTTTTTTTATGTAGTTTGAGGACCAATGCATGAGCACGACGTGTCAGGGCCTGGTAGGTTGCTATGTGGGTCCCACGTGCTCACTGGGATGTCATGTGGCATGTTGTGGGCCCCACTTCCCTTGCTTTCAAAAAAACTTCAAACTACCCTAACTTCCTCATACGAGCTCAGATTTTTCGTGTTGTTCACACCATTGTGATCAGGGTGACGAGCTATTCAATATAAAGCTAAATTTTCCACCTTCCTGTGACTTTGAATTTTGAGATTTTTTCCAAGCCACTAGTGTCTGAAGATCCACCTGGATCAAAGTGAGGGGGGCGGGGGGAAGTTCGTTATGTATGGTGAAAATTTTAAGGGTTGTTGTAGAGACAAAAATACCTCCCCTCACAAAAATTCTCTTTCAACACTATCTCCCCCTCTCTCCCTCATCCCATGTCCTCTCCCTCCCTTTGTCTCTCCCCTCCTATCCTTCGCTCCCCTACATCCATCTCTCCTCTCTCCCTTACACTCTCTTTTTATATTCTCAAATATCTCTTTATCTCTCTCTCTCTCTCCAGATCTCAAATCTCCCTCTCTCTACATCTCTCTTAATCTCTATCTCAAATCTCCCCTCTATATCTCCTTCCCTATTTTTCTCTCTATTCTCCACCCACTAACTAAATTTCTACCTCCCTCCCTTGTTATATGTCTCTCTCTCTCTCTTTCTTCTCCTCTCTTGCTCTCCCTCTTTAAATCACCTCTATCTTTGTATCTATCTCTCTCCTTTCCTTATTTATGTCATTCACACTCTCTCCACTCTCCATCACTCTCTCTCTCTCTCTATCTCCAACTTTATCTCCCTTTCTCTTTCCCATCCAATTCTATTTATATCTCCATCCTTGTTTCCTTCTCCATATCCCTCCTCATCCTTCTCTCTCTCATTCTCTCATCTCATCCTCACCCCTTCCTATATTCTCTCTCATAGGAAGGGAGAGAGAGAGAGAGAGAGAGAGAGAGAGAAATTCTGTGATGTGATCATGCAAGCCTAGGGTAAAATTGGTTACCAATGCAACATCTAGTGTACTAGAAAGTATGTGATGGTAATTTTAGCACACATTGTGGGTCTTTGGAGTCATTAACATTAAAAATAATAAATGTATAAACTGAGAAATTGAAATCATATAGCAAGAAACACAAGAGATTTACATGGTAAAACCTTGACAGTGAGTCAAGGAAACCTCCATGGGGCAAGGGATTGGAAATATTATTAATGAAATATGATTCTCCATGTTAGAAGCCTCTCGGGAAATCATTCATAAATATGGGCTACTTCATTAGATAATTTCATTTAGCTATAAAACTTACTGATAGTAAAAAATAGACTTACCCAAATAACTAATTGTTGTCATTTTTTAACAATATTCACATTGACAACAATTATCCTAATCCCTTTACAATGTCAATTTGTCATCCCTTTTGCAAGGTAAGAGAAGCCAAACACCATCACGGCTTCTATACTAAAACTGGATTTCTGAATATGTCTACATCATTATCTTGTGTATGGACATTCTTGCAAGATACTTTGTCGCCATCGATCACATATCTCACAAATAGTACCTTACATAAATGTGCTTGGTCTAGATGTGATAGGATGGATTTGTAGCCACATAGATGTCAAATAACGCATTCACTTTCTCGTTTTTTCTTCGAATCTCATCAAGTAGACCTTTCAACCATATTTACTATTTACAAGCATATGAAATAGTTATATTCTATGCTTCATTAGTGGAAAAAGAAACAATTTCTTGAACCTTTGACATCCAACTAATTGTTGCACCTACAAGAGTAAAGACATATGTTGTACTACATCTTCTCTTGTCCAAATCACCTGCATAATCATCATCCACATATCCGTAGACTGAATCTTCACTACCATCAAATATTGTCAAATTGTTGTTTTTTCCTCTCAAATACCAAAGCACCCATTTCACTGCTCGTCAATGTTGTTCTCTTGGATTTTCTATGAACTTGATCAAAACTCCAACTGCATGTGAAATGTAATATATTGTATATGCCATCACATACATTAAGTTTTCTACCACATTTTCATAGGGTACATAGGACATATAATTCTTTTCTTCATCAGTTATAGGACTCAAAACTGAAGAAAGCTTAAAGTGGGAAGCTAATGGAACATTAACAGGTTTCACATTGTTCATATTGAAATTTTAAAGTAATTTCTCCACATATTGTTCCGGTGATAACCACAACTTACCATTTTTATTTTCTTTGTGTGTATCGATGCCCAATGTATTTTTTTTGCTCGAAAATACTTCATATCAGATGTCCTAGAGAGTTGAAACTTTGACCTATTGATCTCTTCAATGTATTTTCTTGCAATAAGCATATCGTTAACATACAATACCAATATAATGAATATTATATTGAAACTATTAAAGTATACACAATGATCATACTCACTTCTAGTAAAGTTATTTCTCATCATCAAGGAGAAAAATTTCTTGTACCACTAACTTAGAGACTGCCTCAGACCATAAAATGATTTTCCAAGCTTTCATACTAATCTTCTATTGTGACCTTGTACAAAATATTCTGGTTGTTGCATACAAATATCTTCATCCAAATCACCATGAGGAAAATTTGTTTTGACATTTAACTATTCTAACTCAATGTCAACTAATGCAGTTAGTGCTAACACAATACGACTAGAAAAAAGTCTTATGTCTGGTGAAAAAATCTCCTGAAAATCAATACCTTCAACCTGAGAATACCATTTTGCAACTAACCTCCCCTTATATATTTTGATACTTCCATCTACATTTCACTTCAATTTGGAGACCCATTTCCATCCAACAACACTTGTCCCTTAAAGAAGTTCTACAAGATCCCAGGTTTTGTTCTTGGCTAAGGAATCCATTTATTTGTCTATAGCCTTTTTCCATTTTTCTCTATCTATGTCTTCCACTTCTTCCTGAAATTAAGAAGGTTTCCCATATTTAGAAATTAATGCAATAGAAAAAAGAAAAATCATTATACCTTTTGGGTGGTATACTTTCCTTCGTGGACCTTTTTAGAGTGTCTGGTTGTTGAAATGGTTCTGGAAATTTTGCAATTTTGTTTTCTGCTTCTTCACCCTTTTCTTTAAAAGTCTCTACTTCCTTTCGAATTTCTCGAAAATTTTTAGCTTCCAACATGATTTTTTGATTCAGTGATGCTTGTTCCTATTCAAATTTTACAACATCTTATTTTATAAGAGAAGATTCATCGAATGTTATATCTCTACTAATGACTATCTTATGTGAAGAAGGATCCCACAACCTATATTCTTTCACTGCATTATCATACCTAGCAAGGACATAAAATTTTTATTTTGGATCTAACTTTGAACGTTGACTTCCTGGAATAATAGAATAGGCACCACAATAAAAAATACTTAAATGTGAACTCCTTTTGAAGTTTAGCATTGTTGATCATGCTTCTAGCTCTTTCCATAAGAGTATGATTCATAGGTTCAGCAACACCATTTTTTTTAGGACTATAAAGAAATTTTTTATGTCTAAAAACCCTTTCATCCTTAGAGTAATTTTCAAATTCTATGGGAGTAAATTCCCAACTATTGTTAGTTCTTAAACATTGAATTGGTTTTCCTATTTTCATTTCCACCATAGCTTTAAATTGTTTAAAAACATTAAATACATAAGCTTTTCTTTTCAACATATAGACCCATAATTTCCCAGAGAAATCCTCAATAAATGTTAATAAATATAATGCACCTCCATAAGATATAGTAGGAGATGGACCCCAATGATCAAAATGAATATAGTCCAAAATTTCTTTATTATTGTGGCTTCGATTTTTAAATTTTTGTTTAAATTGTTTACCATATACACAATTTTTACAAAAATCCAACTTCAAGGATTTGAAATCAGGAAGAAACTTGTGATTCATTAGTAGCTGGAGACCCTTTTTCACGCATGCGACCAAACCATTGATGCCATAGGCAAGTAACTTCTTCTCCCTTCTCATATATAGTGGCTTCCTATCACCTTATGATGTGTATAACTATCCACAAGAACAATATGATTTTTATACCTCCATAAATTTTTGTTCCAAGATTCCATCATTGAGATTCTCAAAGGTTGCATTAAAGGAAACATATGTATTATATTTTTCATAAAACGTAACATATCAGTTTTAGAGAAACAAAAAAATCACATAGAGAGTTTCTATAAATCAAAATTATATATTCGAAAAGAGAATCCATTATCCTACATTTTATATTTCTACACCATTAAATTTATTTTCTAAGTACCTCTAATCATCCCTCAAGTTAACATATTGTTATTTTTGTATTTTTCATTACAACTAACAAATCATGAAAATGAATCATCATCTTACAACCACTCATTTCTTATCTAAATTCTTCTCTTTAAATAAATATCCTTTGAATCAAAACATAGGAACTAACACTCACAAATATAACCTTTTGTTTGTAAGAAAATAACTATAAAAATGGGACTAAGAAAATCAGAAGAATATAAATTGAAATTTAAAATATTGTGTTAGATATTGCTGACCCAATGGTGGAGTTGAGGTTGTGTCAATAGTTTTGGTTGAAATTTATGGTTTTAGATGATATTGTTAGTGACGCATGGTATTAATCTCATGTTATTACATGTATTTGAAGTCGTCCAAAGGCTTGAGCACTCTCCATTGTAATGAGATAGCGTTGAGCACTGAAAGATCAGGTTATCGATCGGCTTGGTTGTGTTATAGCCAAGGAAAATGATAGATCTATTGTTGCCTATTTTTTCCTCTAGTCAGGGTTTTCTAGGTTAAATCATGGTGTATATTAATTGTATATTATTTCTTGACTATTGCATTTATTTCTACCATAATGTTCTTAATATTAACAAGTGGAATCAAAGCTTTGGTTTGTGAGGATCCTTGAAGGAAGATATATATTGTTATGAGAAAAAAAAGGAGAAAACTTATAGCCTCGTTTAAAGCTAAGAAACAAAAAGAATCTAAGGATTGAGATCTCCATTTGTAGAAAAATAAGAAAATGAGTTTTTCAATGACCATATTCACAAGATAAGTTTGTTGGTTTTCTTCTCATAAAGAGAGATTGTACACCACCATATCGAAAGTTGTAGAGGTTGTATGTACTTGTGGATACTATAGTAGTGGGACATGAGGATAACATGAAACTTATATGTGTTTCTTCTTATGAAAGTGTTCTCATAATTGAATTTTCCCCAAGAATGGAATTCATTGCACAAACTAGTATTTTTCGGGGAGAAATGGATCACTATAAAAATTCACAAGGTTGCTTGAGAAATGGCTTGATTGAGGATCAAGAAGAAAATGAAGAAATAAATGCAAGATTGAAGTCCACAAAAGAGATGGCATCACAAGTGAAGAGTCTCAGTGTGAAAAATAATGACAGTAGAGAAGGGGATAAAGAAAGAAACTATTTCCTCCAACCTAGGTTGTTGCTCTTCTTTGAATTTCATAAGGATTAGGACCCTTAATTAATAGAATTTGGTGGTATGTTATTTATGTTGTTTCCCAAGGCGATTTTCATATGATCTAAGCTACATGATAATGGAATTGGGATGTGATTAATTTTGCAAATGATGGTGTCGAGCATGGATGAATTTCCTAGGAGGGTGATCATCCTTTATGGTTGCAACAACCCAAAGTTAAAAGTTGATGCAATAAAATTTAATAAAGGAAAAACACGACCACAGGATAGGTAAAATTATTCAAAGTTGAATGTCAGGAAAAATATCCCAGTGGGCATCACTTATTGTGTTTTATGACTAAGGGGGAATTGGAAAAGGCAATGGCTAAGGCTTAGGAAAGGAAAAATGGTTTTTTTGCCACATTATTTATGAAAATAATAGGAATTAGGATAAATGAAGATGAAATGTCACAAGTTTCATGTGAGGTGGAAAATGAAGGAAAATGATGGAAATTTGAAGAAATTAGAGGCCTTGTTAATAAAAAGACCTCAGAACATCAATTGGTAGTTTTTTGTGAGTTTAGAGTTAGAATTTGTCTCAGAGAGGATAAGAGCATCAAGAGGAGAAATAAAGAAAGCAAGGAAAGGAAGCAAAATTAAATAAAATAAAAGCATAGAAAAGGAAAGGAAAATTAAAGGAAACGAAAGGAAAGAAAAGTAAGGCAAGGATCAACTAGGTTCAACAAGACTACTTGCAGGTAAAATATTGCTTATGCAATTTCCTAGTTGGTTTTTACATGCATGGTATGTGCATGTTCGTATATGGATCTTTTGTTGTCATTTGCATGGATTATGTTGGGCTTCAACAATGGATTTAGCCTAGATTTTCCCTTTCTAGATAGCCACGGTGTGATGGGATTGTTCTTGGTTTTGAGATTTCAATTATAGGATGGTTTCAGAATGTGGGGTGATTTGGTATCAAGAAAATTCCCAAAGGCCTAGGAATCCCTTAACTAGTAATGGCAGGATACAAGGTAAATCTTGAGGGTGGAGACATGAAAATATATCAAGGATGGTGATGAAATTCTAAGGCAAAAAAGCTTAGTTTGGTTTTGTGATATTGACACCAGTTTAGGTGTGATCATAGTATGGAGAAAGTGGATGTGGTTTAAGCTTTGGATTCCCTTGGTTGTATTTGGTTTGGTTTATCCCATGAGATCCCACATTCATGCTTAGAATATGGCATGGGGGTGATTGGCTGAAGATATATTTGGCTCAGCCAATCTATGGTCAGGTGGAACTTGGAATTCCCAAACCCGTTTGGTATATTCCTATGGTTAATTAAATCTAAGTTTCTCTTGATTTTGGTAAGGAAATGTAGTGGTTATTATGTGGCTTTAATGGTTGTTCTCTTTTGTTATTTATTTTGTTATATGCTACTTAATCACATGATTTTATGACAGATCTTAGTCATGGATATTTTCATGTTTTCACTTATAATTGAATGAAAAATGAAATCCAGACCCAATTGGTGTTATGCAACTAATGAGAGAAGGTAGTGACCATTCTCATTAAACCTCAGATACGTTTTGAGTCCCTCGTGTTTAGACTTCAATTCATGACCTGTAGGTTGTGTATCTACCAAGTGTTTGAGATAATGACAGTCCTAGTTGGGGATTGATTCAGGTAGATATTGGTGGCCACCTCCCTATTCCACTAGTACCTCCACCATTGTTTCTTTCAATTTCCTTAATTGTATCACAATTTACGATTTTTGGCAATTTTTTTAGTCTTGACCTTTCAGAGTCGTTTGAGGCCCTAAATGAGTTTTTTTTGAAAAAATGGGACAAAAATGGGTATTTATCCGATGTTGGTCACTTGAAATTTGCAGTCCTCAAATAGATATTTCTAAATAGGTATTGTGCTCTTGAAACAAATATCATATGCCGAAGTTACGTCACCATGAAGTTGATGTACCAATTTAGTTTTCGTGCTTCATCTCCTAGGGTTACGTTTTTGGATGTTTAGGGTTTCCCCATCTTATTAAATAATAAAAATTCCTTTGAGACTTATTGTAACACAATTCAGAAGAATGTAGACGCCACATCTCTTCTCTTAGATAAGCTACCGTCACCCGAGCTAATTTAATTTCCATTTTGTCTGTAAGAATTTTTCAGTATTAGATATTAATGACATGAACTATTATTATTTCTACATCTATGCATTTTTGTTTATTTCTATATTTTTTATGTTCCTACATAAGTATGGATCAGTTTTATCAGAGTGGTTTTCTCTTTCTCGATTTTTCTTTGCATGTCCCCAAGGAGGTATAGATATGAGTTAGGGCCCGATCTAGTTGAACCTTTACAAGACCAGCCTTGCAAAGCCCGACAACCTCCCATATTGAAATAAAAGAAAGACGAGGGAGCAGGATATCATATCAAAATATTTCTCGAGGCCCTTGATAAGAAAAAGAACATGATGATGGATAACATTTCCTAGATCCTTAAACGGCTAGCCACCGACGGCGTACCTTCATCCAGTAGCCGCTTTTGAGGGACCAATCCTCTTAAGGTACAAGTAAACTTTTACATTACCACATTGTAGGTCTAAATAGATTCAGGAATAATAGATATATGGTTGAATATATTAGAAGGATATTTCTCAGTTCATGACTATTCCAATTGGGAAAATATTACTTTTTCACTCCTCAAAGTTGCCCCTCATGTCAAGGACTGGTTGGAAACCTATTTTGAGTAGAAGAACAAGAGAGAAACCTCCTTGTTCTCAGTCACACCCACTTGGAATTCTTTCCAAGATTCCATCAAGGAACAATATTACCACGTGGGGAGCTATGAGGACAAGTACATACAATGGACTATGTTGTGGCAGCAAAGGGATCAAGATGTGCATGAGAGGGCGAACATGTTCCATACCCTGCACACAAATTTTGGTATCAAAGACTTGGAGAAACATTTGGTAAGTACAACATTTTTTGCACAGAAACATTCAAGAGGAAATGGAATTCCTTGATATCTCCTTTCTTAGTGTAGCATACCAATATGCTGCCAATATTAAGCATAAATTCAAATAGAAGAAGTGAGATTATGGATCTCTGAATTAGATGCAAATGAAAGGTGAAACCAAACTGCAGAACAAAGGACAAAGCAAAGGTGGGGAGACCCATGAAAACCCACCAAAGGTGGAAGCAGACAAAAACACTGTAAATCTAAAGAAGTACAAGGGAAAGTGGTTTGAGTTCCATAAAAGCTCCACTCACAACACAAGTGAGGGTCAGACCAAGCAGTCACCCTGAGTTGAAGGGTTCAGAATCATATGCATGTTCCAACAATGAGTTAGAACCAAACAAGGGGAATCACAAAGGGAATCATATTATCAATGTAGATCCCAACGCCATGGTTGCCACCACAAAGATCCAAAAGGAGGAACTTGAAGATTCAAAATAGGGGGGCGCCTCTTCCACTCCTAGATATTGGTGAAGGTTTCCCCGCTGCAGTTCATTTTCGACAGTGGGATCTAAAATAATATCATTTCAATAGATGTCGTGAAGTGGTTGGGCCTGCTGACCACATCACACCCACAGTCATACACCATCAGGTGGATTCACCAAGGATGGTATCTTCACGTTAGCCAGTAGTGTCACCTTCCCTACAACAACAAGCCCTTTATGAATTAGATATTATGTGATATTACTCCTATTGATGTTTGTGATGTATTATTAGGCCATCCATACTTGTTTAAGTGAAATATCATGTATGAGTCGAGGCCTCATGATGTTATACTTACTTTTGGAAATAAGGTGTACATGATACAAGAGGTAGCACCGCTTACTTCCATCTCTTTGATCATTGTAAAACAATATAGTAAGCTCATTTCCAAAACTAGGAAATTTGTTTTCCTGATGATCCATCCTCTGGGAAATAAGAAGAATGTAGTGACGACCTCCCATAAGGTCTCCTCTGCACAGAAACAATAAATGAACAAGGTCGTGGAGGAATACGAGGAAATATTCACCTCACCCAGAGGGGTACCTCAGCATTGTCAGCTCAAGCAATCCACTGATCCGACCCCATGTGCGCCACTACCCAATGGACCGATCTATCAACACTATGTTTTGGGGAATGACAAAATCAAGAGGCAGATTTAGGAGTTGTTGTAGAAAGGTCGCATTTGGAAAATTTCATCACCCAGTCGGAGCTCGATCATGTTGGTATAGAAGAAGGATGGGACTTGGAGACTATGTGTCAACTTTTGGACACTAAAAAATATCACTTCCTATTATGGGTATCCGATCTCATGGATTGATGAAATTTTGTACCAACTCAAGGGGGCCAAATATTTTACCATGATCAACTTAAAGTTAGGGTGGCACCATGTACCAATTGAACCCTCTGATGTGTGGAAGACTGTCTTGAAAGCTAAGGAGGGCCTTTTTGAATGGCTGGTCAGGCCTTTCGGGTTGAAGAATTCTCCTGCAACCTTCATGAGGCTAATGGACGACATATTGGGACCATTCAATAACTCATTAGTGGTGGTGTATTTGGATGACATCCTGATCTTCAGCCGGAGTTGGGAAGAGCACCTCCACCACATTCGACAGGTCCTCCAAACACTATGACAACACAAGTTGTGTGCCAATTTGGAGAAATGAACTTTTGGCATGACCAAGGTTGAATATCTTGGATACATTATTGATGAGTGGGGGGTGCATGTGGACCGAGCCAATATCTAGCTCATTCGGGATTCGCCAACCCCAACCATATATTAGGGCCTATGTAACTCTACTATTTCATTTTTTTTGTCAAGATGTCGGAAGAACCAGGTTGCTCTCGTGTCCACCATGATTGGGAGAAGGTGGACTATGAATGGTGATACTCGGCCAGCTGGAGGTGCTGACACATGTATCACTATCATTTTTAATTAATGGGGGGGTATTTTTATAAGTCATTGGAGATTTTTTGAATTCTTTATCTCTCCTATGATAGAAGTGTTGCTTCGGTCATCACAAATACAGTATTTTCCTCAGGTAATTTGCAGTTCGATTGTTATCTTATACATATATTAACCATTTTACTTTCATCACCTCAAGTAGGTTCATATCGAGTCATGTTATTACTCTGTTTCATACTGGGTAAAGGTTACCAGGGTTTGACTTGACACTCCCAGAGGCATGAGAACTGGATGTGTTAGCAGTCAGGTAAACTCTATAACCCTTCTCCCCATTTATTGGGTTTATTTTTTTATTTTGTTAGTTTACTATCACGATGGCTATGTTAACATTGAGTTACCAACATATTTACTCGAACACTACTCGGTGGTTGAAAAATTAGTCAAAATTCAGGCTCTTCCATAACTCACAACGCCCAGGTACTCTTCTAACCCCATTTCTTTTTTTTTATATACAACATTTTCTACCATACTCGATGC
The DNA here is from genome assembly GCA_034641835.2 of Pinus albicaulis. NCBI lineage: Eukaryota > Viridiplantae > Streptophyta > Pinopsida > Pinales > Pinaceae > Pinus > Pinus albicaulis. Next base: position 1,333,844,231 of record CM076580.1, on the reverse strand, counting down.
TAATGTATATTTTTTCTGAAACAGGGGTATAGTAAAGGTTTTTACAGGGATTTTATCCTAGATGTGGTCGACGGGTAAATTTCGCCATGTTTTCTTCTAATTTGGTTGGTTTGTGATGTCATTTTCTTACTCTTTCTCTGTTTAGTTGTAAATATTTTTTGGGTTTTTCGATTTATTACATGTTCACTTAGTAATTTTTCTACCGCTATGTCCAGGTTCCAAGTAGTTGAAACTACCCTGATTCTGGAGTGCAATAGAGGTAAATATACTCGTTTTCCCTTTTTGTATATTATGTACAAGGTTCTTAAAATTTAAAATTTTTAATAATATCTTATTTCAAAGTTTTTCATTAACAAGGTATTTATGTTTGGTCACAGTTACGCTCAGAACACATTCCCATGGTTCAACCATTATCACTTCCCAATTTTTTGACGAGTCCTAATCATCCAAGTCATCCTCCAGGTCGATCCTCATGTTTATTTTCTTCTATTAAATTAATACGTCCAATTGTAGAACATATTTGTGTCCTCGATAAGAAAGAAGAAGAAGGTTTGACCATAGAATAATTTTCTAAGGAGGTAATCGGGCTTATAAAAGAGCTCAAGGATGAGAAGATCTGTTCCAATACTCTTGAAGATCAAGTTCAAGGTCTGAAAATTGAAGTTGAAGAACACGAATGTATTGAAGAGTCACTTCAAAAGAATTTGGAAGAAAGAAACCAAGAAAGGGAAGAATTAGAAGCCGAAGTAGTCTCGCTGCGTGAGGAAGTGAAGAAAGGAAAAACTATCCAAAACTATGCCAACAGCTCAAGGGCATTGGAAGAACTCATCAACAATCAATGATCTTACAATGAAAAAACTGGCATCGGTTACAAAGAAGAAGAAGCAGGACCTTCTACAACAAAATACAATGAACCTATGAGATCTGACATGCATGTAGACTTCATTGGACAAGATTCACAAGAACATCCTTGGAAGACAATTCCTCGACGAAAATTTCCATCCAGGTACCAACATATTTTTTATGGCTACTGTTATTCATGTGGAAAATTTGGTCATAAAGCTATAGAATGTCACACGTACCCTAGGAACGAATACAATTCCAGGAGATCTGTCAAATATGAACCTCCCAGGGCTCAGTGAAACATCAATAGATTTGAACATTTAAGAAATAATATTGAATGTTACAAATGTCGAAACTTTGGACACATAGCCAAAGACTGCAGACTTGAAAATCCTCCAGAAGAATATTCTAAGCTACAGAATGAACGAACATGGAAGAAGAAGAAGAATGATAATTGTGCTCTCGCTCTCAAGGCTCAAAAGAACAAATATGTGTGGTATGTTGATAGCGTTTGCTCAACGCATATGACTAGAGATAGAAATAAATTTGTATCTTTGAAAGAGAAGAAGGATGGAACCGTGTCCTTTGGAAATGATGGATCTTCAAATGTTATAGGATCAGGTACTGTCACTCTCGGAAGCAAAGATGTTCTAGCCAAGAATGTTCTATTGGTTGAAAACATGAATCAAAATCTTCTTAGTGCTGGAAAAATGTGTGATCAATGACACACAATGCTATTCAACTCCAAAAAATGTGAAATCAGGAAAGGCAGGTATGGTAAAATTGTGGCTACAGCAAGTCGAGCTCCAAACGACATATATGTTCTGGACGAAGCAGCTAAAGCATGTCTACTAGCTAAAGAATATGAAAGCTGGTTATGGAACAAAAAAATGGGTCACATAAACTTTGAAAATCTTGTCAAGATAAGAAAAAAGGAAGTAATACGAGAAATGCAAAAAATTTCAAAACCTTCCAACACACTATGTGATGCCTGTCGACACGGCAAGCAGAAAAAAGTCCAATTTAAAACAAAAGAACACTTTGCATCACATCTATTGGAATTGGTCATCTAACCTATTATCATTAGATGGACCCAAGTACACCATGTAAGACCAATTTTACCCTAAGTAAAATTGCCTTCACTATGTAAAATAACTTAATAAAACACATTTATTAGGTTGTTTATGGTCTAAACAGGAAACCCCAAAGAGAAATATTAAACAAATCTATATGTGTTTGATTTTTCTCATGGAATAATTAATTAAACAATAATTTAATTATTATTCCTGGTCATATTTAACCCAAAACAGGGAAATTAATTAGATAAATCCTTATTTATCTTATTATTTACTAGGAATAATTATTTAAATAATATTCCTTGTTAAATATGACTAAATCATTTATAAATAATTAAATAAATCATTATTTATTTAATTATCATTCAACTACTTCCTTAAAATAATAAATAAATCATTTATTTATTTATTATTACTTAATCACATCCTTAAAATGATAAATAAATCATTTATTTATTTATTATTTACAAATAAGGGGATTTGACTCAAGACAAATTTCTTTTTCCTCCAACAAATATAATAAAATATTCCATAAAAGTTGGATCTAGATTTGGTTAATAATATTTTAATTATGCACCAATCTAGGCTAACTCAATATTTTGTTATAAATGGAAGGGTTTTCCCCACACTTTTTTGTGACCTTTGTTGCCTACTAGATCACTCTCGATCTATACACTTGGTCACCATTTTCTGCCATTTTTCTCCCTTTGAGCTCTACTTTTTGCATTGGGTTTTCTACATCAACTAGAGAGAGAAAGCTTAGATCTGAAGTGCTGAGGACTACAAAGAACCCATCCCATTGAGGAGAGCTGGATACACCTTCTTGTTTTCCTGTATGCCCGCATTAATACAAAAATTCTTTCAAAATTGTTCTTGTCTTGTCTATTGGTATATGGAGCAAACCCTTGTTTTTACTGCTTAATGTCTTTCCATGCATAGATCTGGTTTTTTGCAGTTCTTTTCTTGTTCAACTAACCGCAGATCTGAAGATATTGGCAGCCACTTTTGTTGTTAGGGCTATTAGTTATGCGTAGCTAAAGAGGTCCTTTTTCATACACTTCGACAAAGGATTCATACTAACACAAAATGCTATTCAACTCCACAAAATGTGAAATAAGGAAAGGTAGGTATGGTAAAATTGTGGCTACAGCAAGTCGAGCTCCAAACGACATATATGTTCTGGATGAAGAAAATAAAGCATGTCTACTAGCTAAAGAAGATGAAAGCTGGTTATGGAACAAACGAATGGGTCACATAAACTTTGACAATATTGTCAAGATAAGAAAAAAGGAAGCAGTACGAGAAATGCAAAAAATTTCAAAACCTTTCAACACACTATGTGATGCCTGTCGACACGGCAAGCAGAAAAAAGTCCAATTTAAAACAAAAGAACACTTTGCATCACATCCACTGGAATTGATACATACTGATCTATGTGGTCCTGTGAGAAAAAAAGGCTTAGTTGGAGAATTATATTTCATGTTAATTATAGATGACTATACCAGGTCGACAGCCGTCAGTTTCCTAAAGAAAAAATTTGAAGCATTTGAGTGAATTGAGATCTACAAGGAGTTGGTCGAAAATGAAACTGATTTGAAAATAAAGTGTCTAAGATCAGATAATGGCGAAGAATTCACTTGCAAATTATTTCAAAAATAATGTGACAAAAATGGAATAAAAAGACAATTTTCAATAGCACAAACACCTCAGCAAAATGGAGTTGCTCAAAGAAAGAATAGAACCATACAGGAAATGGGTAGAACAATGTTGAAGGAATCAAAATTGGATGAAAATTTTTGGGTTCAAGAAATTGATACAATAGTCTTCATTATCAACCGAAGTCTTCTAAAAAATAAGTACAACAAGACCCCATATGAATTATGGAAAGGAAAACCAACTAATGTAAAATATTTCAGAATCTTCGAAAGAAAATGTTATATTAAAAGAGAAGATCCAAATTTGGGTAAGTTTGAATCACATGTTGATGAAGGTATCTTTTTTGGTTACTCGTGCAAAAGAAAGGCCTATAAATGCTATAATATAAGATGAAAACAGGTATTGGAGAGCATAAATGTTACATTTGACGAAGATGGTGTTCTAATGAATAATGATGAGGATCTAGAATCTTTGAAACTTGAGACAGAGGCTGAAAAATACATATAGAAAGTTCTATAACAAGAAGCAACTATCAATCAAGAAGAAGTAAATAATGATCATCAAGATAGACCAGAACAACAACAAGAACCTCCTCCAAAGAGAACAAAAGAATGGATTCAAAAGAACCATCCATCAAATCAAATCATTGGTTACATAAATGAACGTCGATAGCTTCGTTCATCACAATAAGCTCACACTGCTTTTCTAGCAACCTTTAAACCTAGTAGTTTTGAGGAAGCCAACCAAAATGAACATGGGGTAGTAGCTATGATGGAAGAATTGGATCAAATTGAGAAGAATAACACCTGGGAATTAGCTCCACGAGCAAAAGATAAAAATGTCAATGTGACTAAATGGGTGTCTAGGAAAAAATTGAATGAAGCTGGACAGGCGTTGGGCCCAAATTGAGGTACGTTTTCACCAATAATTACTTCAAATTATTTCACAATTTTGGGAATTCTTCCTCACCTTAACAATGAAGAATTAAAATATTGCTGAAAACTAGAGCAATAGGGCTAACGACAAAAGGAATGTTTCTACAACAGAAAATTGACTTATTGTATCTTTGTATGCAGGAAGGCAGAGTAGCTGAACCATTGGTAGATGGAAAGACAACTGGCAGATGCAAACATATGGGATCTCAGTAAATTCCAGAAGCCAGCAGAAGGCAGATAGATGGATTCAAGCTCAAGAGCTCAAACGACAGCCACGTGCAATGGGCAGTCGTTTGGAGAATACTTCCTCATTGTGTGAAATTTCCTCTAAAGGACCAGGGACGAACTAAACAGGGTGTGGAAGAAAATGTTAGATGATCCAAAAATAAATTTTATCATAGGTTATAAAGTTTGAATAAAATAATTATTAATTTAAGATATTAAATTAATAATTATCATTCTAGAATATTTAATAAATTTTTGAGATACTTAGAAATAGAATTTTGTTACTAAAAATAGGACTCTAGAATAGAGTCGTTTCCTAGGCTTTAAGTTAGGAATAAAGTTAGTAGAATAGTTAGGAGGCCATTTAATTTAAGTGGACACTTGTTATTTAACAAGTGATCCATAATCAGTGGAAGTTAGGACATTGAGCTTAATTGCAAGAGTGTTTTTGTTGTTCGGGTGTAAACTCTTCCATAATTCCAATGTAATTGTTTTTCTGATTAATAAAATTACGTGTCTAAGGACACTTCGACCATTATTGTGTTATCAGAGCTACGGTAATGCTGTGAGGATGAGATTCCAGCTCTACCAGTTCTTGGAAAACTCCATTGAATTCATCAGCAAATGTTTGGTATGCAATCAATTAAATTTTTTTAGAAAAAGAAATTTAATTTTGCATCTTTTCTAAATTTTTTAAATCTAAAATATGCACCCATTTCAAAGGTTGAAATCTGAATCCATGATATTGTAATTCTTGTTCTGGCTGTCTAATATTTAATTTTCATTATAAGTCAACATCATCGACCTTGGATTTCTCGCCTTCTCTGTATGTTCAAACAAAATGTTGGACTGTATGCTTGTTTGGTTGGGAGGATTTTGGATCTCGTGAAGATACAGTGTTCTGCATTTTCTGATGGCCATGGTCCATATGGAGTACTGGTGCAAGAATTTGAACGTATTATGTGTAGTTATGTTTGTGACTGTAGTTGTGAATAAAACAGAATAAAACTAGTGCAAGAATAAATCAGCTGAATATCAAACTCCACCATCTTCCTTTACCCCCTGCAATGCGGATTTTCGCATTTCCTCGATTTCTATTGGTAGATTTCCCATGCCGCAATTTGAATATTGTGTTAGCATAGCAGTTTTCTGAAAATTGTGTTGAATTCGAATTGGCAGTACTCTGTTAGCAGTTGAAGCAAAGTTGAATGTTTGATAACAATTGATAGGGTTTGATAGCAATTAAAACAATGTTTGGTTGAAACTGCGTTGAATTAAAGCAGTGTTGAGTGAATTGAACAGGATCAGCATTGAATGGAGTTCAAAGTTCCGGGTTCAAATCAGACCAGCACCTATGAATTCAAAGCCACTCTGTAATCGTTCAAAGCCATAGGAGAACCACAATTCATAGCCTGCAAACCTGACAGTTCGAATGTGGGATGTAGCTAGACATGATTGATGACACTTTGCTTGAATGACTGTTAAAAGCTCGCCTCCAATGCACATCCGCATTCAAATCTATGGTCACCTTTAGACAGATCTAGGAGAATCGAACCCTAGAGGAATAAGCACCCAACAATCTATAGTTTTTCTCTTGTTTTTGTAACACCTCCAATTTACAAAAAAAAAAAATTTCCAGATACACTTGGATTTCCTAGTTATTTACTAGGTTGGTTGAATATTAAGTTCAGAGGTTGGGTATTAATTTTATTTCCCTCTACTCCTTTAGCATTTCTTGAAATTTTAACATTATCTTGTTCACTATTCCCGTCTATTATCATTCAATGCTGCCTTTAACCTCCTCTTAAGTACCTAACTTTTAAGCCGCCTCTTATAGTGTGATACTTATATATCACCTATATGAAATACATCCATATCACCCATAGGATACTTATATATCACCTATATATCATTGGATAAAGTTAAGTAAAAGTTACATGCACTTATGCATAACCCATATATATATATATATATATATATATATATATAACATCCTATATTTAAATATATCGATCATCTACATAAATACCATATATAACTTACCTTTGAATGCGCATGCTACATTTTTCAATCCACATATATATATATCTATATCATAGGTATACATACACCTGGTCCGCACAAAATTCGAGGCGCTCGCATGTATAAAACCCTGCACGAATTTTTTTTTCGCTACGTATATCTCTACCCTTTGACCAACCGATTTTAATTCCTCCAGCTGGAATTTAGACGTATGGACATTATACTGTCGAATAATTGGAATCATTCCTGTGCAGATAATACATATTATATATTCCATGAGCGCAGGGTTGGTTGACCATCGTATGAGTTCAGCATTCGCATTTCTACTATTTTTATAGGTTTGGATAGGTGTTCGATTTCCCCCTGCGTTTCATCGACCTACTATACTGGTCATGTTTTACGTGGGTACGCTCTTATATACCTATCGACGTGCACCCCTGTTTAAATTTCCCATCATAATTCTATTTCGATGCAGCTCTTTACACTAATGTACAGTCCCTCTTGCCTGAAGGAGATTGTATAATTCGCTTAGGCGCCATTGTCTGCATATCTCAGATCTGGTACGTTAGCATATTAACGCGTGATTTCCTGTTTGTTGCAAAGTGCGGTTGGCCCGCAGGCCACGGCAGGGTTTCGACTTTACTAGCATGCGTACTCGCCACGTCTCCCACTCAGTGTCGTGCAGGTGTCACCAATAGTTGTGTGGCCCTGATGTGGCATTCTCGGGCGGCGTGGCGAGCTTGGCAGAAATTTCCAGAAGCACGAAATCTTGCTTGGCGATGAGCGATGTTTATGACCCATTCATCAAAAATCCCCATGAAGGATTTCTTTACGCAACTCTGGGATGTGCGGACTAGGGTTAGCGCCTTCGCCCTACACGCTAAACCTAAATCCCGCCTCCGCGTACACAGTAGGGTACTGGTGGAAACTAAACAGCGGTTTTTTTTTTCCTTTTTAAACCTACGATCTTGCCGCTACTCATCATTCATTTAGTTTCTCTCTATGCCTCAGCTCTCCGTGGTGCCTGGCGTTCAGTTCTCTGTGTTACCATCGACATTGCAGTATTATGTTTAGTCGAGTCACGCAGGTATGGCTCGCTACTTAAACGAAACCTTGGCTTACTTGGTGCATGTTGTTTTTGTTGATTTTTGCTAAACCTTTTGTTACTACATTTCCATTTAACTCTCGTCACATAACAGTGACCAGGTGAGACATCTCGGTCAAGGGCGAGGGGTGTCTGGTTGCACACGCTCCCATGTCGGACTCGATTTGTTAGAAAGGGTTAATATCTGTTCCAGTTTGATAGAGGTATCCATCGTATTCAAATGGGATGCTAGATTATCTGGCATCGATAACCCCTGTTATGACTTTAACCCTTGCCCTTCTGACTACAACCAAGGCCCAACGTGTTTACCACTACTGTAGATTTTGTTATGATATATGCGTTTCTCACTGTTTTTCTGTGTTATCACTAGATCCGTCGACGACAATTAATAACCTCATCCTAGTTTGGTTTTTCTAGGGCGGCGGTTTTCCCTGCTACCGGCGTTCTTTCAATCGAGAACTGGAGCATTGTAGCTTCCCATTTCATGCGGAAGAAAACGTTACAGTTACCAGTAATGGTCAAAATGTTATGTTTCCGGCCCAACCAAACTATCCCTACCGCATTAATCCCGTAAGAATAGCGACCGCTACGCCTTAATGGATCCGCGTGGTTCCTCCCCTGTTAACTCCTAGGCGTTTTCAGGTAAATGATTAATTTCCACATTTCAATCTGCTAAGATCACTATGGTTGCCGAGAGTAAAAAAAAATTACGTGCTGTTGTTGTTTATTGACTCTAGAATTTAATGTTTCACAGCAAACCGAATATGACAATATTTTCAAAGTATGTTTGACCGGTGAACAGGTGTTGGAATAGTCTTATTCCATAGCATATTATATACGATCAATTAATGGTTATAATCAAACCCTAGAAGGCGTTAAGAGCTGTGAAAGTCGTGGTTGTGGGTTTGTTGCGTCTAATACATAAGAAATCGACTAGTCAATCTGCTTTTGCATAGGTTGTATATGCGACCAGTTGCGTCGTCATAGAGTATATGTAATCTTTTATAATCGTTGGTTCTTTTCTTGGAGTATTTGATATAGCTCGCGGCTGGTTCGTTTTATTTTATGCAGAGATATATAAAATGATGTTATGCTAGATCGCAGAGCTGTATATTTCCGTTTACCTTTGAAGTCTACACACATGGGGTCAATAATACTTGAATAGAGAGCATATATATATAATTTTCTCTGCTATGACATATATGGTTCATACATATATGATTCGTGTTTATATCCCTTTCTTGACATACATACTTTTTATATAAGTATAACTCCATTTTTGGCAGGGTTCGAAAGACCGGTTAGTGTTAGTTTATGATCCCTTTTTTTTTCATTCATATATCATTGTATTAAATGTTTACCCATGTACTCGATAGTTCATTGAGAGATGTTCATTTAGCGCAGATTGAATCAATAGCCATATTATTTATTTCAAAGGATGAGGAAATTTTAAACATAACAATACACCTTATAATTGTTATGATTATTATATTAAAGGTTAAAAGTAGATTTAGAACTCATATGGACATGCAAGATGCTATAAGGGCTATCATGCTCTTATATATTTTCTTTTTCTCATGTATAGATAATTGATAGTACTTGAGTAGAGTCCTTACTCTAAATTAAATCTTTGGCTATGATACTTGAGTTAGGGTCTAACCGTAGATTTAGAAATGAAATCTATACACTTGTACTATTATCGTAATCTTATAAAGTAAAATTTCTCTTTCTCTAGCACAATTTCAAAGGGTATATTCTAATGTTCTTATTTTCTTCCGTTTTGATTTGTACCATGTACTTTAGTTCTGCTATAATGTTTCTCTAGCCTACACATGAGTAGATAATATCCCCCTTGTATCTACAAGTAACAAAACAATATTTAATTTTCTGTAGAGTCTAAGAAATTCCAGATTTAAACCGACCTTGGTTTAGAGCTTCTGGGGTTTCTACTCTATGGATTTATGGTCTACCACTAACCAGAATCTGGAAGGTGCAAACCTTAGGATGGGCTCTGGTAAAGGTAGTACTGCAAATCACTCCTGCTAGTAACTTACTTTTTTTTTTTTTTATGTAGCCAATTCATACTATCATAAAACAGAATAACAAAACTTCAGATCATACCACAATAAATCCAAGTAACAGAAATTTCAGATACATACCAATATTGCAAATGACCAACCTCCCAACCTTAGAGTCCTCTTTTTCTCCCAGAACTCACCCCCAAGCTGAGATCACCTCCTAGAACAGATCAACCTCTGATATGCCTAGGAGCAGCTTATTTAAGCTCATATTTTCCCAAAGCATGTTTCTAATTCTGCGTCCAGAATATCAAGATGCTTTCTTTCCTGTTTAGCCTAGGCTTCCCATTTTGGGACTCTTTAAAGCTTATTTAAGCTTTTCCTCAGCTTTTCCGGCTTTTTCTCACCTCTTCCCAACTACTCCTCTTCATTGGGGAAATTTAGATTCCTCCTCAAATCTAAATTAATTTCTTTCAAGGATTTTTGAAAGATTTTTGGGGATTTGTTGCCTTATCCATCCTCATGGATTTGGCAAGTGATCTCTAATTCTCTTTTTGGTCAAGATGCACAATCATTCTATTTATTTCCTCAAATAAAATATGCAATTACATTCACACCATACTTATCCCTTGGGGTCCACCCCCCTTAGGATTTAAAGTTCAAATGTCTAACTTTAAAATTCAACACACAATTTGGGGGTGTTACATATTCCCCCTCTGAAAATAAACACCGTCCTCGGTGTTGTTATTCAACTACTAGAGTTTATTTAAACAAAAACGAATATCTCTCCATCATTTCAGCTTCCCTTTCCCAGGTAGCTTCTTCAGCAGTAAAGTGCTTCCACTGCACTTTTACTCTGACTACTGTTCTGTTTCTCAGTTCAATTTCTTCCCGTTCCAATATTTGAAGCGGCTCTGGCAGAAACTCCCCTTCTGGTTCCACCTGTACAACATTCCAATCAACTATGTGAGAAGCATCATGTACATATCTTTTTAATAATGAAATATGAAACACATCATGCACTCTAACATGGGGTGGTAAGGCCAACTTGTAAGCCACTGGTCCCACCCTTTCTAAAATTTCAAAAGGCCCACAATATCTAGGTGCAAGTTTTGCACAACTTCCAGCATAAAGTGTGCTCTTTTTGGGTTTGATGCGTAAATACACATGATCCCCCACTTTGAATTCGGTGCACTCTTTTCTTATCAGCATAGATTTTCTGGCGATCTTGTGCTGTCTTGATATTTCTCTGTATCTGTTTGACAATTCTTTCCATCTCTTGTAGTGCATCTGGTCCCAACACCAGTTTATCCTTTGGTTGACTCCAGCTCAAAGGAGTACGACACTTTCTCCCATAAAGTGCCTCAAACGGACTCATCTTAATAGAGGATTGGTAGCTATTATTATAGGCAAACTCAGATAAATGCAGATACTCTTCCCATTTTGCCGGCCTATCCATCACATACATTCTCAGCATATCCTCTAAAATTTCGTTTGTCCTTTCTGTTTGCCCTTCAGTTTGAGGATGATAGGAAGTACTAAAATTCAACTTAGTACCCATTCCTGCAAACAATCCTTTCCAAAATGCTGCTGTAAACTTAGCATCCCGATCTGAGACAATCACCTTGGGAACTCCATGAAGCCTTACTATCTCCTTCAGGAAAACATTTGCTACTTGAGCTGTTCCGAAAGTAGATTTCACTAGAATAAAGTGGGCAGCTTTGGTTAAAGTGTCTACTACTACCATTACAGAATCATGTTGATGTTTGGTTTTAGGTAGTCCTATTATAAAATCCATGGAAACTGTGTCCCATTTCCATTCTGCAATTGGCAAAGGGTTTAGAAGCCCTGCTGGATGTTGATGCTCAACTTTGACCAGTTGAAATTCCATACACCTACTTAGATACTCTGCCACATGTCTCTTCATCCCTGGCCAGAACAGCTTCTTTTTCAAGGCTGTTAACATCTTCTGGTATCCTGGATGTCCTGCATAAGGCTGTTTGTGATATTCATCCAAAATTTCCCTTTTTAATGACTCTACATTTGGAATATACAACCTGTTTTTGAAATAGAGCAACCCTCTTTGGTTTTTAGTGAAATCAGTTTTATACCTTGTCTGTAGTTTCACCAAGAGTGCTTCATAGTTGGGATCTTGAGTTGCTGCTTTTCCCACCAATTCCTCTATCTCCATCTGGGCACTACTCCCCACGCTGTTTAGATGTTGACAAGCATTTCTACTTAATGCATCAGCAACCTTATTTTCCTTTCCCTTGATATGCTTTATGTCCATATCAAATTCACTTAAAAAAGACAGTCATCTGGCTTGCCTTGCATTCAGATCAGTTTGTGAAAAGAAATATTTAAGACTAATATGATCAGTCATCAATGTGAACTTCTTTCCCAGAAGATAATGCCTCCACATTTTTAAAGCATGGATAACAGCTGCAAATTCCAAATCATATGCACTATAATTCTGTTCATGTATTTTCAGTTTCCTAGATTCATAGGCAATGATTGAATTTTCCTGCAACAGGACTCCTCCCAGCCCTTCTCTGCAAGCATCTGTACATACAACAAACTCTTTATCAGGATCATCGATCTTTAATATAGGGGCGGAAATAAGTTTTTGGTTTAACTACTCGAAACTGTTTTGACATTTTTCAGTCCACACAAACTTGACACCCTTCCTTTGTAATGAGGTTATGGGATTTGCTATAGCAGAAAATCTCTCCACAAATCTGCGATAATAGCCTGCAATTCCCATAAATGATCTTACTGGTGAGACATCAGTGGGAACTGGCCATTCTTTAATGGCTTTTATCTTTTTAGGGTCAACTGCCAACCCTTTTTCAGAAATTATATGACCCAGATATTGAATTTTATCTTTATAAAATTCACATTTGCTGAACTTGGCATATAGCTGGTTTTCTTTTAAAGTCTGCAACACTATTCTTAGATGTTCCTTATGTTCATCTTCATTTTTAGAATAGACTAAAATATCATCTATGAACACAAGAACAAATTTGTCCAAATACTTTTTCAACACACTGTTCATCAGACACATAAATGTGGCAAGGGCATTCGTCAAACCAAAAGGTAGGACTACAAATTCGTAATGCCCATACCTGGTTCGAAATGTTGTTTTGCTGATGTCTTCTTCTTTAATTCTAAGCTGGTGATAACCAGTCCTTAGGTCTATCTTGGAAAAGACTGAAGCTCCTCTCACTTGATCAAAAATATCATCAATTCTAGGAAGTGGATATCTATTCTTAATGGTCAATTTGTTCAGTTGACGATAGTCAATGCACATCCTAAAAGTTCCATCCTTTTTTTTCACAAATAAAACCGGGGCTCCCCAAGGAGACACACTTGGTCTAATATACCCTTTATCTAACAATTCCTGTAATTGCATTTTCAGTTCCATTAGTTCAGGAGGGCTCATTCGATAAGGTGCTCGGGAAACAGGTGTTGCTCCTGGTACTAGATCGATTGAAAAATCAATCTCTCTTTTGGGGGGAATATGAGGGATTTCCTTGGGAAAGACTTCCTTAAACTCTCTGATGACTGGTATAGCATCCAGTAACTCTTCCTCAGTCTTCTGTTCTATTTCTTCTACATGCACTGCATAGACTTTGTATCCTTTTCTAGCTGTTCTTTTCAATTGTAAGGCTGATATTTGTCTTACTGAAATGGATTTTGGTTTCCCTTTTAGTGTAAAAGGTTTTCCTTCCTCATCCACACAATGCAGGGTTTTATCCCAGCAGTTCATCAGAGCTTTCTTCTTTTCCAGCCAATCCATTCCTATCAGCATATCATAAGATCCTAATGGCAATATTTTCAAGTTTACTTCTGTTGGAAAACCATTTAATTGTATTACTGTTTTGGGCAACTTATGTTTGACTTTTCTCTTAGTTCCAGTGGCCAGCTGTACCAACCATGACTGCTGAAATTTTTCAGGTTTAATTTTACATTTTTCTACAATTCCAGGACTAATATAACTCAAGGAAGCACCTGGATCAATCAAAACAGTAACAGGTAGGTCAAAAATCTTACCCTCCATTTCCACCATGGTTGCTTGATGTTCTGCTTGCCGATTTTCCAAGGCTGCACTGATAGTTGGTATATTTCTGGCGATGTCATTTACCGTTGTTGCCTCTCGCTCTCTGTTGATCATGTGTATATTTCGATGGGGGCAGTCCCTCATCATATGGGGTTCTCCACAGCCCCAACATTTCAAAGGTTCCTTCATTCTGACTGTCCCTTCCTTTTTATTGTTCCCTTCTACTGGTTTTGAAGCCACTTGGGACTGGGCAGTTTGACTTTCTTTTGGTTTATTGAATTTTTTCCGCTGATGATCTCTACCAAAATTTCTTAGATATGCTGGTTTTGGTCTTTTACCTTTGAACTCACCCTTGTTCAGCCAGCTCTTCCCTTATTCAGTCTTACCTTTAAATTGCTGGTAGCATAATCTGGCTTTTCTAATAGCTTCATCCATTGTTTTTGGGTTGCCAAACTCAATTTTCTCTTTGTACACAGTAGGTAAGCAATTCAAAAACCTTTGAACCTTTGCTTTTTCTTCCCTAATGTAAGGAACATACCTCAGTAAATTGGTAAACTTAGTGACAAAATCATCGATAGTGAGCTGTCCTAGTCTAAGTTCATGGAATTCTTTTGCTTTATCATCATAATAACGTTCATTCAAATAACGACTTTTAAACTTAGTCTGAAAATCTTCCCACGTAACTATTTTTTCATCCAAGGCATGCACCATTTTTGTCTCCTCCCACCATAGTGTGGCTTTTCCTTGCAGCTGATACACAGCTAATCTGGCCTTCAGATTGCTCTCATATTCATATACTTGGAAATACTTGATCATGTTCAGCAACCAAGCTTCAGCATCCTCTTCCTTCTCTCCATCATAGGAGGGAGGTTTGATCTTTCTAAATTCTCCTTGCAATTCTCTTTTCTGTTTATGTTGCTGTCTAGCAGCATCCTCATCATCAGACTCATCCATCTTTCTCTTTCCGGAACCTTCGCCTTCCTGGCTGTTCCGGGAAGTTAGTTCCCTGATGAGCTTTTCCTGCTCTTTACTGGCTAATGACAACATGTCATTCTGACTTCTCAATTCAGCCAATTCTCGTTGCAGCCTGTGCAACATAGCCATTACCGGGGCATTGGGATCTGGAGTAGCAAACTCATCCCGCAGATCCACATAAATTCCTTCACCTTCAGCCATTTCAACTGTATACACTCACAACACAGATTAGCAGAAATTTTATAAAAATTTCAGAAAACAAATATGTAAAAAAAATCAGTGAGCACAAATTTGACAGCCCAATTTGTTGTAACTGGTGCTCCGATACCATTTGTAACACCTCCAATTTACATTTTTTTTTTTTTCCAGATACACTTGGATTTCCTGGTTATTTACTAGGTTGGTTGAATATTAAGTTCAGAGGTTGGGTATTAATTTTATTTCCCTCTACTCCTTTAGCATTTCTTGAAATTTTAACATTATCTTGTTCACTATTCCCGTCTATTATCATTCAATGCTGCCTTTAAGCCTCCTCTTAAGTACCTAACTTTTAAGCCTCCTGTTATAGTGCGATACTTATATATCACCTATATGAAATACATCCATATCACCCATAGGATACTTATATATCACCTATATAAAACACATACATATCAAATCTCCATATATATATGTCATTGGATAAAGTTAAGTAAAAGTTACATGCACTTATGCATAACCCATCTATATATATATATATATATATATATATATATATATATATATATATATATATATGTATATATATATATATATATATATATATATATATATGTATATGTATATATATGGCGTCACATGTTTTAAGTATATGAGTCATCTACATAAATACCATATATAACTTACCTTTGAATCGCATGCTACATTTTCAATCACATATATATATGTATATCATAGGTATACATACACAGTCCGCACAAAATTCGAGAGCGTACGCATGTATAAATACCTTGCAGATTTTTTTAACACGTCTATCTGTACCCTTTGACCAACCGATTTTAATTCCTCCAGCTGGCATTTAGACGTATGGACATTATACTGTCGAATAATTGGAATCATTCCTGTGCAGATAATACATATTATATATTCCATGAGCGCAGGGTTGGTTGACCATCGTATGAGTTCAACATTCGCATTTCTACTATTTTTATAGGTTTGGACAGGTGTTCGATTTCCCCCTGCGTTTCATCGACCTACTATACCGGTCATGTTTTACGTGGGTACGCTCTTATATACCTATCGACGTGCACCCCTGTTTAAATTTCCCATCATAATTCTATTTCGATGCAGCTCTTTACACTAATGTACAGTCCCTCTTGCCTGAAGGAGATTGTATAATTCGCTTAGGCGCCATTGTCTGCATATCTCAGATCTGGTACGTTAGCATATTAACGCGTGATTTCCTGTTTGTTGCAAAGTGCGGTTGGCCCGCAGGCCACGGCAGGGTTTCGACTTTACTAGCATGCGTACTCGCCACGTCTCCCACTCAGTGTCGTGCAGGTGTCACCAATAGTTGTGTGGCCCTGATGTGGCGCATTTCCTCAGAACTGAGTGCTGAGCTTTAGCCAAAATTTCACCGGCACCGTACTAAGCGATGAGCGGGTACTGCTTGACCCATTCATCAAAATCCCCTTCGGGATTTCTTTAAGCAACTCTCGACGGTGCGGAATAGGGTTAGCGCCTTCGCCCTACACGCTAAACCTAAATCTCGCCTCCGCGTACACAGTAGGGTACTGGTGGGAACTAGACAACGGATTTTCCCCTTTTTAACCTACGATCTTGCTGCTATTCATCATTCATTTAGTTTCTCTCTACGCCTTAGCTCTCTGTGGTGCCTGGCGTTCAGTTCTCTGTGTTACCATCGACATTGCAGTATTCTATTTAGTTGAGCCGCACAGGTATGGCTCACTACTTAAACGAAACCTTGGCTTACTTTGTGCATATTGTTTTTTTTTCTTACCTACCTAACTCAGATATGCTATTTGTTTTGTTGATTTTTGCTAAACCTTCTGTTACTACCTTTCCATTTAACCCTCGTCCCATAAACAAGCACTGTGTGAGACGCCCGGCCGAAGGGCGAGAGGTGTTCGGTTGCACACGCCCTCGTCGGACTCGATTTGTTAGAAGGTTATCCGTCTTAACTTGTATAGAGGTATCCTTCGTACTAAATGGGAGCGATTATCCGGCATCGATAACCCCCCGTTATGACTTTAACCCTTGCCCTTCGACCGCAACCAAGGCCTAACTTCAACGTATTTACTACTTCATCGTAGATTTTGTTATGATATATGCGTTGCACAATGTTTTTCCGGGTTATCACCGCATCCATCAACGACAATTACTAACCTCGTCCCGGTTTGGTTTTTCTAGGGCGGCGGTTTTGCATATGCCACCGCGGTCTTTCAATCGAGAACGAGCGTTGTAGCTTCCCATTTCATGCGGAAGAAAACGTTACAACACTGGGTGACGGTCAAATTTTTATAGCCGCCTGTCCAAACTATCCCTACCGCGTTAATCCCGTAAGAATAGTGACCGCTACCCCTTAATGGATCCGCGTGGTCTCTCCCCCGTGCCCCTAGGCGTTTTCGTGTAAATGATTAGTTTCCGCATTTCAACTGCGAAGATCACTATGGTTGTCGAGAGCCAAAAACTTCGTGCCGTTGTTGTTTATCGACTTCATAATTCTGCCTCCCATTCCATTTAATACCATGAAGAACTAATATGATATTTTTCAATGTATGTTTGACCGGTGAATGTGGGTTGAATAGTCTTATTCCATAACATTCTATACGATCAATTAATGGTTATAATAAAACCCTAGTAGGCGTTAAGAGCCGGGAAAGTCGTGGTTATGGGATTGTTGCGTTTAATACATAAGAAATCAAATAGTCAATCTCGCTTTTTGCATAGTTTGTATATGCGACCTCGCCGCGTCGTCTATGTAATATTTTTATAATCGTTGGTCTTTGAGTCTTTGATATAGCTCGCGTCGTTCGTTTTATTTGCGTAGATATATAAAATGATGTTATGCTAGGGTCGTGCGCCGTATATTTCTCGTTTTCCTTTTGAAATCTACATACATGGAGTCAATAATACTTGAATAGAGAGCATATATTATATCATTGTATGACATATAATTTTCTTTCTATATAATTTTTCTTATGACATATATGGTCTATACATATATGATTCATGTTTCTATCCCTTTCTTGACATATATACTTTTTATATAAGTATAACTCAAGCTTTTGCGTGGTTCAAAAGACCGGTTCGTGTTAGTTTAGGATCCTCATAGATATATCATTGTATTAAATGTTTACCCATGTACTGAATTAGTTAAAAGATGTTCATTTAGCGCATTTAATCAATAACCATATTATTTATTTCAAAGGATGAGGAAATTTATGTATCTCATAATTGTTATGAATGTTATATTAAAGGTTAAAAAACATTTTAGAACTCATATGGGCATGCAAAATGCTATAAGGGCTATCATGCTCTTATATATTTTCTTTTTCTCATGTATAGATTTTTATAGTGCTTGAGTAGAGTCCTTACTCTAAATTAAATCTTTGGCTATGATACTTGGAGTTAGGGACTAAACGTAGATTTAGAAATGTCTATACACTTGTACTAGTATAGAAATCTTATAAAGTAAAATTACTCTTTCTCTAGCACAATTTCTCAAGGTTGTATTCTAATGTTCTTATTTTCTTCCGTTTTGATTTGTACCATGTACTTTAGTTTGCTTATACTTGTTTCTCTAGCATACACATGAGTGTGATAATATCCCCCTTATATCTACATGTAATAAAACAATATTTAATTTTCTGTAGAGTCTAAGTAATTCCGCATTTAAACCGACTTTGGTTTAGGAGCTTCGGGGTTTCTACTTTATGTATTTATGGTCTACCACTAACCGTAATCTAGAAGGTGCAAGCCTTAGATGGGCTCTGTAAAGGTAGTACTACAAATCACTCCCCGCTAGTAACTTGTATTTTATATGTAGCCATCCATACTATCATAACAAATACGTAATAACAAAACTTCCGTACTCATACCACAATAAATCCAAGTAACAAATTTCATACATACTAATATCGCAAATGACCAACCTCCCAACCTTAGTCCTTCCCGAGACTCACCCCGAGTCAGATCACCTCCCAGAACCGATCAACCTCCGACCGCCTAGAGCGCCCAGACAGTCATAGTTCCCAAAGCATGTTTCTAATTCGCGCTCCGTAATAGCAGGATGCTTTCTTCGTTAGCCTAGGCTTCCCATTTGGGACTCTTAAAGTCAGCTTTTGGGCTTTTTCCTCGCCCTTTTCTAGCTTTTTCTCACCTCTTCCCAACTACTCCTCATCAAAATTTAGATTCCTCCTCAAATCTAAATTAATTTCTTTCAAGGATTTTTGAAAGATTTTTGGGATTTGTTGCCTTATCCATCCTCATGGATTTGGCAAGATCTCTAATTCTCTTTTGGTCAAGATGCACAATCATTTTATTTATTTCCTCAAATAAAATATGAAATTACATTCACACCATACTTATCCCTTGGGGTCCACCCCTTAGGATTTAAAGTTCAAATGTCTAACTTTAAATTCAACACACAATTTGGGGGTGTTGCCAGCTTCTCCACAATATCTATTTCCTCTCGTTTCATCTAAATCAACATTGAATTAAAATTCCGCAGTTATATATTTAGAATCTACACCCTCGCGAGAGATGTGAAGCAACGTTGAATACATTAAAGTGTTGTTTAAACATTGAACATTGAATTGAAGCAACGTTTTAAATGAATTGAAGAAACCGTGTTTTAAATGAATTAAGAAGCGTTTTCATATTTGACAATTAAGTACACTATTTCGCCACTAAAGATAAGCAAGATATGCACATGAATTTTTTCGACCGATCACGACATATTTTTACTTTGAATTCCCATTACTTGAACTCGCAAATTATCATGGGAGTAATTTTCCTTTGTAATCAACGCATCAAGATAGAGCCGTGATATTGTATTTCTACATTATCCTTTGAGTTTTGATGTTTTAAACAATTACCTTTGGAGGTTTTCATCGCATTAGAACTTCCTCGTGTCCGGGGCCCAACCTCGGGAGTTTCGCGCCACCCCGTGCCGTGCGTTGGTTGCTTAATCCATGTTCAGCTATCCTGATGTGGTTGTCACATACTTCTCTACTCAATAAAGTTACAATTGTTCTTCCTTCTGCATTTTAGTGTTTGTAGTTCTTGATTCGAATAATTGCATTTCGTATTTTTTGGGTTATAATAATAATTCATCACTAACATATGTTTTTAGTTCCTTTCAATACCTTTACAATCGATTTACAAATCGCAAGATGGTTATTTCTCGATGCTCCTTATCTCGTGAATTACATTTTTCTATCAAGATGCTAAAAGCATCTAATTATTGACTAATGCCAATGACTTATTTTACAAAGAGAATTATTGCAAAATTATAAGTGAGTGTTGTACAATTCACTTAGATTTCTTCCCTTAGATTTCATTCAATTCATTTAAGATAGTCATTCAATTCACTTAGATTTCTTCCCCTTTAGATTGTTAGTCAATTCATTTAATATAGTCGTTCAATTCATTTTAGGTTGTTTCATTTAAAATTTTGTTCACGTTTACTTACGTCGTTCAATTCATTTAAGGTTGTTGTTTGAGCAATTTAGCATTGTTTTTCAATTCCCGTTCAATTCACTAGACCGTCATGCTTGATTCATTTAGATTGCTTTAGATCAATTCACTCAATTTTTTTGTTCAAGCTCGCTCAAACCACCATCCCGCTATTCAATCATAGGCATGACAATAACCATCCATAACCTAGCAAATCATTCCTCATTAAGCCGATTGATTTTAGGAGGCTAGACAATACTTTCTCATAAACAAAATAGAATATCTTAATGTACGATCTCACTTGCATATATCATGGCCAACACTATTGAAATAATAATACTTTATTCGTTGATAATTAAATGAAGCACTAGGGTTGCCTATAATAATCCACCTCTCGTGACATGAACATTTTGGTGCTGCTTTATAGAGTATAAGAAAGTGATATCCTTTATTCACCTTTCTATTGCTATGAAGAATTGGCATATGAGAGGTAAGAACCTATGTACGTAAAGAAAAATTCTTGCTCTTATAGCTCGCTTCTCAAAGAAATTGTTCAAAGACCGCAGAGTAGGTGCTCTTGTTTTATGACTAGGAAGAAAAATAGAAACAATTTTAACTAACTCTAAAAATCTCACAATCCCAAGGACTCGGTGATCCTTTGAAGGGAAACATATATAGACGAAATCATTAAGAAAGGTGAATCTCAAGCATCCATAGGACCTAGAACTATTTCCATTCAAAACCCTATCACACTCCCTTAAGCCGCAGTCGCACCGTGGCCCATGCCAAGATTCATGGTGAAATAGAAGGAGTTGAGAAAAGCCTTCAAACTACCAATCATATAGGCACCGACCCTTTCGAGAGAGGGAGGTTCTTCAGAAATCTCACAAGAAGGGGAAGGAGAAACTAGTGGCATAATTCAAAATAGTATACCATCCGTGTGAGCTCAACGACTAAAGAGTAGTAGAGACAGGGTACTAGGATCCCAGATTAGGGAAGTGCTATAAAACCTCTACCTCATTCGCCTCCTAAGACGGATCACAACTCCAGAACAAGAAATCCTTGAATATTTCCGGCACCTCTTCGACCAAATGGAAAATAATCAAAATCAAAATCATAAAAGTGCATCAACATTGGAATACCCCATTTTTTATCATGCCGCAAATGTCTCTATGAAAGAAATTCCCTTGCACAACATTCCCACCTTCCATGGTTTAACTACTATGATGATCCGATATTCCAATTTGAATTTGATGTCTTATGTAGGGGGTATGACTACACCACTAATCCTCGAAGCTGAAACTATTTCCCACCTTAAAAGGAACAACACTATGTTGGTTCATGGGACTAGGTGGGGGAACCATCATCATCAGAGGAAATGAAGAACATTTGCCTTAACAAATATCAAGATCATTGCTGATCCCAAGACTCGAAAGATGAAATTTTAATATGTTCCGCAAAAGACAATGAAACAATTTTAAAAGAATATGTAGAAATATTTCAAAATACAATTTACAAAGGTCCCCATATACCATGCTATCCAAGGAAATTTTAAGAACCACGATGCTTAAATGAATGAAGGAAGAGTGGGTTGAAATGCTTAATGGGGAAAGGAGATATTTACCAAGAAGAATATGATGAGATTATTTCCCCGTGTATTAGATGCTCCCTGGGGTAGTGCACGCAATAGGCCATTTGGGCATGATTGTATAAGAAAAAAGATCTTAACCAAACCAATGTCAATGTAACCGTGAGAAAAACTTGGAAATCTCGTTGGAAAAATTCAAAACTCGACATCCTAGGTACATTGACAACACAGCCTGATGTTTTACAAGCCAAGAAGAAACAAGTTGTAGAAGAACAAAACGTAGCCATATTTTTCCCACGATGCCGAAAACGCACAGCCAGGCGGGAATTCTTTAGACATGGTTCAGGTTTGTGCCATCCGCACTAAGGATCATACCATGGGCCATTGTCCTTCACTTCCCGAGATGAAAGTAGTTTACAAGGAAGCAGGAAGAGACCGAACCCGTCTATTTAATGAATCAATGTCACCATGGTAAGCATGACTAGGTATGCCGCAAGACCTACCTCAACTCTTTCTTCTTCACCGTAGTTTAACCAGCAAACCCCCGCAATATCTTGGCATACTAAAAACGCCTTCTCTACTTGGCCAAATTAGTCATTTCCTTTTCCACCCCGTGTTTACACAATATTCATCGTGAAGAATTGGCAGAAATTTTTCTAGCCCCTTATTGGAAAAATTACATCGTCCACAGCTCAAGCCCTCCTCCTAAAAACACGACTGAGTTGGCAGCACTTAGGATGGCCAACCTACCATTGGGGCGGGAATCAAAATCAACCTACGTTGCCGCCCCGTACCTGCGCTCAACATAACCCGCAAATTCTCTTCCATATTCCCTCAATTACCAACCCAACCCAATCCTATCCCCAACAAAGGACTCACTTAATTAGTCCCAAATCATAGAAATCCAAATTCTAGCATTGAACAAACAATGCAACGAACTAAAGTTGAGATCAAGGGACACTGCTTTACCTATAGAAGCCACAATCCCACCTCCATCCCAACTGTAGACTATGAATAAACCCAACTGTGCAAATATAACAGAGAAAGAGGTTGACTCTGTTAGATCCTGAAGGGGATTTGGCGATGCCTCTGCCTCATTCCTGTAGAGGCTAACTCATCAACCTCTACACTTTGACATCTGTTAATGTAACTGAACACAAGAAGGCATTTGTATTAAGTTCCCAAGATGTCAGATAGCCAGAGGTTGGTGATCTAGGCCGTTAGCCTCTCGGGGAATGGGGGCAGAGACATCTTAAGTCCTTCAAGTCCCTATTGGTCAACCTCTTTCTCTGTTATATTTGCACAGTTGGGTTTATTCATAGTCTACAGTTGGGATGGAGGTGGGATTGTGGCTTCTATAGGTAAAGCAGTGTCCCTTGATCTCAACTTTAGTTCGTTGCATTGTTTGTTCAATGCTAGAATTTGGATTTCTATGATTTGGGACTAATTAAGTGAGTCCTTTGTTGGGGATAGGATTGGGTTGGGTTGGTAATTGAGGGAATATGGAAGAGAATTTGCGGGTTATGTTGAGCGCAGGTACGGGGCGGCAACGTAGGTTGATTTTGATTCCCGCCCCAATGGTAGGTTGGCCATCCTAAGTGCTGCCAACTCAGTCGTGTTTTTAGGAGGAGGGCTTGAGCTGTGGACGATGTAATTTTTCCAATAAGGGGCTAGAAAAATTTCTGCCAATTCTTCACGATGAATATTGTGTAAACACGGGGTGGAAAAGGAAATGACTAATTTGGCCAAGTAGAGAAGGCGTTTTTAGTATGCCAAGATATTGCGGGGGTTTGCTGGTTAAACTACGGTGAAGAAGAAAGAGTTGAGGTAGGTCTTGCGGCATACCTAGTCATGCTTACCATGGTGACATTGATTCATTAAATAGACGGGTTCGGTCTCTTCCTGCTTCCTTGTAAACTACTTTCATCTCGGGAAGTGAAGGACAATGGCCCATGGTATGATCCTTAGTGCGGATGGCACAAACCTGAACCATGTCTAAAGAATTCCCGCCTGGCTGTGCGTTTTCGGCATCGTGGGAAAAATATGGCTACGTTTTGTTCTTCTACAACTTGTTTCTTCTTGGCTTGTAAAACATCAGGCTGTGTTGTCAATGTACCTAGGATGTCGAGTTTTGAATTTTTCCAACGAGATTTCCAAGTTTTCTCACGGTTACATTGACATTGGTTTGGTTAAGATCTTTTTTCTTATACAATCATGCCCAAATGGCCTATTGCGTGCACTACCCCAGGGAGCATCTAATACACGGGGAAATAATCTCATCATATTCTTCTTGGTAAATATCTCCTTTCCCCATTAAGCATTTCAACCCACTCTTCCTTCATTCATTTAAGCATCGTGGTTCTTAAAATTTCCTTGGATAGCATGGTATATGGGGACCTTTGTAAATTGTATTTTGAAATATTTCTACATATTCTTTTAAAATTGTTTCATTGTCTTTTGCGGAACATATTAAAATTTCATCTTTCGAGTCTTGGGATCAGCAATGATCTTGATATTTGTTAAGGCAAATGTTCTTCATTTCCTCTGATGATGATGGTTCCCCCACCTAGTCCCATGAACCAACATAGTGTTGTTCCTTTTTAAGGTGGGAAATAGTTTCAGCTTCGAGGATTAGTGGTGTAGTCATACTACATAAGACATCAAATTCAAATTGGAATATCGGATCATCATAGTAGTTAAACCATGGAAGGTGGGAATGTTGTGCAAGGGAATTTCTTTCATAGAGACATTTGCGGCATGATAAAAAATGGGGTATTCCAATGTTGATGCACTTTTATGATTTTGATTTTGATTATTTTTCCATTTGGTCGAAGAGGTGCCGGAAATATTCAAGGATTTCTTGTTCTGGAGTTGTGATCCGTCTTAGGAGGCGAATGAGGTAGAGGTTTTATAGCACTTCCCTAATCTGGGATCCTAGTACCCTGTCTCTACTACTCTTTAGTCGTTGAGCTCACACGGATGGTATACTATTTTGAATTATGCCACTAGTTTCTCCTTCCCCTTCTTGTGAGATTTCTGAAGAACCTCCCTCTCTCGAAAGGGTCGGTGCCTATATGATTGGTAGTTTGAAGGCTTTTCTCAACTCCTTCTATTTCACCATGAATCTTGGCATGGGCCACGGTGCGACTGCGGCTTAAGGGAGTGTGATAGGGTTTTGAATGGAAATAGTTCTAGGTCCTATGGATGCTTGAGATTCACCTTTCTTAATGATTTCGTCTATATATGTTTCCCTTCAAAGGATCACCGAGTCCTTGGGATTGTGAGATTTTTAGAGTTAGTTAAAATTGTTTCTATTTTCTTCCTAGTCATAAAACAAGAGCACCTACTCTGCGGTCTTTGAACAATTTCTTTGAGAAGCGAGCTATAAGAGCAAGAATTTTTCTTTACGTACATAGGTTCTTACCTCTCATTTTTTTTATGCCAATTCTTCATAGCAATAGAAAGGTGAATAAAGGATATCACTTTCTTATACTCTATAAAGCAGCACCAAAATGTTCATGTCACGAGAGGTGGATTATTATAGGCAACCCTAGTGCTTCATTTAATTATCAACGAATAAAGTATTATTATTTCAATAGTGTTGGCCATGATATATGCAAGTGAGATCGTACATTAAGATATTCTATTTTGTTTATGAGAAAGTATTGTCTAGCCTCCTAAAATCAATCGGCTTAATGAGGAATGATTTGCTAGGTTATGGATGGTTATTGTCATGCCTATGATTGAATAGCGGGATGGTGGTTTGAGCGAGCTTGAACAAAAAATTGAGTGAATTGATCTAAAGCAATCTAAATGAATCAAGCATGACGGTCTAGTGAATTGAACGGGAATTGAAAAACAATGCTAAATTGCTCAAACAACAACCTTAAATGAATTGAACGACGTAAGTAAACGTGAACAAAATTTTAAATGAAACAACCTAAAATGAATTGAACGACTATATTAAATGAATTGACTAACAATCTAAAGGGGAAGAAATCTAAGTGAATTGAATGACTATCTTAAATGAATTGAATGAAATCTAAGGGAAGAAATCTAAGTGAATTGTACAACACTCACTTATAATTTTGCAATAATTCTCTTTGTAAAATAAGTCATTGGCATTAGTCAATAATTAGATGCTTTTAGCATCTTGATAGAAAAATGTAATTCACGAGATAAGGAGCATCGAGAAATAACCATCTTGCGATTTGTAAATCGATTGTAAAGGTATTGAAAGGAACTAAAAACATATGTTAGTGATGAATTATTATTATAACCCAAAAAATACGAAATGCAATTATTCGAATCAAGAACTACAAACACTAAAATGCAGAAGGAAGAACAATTGTAACTTTATTGAGTAGAGAAGTATGTGACAACCACATCAGGATAGCTGAACATGGATTAAGCAACCAACGCACGGCACGGGGTGGCGCGAAACTCCCGAGGTTGGGCCCCGGACACGAGGAAGTTCTAATGCGATGAAAAACCTCCAAAGGTAATTGTTTAAAACATCAAAACTCAAAGGATAATGTAGAAATACAATATCACGGCTCTATCTTGATGCGTTGATTACAAAGGAAAATTACTCCCATGATAATTTGCGAGTTCAAGTAATGGGAATTCAAAGTAAAAATATGTCGTGATCGGTCGAAAAATTCATGTGCATATCTTGCTTATCTTTAGTGGCGAAATAGTGTACTTAATTGTCAAATATGAAAACGCTTCTTAATTCATTTAAAACACGGTTTCTTCAATTCATTTAAAACGTTGCTTCAATTCAATGTTCAATGTTTAAACAACACTTTAATGTATTCAACGTTGCTTCACATCTCTCGCGAGGGTGTAGATTCTAAATATATAACTGCGGAATTTTAATTCAATGTTGATTTAGATGAAACGAGAGGAAATAGATATTGTGGAGAAGCTGGCAACACCCCCAAATTGTGTGTTGAATTTAAAGTTAGACATTTGAACTTTAAATCCTAAGGGGGTGGACCCCAAGGGATAAGTATGGTGTGAATGTAATTTCATATTTTATTTGAGGAAATAAATAAAATGATTGTGCATCTTGACCAAAAAGAGAATTAGAGATCTTGCCAAATCCATGAGGATGGATAAGGCAACAAATCCCAAAAATCTTTCAAAAATCCTTGAAAGAAATTAATTTAGATTTGAGGAGGAATCTAAATTTTGATGAGGAGTAGTTGGGAAGAGGTGAGAAAAAGCTAGAAAAGGGCGAGGAAAAGCCCAAAAGCTGACTTTAAGAGTCCCAAATGGGAAGCCTAGGCTAACGAAGAAAGCATCCTGCTATTACGGAGCGCGAATTAGAAACATGCTTTGGGAACTATGACTGTCTGGGCGCTCTAGGCGGTCGGAGGTTGATCGGTTCTGGGAGGTGATCTGACTCGGGGTGAGTCTCGGGAAGGACTAAGGTTGGGAGGTTGGTCATTTGCGATATTAGTATGTATGAAATTTGTTACTTGGATTTATTGTGGTATGAGTACGGAAGTTTTGTTATTACGTATTTGTTATGATAGTATGGATGGCTACATATAAAATACAAGTTACTAGCGGGGAGTGATTTGTAGTACTACCTTTACAGAGCCCATCTAAGGCTTGCACCTTCTAGATTACGGTTAGTGGTAGACCATAAATACATAAAGTAGAAACCCCGAAGCTCCTAAACCAAAGTCGGTTTAAATGCGGAATTACTTAGACTCTACAGAAAATTAAATATTGTTTTATTACATGTAGATATAAGGGGGATATTATCACACTCATGTGTATGCTAGAGAAACAAGTATAAGCAAACTAAAGTACATGGTACAAATCAAAACGGAAGAAAATAAGAACATTAGAATACAACCTTGAGAAATTGTGCTAGAGAAAGAGTAATTTTACTTTATAAGATTTCTATACTAGTACAAGTGTATAGACATTTCTAAATCTACGTTTAGTCCCTAACTCCAAGTATCATAGCCAAAGATTTAATTTAGAGTAAGGACTCTACTCAAGCACTATAAAAAATCTATACATGAGAAAAAGAAAATATATAAGAGCATGATAGCCCTTATAGCATTTTGCATGCCCATATGAGTTCTAAAATGTTTTTTAACCTTTAATATAACATTCATAACAATTATGAGATACATAAATTTCCTCATCCTTTGAAATAAATAATATGGTTATTGATTAAATGCGCTAAATGAACATCTTTTAACTAATTCAGTACATGGGTAAACATTTAATACAATGATATATCTATGAGGATCCTAAACTAACACGAACCGGTCTTTTGAACCACGCAAAAGCTTGAGTTATACTTATATAAAAGTATATATGTCAAGAAAGGGATAGAAACATGAATCATATATGTATAGACCATATATGTCATAAGAAAAATTATATAGAAAGAAAATTATATGTCATACAATGATATAATATATGCTCTCTATTCAAGTATTATTGACTCCATGTATGTAGATTTCAAAAGGAAAACGAGAAATATACGGCGCACGACCCTAGCATAACATCATTTTATATATCTACGCAAATAAAACGAACGACGCGAGCTATATCAAAGACTCAAAGACCAACGATTATAAAATATTACATAGACGACGCGGCGAGGTCGCATATACAAACTATGCAAAAAGCGAGATTGACTATTTGATTTCTTATGTATTAAACGCAACAATCCCATAACCACGACTTTCCCGGCTCTTAACGCCTACTAGGGTTTTATTATAACCATTAATTGATCGTATAGAATGTTATGGAATAAGACTATTCAACCCACATTCACCGGTCAAACATACATTGAAAATATCATATTAGTTCTTCATGGTATTAAATGGAATGGGAGGCAGAATTATGAAGTCGATAAACAACAACGGCACGAAGTTTTTGGCTCTCGACAACCATAGTGATCTTCGCAGTTGAAATGCGGAAACTAATCATTTACACGAAAAACGCCTAGGGGCACGGGGGAGAGACCACGCGGATCCATTAAGGGGTAGCGGTCACTATTCTTACGGGATTAACGCGGTAGGGATAGTTTGGACAGGCGGCTATAAAAATTTGACCGTCACCCAGTGTTGTAACGTTTTCTTCCGCATGAAATGGGAAGCTACAACGCTCGTTCTCGATTGAAAGACCGCGGTGGCATATGCAAAACCGCCGCCCTAGAAAAACCAAACCGGGACGAGGTTAGTAATTGTCGTTGATGGATGCGGTGATAACCCGGAAAAACATTGTGCAACGCATATATCATAACAAAATCTACGATGAAGTAGTAAATACGTTGAAGTTAGGCCTTGGTTGCGGTCGAAGGGCAAGGGTTAAAGTCATAACGTTATCGATGCCGGATAATCGCTCCCATTTAGTACGAAGGATACCTCTATACAAGTTAAGACGGATAACCTTCTAACAAATCGAGTCCGACGAGGGCGTGTGCAACCGAACACCTCTCGCCCTTCGGCCGGGCGTCTCACACAGTGCTTGTTATGGGACGAGGGTTAAATGGAAAGGTAGTAACGGAAGGTTTAGCAAAAATCAACAAAACAAATAGCATATACGAGTTAGGTAGGTAAGAAAAAAAACAATATGCACAAAGTAAGCCAAGGTTTCGTTTAAGTAGTGAGCCATACCTGTGCGGCTCAACTAAATAGAATGCGCAATGTCGATGGTAACACGGTGAACGCCGGACCCACGAGCTAAGGCGTAGAGAGAAATAAATGAATGATGAATAGGCGCTTGGTCGTAGGTTAAAAAGGGGAAAATCCGTTGTCTAGTTCCCACCCAGGTACCCCTACGTATGCCGCGGAGGCGGGTGAGTTTAGCGTGTAGAGGCAGAAGGCGTTAACCCTATTCCGCACCGTGAGAGTTGCTTAAAGAAATCCGAAGAGATTTTGATGATGGGTCAACGTGCAGCTCATCGCTTAGTACGGTGCCGGTGTTCGCTCGCTGGCTTGCCTCGTTCACAGAATGCGCCACATAAAAGGGCCACAACTATTGGTGACACCGCACGACGAGTGGGAGACGTGGCGAGTACGCATGCTAGTAAAGTCGGGAAACGCTGCGCGTCGGCACTGCGGGCCAACCGCACTTTGCAACAAACGGGGAAATCACGCGTTAATAGCACGCGGCGGGTCCCCGTGCTCAGACAATGGCAGCGAATTATACGAATCTCCTTCGAGCTGAGAGGGTTTGTACATTAGTGTAAGGCGCATCGAAATAGAATTATGATGGGAAATTTAAACGGGGGTGCACGTCGATAGGTATATAAGAGCGTACCACGTAAAACATGACCGATTATAGTAGGTCGATGAAACGCGGGGAAATCGAACACCTATCTACACAACCTATAAAGCAATAGAAATGAATCTTGAACTCATACGATGGTCAACCAACCACAACGCTCATGGAATATATAATATGTATTATACGCACGGGAATGATTCCAATTATTCGACGGTATAATGTCCATACGTACGAAGTCCGGTACCGGAGGAATTAAATCGGTTGGTCAAAGGGTAGAGATATACGTAAACGCGATTCGTGCGGGGTTTTATACATGCGAGCGCCTCGAATTTTGTGCGGACAGTGTATGTATACCTATGATATAGATATATATATATGTGGATTGAAAAATGTAGCATGCGCATTCAAGGTAAGTTTATATGGTATTTATGTAGATGATAGATATATTTAAATATAGGATGTTATATATATATATATATATATATATATATATATATATATATATATATATATATATATATATATATATATATATAGATGGGTTATATAAGTGCATGTAACTTTTATAACTTTATCCAATGACATATATATATGGAGATTTGATATGTATGTGTTTTATATAGGTGATATATAAGTATCCTATGGGTGATATGGATGTATTTCATATAGGTGACATATAAGTATGTACTATAGCAGGCTTAAAAGTTAGGTACTTAAGAGGAGGCTTAAAGGCAGCATTGAATGATAATAGACGGGAATAGTGAACAAGATAATGTTAATTTCAAGAAATGCTAAAGGAGTAGAGGAAATAAAATTAATACCCAACCTGCGAACTTAATATTCAACCAACCTAGTAAATAACCGGGAAATCCAAGTGTATCTGGATGTAAATTGGAGGTTGTTACAAATGGTATCGGAGCCCAAGTGCAAAAAAATTGGGCTGTTGTTATTGTGCTCACTGAATTCTGAATATTATTGAACATTGTAGAGATTGTTTTTTTGTCTTACTAATCAAATGTATGAGTGTGTACAGTGGTGCTAAAATGGCTGAAGAGGGAGGAATTTATGTGGATCTGCGTGATGAGTTTGCTACTCCAGATCCCAATGCCCCGGTAATGGCTATGTTGCACAGGCTGCAACGAGAATTGGCTGAACTAAGAAGCCAAAATGACATGTTGTCATCAGCCAGTAAGGAGCAAGAAAAGCTCATCAGAGAGCTAACTTCCTGGAACAGCCAGGAAGGCGAAGGTTCTGGAAAAAGAAAGATGGATGAGTCTGAGGATGAGGATGCAGCTAGAAATCAACATAAGCAGAAAAGAGAATTGCAGGGAGAATTTAGAAAGATCAAACCTCCCTCCTATGTGGGGAGAAGGAAGAAGATGCTGAAGCTTGGTTGCTGAACATGATCAAGTATTTCCAAGTATATGAATATGAGAGTAATCTGAAGGCCAGATTAGCTGTGTATCAGCTACAAGGAAAGGCTACACTGTGGTGGGAAGAGACAAAGATGGTGCATGCTATTGATGAAAAGACAGTGACTTGGGAAGATTTCCAGGTTAAGTTCAAAAATCGCTACTTGAATGAGCGTTACTATGATGACAAAGCTAAAGAATTCCATTAACTTAGACTGGGACAGCTCACCATCGATGAGTTTGTCACTAAGTTTACTAATTTACTGAGGTATGTCCCTTACATTAGGGAAGAAAAGGCAAAAGTGCAAAGGTTTTTAAATTGTTTGCCTACTGTGTACAAGGAAAAAATTGAGTTTGACAACCCAAAGACAATGGATGAGGCTGTTAGAAAAGCAAGATTATGCTATCAGCAGTTTAAAGGTAAGGCTGAACAAGGAAAGAGCTGGGTGAACAAGGGTGAGTTCAAAGGAAAAAGACCAAAACCAGCATATCTAAGAAATTTTGGTAGAGATCATTAGCGGAAAAAATTTAATAAACCAAAAGAAAGTCAAACTGCTCAGTCCCAAGTGGCTTCAAAACAAGTGGAAGGGAACAATAAAAAGGAAGGGACAGTCAGAATGAAGGAACCTTTGAAGTGTTGGGGCCGTGGAGAACCCCATATGATGAGAGACTGCCCCCATCGAAATATACATATGATCAGTAGAGAGCGAGAGGCAACAACAGTAAATGACATAGCCAGAAATATACCAACTATAAGTGCAGCATTGGAAAATCGGCAAGCAGAACATCAAGCAACCATGGTGGAAATGGAGGGTAAGATTTCTGACCTACCTGTTACTATTTTGATTGATCCAAGTGCTTCCTTAAGTTACATTAGTCCTGGAATTGTAGAAAAATGTAAAATTAAACATGAAAAATTTCAGCAGTCATGGTTGGTACAGCTGGCCACTGGAACTAAGAGAAAAGTCACACATAAATTGCCCAAAACAACAATACAATTAAATGGCTTTGCAACAGAAGTAAATTTGAACATATTGCCATTAGGATCCTATGATCTGCTGATAGGAATGGATTGGCTGGAAAAGAAGAAAGCTCTGATGAACTGCTGGGATAAAAGCCTGCATTGTGTGGATGAAGAAGGGAAACCTTTTACACTAAAAGGGAAACCAAAATCCATTTCAGTAAGACAAATATCATCCTTACAATTGAAAAGAACAGCTCGAAAGGGATACCAAGTCTATGCGGTACATGTGGAAGAAGTAGAACAGAAAACTGAAGAAAATCTGCTGAATGAGTTACCGGTGGTAAGGGAATTTAAAGAAGTTTTTCCAGAGGAGATTCCTCATCTTCCCCCCAAAAGAGAGATTGATTTTTCTATAGATCTGGTGCCGGGAGCCACACCTTTTTCCCGAGCCCCCTATCGAATGAGTCCACCAGAACTTATGGAGCTGAAGATGCAGCTGCAAGAATTACTGGATAAAGGTTATATTAGACCAAGTGTGTCTCCATGGGGAGCCCCGGTCTTATTTGTGAACAAGAAGGATGGAACTTTTAGGATGTGCATTGATTATTGTCAACTGAACAAGTTAACCATTAAGAATAGATATCCACTTCCTAGAATTGATGATCTTTTTGATCAAGTGAGAGGGGGCCTCAGTCTTTTCCAAGATAGACCTAAGGACTGGGTATCACCAGCTCAGAATTAAAGAAGAAGACATCAAAAAAACGGCATTTCGAACCGGGTATGGGCATTACGAATTTGTGGTCCTACCTTTTGCTTTGACGAATGCCCCTGCCACATTTATGTGCCTGATGAACAGTGTGTTGAATAAGTATTTGGATAAATTTGTTCTTGTGTTCATAGATGATATCTTAGTTTACTCCAAAAATGAGGACGAACATAAGGAACATCTGAGAATAGTGTTGCAGACTTTAAAAGAAAACCAGCTATATGCCAAGTTCAGCAAATGTGAATTTTATAAAGATAAAATTCAATATCTGGGCCATATTATTTCTGAAAAAGGGTTGGCAGTTGACCCTGAAAAGATAAAAGCCATTAAAGAATGGCCAGTCCCCACTGATGTCTCAGCAGTAAGATCATTCATGGGAATTGCAGGCTATTATCGCAGATTTGTGGAGAGATTTTCTGCTATAGAAAATCCCATAACCTCATTACAAAGGAAGGGTGTTAAGTTCGTGTGGACTGAGAAATGTCAAAACAGTTTCGAACAATTAAAACAAAAACTTATTTCAGCTCCTATATTAAAAATTGTTGATCCTGATAAAGAGTTTGTGGTATGTACAGATGCTTGCAGAGAGGGGCTAGGAGGAGTCCTATTGCAGGAAAATTCAGTTATTGCCTATGAATCTAGAAAACCGAAAACTCATGAACAGAATTACAGTGCATATGATTTAGAATTTGCAGCTGTTATCCATGCTCTGAAAATGTGGCGGCACTATCTTCTGGGGAAAAAGTTCACATTGATGACTGATCATATTAGCCTCAAATACTTCTTTTCCCAAACTGACCTGAATGCAAGACAAGCCAG
Organism: Pinus albicaulis; assembly: GCA_034641835.2. NCBI lineage: Eukaryota > Viridiplantae > Streptophyta > Pinopsida > Pinales > Pinaceae > Pinus > Pinus albicaulis. The sequence continues at coordinate 1,333,809,820 of CM076580.1, read as the reverse complement.
ATGGCTATCTTTTCTAAGTGAATTTGATATGGACATAAAGCATATCAAGGGGAAGGAGAATAGAGTTGCTGATGCATTAAGTAGAAATGCTTGTCAACATCTAAACAACATGGGGAGTAGTGCCCATATGGAGGTAGAGGAATTGGTGGGAAAAGCAGCAACTCAAGATCCCAACTATGAAGCACTCTTGGTGAAACTACAGACAAGGTATAAAACTGATTTCACTAAAAACCAAAGAGGGCTGCTCTATTACAAAAACAGGTTGTATATTCCAAATGTAGAGTCATTAAAAAGGGAAATTCTGGATGAATATCACAAACAGCCTTATGCAGGACATCCAGGATACCAGAAGATGTTAACAGCCTTGAAAAAGAAGCTGTTCTGGCCAGGAATGAAGAGAGATGTGGCAGAGTATCTAAGTAGGTGTATGGAATGTCAACTAGTCAAGGTTGAGCATCAACATCCAGCAGGTCTTCTAAACCCTTTGCCAATTGCAGAATGGAAATGGGACACAGTTTCCATGGATTTTATAATAGGACTACCTAAAACCAAATATCAACATGACTTTGTAATGGTGGTAGTAGACACTTTAACCAAAGCTGCCCACTTTATACCAGTGAAATCTACTTTCGGAACAGCTCAAGTAGCAAATGTTTTCCTGAAGGAGATAGTAAGGCTTCATGGAGTTCCCAAAGTAATTGTTTCAGATCGAGATGCTAAGTTTACAGCAGCATTTTGGAAGGGATTGTTTGGAGGGATGGGTACTAAACTGAATTTTAGTACCGCCTATCACCCTCAAACTGACGGGCAAACAGAAAGAACGAATCAAATTTTAGAGGATATGTTGAGAATGTATGTGATGGATAGACCATCAAAGTGGGAGGAGTATCTGCATCTAGCTGAATTTGCCTATAATAACAGTTACCAATCTTCTATTAAAATGAGTCCGTTTGAGGCACTATATGGAAGGAAGTGTCGTACTCCTTTGAGCTGGAGCCAACCAGAAGATAAATTAATGCTGGGACCTGATGCCTTACAAGAGATGGAGAGAATTGTTAAACAGATACAAAGAAATATCAAGATAGCACAAGATCGCCAGAAAAGCTATGCTGATAAGAAAAGAGTGCACCGAGAATTCAAAGTAGGGGATCATGTGTATTTGTGCATCAAACCCAAAAAGAGCACACTTTATGCTGGAAGTTGTGCAAAACTTGCTCCTAGATATTGTGGTCCTTTTGAAGTATTAGAAAGGGTGGGACTAGTGGCTTACAAGATGGCCTTACCACCCCATGTTAGAGTGCATAATGTGTTTCATGTTTCATTATTAAAAAGATATGTGCATGATGCTTCTCACATAGTTGATTGGAATGTTGTAAAGGTGGAACCAGAAGGGGAGTTTCTGCCAGAACCGCTTCAAATATTGGAGCGGGAAGAAATTGAATTGAGAAACAAAACAGTGGCCAGAGTAAAAGTGAAATGGAAGCACTTTACTGCTGAAGAAGCTACCTGGGAAAGGGAAGCTGAAATGATGGAGAAATATCCGTTTTTGTTTAAGTAAACTCTAGTAGTTGAATAACAACACCGAGGACAGTGTTTATTTTCAGAGGGGGAATATGTAACACCCCCAATTTGTGTGTTGAATTTTTAAAGTTAGACATTTGAACTTTAATCCTAAGGGGGTGGACCCCAAGGGATGAGTATGGTGTGAATGTATTTTCATATTTTATTTGAGGAAATAAATAAAATGATTGTGCATTTTGACCAAGATGAGAATTAGAGATCACTTGCCAAATCCATGAGGATGGATAAGGCAAAAAATCCCCAAAATCTTTCAAAAATCCTTGAAAGAAATTAATTTAGATTTGAGGAGGAATCTAAATTTCCCCAATGAAGAGGAAAGTAGTTGGGAAGAGGTGAAAGCTGAGGAAAAGCTTAAAACAGCTTTAAAGAGTCCCAAAATGGGCAGCCTAGGCTAAACAGGAAAGAAAGCATCCTGCTATTCTGGACGCAGAATTAGAAACATGCTTTGGGGAAATATGAGCTTAAATAAGCTTCTCCTAAGCAGATCAGAAGTTGATCTATTCTAGGAGGTGATCTCTGCTCAGGGGTGAGTCCTGGGAGACAATGAGGACTCTAAGGTTGGGAGGTTGGTCATTTGCAGATTGTGGTATGTTCTGAAATTCTTGTGATTCTATTTTATGATGGTATGAATTGACTACATATAAAAAGAAAAAATTAATTAAATGGTGTGATTGATGTTAGTACTACATTTAACAGAATCCATTCTAAGGCATTCACCTTCCAGATTCTGTTTAGTTGTAGACCAGAAATCCATAGAGTAGAAACCTCAGAAACTCTAAACCAAAATCGGTTTAAATCTGAAGTTACTTAGTCTCCATAGATAAGTAAATATTTTCCGGTTTCATATACATACAAAAGTGAAATTTTATGCTCATAAGTATGCTAGGGAAATATAGTAGCAGAATTGAAATCTACATGGTATAAAAACAAAGGGAGCAAAGTCATTTAAATTATGTATTTCGAATTCCTGTTAGATCCAGAAATTAATGCTACTCTAGAGGAGTATTATAGCACTTATACCGATTACCATATTCTACCTCTAAAAATTTTGAAAATAAATTTCATAGCCAAGAGACTTAAGCTATGTCTAAGGTATACTATCGAATACATGTATATACCTCCAAATTTCTAAGTAAATACTTAGTGCTAAACCCATATATCATAAATTGATTTCAAATGAAACATGGATATATGAATCCTATATGTATATATAGGAACGAACCATATATGTTAACAAGCAATATAAATACAAATTCGATATGCTAAAATGAGATATCGATGCGATTCATATATGGCAAAAGGAAATCTTTTATACTATCCTTATCACTATTCGATTTTATAAGTAGGCAACTACATTAAACCATGGTCGTTAGTCGTTATACTAGACATTAGACCTAAGGCAAACAAAAGTATTGAAATGTAAACATTACATTGAGCCTTAACATTAGATCTGTTTAATCATTATATGAAACGACTTGAGGTGAGATTAAAACGATGATTATACGGCATAACCCATACTTTCAATAATTAAAAATTATGAAACTACGCATGGAATATCCGAGACGACGACACAGTTTTTACGCCGGTTGTTACTCTCCATGCAACGAACTATGATCAAACTGATATGAAAAAAATTATGACATTAATATACCACAGACTGCGCATCACAGTTATGATTCTGAGGAATGCAATCACTATTAAATACATCCGGCATACAGAGTTAAAAATTTTAGTTCACAGGCGAATATCAACGAGTTAGAACTCAAAATCTGATCTGGAAACAATAGGTAGATTAGGTGAAACGAGGCCTGCGTTGAAGTAGTGTAAATCTGATTGACTTCCCCAGTTTCAACTGAGAAGCACAAAATAAAATATACAAATGAAATCATGCCATAGGTTCTAAACAGTTAACGGTTGGGTGCAAAAGATATCAGTTGTATGCAAACACAGATTAACAAATGGGAGGCATCAACCTCTGCAACTAAACGAACTACTCAGGGTTTACCTGCGTATAGGGTTGAGTTCCACCCTTGCTTCGCACGCTGGTTACACAGACCAGAACGCCGACTGTAGAGAGATCAATCAAACGGAAGGTAGGACAACTTAAGAGCCGCTCCTGGACTCGGAAAAATAAAAGAACAACAAAAAATATATATATAGAAAACTAATAATATGTTAACCACAGCGGCGGTGTATAAACATTTGAATCACCTGCGAATAGTTGCTACACGGTGATTCTTATTGAATGCAGCCGTGATAGCGTGGTGAAATAAACCCTGATGAGAAAAACAATAGGGTTACCGCAGCACAGTTTAGAATAACTATACAAAGAGAAATAACGCAGCGAAGGTAGAAGGGAAAAAAGAGCGCAGCCGGTATATAAATCGAGGATTTATAAGCGCCAGCGAACCGTCTGAGATGACCTCTCTGCAAGAGCAACCAGTAAATGGATGAGACACTGTCTATGAAAGCCAGAAACTATACAAACGATGGAACGCAGGAATAACGAGAAACCTTACGCTTGAACCTCCTTGGCCCAGTAGTCCAACCCTTCGCGATGACTGAGAGCCCTGCATAAGAGTAACGTAGAATATAAGCCGTGAGATAGGTGAATAGCCACCGCTCTAAATCATAGAATTAACTGGGGAGGGGCGGATGAATAACTCGGCACGAAAACCCGAATTTAACAAGAGGAAGAAGACCCCACAACCCTAACTCACTGCCCCATAAAATCTGCGAATCCTGAGGTCGATTGGGAAATAACTCAGCCACGGCGATGGGCGAGTACAGGCTATAGTAAGGTGCGCAGAGAAGGTATGGGGAGATGTTACGCATCGCATGCGTGAAGGTAAGGAGCTAACCTAGAAATAATAACTTCCCGAGACAGAACTCGGCCTACAGTACTGGTACCAGTCAAAGATGACAGTTATCAAGCCACTCGTCAATTCCTGCTGAGCATGGAACAAGTTACGCCGGCAGATGGTACCTTCCTCTCAGTGAAGCGACCCCGCCCCTGCCTGCAAAATCATCCAAGTAGCAAAACCAAAATCAGACGTTAAACTCTGTCGAGCAGAGCATGGTGCGACATGAATATTATAAACAGAAATCAAAATGCATGGTATACACTCCTTGTATGAAATCACAGCAAATATGCATTGGGTCAGAATCCAAATGATAATTAAACCGCCCTCAGGCTAAATGAGTTCGGATGGGTTGGAAGTTCAACTACGCCGAGACGCAGGTCTGGTTATTATTACATGAAATGTTTGATGGGTAATTATAAAATGATAACTATAGGGTCACCGCGAAAGTAAACAATGCAAAAACGGTGTCCACGTCAGATTAGGTAAGTCAAACTGTTCATAATGAATATAAGAGGCGTGGACCTGAAATTATATAACCGGCTCGAACGCCATAAACTTCTATTATGGTAGATTTACGCGGATTATATAACCCTACATATATCATTGGAATTGTTCGAACTGCGCATTATGTATGATATTCATAATCCCTATCCTGAGGAGTTGTCAAACTATGATTGACTATATATTCTATAGGTTCGATAACCTTTTTAAAAAGGGCAGATATATACATAAGTGATTTCTATTATACGCCGATTCATGTGAGTACCCATAATGGTTGAGAATGGGGAAGTGTTTTATATATGCGTTACCTATATATCTAGAGGGGCGCGCCAATACTTTTATCAAAGCATATATATATATATGGGATATATTTATATATATGTTATATATAGTTATGCTCATTCAAACCCCTTTGTTAGAGTATGTATATATATATATGTGGATTTCATATACCAATGGTATATATGATATATAAGATATATTTAGAGGGGGTATGTGTTAGATATAAATGGTATATGTGTTATATAGGGTTTATACCTACTCTATGTTAAGGGAAGTGTCCCATGTTAATATCAAGGGGGTCTACAATTTTATATCCATGGGGTTACTGTAACCATGGGGAATATAAATTCCACTTCTGAACTTAATATTCAAGTAACCAGGTAAATACAAAGGAAACATCAGTATATATGTGGGAAAAAAAAAAAAAAAAATAAAATTTAGAGGTCCATGAGTAAGAACGAAAAATTAGTTTAAGCAGAGAGCACGTTCAACTCTACAAAATATAGAAAGATATCGATAATTTCAAATGGATTTTGAAAAGGAATGGTAATTTAGGCAATAATTTCAGATGAATGGTGATTTTGTTGTTTGGTTTTTTATATTCTCCATTTTTCTTTCACAAGCTATTAAAAATTAGTGTTCTTCCGCATGGTGTTAAAATTTAGAGGTGCATGAGTGAGCATGAAAAATGAGATTAAGCGGATAGCATATATTCGAATTTTAAAAATATAAAATGATATCATTTCTTTCCTTGGCTAGGTATTAGCTCTATTATGTATAGTACACTATTCTTGTCACTTATGAAACAAATCTGGTCTAATTTGGTATCAATATCAAGATCATGTATCCTCTCAAATGTTTTCTTAGTTGGTACTTGGAATCATATTATCTGGTTTAGTTTCAAATATGGTTAAAATTTAGAGGTCCATGAGTGAGCATGAAAATTTATACTAAGCAAAGAGCATATTCAACTCTGGGAAATATAAAAATATATCGCTAATTTCAAATGAATTTTGAAAATGAATGGTAATTTAAGCAATAATTTTAGATGGATGGTGATTTTGTTGTTTGGTTTTTTATATTCTCCAGTTTTCTTTCATGTGGTGTTAAAATTTAGAGGTGCATGAGTGAGCATGAAAAATGAGATTAATTGGATTGCATATTCAACTCATGCAAAATATAAAAAGATATCATTTCTTTCTTTGGCCAATTATTAGCTCTCTTATTTATAGTACACTCTTCTTGTCACTAATGAAACATATCTAGTTTAATTTCGTGTCAATATCAAGATCACGTAGCCTCTCAATTTTTTTTTAGTTGGTATTTGGAATCATATTCTCTGGTTCACTTTCAGAGATGGTTAAAATTTAGAGGTCCATCAGTGAGCATGAAAAAAAAGATTAAGAAGATCACATTCAACTCTAAAAAATATAAAATATGTCGCTAATTTCAAATGGATTTTGAAAAGGAATGGTAATCTAGGCAATAGTTTCAGATGGATGGTGATTTTTTTTTTTAGTTTTTTATGTTCTATGGTGTTCTTTCACACGGTGTTAAAATTTAGAAGTGCACGAGAGAGCATGAAAAATGAGATTAAGTGAATAGCATATTCAACTCTAAAAAATATAAAAATATATCATTTCTTTCCTTAGCCAGGTATGAGCTCTATTATGTATAATACACCCTTCTTGTCACTTATGAAACATATCTGGTCTAGTTTGGTTTCAATATCAAGATCATGTAACCTCTCAAATGTTTTCTGAGTTGGTACTTGGAATCATATTCTCTAGTTTAATTTTAGAGATGGTTAAAATTTAGAGGTCTGTGAGTCAGCAGGAAAAAATATATTAAGCAGAGAGCACATTCAACTATGAAAAATATAAAAAGATATCGCTAACTTGAAATGGATTTTGAAAAGGAATGGTAATTATGCAGTAATTTTAGTTGGATGGTGATTTTGTTGTTTGGTTTTTTATGTTCTCTAGTTTTCTTTCACACGGTGTTAAAATTTAGAGGTGCATGAGTGAGCATGAAAAATGAGATTAAGCGAATATCATGTTCGACTTTGAAAAATATAAAAAGATATCATTTCTTTCATTAGCTAGGTATTAGCTATGTTATGTATATTACACTCTTCTTGTCACTTATGAAACATATATGGTATAATTTGGTGTCGATATCAAGATCATAGCAGCACTCTCATTCAGGAAATGTGGAGCTATTTGGTTAGGGGCATTGGGCTTTCTTTCTTCACACCTTGGTTGTGGTCGGCATCAATGTAGAGGTTATTGAAACACGTCGTAGATCGAGTCGAAGGTGTTTCTGATTGAACGTGGATTCGAGGGAAGGAGAAAGTTTAGGCAGAAATCAAAGTTGTTTGGTAAAGGGAAGGCACCTGATTGAGGTTGTCTAGTTGATCCAAAAATATATCAGTGCATACTTTATAAAGAGATATATATATCAAGAAAAATATATCATTGCATACTTAATAAAGAAAAATATATTAGTGCATACTTTATAAATAAAAGTATATCAGTGTTGGAAAACCAAAACTTTCTTTTTAGATTGGTTCATATACAGACAACAAGATGACATTGGTTCCTTCTAAGGATGACCTTCCCGACCAGGAGAATTAGAATAATATTCATCTCTCAATCGAGAAAGAAGCATTACAATGTAGACAAAACAGAAATAGAAATAATGTATATTCATTTCTCAACCCATAAAGCAGCATTACAAGTTAGATAAACCAGAGAAATAAATAAGACAAGGAGAAAGAGCACTTGTAACTAAGACGAGGAGACAGAGCATGCCAAGGACGGTTAGCCAGAAAGTAGCATTATAAGTTATACAAACCGGAATCAAAAAATTGATGGTTACTATGAATATATGAACATAATAAAATGAACAGTTCACACATTACAAATGGAAACAATAATATAATATCCATAATAGCTTATAAAGATATACTTAGAAACAATGGTTCGCGATAGAAGCTCAATCAAAACACCATACATAGTAGAGTTTAAACACAATTCTTTATTCTAGCATTGGTTCCTGCTAAGGATCACCTTCATGTCCAGAAACATCAGAAGAATATTCGTTTCTCAATCCAGAAATCAGCATTACAAGTCAGAAAAACCAGAAACAAAAATAGTATATTCATTTCTTTATCTAGAAATCAGCATTACAAGTAAGATAAACCAGAAACAGAAATAAGATGAGGATACACAACACCAGGAACTAAGATGAGGAGACAAAGCAGGCCGAGGAGGGTGAGCCTGAAATAAGCATTACAACTGAGTCAAACTGGAAAAATAAATTTGATGGTGACTATATGAATATAGGAACATAAGAAAATGAACAATACACACATTACAAATGGCAGTAGTAATAGAGTAGCCAATAGTTCTTATATAGATATACTTAGAAACAATGGTTTGTGATACAAGCTCAAACCCAACACCATACATAGTAGCTTTTAAACACAATGCTTTCTTCTAGCATTGGTCCCTACAAAGGATAACCTTCCCGGCTAGCAGCATCAGAAGAATATTCATTTCTCAATCCAGAAAGCAGCATTACAAGTCAGACAAACCAAAAACAGAAATAGCATATATTAATTTCTCATCCAAAAAGTAGCATTACAAGTTAGACATGCTAGAAACAAAAATAAGAAAAAGAGACAAAGCACCTAGAATTGAGACCATGTGACAAAGCACACCAAGGAGGGTAAGCCAGAAAGGAACATTACAACTCAGACAAACCGAAATTAGAAATTTGATGGTGACTATGAATATAGGAACATAAGCAAATGAAAATGTACACATTACAAATGGCAGTAGTAATAGAATAGCCATAATCTCTTATATAGATATACTTAGAAACAATGGTTCATGATAGAAGCTCAGACCAAACACCATTAAGAAACATTTCTCAATCTAGAAAGCAGCATTACAAGTCACACAAACCGGAAACAGGAAAAATATGGGGAGATAGAGCACGTCGAGGAGGATGAGCAGACGATGAGGATACAAAAAGAGTACACAGAGAATACCCTACACAAATCCTACAAAAACAACAAAACATGAAAATAAGATTAAAATAAGAAAAAAACCATAAAGAAAAAAAAAATAAGAAAAACAAGATCAACTTGTTTACCTTCACAGCTTCGCTTGATCCCCTGCTGGTCCCTTCTGGTTCGAGCACAACAAACTTAAGTAGAAAAATAGCAGCGCAACACACCTAAATAGAAAAATTGCAGTGCTCTTAATGGTCAGAAAAATCGCAGCACTCCCAACGGTACTTCAACACAAAACGCAATGAAAACTTCTTGTGGTCTATTGGCCACTATATTTAGAAAAAAAAAGTTCAGCCGATCTTTCATACAAAGTATAAAATTTTTGGTCAAACTAGTAGTCTGACCGAACTAATAGTTCGACCAACATTTTGTTGTTGGTTTTCCTATCTCTAGCCAAAAAATTGGTTACCGACGCCGTCAATGTTAATGGAAGAAACAGTTCAGCTGAAGCAATTTCAAAAGTTCAATCGAAATTTCTAAAAGCTCGGCCAAAATTTCTCCAAATTTTGATTGAAATGTTGGGAGAGTGAAATTTTCGGATGTGTTTCTCATGAAAGTGTAACCCAAGTTTGCATCTTTACCCTTCTCAATATAATCAACTATTAATGGGATTTCATTTGTGTCTATCGAGACAACTAGAGTTCTTAAAGTACTTATCTAAGGTACCATTGGATGCTGGCATCCTCCCTGTAACATGTCATACAACAATAGGAATAACTACCAACATTTTTCATAACCATAGTTTTGAATTTGTTTTTTTAATTTTTTGATGTGCCACCTTACCTTGCTTGAATTTTCACTTGTTTTCTTAGCACATCAGCCTATTCACATTATCAATCCTTTAGGTCAAGTTAAGATAAAAATCCCTTAGGGTATTATTATACACTTCCATTTTCGTGCGTATTATATATATACATGCTCTTATGATGCTATCCTTGTTCGAGCTTATGATATTTCCCCAAACTATTAAAGGAATTTTTTTTTCCTACTCTCCCTTTGAAATTTATGATTATATCATTTGGTCTTATTATTTATGTAATTGTTCTATAGTCCTACTATATATCCCAAGGAATTGCGTTTGCATCTATTCCTCTTCGTCCTATTACACCAATAGTCATTTTACTTTAAATCAATTTTCCTTGTGATCTTGATTGAACCCATATTTAATATTTTAAATTGCAAGGTAGTTATAAAATAAACCAGTTAGCGAATCATTATGTGATTTGATATTACAAGTCTATCACTCATGCCATCCTGAGCCCCCCTCCCACGTCCATTATGCACAAGAAACTAGAAATATGTCAACATTCATTTTGTATATTTTAAGGGTTGTTTCATACATTTCCCAGAAAATTCCTATATTCTTGAAATTGATTCTAATATTATTCTCTATATAATTACTAAATTTGATGTAAATTTGATATCCCTTTGGGTTTCAACATTGTTCCGAACTTCTTTTGTGCTCATCTATTGTCTCGGAGTAACTCAAATATTATTACCAAGTTTATTTCAAATTACAAGTCCCATATATTCCACTCACTTCACTATTTCTGAGACTAGTATATTTTCCATCTCAAATTATTATGATAACTTATCACAACTTATTTCTATTTCACTAACTTTTAAATAAGTATTTTATCTAGAGATTCTATTGCAATCCTTGACCTTTGGAGTCCTTCAAGTGAGTATTTGTGCCCATTATTCTAATGCTGTAATCTATCTTTCCATGGCTCTCCTTTCATTATGAGAGACTTCTTCAATAAATAAGTTCATTATTTCTTTTTTCGGTTTCTTTTTATTAGTTAAGAATTCCATACAACCTAATTGTTGGTGTATTACACTTATTTATTCCTGAGTGATACTACTGACATTAATTTTATAGTAACAATTATTAATGTATTCCATATCTTTTTCTAATACATAATAAAATAAAAAAATTGATGAAAGAGATCCCAACCATTACCACCAATCACACAAGATAACTCTAATTGACTCACTTTCATACATATATTTTGTAATAATAAATATCCTTTACTGCAAATTAATATTTGACATATGTCATTAAGTATGGGGAAGTGACTTCCTCGAGTATACCAAGAACCCAAAGCTTTTTCTTATGCGTTACAATGTTTTCCATCTCTACCACTTCTTTTCTAAATTTTATACATACTTTATTCTCTGTATACCTCGTTTTTTTGTGGTTTACTTAAATACCTCAGAATTTTTAGAACATACAATCTACTTAACACTTTGAGTGTATCACATTGTTAGTATAAACTCTTTCTTTCTCATCATGCTTTCCCGTTTTCATCTAGGTGCTTGATCACCATCTAATAGATGTGCGAGGTTGTAGCTATACCGATCAAATATTTACTCTACAATTGAGAGTATTACTTACCAATGATACTTTTAGTTCTTTACACATGTCTCTTCTTCAAAAATTCATATTAGAGGTTTAATTTAAGACACTTATCATTTTTGACCGTATATATATTATGTATAAAGAAGTAAGTTTTTTTTAACTACCAAAATGGGATCACAACTAGCACCAAGTAATCATCATGCAGATAAACCTGGACTTTTCAGGGTGATTTCATATGCCACACACGGACTTCTATTTTTTCTTCGGTTTATAACATAGAAATTTATTTAGTTTATGGTTCATTACCAATTCTTAATTAGTGACTTCTCCACTCGATTCTACATCTCTTTTTAAACAACATAGTGAATATGGACCAAGTTTCCTCACTTTAATGCACCCATATTTTCAAGATTCGATTTACGTAAGGGTGTAGAACGGGGTCCTAGGTTACCTCATTCCAAATTTTTTATTTATTTAAAAATTAAGACAATTTACTGCTATTTCCCATCATGTGTTGAACCCTACCTGACTATCATACCACTTGTAACAACTCTAACTCCTACAGAATTTTTTTTAAGCTAGATCAACCATGTAAATTTAAGACTTCCTTATACAAATATTTGTTTTACTTCAAATATGTGCATCGTTAAGGATTAAATGTCTAGATTTTACATGATTTGTGCACAAAAATTAGTTAGCGATCGCTACGAAAATTAACTTGAGCTATTGTCGATGATTGTCTATGTGTTATCAATTTGGTACACTCGCAATAGACCTAGTTTAGCTTTTGGTTGTTTATGAGGAGGTGACATTTAATAACACCGTGTCTTGAGGTTAATGATTTTCTTGAATAATACTATCTCTTTTCAAAAATTAGCGGTAATAAATATTTTACCTGTATTTTTTTGTGTCATCCTAAAGGAGACTCATGACTATATTTAGATTATCGAACTATCAATATGTGTGAGATGTCATGTGTTAAAATTCACTGACCCTGTACTCGTGTTAGATGAGGGGTCCTGTTCAGGTGTCAACAGATCCTCAGTTTACCATATTAGGGTTTTTAATTGACAGTAGGAAGACAAGAGGGTTAGTTAAGGGGTAACTACCCACTTCCCACAACGCTTCACCAATTCCATTTTCGACCTCACCGTTGCAAGAGGGGACATGTATTTGTTCCCGGCGAAAAGTATATCATACTCTAGATCCTTAGTCATAACCTTCTTGCGGTGGTTATGCGCACGACATAAGGGGACCAATCCACAAAAAAAGTAAGGGTTATTCAATCTGAAGGGAAAATATCGGTTAACCTGGTCAACAATTTTTTTTATTTCGAGGAAATTATATTTACGTTCTCCATCCTCAAAATATATTTACTGGCTACTCTCATTTTATTTTCTTTTTGATGTTTTTTGTGAGAGCGAGCTACACTCTGATATCATTCCAGGGTTATGCAAATTCCATCCTTCCTTTCTTTGGCATCGCTCGTCAAAATTCCTCGGTGGCCTCAATTGTGGATAGGTAATTTCTTTCTTTCCCCACCGTTCACGTAGACGATGCACTAATAATTTCTAGCTTAGTGTTTATGCTCACATACTTGAGTCATATCCTATTGCTGTGCAAGGTATGCACAAACTATTTTTTTGGTTTCTTCATTCACATGTATGAACTTTTAGGTTGTCCCCAGACACACAGATTTTTTTGTTATTATGTATTATTCTTCGTTGTTACCCTATCTATGCAGTGCTCAGTCATTATTTTTTTCTTTTTCCTGTTGAATATTTGTACTTTAGCTTGGAATTGATCTCGTTTAGGAAATATAGTCATGGATTTCATATAATTCAAACAATTATACACGTTCTATTTAGTTCTATATTTATGCAGCTCTAGCCTTTTCTGCTTACGAGGATGCTTCTGCTAGAGTTTTTATACCCTAATTGAACTCATTTGACTCCCTAAGGGTTCTGTATTCTAGATGGATAACTATGGGCCTTACACGGCCTTACCCCCATCAATAATTAGCAATTTAACGATTTTTCCTATTTCTTGCACAATTTGTGGCTTGGACAACCTTGGGTCCTTTTCATTATTAATTTATTTATTTTGAAGAAATTATGGATCCTAATAGAGTTTACTCAACAATTTTCACTAAATTGGTGTGTCTATATTCCTTTACGTTTATACCAACCATAGAGTTAGTAACCAGTATTAATTTTGGTTTTTTTCTCTCAAATTATTTTTCTACTCCAGTGTTAGGGTTTTAACCCATCACAATTTTTTTTTTTCAGTTTTCCGTGTATATAGTATTCTTTAATTAGGTCTTTATAGCCCACTCTTTGCCCAATTCCGGAAGGAACAAATTAAACTAATATACCGTGGTAAATTATGCAGTAGTATATTTTCATTGTAAAATATACCGCATTCTATTTACTATAATAATGGAAATTATTTCTTCTGATGAATATAATGTCAATGTAGTATTATTGAAGACGATGATAGTTTTATATATTTCATATATGTTCATATCGGATTTACAAAATTAACTTTAGAGTATTAGTAATTTTCTTCATTTATATTTTGTTAGCCCCTTTTTCTTTTAGTCTAGAATTTTAGAATGGTTTCAAACCCCAAGACCTACCTCAACGATACCAATACACTTTTTGAATTCAGGACTTCTCAGCTAGGTTTTTGGTTATAAAGATGATGCTAGTTTTAATCTATTGCATATCTGTTCATATAAGATTTACAAAATTAATTTTACAGTATTAGTAATTTTCTTCATTTATATTTTGTTAGCCCCTTTTTCTTTTAGGCTAGAATTTTCGAATGGTTTCTAACCCCAAGACCTACCACAACGATATCAATACACTTTTTGAATTTAGGACTTCTCACCTATGTTTTTGGTTATCCAAATTTCAAATTTTATAAATAATTTTCAATAGATTCTACCTATTAAAGAAATACAACATAATTCCTTTTCTTCAAGTAGATTAATAAATTAACGAATACGTACTCAGTAAATAAAATAATTAAAACATGACCCAACAAAAACTTATATTTTCTTCAACTATATGACCAACGACATCACTATTTCAATAAAGTCCTATATGAGGTTTAAAGCTTAAAACTTCATCATTCTATGTTGGACCTCCTCTAACCAAGTACCAAGTCTTCAAGGTTAACTTATGATTTCTTCCCTCTCACATTCTTAGCTTCCTTTTCCCAAAATATATTCTTCATATGAAGGCAGAGGAATACTATTCTTTTAACTGTATGGTAAAATATGACACTCTATTTTAGCACTTTTCCCTGTAATTTATGGTTCATCATAGCTTGTATTATTTATTCAAATAAGGAAAACAAAATTTATGTTTTATCATCCATTTTATGCCTTTACCTTGCGCACATTTGTTACCAAATAATTCATGAAAACATTAAACAATTACTTCTTTACCAAAGGGTGTTACGGTTTCCCTTGTAGTTGGTAAATTACGAGCTTGGATTTTATATTTTCATCATACTCATAGATATGGAAGTATTTTTTCATGTTGATTAGTTGGGATTCAATGGCCTACTTTGCTTCTACATCAAACCTTGGGGATTTAATTCTCTTGAACTCCCCTTCGAGGTCTACCTTTTTCCACTTGATCCCTTTTCCACTAGAAAAATCTTGGATCCTTCTTCGATGTCATTTTGGACACCCTCAACTTCTCAGTTTTCCTCCCTCTATTGGTGCATATCAATCCCATTTTATTCAACAGGATTTAAATTTGTCTCCCTTTAGTTCTATCTATCTGATAATCTCTTCATAATTATTTCTGGTTCTTGCCTTAACCTCTCATTATCAACTCTTAGATTCATCATTCCAGCTCGCAACTACTAAACAGTTTCAAGCAACATGGTTTTGGATTACAGGATTCTTATCCCAATTGAACCTACCTTTTTGGGTTGGTTTGAGCAAATGGTATAGGTTAAAATACCACTGATTCTCTCATCGTTGGAATGATTCCAGTTCCTCTTCTCATACTTATTCTTCTCTATGCATCATTAACACAGATCCCTAGTGAAATTTCCATGTTATAAAAGTTAACAAAGGAAAAATAATAACCACAGTTATGGGGCACTTATTCCAAGATGAATGTTGGGAAAAAATATCCTAGTGTGGGTGTTCATTTCATTTATTCTGGACAAGGAAATTGGGAAAGGAAATGGCAAAGTCTTTCGAAAGTAAAAACGACATTTTTTGCAATCATTTATGAAAATAATGGAAATTCAGAGAAAAGGAAGGTGAAAGATCACAGTTTTCATATGAGGAAATGAATCGAAAATAATGGAAAATGAAGAAAATGGAGGCCTCATTAATAAAAAATATTTTGACAAATCGTTGGTACATTTTTGTCATCTCAGCCTTTGGTTAGTTCAGTTTTGGAGCTCCCTCTCCATTCTCTCTCTCATACTCCTAGACACTTGGATTTTTGTTGGAGCATTTCAGCTTTGGATCAAAAAGGGAAAATAAGGACAAGAGGAAGCAAATATTAAGCAAGGAATATTAGGATCAGGAATCTACATCAGGCTTACTTGGAGATATCAATTTGGATGTATGATTTCTTTTCTCTATTTGACATGAATGTTTATGCATGTGTGTTCTTGGTTCTCTTGTTTTCATTAGCAAGGGTTTTTCCAGGTGTGAATCTATTCTTCAACCTTGCGTTACCATTTCTGGATAACCATTGTGTGATGTGGTTTTCATTTTTTGGTTGCAGTTTATTTTTAGACAGAATTGAAGCTATGTGGGGTGGTCTCAAGATTATTAACAAGGCTTAGGAATCACTTGACCGGTGAATGGCGGGATTCACAGTAAATCCTAGATGAGAATGCCTTCATTGAACCTAGGAATCCGTTGACAAGAGAATGGAGGGATAAAAGGTAAATATCAATGGTGATTACCCTTGATTGTGCCTCAAAATCTCAGGTTAGGATACACGATAAATCCCATTGGGTAGAGAGCTCGTAGGCCTAGGAATCTATTGACTCGTAATGGCGGGATACATGGTAAAGGAAAATGTTGAGATGGAAAAATTCCTCACAGTTTAGGTAGAGAGATATGGAGTCATACATGCTCGTTTATGTCCTAGTGATACAGTGAGTATTGTGGTAAATCATAGTACTATTAATGGGGGAGAGGTGGTTAGCCTCGGGAAGCCCTAAATAATTTCTTTAGTTTTGAGTCCCACATTCATGCTTAGAATATGGCATAGGGGTGAATGGATAAATAGAGATTTGGCTCACCCAATCTATGTTCGGGTGGAACGTGGAACTCCCATACAAAATTGGCTTTTGCATTTGTTAATGAGATTTATTTTCGTTGCTATTTAACGTGAAAATGTACTGGTTCATATGTGGAATTTATGGCTATTGTATCCTTATTATTTATGTTGTTTGTATGCTAGTTATGAGCATTTTTTATGACAATGATGATGTATTTCTCTTATCATGTTATAAATGAAAGACTAATGAATATATGAGCTATTATATGATAATTCAACTATTGTGATAAGGTATCATTTTTTCTAAGTGGTTCTCAGATAAGTATGAGACCCCTATGCTCAAATCTATTATTATGACTTGTAGAATGCATATATGTGACATGTTTGAAGAAATTTATGTCATGGCGAGTACGGGTCCATTAAATTCCTTTTTCATGAATTTGCATTAGTGGAATTGCCTCATTGTTACTTTTAATTTATGTAAATTCCATGAAGTGTTATGCAACTATTCTGTCCTAGCCCTATAACTTAGCATTAAATATCACAATTGCTAGCATAGAACTAGCAAAAGGAGACTAGAGTCGCACTCAAGCAGGCTCATCAGAGCGACTGGGCCTCTCATTTGCATGCATGCCTTGGCAAGGGAGCAACTAGTGTTTTATTCCCTTGAAATGTTGAGTTCCCTCAGGGCTTGGTCACCTCGAAGAGTGGGTTAGCTCATAGAGTTTCTATAGGATATGTAGAATATTAGACTGGTTTTTTTATGTCATTCGCACTTCCTTTATTGTACATGGGGAGTTTAATCAGATCATCATAGCCTCTCATCACATGTTTACCCCAACGTACTGGTTAACTTGGGTAAATGTGGGAGGAGGGTGCTATAAAGTGGTATGAGAGCATGGTTCACCCCTTGGACTGGATGGCCAGTGTGTTAGCCATGCGTTCATATCGGTTACATATGTGTTCCTTATACTTATGGTACATGTGCTTATTGCATACTCATGGTGGTTGTCAAGGTTTTAATGGTGTCAACATGTGAAATTTGATGGGGTTGTTATGGTTGCTGTGGAATATGTCATCATGAGTGTATGATTGGTTATGCATTGTTTATGTATGTCAATTTTTATATGTTTTGTGCATACATGGATATCGTTACAAGTGTCATGCATCAGGTCATGATGTGTGGTTTTTACGTTGATGCATTGATGATTGAACAATGATTGAAATAATTATTATGCGTTGGATATCTATATATATATATATATATATATATATATATATATATAGATATATATATATATATATATATATATATATATATATAATCAGGTTATCCTTTCAAATAATATATCCTCCCGGAATTATACTGAGGTACATTGGTTTGTTTATGATTTGGTTTAGCTGACATACTATGCCTTGCAGGAAGAGATCAAGATGACTAGAAATATGGTCAACTACAGAGAGCCCCCTATGAATTAGATGAGAAACATGGTGTTGGGTATTATTATGAATCAGTAGACACATTGGGGAGTTTGAATCAATAAATAATGAGTTGCAAAGAATATAATGCAAAATCATGCAGACACAAGAGAAACAAGCATAAGTCAATGCAGTAATTCTTCAGAGTTTGTGAGAATTAAAGCGAGAGGGATAACTTCGTATTAGCTATGGAAATGAGGATGGGAATAATGGTTCATATGGAATTAGGATTCATGGTGGTCACATGTCAGATATAAATGACATGATTAAATGTGGTATATTCTTGGATACCCTATATAGGAGAGGTGATAGACACAAGTCTTATTCTAGTTTTGGTTCTCAAAGGAAATATGAGCATCATTGTTACCGCCCTTATAGGAGGAGTGGCAGGGAACACTTTCAAATTGGTTTTAAGAAAGAGAATCCACCTAACTTAGATGGATATTTAAAGAAACTGGAAGATGGAGAAACTTCGTTACTTGGGATGAAGAAATTCTTTAAGTTGCATAATTACACATAAAATATGAAGTCCATAGTAGTTATCTTCAACATGAAAGGTAAATTAGATATCTCATGGGAATATTTTTAGTGGTTCAAAGACATCAAGGAAGAGGAATTGAGTTGGCATGAATTAAAAAGACTCTTAAGAAACAAGTACTTGTCATAAGGGTACTATGATAACAAAGCCAAGGAATTCTATGAACTTAAGATGGGATCTATGACAGATGAAGAGTATATGACTAAGTTCATGGATATATTTAGGTATATACCATATCTTAAATATGAAAAGAATAAATTTCACAGGTTTATCAGTGGATTGAGATGAGAATTTACACATCAGATTGAGTACGATGAGCCTTGGTCACTTGAGGAAGTTATTTGGAAACTAAAGAATTTTTATGAACAGTCAAAGCATAAGATAAAATATCAGCAAGGATAGAAAGGGAAAGATAAAGTTTAAATGAAAAAGTCCTTAAAATGGAGAAGAGGAAGAAAATGTCGCACCTTACAATAAGTTCAACGTAGCTAGACATAGGTAGGGGTCACAGTCTTAGGGGTAGCATAATATAGGTGATGGTACTGGATGGTTGGAAAGTGGGATATGTGGTAAGGAACATCTCAAGAGAGATTTTCTACAGTATTAGGGTGGTAGGCCTCATATCTATAGTGCACATGAGGCACACATTGTCGGGTATGTTGGGTAGAGAATTCCTTGTATCTATGCAGTGCTTGATAATAGCTAGGAATATCATTAGGCATCTATCATTGAGATGGACGATAAGCTTTGTGATCAACTTTCTTCTATTTTGATTGAACCTGGATCGAATTGTAGTTATGTTAACCCTGACTTGGTGGATAAGTGTGGTTTGACTAAATGGAGTGAATGAAAAATCTTGGTTATTGCAGTTGGATGTAAGTACAAATAAGATAGTTCATCATTGGGTAAAAGCGCATGAATTTGAATTGAATAGTGTGCATACATCAGCAAATTTGAATGTATTATCATTGGGACCATATAGTATGATTTAAGATATGCAATGGTTATATTTTCATAGGGCGAAAGTTGGTTTTTATATCAAATCCATTGCATGTTTGGATGATAATGGAGAATAGGGAGTCTTGAAGTGTAAGAAGAAATCAACATCAATTATGATGGTGACAACTATGCAAGCAAAGAAAAGTCCCAGAAAATGGTATGTGTTATTTGGAGTTTACATATCTAGTGATAATTAGGAAAGGAGGATGAGGATGTGGACATATTGAGCAGGTACCTAATTCTACATCAGTTTCAGGATGTTTTTCCAGCAGAGATCTCATAATTTCCTCATCATAGGGGATTAAATGTTTGTATTGAGGTGGTACTAGGGGAAACACAAACATCAAATGCATCGTATAGGATGAGCACTCTAGAGTTAGTAGAGTTAAAATTGAGGTTCAAGGAAATTATTTAAAAAGGATACATTAGGCCAAGTATATTATCGTGGGGTGAACCAATATTTTTTATGAAGAAGAAGGATGGTACTCTGAGGTTATGCATTGATTAAAATAAGTTGAACAAGGTGACTATCAAGAACAATTATTTGTTACCGAGGATTGATGAGTTGTTTTATCAGCTAAATGGAGAATCGGTATTCTCAAAGATTGATTTGAGATCAGGAAATCATCATGTATGTATAAAGGAAGAGGACATTTACAAGATAACTTTCCATAGTGGTATGGCTATTACGAGTTTTTTTTAGATCCATTTGGTTTGACTAATGCTCCAACTACCTTTATGTGCTTGATGAATACATTTTTGCATCCTTATCTGGACAATTTTGTTATTGTATTCGTTCATGACATATTCATATATTATAAGAATGAGGAATAAAATTCTGAGCATTTAGCAGTAGTGTTGAGATTTTTGAGACAGCATTAGTTGTATTCAAAACTTAGCCAATGTAGTTTCTTTAAGACAAACGTGAATTACTTGGCATGTGGTTTTGCAAGAATGGCATAGGAGTGGATCCAGAGAAGATAATATCTATCATTGAGTGGGAGACTCCTAGAAACGTGGATGAGGTAAGATCAGTCATGGGTCTAGAATGTTATTATAGGAGGTTCATCAAGAAATTCTCTTATATTCCATATCTTATTACATCCTTGCAAAGGAAAGTTAATAAATTTCAACGGATAGAGGAATGTGCAATAAGTTTTGAATAATTGGCGAATTTGTTGAAAAGAACACTAGTGTTAAAGATTGCAGATCCGAAAAAAGAGTTTGTAGTGTGTAGATATGCTTGCAAGAGAGGGCTTGGTGGATTCCTTATGTAGGAGGGATAGGTAGTATGTTATGAGTCATATTAACTAGATGATAAAGAGACAAACTATTCGACACATGACATTGAGTTCACAATGATCACTCATGCATTGAATATGTGGAGGCACTATCTTCTTGGTAGGAGGTTTGTATTGATGAGTGATCGCAGTGGGGTGAGATATTTGTTTGACCAGTTGAACCTAAATCTAGATGCTTTTCCACAATAAATGAGTTTGATTTTGATATTAAGTACATCAAGGGTAAAGAGAACATGTTTGTAGATGCTCTCAGCAAGAAAATACAGCTAAATCACATTGCAACTATGAGATTTTATGGGACAAACTTGCATGATCAGATTTTATAGGAATTTCAGCAAGATGATAAGTACAGGGAACTTATGCATAGGTTATAAAAGACTACATGTACATGTACAGGTAATGGTAGAGATATAGGCACATGTGAAGATATAGGTGCACATAATGTGGACTATCATCTCTCAGCGGATGGCTTGATTAGATTTAGGGACAAGATATATGTGCTAGATAGTAGTGGGTTTAAGAAGATTATATTGAGGGATTTTCATTCAACACCATATATAGGTCACCCATGATACCAATACATTGACAGTAGTGGAGAAATCGTATTATTGGAAAATATAAAGAAGGATGTGGCAGAGTTTGTGGCTAGATGTTTGGATTTTCAAAATGTAAATGCATAGTGTAAACTTCATGGTGGATTTCTATAACATATTGAAACTCTAGAGTGAAAATGGGAGATAATTTCCATGGATTTCTTTACAAGTTTCCCAAGGACATATAGAAAACGTGATTCCATCATGGTTGTGGTGGACATGTTGACTAAGGTAACACACTTCATTCCAGTCAAGGTTATGCATACAAATAGTAATGTGGCATAGGTTTTCATCAAAGATGTGGTTAGATTGCATGGTTTCCAAAATAATATTGTGTCTGAAAGGGATGTAAATTTAACTCCCATGTTTTGGAAGTAGTTGTTTTCCAGTTTAGGTACAAAGTTGGATTTTAGTAAAACTTATCATTTGTTGACATATTGAAAGATAGATATGGTCTACAAGACGTTGGAGGAAATTTTGAGGATGTACGTGATGCATCAAGAGAGGACATGTGAGGAGTACCTTCCATTGGTCAAATTTATCTACAACAATGGCTACCAGGAATCTCTGAGGATGAGTCTATTTGAGGCATTTTATGGGCAGAGTTGTAATGCTGCCATCAGTTGGAGTGATTGAATGAACATGGTATTGATTAGACCAAACATGTTAGCATAATTGGAATAGAAAATTCATGTAATCAAAATAATCTAAAGGAAACATAATACATTCATAAAATTAATGTAGATCAAAACTGATTGTTTAAGGAGTTTTAGGTTTTGGAACATGTGTTCTTATGCGTCAAGCCGAAGAATAGCTCCTTATGGATTGGATCATGTGCTAAGATCACACATTGGTTTTTTGGACCTTTCTAGATTCCTAACATATTAGGCCAGTAGCATATTGACTTGCACAACATCCAACAATGAAAGTTCATGATGATTTCCATGTATCATTGCTTAAGAACTATGTTAAATAATATGATCATGTGATTGAGTGGTTTGTATTGCAGGTGGAGCCAAATGGAGAATTCCAGCTAGAAACAAAATGTATATTGAAAAGAAATGTGCTCATGCTCGGGAACTGAACAATTGAGTAGGTTGAAGTGTAGTCTAAGCACTTTTTTCCTAATGAAGATGCATGGGAGATGGAGGATAAGATGCGGGCTATGTATCATTCTCTATTTTCTAGTTGATAAAATGTCCTTGATATATGTTTTTTGTATATTCTTTGGTATGATGTTTTGGCATATCTACATATGCATATGGATGTAAATATCACCATGAGTTTTGTTATAATTCTCCAATAAGCAGTATGGTGTCATGTCATTTTTTTTTTCATGTTTTTATGGTTGCAATGTTGTGTTGCTTCTCCAGTGAGGTTCATCATTGTAAACACTGCTAATGAGACTAAATTATAAAGCTCCATGGGAAGTATTTTTTTCTTTTAGCATTATTATTGGTTGGAGGTATCATTGAAAATTTAGGATGGTGTTCCCCCAAGGGGAGGGTTCTCTAACATCCCTAGTGAAAAACTCCATGTAATAAAAGTTAATAAGGAAAAAATAATAAAGCACGTTATGGGAAACTTATTTCAAGTTGAATGTTGGGAAATATATCCTATGCGTGGGTTATTCATTTGGCTTATTATGGATAAGGAAATTGGAAAATATATATGTGCAAAAGGATTTGTAAAGGAAAAATTTAATTTATGGAAATTTTCTTATGAAAATGATGGAAATTAGGCAAAAAAGGAAGATCAAAAGGTCACAAAGTTTCATGTGAGGAGGAAACGATGGAAAAATAATGGAAAATGAAGAAAATAGATGCCCCATCAATAAAAAAGACATATGAGGATGAATCTGGTAACATTTGTTTTTAGTTCAAGTTTCTTGGTTAGTTCTAGCTTTTTGGAGCTCTCTCTCTCTATTCTCTCTCTTACACTCTTGGACATTTGGATTTTTCTTGAATAATTTTAGCTTTGGATCAAGAAAGGAAAGAAGTGGGAAAAATTAAAGAAAAATATAAAAGACAAGCATGAAAGCTAGATCAAACATCTGCAACAAGTTTAGCTTGCAAAGTATCGATTTACATGTATGATTTCCGTATGCGAGTATTTGGCATGCATAGTGTGCATGTCTCGTTATTAGTTCTCTCGTTGTCATTGGCATGAGTTTGTCTAGGTGTGACATTGCTTCTTCCGCCTTTTCCTCTGCTAGTTTTCTTTATAGACAGTAGTGTGATGGGGTTGCCTTCATGTTTTGGTTGAGCTAGATTGTGCGTATGGACTCAAAGGCCAGAGTGGGGTGTTCTTATTAATATTCACAAGTCTCGGGAATCCCTGATCTGTAATGGTGGTATACATGATAAATCCATGATATGACCACCTCGATTGAGCCTAGGAATACTTTTATTGGGTGAATGGTAGGATGCACATGAATCTCACAGTGGTGAGTACCCTTGATTGGGCCTAGGAATCCTAAAGTTGGGATACATAGTAAAAAGCTCTATAGGTGGTGGAGACCCTACAAGTAGTCCTAAGAAACCCTTGACTCGATAATGTTGGATACATAGTAAACTCAAGAGGTTGAGAGTAGATATATTCCCTCATGTTTTAGGTGGAGAGATTCAGGAGGGGCATCCATGCTGTTTTATGGCCTAGTAGATTTAGGGAGGATGCAACTTAGCTCAGGCTCGTATTGATGAGGGTGAGGTGGTTAGCACCTGGAAAGTCGTCTGATGATTTCTTTTGGTTTTGATTCCCACATTCATGCCTATAATATGGTACGAGGGTGACTAAATAAAGAGAGATTTGGCTCAACCAATCTATGGTCTCAGTGGAATGGGGTAATGCCATACCGTGGTTGGATTTTTCATTCATTAATAAGAGTTATTTTCCCTTCGTATTTTATGTGAAAATGTACCAGCTTCATATGTGGAATTTATGGTTGTTGTATCAAGTTATTATTATTTTTGTTTATATGTTGGCTAGTGAGAATGTTTTATAGACACTGATGATGATGTATTTATCTCATCATGTTTTGATTTATAAATGAATAAAAAATGCAAATACATATTGTAAAAAATGATGATTTATCTAATGTGGTAAGGCATCAATGCTTCTATAGTGATAGTTCTTATGGGAGGTATGCCTCCTTTTCTCATATACTGTTATTATGACCTATAGAATTCATATATTGTAGACAGTAGGTTTGATGAAATTCCTATCATGTCTAGCATTAGGGTCCCCATTAAAGTATGTGTTTTAACTACCTTTCATTAGTATCTGACTACCCCTCACTGTTAGATTTCATTTCTTTAAATTCCATGATGTTATTGGAAGTGACTAGGTCCCTAGCCTTGGAATTTAGCCTTAAATATCATAGTTGTTGGCATAAAACTAGTAGAAAAGAGGCTAAATTGCACTCTGTAGTAGGCTCATGGGAAGAAATTGAGGAACTCCTCGACCTTAAGAATTACTTGGCAGGGGGTGAATGGGGGTTTTATTCCCTTCAAATGTTGAGTTCCCTTAGGGGTTGATCACCTAGAAGGGTAGGGTATCTTACGGAGGTTATGTAGGATGTGTATAAAGGTCAGCATTTTTTATGTTATGTCAGTTATACTCACCTTAACATTACATTGGGATTTGAATGCACATAATAGTAGCCTCTCGTCACATGTTTTATCTAGCGCATCGGTTAACTTAGGTAAATGCAGGAGGAGGGATTGCTACACTTTTCTTTATTTAACAATTACTCAATCATTCCACAACAATGAAACCATGGCTCATGGTACCACTTATAACATCCCTCACCTTAAGATATATATATATATATATATATACATATATATATATATATATATATATATATATATATATATATATATATATATATATATATATATATATATATATATATATATATATATATATATATATATATATATATATATATATATATATACATAGATAGATAGATAGATATTTGCTGAAATATTCATGGTGAACATCATGAAAAAGTTAGGATATGAAATTCTTATTGTTGCACCCCCATGGCTTAAAGAGTGGTCATTGGTAATGCAAAAATGGGTGAGTTAATGTCCTTTGTGTGTGGTTATCTTACCTATCCTCCATTTATGTTTCATGCGTCCATGGTTTAATACAAGGACTCATGACACCTATGGTTATGGCACTTCACATATCTATGTTTCAACCACTATAAAAGGATTCATTAAAGGGGTGTCCAACAGTTATTTATATAGTTATTATCATAATTTAATTAGTATCTCCCGCCCATGATAGCTAGGTTCCAACCCATCTCATGGAAATTTCTCGATTTTCTAGTGAATAGACATATGAGAATACTCTGCACTTTTGATTTTTATGGGGCTTGCAAATTATATCGAGATTTCTCTCTTTTTGATAGTTGCTGTATGGAATTATGTTAGATTCTTATTAATTTAATTATTTTCTTATCTCATTTAACAATTATAAAATTTTACTAAAACATGATGATGACAAGATGAAATAATGAATCACAAGATAGGTATGCTCGAAACATGGATAAAAACCCTCTCAAGGGGAGAACCTAGAAAATTTCTCTTCTTATATAATCATATCAAAGTGGGATATCCAAGACCCATGACTAAAGAAACACACTTCAGCCCTCATAGATGGAATTTCAAACTCTCCTACTACATATAAAACTCATTCCAAAACAAGATACCAACAACAAATCTTAAACAATATATGTGATAAAGGAGAACTTCCACAAATCTCACTTCAACTCCCTTCTTCAATTTTACAAACTTTTGGCCCTTCTTTTTCTCGCTATTCCTCTCTATGATATTTCAGAACCAAGAATATGGATTTGGTGTGTCCAAATAAGCTTAAATCTCCCTCTATTTATGATATTTATCAATAGGGATTCAAATAGACATGTCCTCTAGGGCAAGGATGACTTAACATCTAGAAGGGAATTTTGACCCAAATTACATATTTTAAAATATTTTTTTCCATTCTATAAATAATTCTTTGAATCTATAAAATACAAATATTAATGAGCTTGAATAACATCCTTCAATAAAATAATAATTTTTACTTTGGCATCAAACACATGCATACAACACACACACACACACACACATACACATATTTATAGACACACACACACACATAGTATAGGGACCTATTTATCAACACAATTACACTATCAAGCCACAGGGCCCAAGTAACTCCATATATATTTCCTTCATCTTTTAATACTTACATTATAACCATTCCAAAGAAAAAGATAGACATAGAGCCTTGCCCTCTAGCTAGGTTTCTCTAATAAGGCTTTCTTAGGGGAAATATATTGTGTTCATTGTGTTTGGTGTGTGATTTCATTTTATGTTTCTTGATTTTTCTCACTTTTATCTATTACATAAATAAGAAGAAAAATAGTAATTCAAAAATCTATAATATAAGGAGATTAACCCTAATAGTTTGAAGTCTTAAAATCTATTTTTATTCGATATATATTAGTAAAAATTGTCTAGTGGGATGTTTATGAAAGATTATGGATATTTTGATAGTCTAAATTAAGTTAATTTGGGAATGTGGGAAGTTGAATGTAATGTAGGAATTGAGCTTAAGTAAATAGCAAGTTTCACAAGATCATGCATTGTTGATGAATGTGTTAAGTAATTATACTCAACATATAGAATAGGAGATATTCTAAAACCTAGAAGTATGAGATCACACATATATATGTAATATGAAGATCCTTATAATAACTATAGTAAAAATATTTGAATCGTGATAATATGGAAGTCTCATATAAAACTTAATATGATAGGGAAAATTGAGGGCTTAAGAATATTCTATCAAAGGAGATAAGTAAGAAACCCCGAGAAAAGAGAATCCTAGTTCGAGAGTATCATTGCCTATTCAGTAGTCCTTAGTTCAAGATGGAAAAAAGAGATAACAAATTTAACATTCACACCACATACATGAGAAACGTGAAAATATCATTTGGTAGATTGAAGTTACATGGTCATGCACACTAACCTCGGGTGGGAAATCCATATAGATACTCTTATGAATAAAGGGTGATCTATGAATAACTAACTAGTAGGTATTTAAAACCCTCATACAAGTTCGAATTCTACCTTATACTGGAACATATAGGATCAATGGATTTTATGACACTACCTTAGAGAAAAATTAGGGGGCAAAGTGCACATGAGAACACTATTAAATTCATGATGTAGCTCAAATATTTTGGTGGTCTACATATCCATCTACTAATGTAGAAAGTTATGTTGTACAAGCCACACTAATAGCAGAGATGAGGCTTGTGTAGGAGAATAATACCTTAGATTATTATATTTTGTAATATCATAGATGTACTCAAGTATTTAGGTGGTCTACATATCCATATACTAATGTAGGTTATGTTGTTCAAGCCAGCAGTTAGCAGTATGAGGCTTGTGTAGGGAGAATAATACCTTAAGAATTAGGTCAAATGAAAACCTACAATCAAGTGGTTTGAAATAATAAGAGCACTAGGAAGCTTCCAAGGAATGGAAGAAGAGGTGGAATTTCATAAAGGATAAGAATAAAACATCGAATTCACATTAGTGCCATGATATTAGAGATCATTATGAGCTACTCAAATTGAGGATGGGCACATATGAGAAGGAGTTGTTTGAAATTCTGTGATATGGACTCAGACTTTAGAAGAAGGATGAGAAAAAAAGAATATTCTCATGGTGGATCCAAGAATTTAGGTGGAAAGTATCTCTAATTTGGATGAGAATATTTTTATCAAACTAAATGTATAAGGAGGCTAATTTGAATATCTTTTATCATTAGGAAAATAGAAGAGATGACCAAGATCTTACATTAAGCTAATAGGTTAAAAATACCAAGATTGAAGCGCCTTGTTCAACTTAGGGTTAAAAATATAATGTCATAGCAATGGATCTCGTCAAAATATTGGATTGGAAATTTGAAATCATCATAGAAAATATCCAATGGGATGGGTAGATAGGGATGAAAAAACAATGTGGGTTCAAATTTTCTAGCAGCTTTTGATCTCATCATGAAGTAGAATTGGATTTAGTTCCATATAATTTATATACTTGAATATATTTTTTTGATTCACTACATGTCTATGATAATTAAACTAATAAATATATTAATGATAGCAAGAAATAGGTTTTATTGTTTTTATGATAAAATAAGTCAAATGAGGGAGTAAAGAAGGGATTAGCAGAGACATCCTTGGAGGTGTACTAAAGAACAACATCTGAAACTAAAGGTTTTCCATTGGGATATAGGGAGTATTATAGAAGCTCTAAAGGGATATTGTCCAACGGGGGAAGTGAATACACATGATCTATTTTTTTTGTAAAATATTTAATAGCATGAACATTTGGTTCTACAAAAAAATATATTTTAGAATAAAATGAAGTGAATAAGGACCAGTGAACATCTATTGTAGCATGTTGTTATTTGACCAAGTAAGCGTAGACCTTGTGAGTCCTCCATCATAATTTTTTTTGAAGGAGGACACTTGATTTAGAGAATATGTCTCTATTGACTATGTAGAGTTTTACAATATTATGCGCAAGAATATGTATACCCATCCCTAGGAATTGGAACCTATTATATTAGTTGTAGCAAGCATATAATTTTTCACCAGAGATGGATTTAAATTAGTAGGGCATCACCGTGTTAATTAAAAGTGGAAGAAAATTAGAAGACAAAATTTGAAATTAAATAAGTCTTATATAATTTTACAAAGTGATTCCATTTGGTATATGTGATGCTCTCGAGATATATTCCTCGGATACTAATGATGCATTACGCCCTTATCCGTATATTCACTTTTTATTGTTTTATTTGGATGATAGTATTAGTTTACATTTCTACCTTGGAGGAGAACATCTCAAAGTTGAGTAGTACAGTAGACTTTAAAGAAGAAAACAACTATATGGAAAATCCGAAAAACATGTGAGTTTGCATACTAGTTGAATTGATGTATTTAGGCGCTATGTGACTAGTGGGTGTGATCTTATGATAGATCCTACAAAGATGAAGGCCATTATGAAATTTTTAGCAATTCCCACAAATGTTTCTAGAGGTAATTTCTCCATTGGTATATCACAAGATCGTGAGGAAATTCTATACGTTCATTCGTAGTATTAGTTTCACCACTCTCCATGCTATAATAGTAGGTGGAAAGACTTTTTTAGTGAAAGACAGTAAAGAAAAATGAATTTGAAGAATTTGAAAAGAGAAATTAGCCAGATAAATATTTTCTTTGCATTTCCAAACTTGAAGTGAACTTTCAAAGTAGAGATGGATGCAAAAAAATTATATTGTGGGGCATGGATCCTAATGAATGGAGGATCGATTATATTTTAATAATTTGATATGTTTCATGGGGTGGTTATAAAATATTTTACCTCCAACAAGGAGCTCTATTATTTGGTGTTCTCTATCAAAAGTTTTAAATATTATCTAATGGGTAAGGAGATCATCATGCTCGCATAGATCACTAATTTCTATGATGATTGCAGAGGGAATGGGGCACGTTATAGTAGACTATGCACTAAAGCTGGTTGAGAGGATATTACAATAGTTTCATTTAATAATTAACTATAAGTAAGCAGAGAATCATAAACAAGTTGGTGTAACACCCCTAGCTTTTATGTTCAATCAAAGTTAGACATTTGAACTTTAATCCAAAGGGGAGTGGACCCCAATGGATAAGTATTAGTATGAATGTAATTAAATATTTTATTTTGGAAGAAAAATTGAATAAAATAATTATGTGCGAGATTGACCAAAATGAGAATTGTGAGACACACATGCTAAATCCATGAGGATGGGTAGAGACAAATAATTCCCCAAAAAATCTTTCAAAACATCCTTGAAAGAATTTATTTCTAAATTAGATTTTGAGGAAAAATATAGTTTCCCCAATGAGCTGGAGAGTAATTGGGAAGAGGTAAAAAAGTCAGAGAAAGAGAAAAAAGTAAGCTTCAAAGTCCCTAAATAGGGAAGCCTAGGAAAATAGTGAAGAAAAGCATCCCACGATATTCTCGGGACTTGCAGAGAATTAGTGAAAGCAGACTTGGGGAGCAAAAGCTTAAATAGGCTATCCTCTGACAGATTAGAGTGTGGGTCTCGTTCTCAGGTGGTCCTCCGCCTTCTGGTGTGAGTACGGAGATAAAGCGGACTCTACGTGTTGGGGAGGGATCGGTGAATTACCAAAGTGGTATGCACACAGTATATGAATGATTAAAAATTAATTGTTGCTAAGTGGAAATATTAATGACTCATAGTCGTGTAATTTCTTACAATGGTTTAGTTGTGCTAGTGTACACTTACATCTACGTAAAGGTAGAATAATTAAATTCTAGCGATTCTGCATGGTTGTAGGAATTATAGCAATGAGGACAAATCAGCCGTAATCCTGTCAAACCAGCTCTTGGTTTAAATCCTGGAGATTATGTTACCTCATCGGCTTATAACTATGTAACTTTTAATGCAGTACATGGAAAATGGAATTGAGTCGAGACAACACTATATGAAAATCCCTAAATGCAGGAACAAATAGATGGGAAATTAAATATGTATAGGACGGGAATGATCCCTTTATTGAATTATCTAAGTGAAGTGTAGATATATAGAATTTTTATCATAAAGATGCATGTCGCTATTTATAGATATATTTAATATCTTCATAATAAAACAGAAACGGAAAAGGATGTATTTCTAGTACTGCTTATCTATCTTCGGATAGCGAAAGAAATGAAACTAAACCTCGAATATCAACTTTAGAAATAGTTATGAAAGGAGAGTTATGTATAAAAGCTATGGGATTAACTCTCTTTATAAAAGGGAGGGTCCAATCGAGATATCTGCTTGAAAAAAATTAGATGTATACAAATAGGCAAGGAACATTTTTCTAGACCTATGAAGTTTTTTCAAATTGAACTACAACCTCCTAGAAGTACAAGAGTAAACTCGTGGGAGTCATACCATATCTACAAATAGTATAACTTCGACATTACTTAGTCACAGAATCATTGTAAATTTGAAGAATCCGACAATAGATAGACGCGATACACATGGAAGCGAGTATTATGATAGGAACTTGAAAGGGAAATACAAAACCGGAGAACTCATTATCATCTTCAATCATAACCGAACCAACACCAAGAAAAATAATAAAATAATTGAATGAGAGATAAGGGAGTAATTCCTCAAATAACCCAGTACTGAAAATTATTAAAAACTAGTTATGGAGTTGCCCCGATGAATATCGGAGAGACGGTAGAATAAATACGACATATACGATATAGTAAGAATTTGAGCCACCCTGCACAGTAGTTTCAAAAAAGAAAAAAACAAAGCCACACTCTCATCCCAGCAGATTAAGTACTCAAAAGGAATTTTCAACGTGCCCAAATAATACTAATAGTAACGAGCCTCGCAGTAGTACCGGTATTCTGATAACATTGCTTATGACTATCGAGAAATTTAACTGTTCGAACCGATAGGTGAGAAAAACGTGATGAGAGGATGGCTTCTCTGCGCCCTGTGTGTATACCGATGCCTGAAAATGCCCGGGGTAGGGAGATTAGGGTCAAATGAAATGATATATCTAATGGGTTGCCAGAAGTTAAATCGTAAGGCGTCGAAATTACTACAACCCAAATAAAAGGCAATGAGAATGCGAAATTATTTACTTGGTATGTAAAAATAGTGCAACGTGAAATAAGCTGATATAGAACATTAATAAAGGATTACCTTGCGTTGGAGAAAATCCCTTATCTCCCAAACCGACCTCGAACAAAGAGAATCCCACAAAAATAAAACCAATTAGATCATCGAAATTCTCAAGATCGAGCGCGAAGCTAGGGTCGCATTATGAGGATAAATGGACTCTTTGCTTGTGGTTATGGCTTGATAGCCTTGGAGGAAGCATACAAATCAAAGACGACACCATACGAACAAGCTCGGACATTCACGAAGACGGCCAAGAATACGCTCTATAAAAACCAAAGAGACCAAAATATGATGTAGTTGAGTCTCCGACGTTATCCATAGAAACGGAAAGCTAGATAACATCGAGAAGAAATTATCTACGCAGAGAGGCGTGTTACGATTGAAAGAAATCCCCAATAGTAAATGATGCAGGTAAGAACAATTTTATGAACCTCAGCTCTCACTTGATAACCTACAGCATAAAGATACGAAGCAATGATACATAGCGGATTCATTGACTAGAGCGTATACTTCGGTATTAAGTTAGAAAATACGCATCGATGACATACCGAAGGCTGCGTTGTGATGAAGGATAGAATCACCTAAGTCTGAGACGAGAATACGCTTCGTGTCCTCCATTATACGAGAGGCTCAACACCGTAGGCCAAAAAAAACAAAATGAACAATGAAAAGAGATGGTATCCCCCCAATAAAATAGAGATTTATATCCTCGCTACATAGGAAATGCCAACGTCTGCAACCCCTAATGAGATCTCCACCGAATCCGTGTGCAGTTTGATCCATAGTCTAACCACGGATCGATCTCGAGGATGGGTTAATTAATACAAAAATATCATCACATAAATGAAGATTTATGCTATCAATGCCTCGGTACCATAGATCGTATGAGGTAGTCGCAGCGTAATAAAAGGACTTATGGCGTGACAGTATTTCGTGACAAGAAGTAAAAGCACATGAGAGTGAAATGACAAGGATGTAATCCAATTAGCTATGGCTAAACACCTTAGCAAAGTAGTTAAGCCAACAAACGTAGCGAATGTGATTGAAAATAAATTGTCCAGGATCTCCACATCAAACTGTATCAAATGAATGCACGTTAGAAATCAACGACCCAAAGATCTCGCTTATGTCAATTTCATTTGCACATGACATGAATTGTAAATAATAATAGACCTTGACCGATTCGAAAAATTTAAATCCTACTGGGAATACGCCTTGGAGTGTGACGAATATATATATGTATAACCCAATGGTTCATAAGTTATACATATAAGGCATCGCGAATGTAATATTAAATTCTAATGTATATGTGTGTGGTGATACTAGTATGTGGTGTGAAACCATCAAAGAACATGTTGAATTGTAGGACAAGCTTATAACTATGGTAAGTGAACCATATCCATATATGGGAACCAATATATATATGTAGTTAATCTTTGACACAACCACTTACTGAGAAAACACAAATAAATCATACTTATAAGAGGAAGAGAAGAAATAGGAATTCTATAGTATAGTAGACCCAAAATGGTAAATTTTGGAAAACGAGAGTTGAATAGGCTGTGGTGAATAAAAATATAAGCGGTAAACTCAAATCATCGTGGAACAGCAATGGTCAATAGAAGCACGTAGATAAATTCTATATATCTTCATGGGAAGGAGGAGATGTATAGAAATGGTATCAAAGTTCATGTTATACAAAAGCTCGAGTCATTGTTGTGTGTGCTCATCATATAAATGATTCACTATTGAGAGAAAAAACAAAAAATTTATTATTTCTGATGCGCTGTTGTTTAGTGTACGAAAGTGGTGCTAGAATGGCGAGCACGTGAGGTAAATTTATGTTGATACGCGTGCATGGTGACAAAGTAGCTTTAGCGCAGATCCCAATGCTCCCATTGATGCGCTATGTTGCATATTTTGCAACAGAAATGGCTGAGATGAGATAGCGAATGTAGACAGTTGTTAGTAGCCGATGAGGAGCAGGGAAAAAGCTCATCGAAGAAGACTATGCACTTTACGTGATCAGCGAAGGTGAGAGGTTACTGAAAAAGAGAAGAGTCGATGAGTACTGAGGATGATGATGTAGTGAGGCTATCAATGTAAGAAGAAAAAGGAATTACGGGGGAATTCCGAAAGGATCTAAACCTCCCTCCTATGATGAGAAGGGAGGAAGATCGTCGAAGCCTAGTTGTTGAATATGATTAAGTATTTGCTAGGTCTATGAATACGAAAGAAATACGAAAGCCATGTTTGATCAGTCTACTAGCTACAAAGGTAAGCAGCTACCTTGTGGTGGGAGGAGACACGAAATGGTTCATGCCATTGATGAAAAAGGGACAGTGTACTTGAAGACTTCAAAGTTTGAAAGTGTAGAAAACCGCTATTTAAATGAACGTTATTATGATGACAGAGAGCAGAAGGCAAGGAATTTCATGAAATTAGACCAGTACAACCTCACAATTGATGAGTTTGTCACCAAGTTTACCAATCAGTGAGATATGTCCTCGTAGGGAAGAGAAGGGCAAAGTGAAAAGGCTTTCTAAGCCCATGCGCATACTATGTACAAAGAGAAGATCGCAGATTTGATAACCAAAAAACTATGGACGAAACTAGATGAGGGATAGGCTGTATTATGCTATCGGCAGTTAAGTGAACTTTGAGCATGGACAGTCGCTGCAAACAAAGGTTAAATTAAAGGAAAGTAAACACAAACCAGCTATATAATCGATTTTGGTAGGGACCATCGAGGAGGAAAAGTTTAATAAACCAAAAGAAAGCCAAGCAGACTCGAATCTCAAATTGGTTCCAAACAACTAGATGAAGGAAATAAAAAGGAAGGCACAAGCCAAAATGAGGGAACCTTTGAAATGTCTGGGGATGTGGAGAACCCCATATTTTTGAGGATCGTCCCCACCGAAACATTCGTAGGATTATGAGGGATCGAGAAGCTACAGTAACGACATGGCAAGAAATAGTCCCACTAATTACGATGCGTGCCTTGGAGAACTCGTACAAGCAGGGGACACGCTAATGCTACCATGGTTGAAATGGTAGGGTAAGATTTCTGTCATCAACTGTACGATTTTGAGATTGATCTGAGTGCTTCTTTGAAGTACATTAGTCCAAAAAATTGTGGAAAAATGCAATCTCAATCTGCAAAAATTTCAAACTAGACTCCGTTAGTCTAGTCAGCCACTTGCACCAAGAGGAAAGTAACTCATAAATTACACTCAACGACATCAAATTCAATGCATATGTTTTTACAAACAGAAGTGAATTTAAACATCTGCCATTAGGTTTGCACTATGAATTGCTTGATAGGAATGGTGACCATGTGGAGAAGAAGAAGGCCATGATGATACTCGTTGGGATAAGACCCTACATTGCTGCATCAGATGAAGAGGGGAAACCTTTTTATTCTCAAGGGAAAACCAAAACCTCATCTACGTAAGAGCAAGATATCATCGTTGCAATTAAAATGAACATCTAGGAAAAGGATACAAGTCTACACGTGTACATGTAGAAGAGACGGAATAGAAAAGCTCGAAGAAAATCTGTTGGATGCTTTGCCGCAGTAGTAAGAGAGATTTTAAGAAAGTCTTTTCTGTGATGAGATTCCTCATCTTCCCCCCAAAAGAGAAGTTGACTTTTCAATCGATTTGGTGCTCGAGAGCAACACTGACGTTTCCCAAGCCCCTTTGTCGATTATAGAGTCCCCTCGAACTCATGGAGCTAAAAATGCAATTGCAAGAATTGTTGGAGTACAGCTATATCTCCGATAGAGATGTGTGGCTCCTCTGGAGAGCACCGATTCTATTTTTGAAAAAGAAGGTATGGAACTTTTAGGATGTGCATTGATTATCGTCTAGCTGAATGAAGTTGACCTATTGAGAAAACGATACCCTTGCCTGCAATTAGATGATCTTTTCTGACCAAGTGAGAGAGGGCTTAGGTATTTTCGAGATTGACTTATGGACCCGATTTCATCACCAGCTTTAACAATTAAAGAAGAAGACATTAGCAAAGCTGTGACGTTTTCTGATCAGAGATATGGTCACTGCACGAATTTGTATTCCTACCCTTTTGGGTTGACACAATTTCCCCACCGCCACCTTTATGAGCTTAATGAACGAGCGTGTTAAATAAGTACTTGGTATAAATTCGTACTTGTGTTCATAGATGATATTTTAGTTTACTCAAAAAGTGAGGAAGAACACAAAGAGCACTTGAGGATAGTATTGCAAACTTTGAAAGAAAACCGCAGATATGCACCAAAATTCGGTAAATGTGAATTCTATATAGGACAAGATCCAGGACTTAGGTCATATTATTTACGAAAAAAGGGTTAATAGTTGATCCGAAAAGATAAAGGCTATTAAATAATGGCCTCATGCTGAACGATGTTTTCAGCAATGAGATCATTTATAGAGTATGCGTAGGTTATTATCACAGATTTGTGGAGATATTTTCTGCTTAGCAGATAGCACACCCCGAGAACCTCACTACAAAGAAAGGGGGTAAAATTTCGGTGGACTAAAAAATGCCAAAAACAATTTTGACCAATTAAAAACTAAAAACACACTACAACTCCTATATTGAAAAATTGCAAATCCCCGATAAGAATTTGTACGTATGTCTGGTCTTGTAAGAGAGTGGGAGGAATCCTTTTACGGGGAAAATT
The DNA here is from genome assembly GCA_034641835.2 of Pinus albicaulis. Taxonomy (NCBI): domain Eukaryota; kingdom Viridiplantae; phylum Streptophyta; class Pinopsida; order Pinales; family Pinaceae; genus Pinus; species Pinus albicaulis. The sequence continues at coordinate 1,333,772,503 of CM076580.1, read as the reverse complement.
CATTTATTGCATATGAGTCTAGAAATTGAAAACACATGAACAAAACTATAGTGCATATGATTTGGAGTTAGTTAGCTACATTTATTAATGCCTTGAGAATGTGGTAGCTATATCTTCTTGAAAAGAAATTTACATTGATGAGCGATCATATTAGTCTCAAATATTTCTTTTCCAATGAATTGAATGCTCGACGAACGAGATGGCTATCTTTTAGTGAATTTGATATGGACATAAAACATATCGAGAGGGAAAGAAAATAAAATTGCGATGCCTTGAGCGAGAAATGCTTGTCAAAATATAAAACGACATTAGGAGTAGTGCCAGTTTGATTTGAAGATTTAGTGAAAATGGTAGCAAACCAAGACCCAAAGTATGAAACACTACGGGCCGAAACTACTAAGAAGAGAATATTGATTTACTCAAAATCAAAAGAACGTCTGTTATAAAAAGCAGTTATATATTTAACATGGAGTCTTTGAAGAGAGATTTTAGATGAATATCACAAACGACCATATTCGGGCATCCTGGATATCAAAAAATAACGACTTTTAAAAAGAATTTGTTTTAGCGAGAATGAAAAGAGATGTATGAGAATATTTAGCTAGATGCATGGAGTGTCAGCTAGTTAAAGTTGAGCATCAAAATCTGCTTGGACTTTTAAACCAGCTGCGGAATTCTGAATGGAAATGGGACACCATTTCTATAGACTCCATAACGAGGATTACAGACAATTACCAACATGACTCGATTATGGTGGTAGTAGAAACAACAAAAGTGCACACTTTATCACCGGTGAAATCTACTTTTGGGACGACCCAAGTAGCGGATGTGTTCCTAAAAGAGATAGTAAGGTTACATGGGGTCAAGATGATTGTTCGGAAAGAGATGTTAAGTTCACAGCAGCCTTTTTGGAAAGGTCTATTTGGAGGTAAGGGCACTAAGTTGAAATTTAGTCTTATCACCCTCGAGACGGAGAGAACTAATCAGTTTTGGAGGATATCTTTGAGAATGTATGTGATGGATAGGCCATCAAAGTGGGAAGACTACTTGCATTTAGTTGAATTTTCTTATAATAACAGCTATCAATCCTCTACTAAAATGAGTCCTATTGAGGCACTCTATGGAAGGAAATGTCGTACTCCTTTGAGCTAGAGCCAACACGAGGACAAGGCGTGATGGGACCGAGATGCCTTACAAGAGATGGAAAAAGCTGTTAAGCAATCTGAGAGAAACATCAAACCGACACGGGATCGCAGGAAAAAATTATCTTTGATAAGAAGAGGGTACATCGAGAATTTAAAGTGGGGGAACATGTGTATCTACGTATTAAACCCAAAAAGAAGCGCACTTTATGCGAGGGAAGTTGTCTGGCCCAGCCCTAGATATTGTGGTCCTTTTGAAGTGTTAGAAAGGGTGGGACATTAGCTTACAAAGGCAAAGCTCTTGCCCATGTTAAGTTCATGATTTGTTTCATGTTTCATTATTAAAAAGATATATACATGATGCTTCTCACATAGTTGATTGGAATGTGATACGGGTGGAACCCGAAGGGGGTTCCTTCCCGAACACTTCAAATATTGGGCAGGAAAGAAGTGAATTGAGGAATCGGTGTTAGCAAAGTAAAGGTGAAATGGAAGCACTTTCTTCTTTGACTACACAGGAAAGAAGGCGGGAAATGATGGAAAGGAAATATCCGGTTTTGTTTGAAAAATGAACTTTAGTAGTTAAATATCAACAGGGACGGTGTTTGCTTTGAGAGAATATGTAACACCCTAGTTTATGTTACGCGAAGTTAGAAATTTGAACTTTAATACAAGGGGTGTGGACCCTAATGGATAAGTATTGTGTGGATGTAATTAAATATTTTATTTTGAAAGAAAATTGAATAAAATAATTCTATGCCCAGTTGACCAAAATAGAGAATTGTGAGACACTTGCTAAATCCATGAGGATGGATAGAGGCAAATAATTCCCCAAAAATCTTTCAAAAATCCTTGAAGAATTTATTTCTAAATTAGATTTTTGAGAAGAAAAATCTAGTTTCCCCAATGAGGAGTGGAGAGTAGTCGGGGAAAGAGGTAAAAAATTTGGGAAGAAACGAAACGGCTTTAAAAGACCCTAAATAGACCTAGGAAAACGGGAAGGAAAAGCATCTTGATATTACGAATGTGAGAATTAAAACGAGGCTTTGGGGAGAAAAAGCTTAAATAAGCTATCCACTGAGCAGTTAGAGGTGGGTACACATTCTAGGTGTCCCGGCTCGGGGGTGAGTTACGGGAGATAAAGGGACTCTACGGTTCGGAGGAATGGTCAATTACCAAAGTGGTATGCACAGTATTATGAATGATTAAAATTAATTGTTGCTAAGTGGAAAGATTAATAGTATGTTTGTATAATTCTTACAATGGTTGGATTTCTACTAGTGTTCCTTACATTTACATAAAGGTAAGTCAATTAAATTCTGAGTTCTACATGGTTGTAAATTAGAACAATGAGGACAAATCGACGAATCTCTAAACCGTTCCTGGTTTAAATCACAGAAGATATGTTACCTCCATCGATTATAACTTTGTAACTTTAATTTATACATGGAAAATGGAATTGAGTGAGACAACACTGAAAATCCCTAAATACGGAACGATGCGAAATTAAATATATACGGACGAATGATCCCTTTATTGAATTAACTAAGTGAAGTGCGGATATATAAATTTTTATACGATAATTGCATGTCTATTTATAGATATTTTAATATCTTCTATAATAAGAGCAGAATGGAAAAGGATGTATTTCTAGTCTTTTGCTTATCTATCTTAGGATAGCGAAGAAATGAAACTAAACACGACTATCCAACTTTAGAAATATTTATGAAAGGAGAGTTATGTATAAAAACTATGGGATTAACTCTCTTTATAAAGGGGAGGGTCAATTTGAATATACGTTTGAAAAAATTATATGTATCTGATTACGGGGAACATTTTGCTAGACCTATGAAGTTTTTTCAAATTGAACTACAACCTCCTAGAAGTACAGAGAGAGTCCCTTTGTAAGTCATACCATATCTACAAATAGTATAACTTGACATTACTCAATCTGAGAATCAATGTAAATTTGAAAGAGTACGACAATAGAGAGACTAATACACATGGAAGCAGAGTATTATGATAGGAACTTGAAAATACAAAACCGAGAGAACTCGTTATCTCTTCAATCATAACCTGAACGGACACCTGAAGAGAAAAATAATACAAATAATTGAATGAGAGATAACGAGAGTAGTTCCTCAAATAACCAGCAGTAGAAATTATAAAAAACTATTATGGATTACAGCAATGAACATGTAGATACGGAGAATAAATACTGATATATACATATAGAAAAATTTGAGCCACCTCGAAAACACTTGAGCTTTAAAAAAATAAAAATAGACGTTGTAAGGCCACACTCTCATCCAAGGAGATTAAGTACTCAAGTAATTTCAACGTCCAAATAATAATTAATAGTAACGAGCTCTTAAGGAGAGTCTAGTATTACAATAACATTGCTTATGACTAACATAAATTTAAGCGTTCGAACCAATTAAGTAGTAAAAACGTGATGAGAGGACTGGCTTCTCTCCACCCAGTGTATGCTACCTGAAAACACCCTGTAGGGAGATGTAAGGTCAAATGAAATGATAGATATTTAATGGGTCGCAAAAAGTAAAAATCGTAAGGCGTCGAAATTACCTACAACCCAGTAAAAGGCAATGAGAATGCGAAGGTATTCATGAGTATGTAAAATAGTAAGCAACGAAATAATTGAAATAGAACATTAATAAAGGATTACCTTGCGGTGGATAAACTCCTTATCTCTCAAACCCAACTACAGGAACAAAGAGAATCCACAAAATAAAACAAATTAGATAATCGAAACGCTCAAGGACGCAGCGCGAGGTTTCGTGGGTTGCAGCTGTATGAGGATGAATGGACTCTTGCCCGTGGTTATGGCTTTCGATAGCCTTGGAGTAAAGCCATAAAAATCAAAACGACACCATCCGAGACAAGCTCGTGGACATTCACGAAAGACGCCGAAGAATAGTGCTCTATGAAAACCAATCGATGACCAAAAACTGATGTAGTTGAGTCTCCAACGTTATCCATAGAAATGTAAATCTAGACAACCGAGAATAAATTATCTATTTAGAGGTGAGGCGTGTTACGGACTGAAAGAAATCCTCAGCGATGACATACATGTAGAACTTTAATTTATGAACCTCGGCTCTCACTTGATAACACGGAGCGTAAAGATACGAAGCTAAAGGATACATAGCTTGAGGATTGCCATTAACCGTATGCGTATGCTGTCGACATTAAGTTAGCAAAATATGCATCCGTACATACCTGAAAGGCGTTGTGATGAAGGGGCAGATCACTCGAAGCCGAGACGCCAGATACGCTTTATTATCTCACTTTTAAAGAGGCTCGACACCGAGGCCAAAAAAACAAATGAACAGTAGAAAAAGAGTCGGTTCCCTCAATAGAGCAGAGAGATGTATATGTTTGTGCACATAGCAAATGCAACGAACCCATCAATGAGAACAGCAATCTCCACCATCTAGGTGGCCACGAATCCATAGTATAACCACGGATCGATTCGGAGGATGGGTTAGTTAATACAACAAAGCTCATCACATAAATGAAGATCTACGCTATCAATGCCTCGATGACTATAGATCGTATGAGGTAGGGTCCAGTAATAAAAGGACTTTATGTGCGTGGCGTTTTCGGACAGGAACGATAAATACATAGTAAATGTCAGGAAAGTAAACTCAGTTGATATGTCCTACACCTTAGCAATGTTGCCAACTAAACGTGGCGAATTTATTGAAAATAAGGCATGCGAATGTAATATTAAATGCTAATGTATATGTGTGGTGATACTAGTATGGTGCGAAACCATCAAAGATCATGTCGAATTGTAGGACAAGCTTATAACTATGGTAAGTGAATCATATCCATATATGGGAACCAATATATATATGTAGTTAATCTCTGATACAAAAGCACATATCGAGGAAAACACAAATAAATCATACTTATAAGAGTGAGAGAAGTAAATTAGAATTCTATTGTATAGTAGACCTCCAAAATGGTAAAGTAATGGAAAATAGAGTTGAATGAAACTGTGGTGAATACAAAAATATAGCGATAACTCAAATCATCGTGGAAAGCAGCTTATGGTCAATAGAGTACGGAGATAAATTCTATATCTTGTGGGAAGGAGGAGACGTTACAGGTTGCGCATATATGCTTTTCAAGTCCACGCACATTATAAATTACATATTTAGGATCATGGATGTATGCACCCTATGATGGATATATAAAGAAATATAAAAAGAATTGTGAGAATATTATATCTACTAAACTAGCTATCTGATCTAAGAAACAAAGAACATATCAACATATATATAAGAAGATAAAGAGAACAAGGAAAATAATACAATAGATATATGTGGTTCACCCAACCGTGCTATGATCCATGGGAAGGTTGTCTTATATTATCTCTAGAAATCTCCTACAATCTTACAAAAGAGAGAAACTATAAATAACCCCATAAAAATAACAATATGAGCACAAGATGAGATGTGATAGGAATTACTCTCACATATTGAATGTGGGATAATATAATTCTCCAAAATAACACCTCTTTATATAATAAATGGGTACAAGAGTACACTATGCCATAACGAATATGGGATATAATGTGTTACTCTTTTACATAATATTGTATTCAAATTCTGACATAATACAAAGGCATTATTACCTTCCAAGGAATATAATATATTCCAACACCCCCCCTTAATAATGGCTGGGAGAAGGGCCCATCCTAACTACCTAACACTAAGGAAGGAAGGAGTCATTAATACTCCCCCTTGATGACAACTTCCCTCATCCCAAGCAAAGAATGAAGATACACATACTTCACTTCTGTCAAGGATTTGGTGAAGATATCAGTTGCCTGCTACTCGGTAGGACAATACTCTAGAGAAATAATACCATCGGCAACAAGACCTCGAATATAATGAGAATCAAGGTCAATATGCTTCATTTTTAGGTGATATACCGGATTGTAAGCAAGTTGAATTGCACCCTGATTGTCACATTTCGACATGGTCGACGATTTTGGAACCAGGCCAAGCTCGGTAAGAACATGTCGTAACCAAACGCCTTCTTTAGCTACTTCTTTCGCTACTCCATACTATGCTTCACATGAAGATAAAGAAAGAGTCTTCAACTTCTTTCGGGACCAAGAGATCGGACCTGAACCAAGTTGAAATATCTACCTAGCAGTTGACCGTCGATCAAAACTATCACTTGCCCAATCATAATTTGCATAACTAGAGAGTAAACTTGTAGCACTGCTCGAATAAAATACACCATAATGCAATGTCTCCTGTAAATATTGTAGAATTCTCTTGGCTGCATGCCAGTGACTTTCACGAGGTTGTTGCATGAACCGAGAAATCATACTGACAGGAAAAGAGAGATCTGGTCTACTGTGAGTTAAATATATTAAACTTCCAATGAGTTGACGATAAATAGTAGCATGAACCAGTGGAGTGGTACACGCAATAGTTAACTTTACACCAGATTGAAATGGTGTATGAGAAGGTTGAAAATTACTCATATGGAAATGAGCCAATAGATTTGTCGCATACTTAGGCTGAGAGAGAAAAATACCATCGGCCATATGCCAGATATGAATACCCAAGAAATATTGCAATGTACCGAGATATGTCATCTCAAATTTCTTCTGAAGAGAAATTTTTATATCTTGAATTAATACAAGATGGCTACCAGTGATAATTAGATCATCCACATATAAAACAATAATGAGGACATTATCACCAAAGTTCTTAACATAAATATTTGGATCGGATATACAACGCTTAAAACCATTATTCAAGAAATATGCATCAATTTTATCATACCAAGCCCTAGAGGCTTGTTTGAGACCATATAAGGATTTGTGTAATTTGCATACTAAACTTGAGGATTCAGTAGAAATAAAACCAGGAGGTTGTTGCATATAAATTTCTTCAGTAAGATCACCATTTTAAAAAGCACTTTTAACATCCATTTGATGAATTTCCCACTTAAAAGATGCAACAAGTGATAAAATGGTTCTTATTGTGTTCATTTTAGCAACAGGAGAAAAGTTTCATTATAATCAATACCTTCAAGTTGATTAAAGCCTTTTGAAACTAATTTAGCTTTATACTTTTCAATTTGTCCTTCTGTAGTGAACTTAGTTTTATAAACCCATTTACAACCAACTAAATTTTTTCCTAAAGGAAGAGGAACAAGAGACCAAGTATTGTTTCTCAAAAGAGATTCATATTCAATAGACTTAGCTTGTTTCCAATGAGGATTACCCTTAGCTTGATCATAAGTAGCAGGATCATCTGTGGCCAAAAATTTGGTCATAAGAGAAAAGTTAGATCTAGTTCGACGAGTGTCGGAAGGATTTCCAACCTCACTACCTGCAAATTCAAGGGTTTTATGAGCCCAAACAGGAATGATAGAAGGAACATGAGTCACTTCCAGAGCTTCATGAGTTTTAGGTGGAATACTTGAGGGAGAGGAAGAATCAAGATCAATAAGAGGCACAGAACTGGAAGGAGTAACAGGAATAGGAGTAATAGGTGGTATTGGTAAATTCAGGGTAACATGAATTTCTACAGACTCAGGAAGGGAAGAGAGTTCATGAAATTGAACATCCCTTCTGATTATGAAACTTTGATTAGAAGGATCAAACAACCTGTAAGCCTTGGAATTCTCATCATAACCAATGAAGATACACTTGTGAGATTTGGGTTCTAACTTTTTCTGTTTTTCATTAGGAATATGAGCCCAACATTCGCAACCAAACATCTTAAAATTACTAATATCCGGTTTACGTCCATTCCATTTTTCCTAAGGGGTAACATGCTTAAAAAATTTAGTAGGAACTCTATTTAAAATAAAATTAGCACAACAGATGGCTTCAACCCAAAATTTCTTATGTAGTCCTTTAGAATAAAGCATACATCTAACCATTTCAACTAAAGTTCTATTTTTCCTTTCAGCAATACCATTTTGTTGAGGTGTGTAAGGAATGGTATTTTGATGTTTAATACCATGTTTAGATAAATATGCATCAAATTCTTTCTTAACAAATTCCCCCCCATTATCAGATCGCAAAGTTTTAATACTCTTACCAGATGCATTTTCAACCATGGATTTAAATTCTTGAAATTTTACAAATGTTTCACTTATATTTTTCAAAAAACAAACCCAATATTTTCTACTAAAGTCATCAATAAAGGTAAGAAAATAAAATGCATGGGATATTGAAAGAACTCCAAAAGGAACATGGATATCACTATGAATTAATTGCAAAGGTTCTTTAGCACGCCAGGATTTACCTTTGTCAAACGTTTCTCTATGATGTTTACCAAGAACACATCCTTCACAAACACCAGTAGTAGAAGAAATATTAGGCAAACCATGAACCATTTTAGTTAGTATTTTCATTTTACCATAATTCAAGTGACCCAATATTTCATGCCATAATTTACATAGCTCATCAGCATGAGCAACATAGGAATAAAATAGTTGTCTCTTAGTTGAATTAAAACCTAAAAATTTATATAAACCAGCTGTATGATCAACAGGGCCAGAAGAAACTACTTTGTAATTTTGGTTGATATCTTTAAGAACATATTTATCGGGGCAAGCTTCAAATTTAAAACCTTTCTGACATGCACGATAAATAGAAATTAAGTTGATGGGAATGTTTTGAACATGAAAAACATCTTCCAATTGACCATTAGCAACACTAATATTACCAGAACCAATTATGGAAATTTTTTTACCATCAACAATAGAAAATTTCTGAGATGAGTGCTTATTAGTTTCATAAGATGTAAATAAAGAAGCATTACTAGTCATATGTTTAGAAGCGCCAGAATCCATTATCCATTCCACATTAGAAGAAGAATTATTAGATGAAACAATAGATGCACATAAAGCTACTTGACATTCATTAGAATTTTTCTTGTTTTCTTTAGTCATTAAAAGTTTCTCTTTAAAGAAATTATTTTCAGGATGGTTAGTTTTACCACAATCCTTACAAGGATCATACACTTTTTTCTTCTTACTAGTTTCATGATGTGCATGAGAAGCATGACAATTATTATTAGTATGATTAGAAGTGTGTGAACAAGAACCTTTAGCATTAGTAAACCTTTTTGTAGGATTTTTATTATGTGCCATAAGAGCTTTATTAGGTGAGACTTTTCCTGAAGCAATAAACCTTTCTTGTTCATAGATCAACCCTTTACAGAAATCATCAAAAGTAGGTTTCGTGGTACTTTGAGACAATTCAAGAGCCCTATTCCTAGTTTGGATGAACATGTCAAAACAAGATGGCAATTTTTGTTCTATGAGAATGATAAGAGTAGTGTGTGTCTTCTTGTAATCTTTACCACAATTATTTAAATTTTCGTTTAAGGTTTTCAATCCAACAAGATATAATTATACTCTATCAAAATTAGTAGGATCTAGCTCATCAATCTTCTTTTCAAGGTAATAATCAGAAACATCATCATATTTATCAAATAAAGAAGCAAGATTTTCTCATACCTCAACTGAGCTGTCTTTTGCCTCAATACTTACCTGAAGACTATCTGAAATCGCTTGACCAATGAGCCCTCTTGCTTGATCAAACTTTTCTTCCCATTTAATCAAGGCTTGAGCATTTGTAGGTTTCTTGTGTTCACCATTAACCAACCTCCATAGATTCTTACTCGTGAGAACATCAATCATTTTCCTTTTCCATCCAAGATAGTTAGAGCTGATAAGTTCAGGAACAAAAGATACTTATGAAGTCATAATGATAGAAATTTTGACAATAAATATAAACCCAAATGCAAGAAATGACAAGAGAAAAAGTGGACAGAAAGCTGTAAATTTCTATAGTTCATTTTTCGTCACCAAAAAACCTGAAAAAACTATCAATCTTAAATCAACGATAACTTTTCTTTCGAGACTCCTTTTGAGCTGATTTTATTTTTGAAATTGGGTAGCTTAGTGAGAGGAACCCAAATATCTACTCTTTTCCGAAATCATTTTTTTTAAATGGTGAAGCCTTCCGTGCATCCACCTATATGGCCAAAATGGATCAAACCTCAATCTGCCAATCTTCTACCCCCGTAAAAGACAAAAATTGTCAGAACCACGAATCGAATATTACAACCAGAAGATATATCTCCTTGAGGGGGATTAAAAAAACATATAGATCTTACAGAAAAACAATCAAGAACCCCTTGAAAATCCAAAAAACATATAGATCTTATAGAAAAACAATCAAGAGCCCCTTAAAAAAAAAACTATAAAAAAACTACACAACAAAGTTAGGGTTATGAGAAAAAAATCTCAAATATGTAGAATCATGCCCAGATCTCAAGAGAAGCCTAATGGCTACCAGATAGAAAACAAATCTACAAAACAATTAATGCCCAGATGATAAACAATAAAGATACACGCTGATGGTTAAATTCAAAGAAATTGTTAGATCATAGTAACCATGGATTTGATACCATGTGAGAATATTAGATCTACTAAAATAGCTATCTATCTAAGAAACCAACAGATACGTGGGTTCACCCAATTCGACTATGTCCATGGGAATGTTGTCTTCTATTATCTCTAGAAATCTCCTGCAATCTCACAAAGAGAGAAATTACAAATAACCCAATACAAATAACAGTATGAGCAAAATATGAGATGCTATAGTAATAAAAAAGGCTCCCTTGACCTTATTATATACCTAGATATGTGGAGGAATTAATCTCACATATGGAGTGTGGGATAATATAATTCTCTAAAATAACACCTATTTATATAATAAATTGGTACAAGAGTATAATATGCCATAATGAATATGGGATATAATGTGTTACTTTTTTACATAAGATTGTATTCAACTTCCAAAATAATACAAAGACATTATTAACTTCCAAGGAATATAATATATTCCAACAAACGAGGAATTCAAGGATATCATACATAAATGCAGAGCTAGATCCATGTAGAAAATGGAGACAAAAAAGTTGAAAATGATCTTTAGAATGGGTACTACATAACCTACACAAGCTATGTGTTCATTTAAGGTGAGAATCTGTAGCTAGTTAGAAATGCTCATACCTCCAAGGTTGTGCGGAATTTCGGGTGTAGGCAAGACAATTTCCAACTTGCAAAGGTATATTCTAAGAGGTCTAGGTGCACATTAGGATAGAAAGGAGCATCATTTTTTATAGGGAAATTAGAATTATTAGTGCATTTTGGACTACATTGTAGGAGAATATGGACATAAATTTGAAGAGGTATACAACATTACATCCATAGATAGTTGATAAAATAGAAGTAATCAACCGGAATTTCATTCAACTTTCAATAGGATACATTTAGAAGCATCCAAATACCTAATATTAAAATATGTTATATAAAAAATACTCTTATAATATAGCAATACACACTTCTATTGGTGAGTCCCCATTTCAAAATTGTTTTGTACATTTTCTACTTTCACCTTTGTATATTTGATATGGGTAGCAAGGAGGAATAAGGTAGGGTATCATAAGGGGTGCTTTAAGTGTTGAAAAAATTGTTGATAAAATTAGATAAATCCATTTTCAGGTACATGAGATAATAAATAAGTCATATGAAAAGTACAAGGCTAGGTATAATTATCGTAAATATATAATTAATTTAGATCGGGAGATAGAATATGGTTATAATTAACATGTAGAGGCTACAATTTCTTTTTAAGAAAATCAAGGCTTCGTGACACAGTCCCTTCAAGGTCTTGGAAAAGGTGGGTGATAATGCCATATAATAAATGCACCCTCATACAAAAACATTTACTTAGTTGTGATTGTAGAAAATGTAAAAATCTATGAGCCTTCGATGTTGGATCAAGATGAAGAGTAAAACTTACCTTCCATAGAGGACTCAACCCTAAATACCCAATCTGATTTGACAAAGTGTACAATTTTGTAGAAGAGGTCCAAAACTACAAGACAATGAAAACATGACCTTCAGTAGATTGATTTGAAAATAAAATGGGGTATTAAAAATTATGGGGTAATTTTGAAGCCTTAAATGATGTTTTTTATGATACAAAATTCTCACATGAACACAATAATGGGTGAAATTACTTTACCCTTAGAGGAGTTTCTAGTAATGTAAATAATACATTAATTAGAGTTGTATGCACAATTTATGCCTCCCAAAATTTTAGCTATTGTTATTTACCACAATATTAATTCAGATGCCACATCGTTCCCTATTACTCATTGAAAATGGGATAGCCATTTTGAAGACTATGAATAAGGCTTTATAAGTGTCAAATGTGTAATTCTAGTTGAGAGTCGAGGGATTCAAACTTGACCCCTAGTTGCCTATTTGGCTATCTTATAACTATCCCACCAGGAGGAAAAGGGGATCCATTCATTTTTATTGTATCTTGTTCCATAGAAGAGAACAATAATAGAGAATGAGAGTGATAGAGCGTAGAAAAGGGGTTTAGTGTCCACAACAAAAAATCACGTGATGGATCTCATATTACTAGTGCCTTCTCATTTATACTTTCATTATTTCTATTATAGGGAAAAAGAGAGGAAACCATTCTCACTTTCCAATTATTTTTTCTCTCATAAGGGTTTCCTAGAGAATTTATTGTGTTTTTGTAGTTGTTGTGTCATTTTTTAATTGTTCTTTATCTTTCACATTTTATTTATTAAATTAAAAAAAATTATAATCAAAAGATATGGAATATAAATCAGATAACCCTCATATTCTATGTTTCAATCTATTTTTATCAAATTTGTTGTGACAAACATTCCTATGTAATATCCATGATAGTTTATGGATCAGTAAAATGGGACTTTATGAGGGCTTTGAAGTCTTCATACCTAGCTATTGGTGGATCACCCTACAACCTAGGTGTTTCCATATGGGTTTCCAACTTGGTCATAGCATGGCCCTCTAACTTCAATTTAGCAAATGATAATTTGTTCCTTCATCTATATGGTTAACATTGATATAAAATTCTACCTTTTGCGACTAATGATTTAGTTTTAACACATCGATTTCACCTTTGTATGTATTTATGTCCATTTTCAATTGCATGTTGAATAAGGAAAGTAAATGGTTGATGGAACTTGAGCTCAACCACTAATTATTTGGATTTTAGTTTGACTCCTTTATGGGGATCCCTTAATTTCCTCTCTTATATGGCCTTTGAGTTAGAGCATCCATCCTATCAAAATTTCCCAATCTTGCTTTCTAAAGCTACGATGAGGAGGCTCATATGGCAATTGATGCTAAAAACTTACACTTTTAGTGTTGCAAATATCTCTTCTACTAGATCACGAGGCTTATTGTGAGCAAACTCATCATCTATGCATAGGGTTGTACTAATTTTTCTTAAATATATTCCTAGACTCGTACATATTTCCACAAAATGCACTAAATTAAACTTTTTTAATACTGATATGATATGTAAAATAGAATGGATATTCCACTAGAAGATTTCATCAAAATATAGGTGTTAAAATTACTGAAATATTTACTATGGATGCTAATTCCATTTAGATATCATATTCTATTTTTTATGCTTAAAAATGAATTATCTAAGAGAGAAATATGGAATAGAAAGAAATGCATGCACCATTCATGATAGACACAATATTTTCCATGTCAAAACTTTATGGGGAAAACCTATACAAAATGCGAGGTTGCTTTTCTCTCTTTTATTTGGTATGGAAATATGAAAGTACAAAGGAAAATGTGTTCTATATGGTGTTACCTCAGACTTGTGACCTATAAGGAAACTACAAAACCTTAACCCCATCCATTTTTATCTTTATCTTCCCACGCCTAGTTGTTCTACCCAACTATGAAACAAAATGGAATAACATAGAATGGAACGCCTACTCCCAGAGGCATGATATTTGACATTACTTGATAGTCAACGAAGGGTAAGACTTGATGCCAACAACCCTCAACTTGAGTTATCATTTTTTACCTTTTAGTTTCTTTATAAAATTCAACATGTGGTTAGCCCCATATTTATGTATAATGGGGAATGACCTGACATCCACTCATATCTTGGTGGTAATAGACCAATAGTGGAAAGCACAACTTTTTCATATGAACTCCATTTCAATTTTATTCTTACACCGGTTGAAATGACTATAAGTATAGATCAATGTCAAAGAGTTTGGCATACTTGAGAACATTTTGATCGCAAAAAATGCTATTCAATGCCTCAAAATACCTCTATTAGTCATCCATAATTTTCACTATCCGAAGATGACTAAGTATTGGTTCTATATTTCTAGAAACAAAGTTCATGAAAATTGTGAGTTTTATAAATCTCACTACCTTCATTATCCTTAAGATATTTTTTTCACTATTTCATAATCCCATCATGTCAAGCTTAGCTCATCCATCCCAAAAGACCCATCATGGGTTCATGTCACTCATTTTTTCTTTGTTGTGTCATCTTTGGCGTCATCCCACTATTTTGTTTTGCCTAACTCCTCCATTATCCATCTAGGGTTTTTAAGGGCATTTTTCTTGGTTTCATGACCTCCATGGTTAAAAATCAACAAGGCTTATATCCTGATGCTATTAAACCTCCTCCTATACTTAATATACCTTCATAAACACTTCCCTTAACTCCTATCCCTCAAAATCATCATTTTTCTACAAAACCTAGCCTATTGCCACAATTTGACACTTTTTAAGACTAGGCATGTGTTTTTCCCTTTTTGACCCCTTACCCTCACTCAATCCTTGAAATTCCACTTTCCACTACTCCCTAACATCTATCCCTATCCCCCAAAATTTCCCCAAGAATTTAGACAACCCTTAACCCCTTAATTCCCCTCCCTCTACAAGGCACTCCTAAATCCCCTACCCCAAACCCTAAATTCCTCTTCCAACTAAGCTAGGGTTTGCTATGGAAAAGAGGAATTAGAGAAGAAGATTCATATGGTAGGTCATATCAGAAATCATGAAGCCATACCAACTCATAAACACCATGCCTCCATCATTTTCCGAGAATTCATTCCAAGGGCCTAGTCATTTGCCACACCTAGGGCTAGTTTTTCTTAAAAATATGTTTCTAACCAAACAGAGATAAATTTGGCAAAAGTGATAGCGTTTTTTTTCCACCATAAGACCAATAAGAAAAACCTCCTTCATTTTTTACAAAGGTATCATGTTTTGGTAAAAATATCAAAAACATAGGTGTCCCAGGAGAATTTATGCACTTCTGGAGTGACCTTGGAAAAATACGATTTTCTCATAGCTGGAGTGTCCAAATGACTTTATTGAAGATTCAAAAGACAACTAGACTTGAATATATTTCTAATGAGCTATCATGAGCTCAATTTTGAGTTAAGGAAGGCCTCCAAAAGTTTTCTGCACCAGCACTCTGCATTTCTGCACCATCATTCAGCACTTTTTGGCCAGTGTTGGGAAAATCCGTTTTTGGATGGGTAAATAGACACCAAATGTATAAAAAATAAAAAAAATAAAAAAAAATTAGAAAGTAGACTCCACATTATTTCCAACGAGCTATCACGGAGCTCATTCCGACACCAGGAAGGCCTCCAAATGCCTTCTGCAAATTGGCGTTGCGCACAGTTGGAAAATAACTCTTGGCTGAAGGTCATTTTTGGCAATATTTCTAGGCGTTGCACACAGATAGACTGGAACTTCGCATAGAGGAGGCAGGTGTAGTGTTAAATAACATTGTGCTAGGCATAGAAAAAGCAGTGCTGCGCACAAACAGTGGTGCTATGCACAGAGGAGACTTGGTCAAATTTGCTCAAAAATTGCCAAAACTAATTTTTTCTCCTCCTCAAAGTTTCCCCAGGTTCCTGCATGAGTGAAACAAGGTTAGTGGTCATTTTCTTGCTCTCCCATTGATATTTTTATATGCACAATCAAAGAAAAAGTTCAAAACCCTAAAAATTTTCCAAACCCTAAACCTTAATGCCAATCAAGCCTTTGACCCTCTAGGGCAAAGAATTACCAAGTGAAAGGTTGTCATAGGCCTAAAGACACTCAAATGCAAGCTAATCCTCCTCCTAAAAAACCTTGAAGCTTTCCTAGACCTACACCTTTTTTCCCTTCATTTGTTAAAAATATGCCCTCACCATCACTCATTTCTTCATCCGTAGGCCTAAAAACTCTCACCAAGCTGAAAACCCTTTGTTCAAATATGCCCAAAACAGTGAGCCATAGTCATGATGAACTGGATTTCTAATAGTCAAAGAGAGTAAATGATGAAGACAGTGGGGTAGAAACATAGTCTAATGAAGAATACCAAGAGGTTAATGAAGAGAATGATGAATATGACAGCCAGCAAGAAGGTTCATAGGACAACCAAGAGAAGAATGAGCATGGGCATGACATTGATCCTAATCTTAGTGCAAACAGTGATCATATGAATGAAGAAAAAGAAGATGACAGTAGTGTTGAGGAAGAAGATGATGGGAGTAGCAATGAAGAACAAATAAATAGCAGTGGAGATAAAGAAGATAGTGAGGCAGAGGCAGAGTCTAATGATGAATACCAAGAGGATGATGATGGCATGGAGGAGAGTGATGAAAATGGTAGTCAAGAAAATGAAAACATTGAGCGATTGGAGCAAGACAGTGATAGTGATGATACACATGAATCACTCCTAAGTACAAAAGATGTATTTCTAATGAGAAAATATGAAAGCCAAGAAGATAGTGAAGACAGTGATGGGGGTGACAGTCAGCAAAGAAAATAAACATGACCGTTAATGTACCCCAATTCCCCTTCAGTAACATAATATTTTTTTTTTCATTTATACTTACTAAAATTAAGTATATTTTGCTTTTTTGTTTTTTTTTGTTAACAAGTAAGAATTATTAAAGGGGAATTCTTCCCATATTATAGTCACTGTACTCTTTCTGAGTATAAGGTTAAAATTCTTCCATTCTTAACCCCTCACCCCTTCTCTTATTACAAGAGCTAACTTTTATATATCTAAATCTTTCACTCCTTCCCTTATTACAAGAGTTAGGACCATTATCATTAGCATATACTCAACTTAAGCATAGGTACCTAAAATGTTGGTGATTCATGTTTTTTTTTTTTAATGCCAATAGTTAATTTCCCACATTTATTAATCCCAACATCATAAACAATTTATAATAATCTATATGATTTATTTCTCTTCCTTAAATAGGTTCTCATGGGAAATCGTTGATGACTTCATTCAAATTATAATGTATCCTTAGAGCATGAGGAATATCGTTGAACGCAACGCAATTCTCATGATACATATATTTATATGACTACCCCGTCCAGTTCCTTTTGAACTTGCTACACCTTAATGTTTTTATGTTGAAGCGTATACTCCACTAGAGTCTACTTGGCAGCTCGTTTAATGTATGGTGATTTGCATCGTTTAAAAAAATCTTTACACTCAATACTATGTATGATACGTGGAGATTTGGCAAAGGATTAATACTTGGCCTCTTTAATGTCTCTGGAGATCGTATTCCCTTTACGCGTACACTTGCCTGTACTATCACTTGTTGAATGTATATTTTGATTTTTATGTGATCTCCTCGAGATCTGCTGAGTACGCTAGGGTTAATTTTTTTATGGTGAATTAATTGACGCATTAACGTGCCCTCTTTGGCTTGAGGTAACATTGATCTTCCCTCCCCATCGAACCATACTATTTGGTACGCCTCGCTTGGATCATGACACTTGTAAGGTGTCGATTTAATAGGGTTTGGATGGCGGTGAGGTATAATTTGTTTGTTTTACGCGGTGATTCCATTCATTTGCTGAGTTCTTTGTATCAACGGAGCATTTCTCACTCTGCAGGAAGAGACATATGCCGCGGGACCTCATGATTTCTGAGATTTATGAATCGTCTCGGCTTCTCGTCAGGTAAGTAAGCCACGATCTAAACCTCTGTTGAAGTTTTTATTATTATTATTATTATAAAAGCCTGGTGAAACATCGGTCCATTTGTTTGGTTATTGAGGTTTTTTTTTCTCAATTAAGTTAGTTATACGATATACCTACACTATCCTCGGTTGACCTTTCCTTTTCTTCGCTATGTAGCGTAGAGTGGCTTCCATGGCTCTGTGTATGGCTGAGCTCCTATGATCTCTCACGTCTTAAGCGTACCCCTTGGTAATGATTTCAATTGATTGCAGACGATTGGTGAAAATGTCATGTTGTTTTGATATATATATATATATATGTAGCCTCTTAACGAATTCGTTTTTTGATGCACGTCTATGGCAGATTATGCCAAAATTCTGAAGGGGTTTTCGCATCTTCTTGTCCAGGTAACGAGATTGGATACTCCCAGTACACGTCGAAGTTTGATTTGAAATCGTTTTACAATAGAAATTGAACCTGTGTTGTGGTGATGTTGCAGGTAGTGAAGACATTAACTCTTCGCTGTCATTTGTAGAATTTTCATTTTATCCCGAGCATTCAGACTCGGTTTTTACTCTTTCTCTCGGCTTGTAATCCAAGTTGGCCATGGGAACCCGAGCGCATCTCTGCGTTTCCAATTACACATTTCTCCAGTGGTTAAAGTTTTGTTTTCATTGGGTCTTGAAACTATAGTTCGAGGATTTGAATCCTCTCTTTCTCATTTGAACGAGACATTTCACTATAACGTTTTCCCTTTTTTTTTTTAAATGCGATGGCGTGAGGATTATACCCATTGTCGCTCTTCTATATTAATTCTTTTCATTACCCATAAAATTGTAACGTGCTTGTTAAGACCTCTCGATTGACAGAGAGGTGTAAATTTTTATTTCGTTTAGAACATTAGGATAAGATTTCCATAACTGATAATTTTTCTTCTGGGTTAAAATATATATTTACGTCACAGTTAGCTACATGACATACATGCGGTTGGAAGTATTTTATATGTTTCATTTATAATACCTTTTTTACACTTCATCGTCATTTTCATATTATGCCTGTGGAGAAGATATATCGATAATTGAAGGAAATATTTCCCGCTAGTCAGCAAACCTTAATTACTATTAGTCCTTTGCAATATATCTGTCTTGATAACTCTAATTTTAGATAAGAAAATAATTATAAATTCTTCAGAAAAGTTTGATATTTAGCAAAATAAAATTTCGTAATTTCAGTTTTTACTATTTATACTTATTTGTGGTGTGGACTGTCACTCTAGCAAAGTCTTTCACTCTAACAATGTATGGTATAACTATATTCCTTACCCATATACACAGTAGCAAGGTTCTTAATTAATTATTCAGGATTTCAATCTAACAATGTATTCCATTCAGGCTGAATATATATATATATAGATATATATTTTATATATATTTCAGCACTAATCTTAATATATATATCGTTTAGATTTGAGAGGAAGTTTTGTTTTATACTGTGCATGCAGATCATAGTTATGTTTATGGAATTTTCACTTCATTTTACATCCGGCAATATCATCTATAAGTAGGATAAAATTTATCAAGTTAGTTGTAAATTTTCCTAGATATATATGCATTTAGGACATACTAATTCTTTGAGGATGTATCAATGACATCTATCTTTCGGTTATAACATTTAATCATTCTCAGCAGTATAACATTCTATGATTACAGAATTCAATTTTTCCTTAACCTTTCTATTACTTGTATTCAGTAGAGTAACTTACTGTTTCACTTAATTTAGTAGAATTGCTGAGTTATTATAGATTGATAGCTTCTACCTGAATTTCTCCTCATGCAACTATACATTCCATAAGTAGCAATTAAAATAATACTCAAGGTTGGTATGGAAATGATACATATCTCCAGATTTAGACCTTACCATGGTTTAGAGATTATGGATGATAATCTGTCCATACTTTATTTTCCTACAACCATACATATTGTAGAATATTTAATTCTCCTATTTTGTTCTGTTAAATGTAGTAAATAGAAAGATAAATTTACAACAACATAATAACTACAACATTTACCAGTATGATACTACAACATATAGATTAAACTTTCATAACAATTTATGAGCATACCATTTTTGCCGATGACCAATCCTCCCAACCTTAGAGTTCCTTTGTCTCCCGAACTCACACAATCACCCCTATTTGGAATCCCTGCACCTCCGGAATAGACCAACCTCAATACATTGCAGGAATAGATTGACCACAGCTTATGCTTTCCCCAAAGCCTGTTTCTAATTCTGCGTCCAGAATTACAAGATGCTTTTCTTCCTGTTTTCCTAGGCTTCCCTTATTTGGGGACTTTAAAGCTGCTTTTTTCTTTTCCAACTTTTTACCTCTTCCCAACTACTCTCCAAGTCATTGGGGAAATCTAGATTTTTTCCTCAAAAATCTAAATTAGAAATAATTTCTTTCAAGGATTTTTGAAATATTTTTGGGGAAGGTCTTAGCCTCTTTCCACACCTCATGGATTTGGTAAGTGATCTCAAAAAATCTCATTTGGTCAACATGCATAGAATTATTTTATTCATGTTTCATAATTAAATAATTACATTCACACAATAATTATCCAATGGGGTCCAATCCCCTTTGGACTAAATTTCAAATGTCTAATTTGAAAACATAAAACTAGGGTGTTACATATTCCCCCTCTGAAAACAAACACCATCCTCAGTGTTAACAACTAACTACTAGAGTTTATTTTGCAAATAGATATGGATATTTTTCCATCATCTCAGCTTCTCTTTCCCACGTAGCTTCTTCAACAGTAAAGTGCTTCCACTGCACCTTTACTCTTGCTACTGTTCGGTTTCTCAATTCAATTTCTTCCCGTTCCAATATTTGAAGTGGGTCTGGAAGGAACTCCCCTTCTAGTTCCACCTGTATCACATTCCAATCAACAATATGAGAAGCATCATGTACATATCTTTTTAATAACGACACATGAAACACATCATGCACTTTAACATGAGGAGGTAAGGCCAACTTATAAGCCACTGGTCCCACCCTTTCTAACACCTCAAAAGGCCCACAATATCTAGGAGCCAATTTTGCACAACTTCTAGCATAAAGTGTGCTCTTTTTTGGTTTAATACGCAAGTACACATGATCACCCACTTTGAACTCTCGATGCACCCTCTTATTATCAACATAGTTTTTCTGTCGATCTTGTGCAGTCTTGATGTTTCTCTGTATTTGTTTGACAATCCTTTCCATTTCTTGTAGATTATCTAGCCCCAATACTAGCTTATCTTCAGGTTGGATCCAACTTAAAGGAGTACGACACTTTCTTCCATAGAGTTCTTCAAAGGGACTCATTTTGATAGAGGATTGATAGCTATTGTTATAAGAAAATTCAACTAAATGCAAGTAGTCTTCCCATTTTGACGGCCTATCCATCACATACATTCTCAACATATCCTCCAAAATCTGGTTTGTTCTCTCTGTTTGACCATCCATCTGAGGGTGATAAGCAGTACTAAAATTCAGTTTAGTGCCCATGCCCCCAAACATACCTTTCCAAAAGGCGGCTGTGAACTCTCTATCTGAAATAATCTTTTATGGGACCCCGTGTAGCCTTACTATTTCTTTTTGGAACACCTCTGCTACTTGGGCTGTCCCAAAAGTAGATTTTATAGGTATGAAATGTGCAGCCTTTGTTAAGGTGTCTACCACTACCATCACTGAGTCATGCTGGTACTTTGTTCTGGGTAACTCGGTTATGAAATCTATAGAAACAATGTCCCATTTCCATTCTGCAATTCACAAGGGATTTAAAAGACTAGCTGGGTGCTGATGCTCAATTTTAACTAGTTGACATTCCATGCATCTAGCTAAATATTCTGCTACATCTTTTTTCATTCCTGGCCAAAACAATTTCTTTTTCAAAGCTGTTAGCATTTTCTGATATCCAAGATGTCCTAAATATGGATGTTTATGATATTCATCTAGGATCTCTTTTTTCAAGGACTCTACATTGGGGATATACAATCTGTTTTTATAGCAGATCAGCCCTTTCTGGTTTTGGGTGTATTCAGCCATTTCTTTCTTTCTCATTCTCACTTGTAGATCCTCATAATTTGGATCTTGATCTGCTACCTTTTTAACTAGTTCTTCTAAATCAAAACTAGCACTACTCCCAATGCTACTTATGTTTTGGCAGGCATTTCTGCTTACCGCATCAGCAATTTTGTTTTCTTTCCCTTTGATATGTTTTATGTCCATATAAAATTCACTCGGAAAAGACAACCATCTAGCTTGTCGAGAATTCGAGTCGGTTTGAGAAAAGAAATACTTGAGACTAATATGATCTGTCATCAATGTAAATTTTTTTCCATGAAGATAGTGTCGCCACATCTTCAAGGCATGACTTACAGCAGCCAGTTCCAGATCATATAAATTGTAGTTCTGTTCATGTTTCTTAAGCTTTCTAGACTCATATGCAATAACAGAATTTTCTTGCAACAACACTCCTCCTAATCCCTCTCGACATGCATTAGTACACACAACAAACTCTTTGTCAGGATCTGTAATCTTCAGTATAGGGGCTGTAGTGAGTTTTAATTTTAGTTGTTCAAAGCTGTTTTGGCATTTTTCAGTCCACTCAAATTTGGTGCCTTTTCTCTGTAGTGAAGTTATGGGATATGCTATTGCAGAAAATCTTTCCACAACCCTTCGATAATAGCCTGCAATTCCCATAAATGATCTCACTGCTAAAACATCAGTTGGCACCGGCCATTCTCTAATAGCCTTTATTTTCTCAGGGTCCACAGCCAATCCTTGTTCAGAAATAATATGCCCAAGTATTGAATCTTTTCTTTATAAAATTCACATTTACTGAATTTGGCATATAATTGGTTTTCCTTCAAAGTCTTCAAAACTATCCTTAAGTGTTCTTGGTGCTCTTCCTCACTTTTTGAATAGACTAGAATATCGTCTATGAACACTAGTACGAATTTATCTAAGTACTTGTTCAAAACGCTATTCATTAGGCACATAAAAGTGGCAGGAGCATTTGTCAAACCAAAAGGTAGGACTACAAATTCGTAGTGACATACCGGGTTCGAAAACCTATTTTACTAATATATTCTTCCTTAATTCTGAGTTGGTGATAACCAGTCCTCAGATCAATCTTAGAAAATACTGAAGCCCCTCTCACCTGATAAAAAAGGTCATCAATTCTGGGCAATGGGTACCGGTTTTTTATTTTCAACTTATTCAATTGACGGT
The DNA here is from genome assembly GCA_034641835.2 of Pinus albicaulis. NCBI lineage: Eukaryota > Viridiplantae > Streptophyta > Pinopsida > Pinales > Pinaceae > Pinus > Pinus albicaulis. The sequence continues at coordinate 1,333,749,187 of CM076580.1, read as the reverse complement.
AGTCAATGCACATTTTGAAGGTTCCATCCTTCCTTTTCACAAACAGCACCGGTGCTCCCCAAGGAGATACACTCGGTCTGATGTAACCTTTATCCAACAGTTCTTGTAGTTGCATCTTCAGCTCCATGAGTTCAGGGGGGCTCATCCAGTAAGGGTCTCTAGAAACGGGTGTTGCTCCTGGCACCAAATTGATGGAAAAATTGATTTCTCTTTTTGGGGGAAGATGAGGAATCTCATCTGAAAAAACTTCTTTGAAATCTCTTACCACTGGTAAAGTCTCTAGCAGGTTTTTTCAGGTTGCTATCCTAATTCTTCAACAGGTACATCATATACTTGATATCCTTTCCTAGCTATTCTTTTTAATTATAGAGCTGATATTTGTCTTACAGAGATTGGTTTTGGTTTTCCTTTTAGTATAAAGGGTCTCCCTTCCTCATCTATGCAATGCATATTTTTATCCCAACAATTCATCATAGCCTTTCTTTTTTCTAACCAGTCCATTCCTATCAGCAAATCATATGAGCCTAAGGGCAGAATGTTTAAATTTACTTCTGTCTGGAAATCATTTAATTTAATGGTTGTTTTAGGCAACTTATGAGTTACTTTTTGTTTGGTACCAGTGGCTAACTGGACCAACCAAGACTGTTGAAATTTTTCAGTTTTGAGATTATATTTCTATACAATTTGTGGACTAATGTAACTCAAAGAAGCACCCAGATCAATTAAAACTGTAATAGATTGGTCAGCAATCTTACCTTCCATATCTACCGTGGTAGCCTAGTGTTCTTCTTGTCGGTTCTCCAAGGCTGCACTGATAGTGGGTATATTCCTTGCTATATCATTCATTGTGGTAGCTTCTCTATCTCTCATAATCATCTGAATATTTCGGTGTGGACAGTCCCTCAACAGATGAGGTTCTCCGCAACCCCAACATTTCAAAGGATCCCTCATTTTAACTATTCCTTCCTTCTTATTATCTCCATCTACTTGTTTTGAACTAACTTGGGATTGAGCAGTTTGACTTTCCTTTGGCTTATTAAATTTCTTCCGCTGATGATCCCTACCAAACTTCTTCAAGTAAGCTGGTTTCTGTTTCTTTCCTTTGAATTCACCCTTGTTTACCCAGCTTTTTCCATGTTCACTCTTTCCTTTAAACTGTTGGTAGCATAATCTAGCTTTCCTCACCGCTTCGTCCATAGTTTTTGGATTATCGAACTCTATTTTCTCCTTATACACAACAGGCAAACAATTCAAAAACCTTTGTACCTTTGCCTTCTCTTCATGGATGTAAGGAATATACCTTAATAGATTAGTGAACTTGGTGACAAACTCATCTATGGTGAGTTGTCCCAATCTGAGTTCGTGGAACTCCTTTGAGTTATCATCATAATAGCGTTCGTTCAAATAGCGGTTTTTAAACTTGACTTGGAAATCTTCCCAAGTCACTGTTTTTTCATCGATGGCATGCACCATTTTTGTGTCTTCCCACCACAAGGTAGCCTTACCCTGCAACTGGTAGATAGCTAATCTACCCTTCAGATTGATTTCATATTCATAGACCTGAAAATACTTAATCATATTCAACAGCCATGCCTCAGCATCTTCCTCCTTCTCTCCATCATAGGAGGGAGGTTTAATTTTTTGGAATTCACCCTGTAATTAATTTCTCTGTTTAGATTGATGTCTATTAGTGTCATCTTCCTCAAAATCATCTGAGAACTTGCATTTATTTCTCTTTCCGGAACCTTCACCTTCTTGGCTGTTCCGCGAAGTCAGTTTTCTTATGGGCATTTGTTGCTCCTCACTGGCTAATGACAGCCTGTCATTCTGGCTTCTTAACTCAGCCATTTCCCGTTGCAGCCTGTGCAATATAGTCATCAAAGGAGCATTGGGATCGGGCATATTATCTCCATCACCCAGATCACCATAAATTTCATCTCCTTCAGCCATTGACTTTTCAGTTCCAGTATCACTGTACACTAAAGAAAACAACATCAGTGAAAACAATTTTCTCAAAAAAAATATTTTACACAGTGAGCACAACAACAGCCCAGTTTTTTCTAACCTGGCTCCGATACCATTTGTAATGTACCCCAATTCCCCTTCAGTAACATAATATTTTTTTTTTCATTTATACTTACTAAAATTAAGTATATTTTGCTTTTTTGTTTTTTTTTGTTAACAAGTAAGAATTATTAAAGGGGAATTCTTCCCATATTATAGTCACTGTACTCTTTCTGAGTATAAGGTTAAAATTCTTCCATTCTTAACCCCTCACCCCTTCTCTTATTACAAGAGCTAACTTTTATATATCTAAATCTTTCACTCCTTCCCTTATTACAAGAGTTAGGACCATTATCATTAGCATATACTCAACTTAAGCATAGGTACCTAAAATGTTGGTGATTCATGTTTTTTTTTTTTAATGCCAATAGTTAATTTCCCACATTTATTAATCCCAACATCATAAACAATTTATAATAATCTATATGATTTATTTCTCTTCCTTAAATAGGTTCTCATGGGAAATCGTTGATGACTTCATTCAAATTATAATGTATCCTTAGAGCATGAGGAATATCGTTGAACGCAACGCAATTCTCATGATACATATATTTATATGACTACCCCGTCCAGTTCCTTTTGAACTTGCTACACCTTAATGTTTTTATGTTGAAGCGTATACTCCACTAGAGTCTACTTGGCAGCTCGTTTAATGTATGGTGATTTGCATCGTTTAAAAAAATCTTTACACTCAATACTATGTATGATACGTGGAGATTTGGCAAAGGATTAATACTTGGCCTCTTTAATGTCTCTGGAGATCGTATTCCCTTTACGCGTACACTTGCCTGTACTATCACTTGTTGAATGTATATTTTGATTTTTATGTGATCTCCTCGAGATCTGCTGAGTACGCTAGGGTTAATTTTTTTATGGTGAATTAATTGACGCATTAACGTGCCCTCTTTGGCTTGAGGTAACATTGATCTTCCCTCCCCATCGAACCATACTATTTGGTACGCCTCGCTTGGATCATGACACTTGTAAGGTGTCGATTTAATAGGGTTTGGATGGCGGTGAGGTATAATTTGTTTGTTTTACGCGGTGATTCCATTCATTTGCTGAGTTCTTTGTATCAACGGAGCATTTCTCACTCTGCAGGAAGAGACATATGCCGCGGGACCTCATGATTTCTGAGATTTATGAATCGTCTCGGCTTCTCGTCAGGTAAGTAAGCCACGATCTAAACCTCTGTTGAAGTTTTTATTATTATTATTATTATAAAAGCCTGGTGAAACATCGGTCCATTTGTTTGGTTATTGAGGTTTTTTTTTCTCAATTAAGTTAGTTATACGATATACCTACACTATCCTCGGTTGACCTTTCCTTTTCTTCGCTATGTAGCGTAGAGTGGCTTCCATGGCTCTGTGTATGGCTGAGCTCCTATGATCTCTCACGTCTTAAGCGTACCCCTTGGTAATGATTTCAATTGATTGCAGACGATTGGTGAAAATGTCATGTTGTTTTGATATATATATATATATATGTAGCCTCTTAACGAATTCGTTTTTTGATGCACGTCTATGGCAGATTATGCCAAAATTCTGAAGGGGTTTTGACATCCTCTTATCTAGGTAATGAGATTGGATACTTCCAGTACACGTCGAAATTTGAGCTGAAATCATTTTACAATAGAAATTGACCCTCTGTTATGGTGATGTTGCAGGTAGTGAAGACATTAACTCTTCGCTGTCATTTATAGAATTTTCGTTTTATCCAGAGCATTCAGACTCGATTTTTACTCTTGATATCGACTTGTAATCTAGGTTGGTCTTGGGAACCCTGACGCATCTCTACATTTTCAATTACATGTTTCTCCAGTGGTTAAAGTTTTGTTTTCATTGGGTATTGAAACTATAGCTCAAGGATTTGAATCCTCTCTTTCTCATTTGAACGAGACATTTCACTATAGCGTTTCCGTTTTTCTTTTAAATGCAATGGCATGAGGATTATACCGATCTTCGCTCTTATATATTAATTCTTTTCATTACCCTTAAAATTGTAACGTGCTTGTTAAGACCTCTCGACTGACAGAGAGGTGTAAATTTTTTATTTCATTTACAACATTAGGATGAGATTTTCGTGACTAAATTTTTTTCTTTTGGGTTAAACTATATATTTACGTCACAGTTATCTACAATAAATACATGCGGTTGGAAGTATTTTATATGTTTCATTTATAATACCTTTCTTACACTTCATCGTCATTTTCATATTATGTCTGTGGAGAAGATATATCGATAATTGAAGGACATATTTCCCGCTAGTCAGGAAACCTTAATTACTATTAGTCCTCTGTAATATATTTGTCTTGATAATTATAATTTTAGATAAGAAAATCATTTATAAATTCTTCAGAATAGTTTGATATTTCACAGAAGACAATTTCGTAATTTCAGTTTATCACCATGGTTAATATTTTACTATTCATACGTATTTGTGGTGCAGACTATAACTCTAGAAAATTCTTTCACTCTAACAAAGTATGGTATAGCTATATTATTTACCCATATACACAGTAGCAAGTTTCTTAATTAATTATTCATGCTTTCAATCTAACAATGTATTCCATTCAGGCTGAATATATTATTTATATATTTCAGCACTACTCTTAATATATATATATATATATATATATATATATATATATATATATATATATATATATATATATATATATATATATATATATATATATATATATATATATATATATATATATATATATATATATATATATATATATATATATATTATTCAAATTTGAGAGGAAGTTTTGTTTTATACTATGCATGCAGATCATAGTTGTGTTTATGGAATTTTCACTTTACATCCGGCAATATCATCTATAAGCAGGATAAAATTTATCAAGTTAGTTGTAAATTTTCCTGAATATATATGTATTTATGACAGACTAATTCTTTTAGGATGTATCAATGACGTCTATCTTTCGGTTATAAAATTTAATCATTCTCAGCGGTATAACATTCTGTGTTATAGATTTCATTTTTTCCTTAACCTATCTATTAATTGTATTCAATAGAGTAACTTACTGTTTCACATAATTTAGTAGAATTACTGAGTTATTATAGATTGATAACTTCTACCTGAATTTCTCCTCATGCAACTATACATTCCAGAAGTAGCAATTAAAATAATACTCAGGTTGGTATGGAAATGATACATATCTCCAGATTTAGACCTTACCATGGTTTAGAGATTCTCGATGATTATCTGTCCATACATTATTTTCCTACAACTATACATATTGTAGAAGATTTATTTCTCTTATTTTGTTTTTTTAAATGTAGGAAATAGAAATCTCAATTTAAAACAACATAATAAGTACAACATTTACTAGTATGATACTACAACATATAGATTAAACTTTCATAATAATTTATGAGCATACAATTCTGCTAATGACCAATCCTCCCAACCTTAGATTTCCTTTGTCTCCCAAACTCACCCCCTAGCTGAGATCCCCTCCAGAACAGAACAACCTCAATCTGTTCTGGAATATCTTATTTAAGCATATTCTTTCCCCAAAGCCTGTTTCTAATCCTGCGTCTAGAATTACAAGATGCTTTTCTTCCTGTTTGCCTAGGCTTCCCTTATTTACAGACTTTAAAGATTCTTTTTACTTTTCCAAATTTTTACCTCTTCCCAACTGCTCCCCACATCATTGGGGAAATCTAGATTTTTCCTCAAAAATCTAAATTAGAAATAAATTCTTTCAAGGATTTTTGAAAGATTTTTGGGGAAAGTCTTAGCATCTTTCCATACCTCATGGATTTCGCAAGTGATCTCAAAAATCTCATTTGGTAAACATGCACAAAATTATTTTATTTATTTTTCATAATAAAATAATTACATTCACACAATAATTATCCATTGGGGTCCACTCCCCTTTGGACTGGAGTTCAAACATCTAATTTGAAAACATAAAACTAGGGGTGTTACAACTTTTAAATCTTGAGAAAAAGGAAAAATAATTAACCGAATAAGGGTTTGAGAAAGTAGTGAAGAAATTTTTAAATTATTATTGCAAAAAAAAAATCATGGAGTAAATAATTGACTGTGATATTTAATAAAAATCTTCTGACGAAAAGGAATCATTCTCAATGTTTTACTCATAGGAACTGTGACCTAAAAAATTAGTGTGATACATCCATGGCACAAAATTTTAATTACTAAAACAACAATAGAATTGCATAAGGATCCATTATACCAACAAGTGAAAATGAACATGGGTATTCAATTTAAATAAGGAAGAGCTCAAGGAAATAAATATTTTGACCTTAATAATAAAATCACGTTGAGAAATTTGATGAAGGGATTATTATCTCTGCAGACTGTAAAATCCAAGACCCTTGAGGTTAACCTTTTACTCACATCAATTAACCAAAGTTAAATGAGAAATTCAAATGCTCTCAGAAAATATGATAGCCTGAGAAAAAAAACTTGTTAAATGCGAAAATGAGAGAGCCATAGAAGTAGTTTCAGAACTTGAAAATAATGCCAAGGAAAAGTATAATAACTGTTATACATCATGATCATAAAGAAAATGCTGAGAATGTCGAGCTTTGGTGCCTCGCTTGTAGGCAAATGCTAAGAGCAAAAACATGTTTCATTGCAGAAGAAAATGAAGGTTACATGGAGAGAATTTTGAGATTAAATAATAGGGATTGTTTTTAAAACCATAATGTATCAGAACCATACAGATGGCATAGATCTAGGGCTCGTGTACCTTGAAAATTAAACTGGTGGGATGAGTTTGATAGCGTCAACAACAAGGTAGAACAGTGAATCGGATTTGAATCGATACATCAAATATATATACGTACCAAAGTAAATAAATGTAGGTGTTTCAGGATTGTGAAAGAGAGTAATACAACCATATTATTATACAGTGGTTTAAAAAAGAAAAGAAAATTAAAGCAAATCCTACGTATCGATTTGGTGAAGAGATCGTATCTACCCCAATAAATGTAGTTCTGATAGCTAGGTTTCCATGAAAAGTAACGAAGGTCAGGAATGAATGAAAAATAAGTGTATAGATCTATTCAAATAATGGCTTAGCGTAACCATAACCACCTTTCGGTGATTAATAAATTTCGACGAATAGGAATTAATCAAGGGGTCTCCTAATATAGTGATACTTTAATGAAATGCAAAACTATATGAAGATATATAAATTTATATGAAGTTAGATGTATATATATATATATATATATATATATATATATATATATATATATATATATATAGTGTTGAACTATACAAACATAAAATGAATTGAGAGATGATGCATAAAAATTGAAGGACGACTTTAGGGGAAGTAACGTAACTGAAAATCCCGAGAGGGATAGTTCCGTAAGATAAAATTAATACTCAAGTACTCACATTTAATTCCATTTCATAAGGAATTAATGGAGAACAATGGTAGTTACCATAGTAAAAATCTGGCTATACGAATTCAATGAGCACGTATCAGAAAATATTGTGAAGTGAAACAATTAAATTAAAATTTATATGTGTCAGGTCGATAGAACCAAGGGCAAGAACCAAAATTTAATTCACCCTCTCGATAATGGCAATTTCGTCTGATAAAGAAAAAAAAATCACCTAGGCAGGAAGTACTAAAAATAATTGCTATACCCAATTCTGAGGTTATATATTAAAACGACATATTTATATTCTAATAGAATATTTGAATGGGAAGGTTGAATAAATATGTAAGAGTATATGTATACGATTATAGGATTCCACAAGTTAAGTCTATAAAAGTTATATTAGTTAAATATAACTATAGTATATATAATTATATGTTAAAGGAAATAAAAGAGAAAATAATTCAAAAATGCAGTGTAAATCTACAATTAACATCATATGTTAAAATATAAGTGATTTGGTTATACTTTATAAAGGTAATTTTGTGGAGTTGTATGAATATAAAATTTTCATACATGATAATTTATTTAGGTAAATAAATTTCAAACTTTAATACCCACGGGATTAAGGGAGAAAAACAAATTCACTAGCAAATTTTAAAAGTGAATTCATGTTAAAAGTTTACAAGTAAAGTGGAATGATATATTTTACAATATGGCTAGAATATTATTACTCTAATTATGGTTAAAAGAGTAATAAACATTATTGTGGTAGATTAAGTGGTAAAAGTATAGTAGGACAAGGAAAAATTGGATGCTGGTATTTAGTAAAGTTACCAGGATGTTTTGCAAGTCATGTATATTTAAGTCATGACTAAAGTATTTTGTAATAAGCATATTTTAGTTCACGTACATGGAAAATAATAAAGTGTTGATCTTAAGTAAAAGTTATAAATACAGTTTAAATAGTTGGTTTAATAATTAATTGGTTTAGTAATTGTGAACCATTTCATATTAAATAATGTAATGTGGACCCATTACATTGAGTTTTGAATGAATGAATGAAGGGATAAATCAAATTTTCCCTGCTAGTTAGCTAAGGTAGAATTGAAAACCTAACAATTTTTTTTTTATCCATGGGAAAATAATTATGAAAATTATCATGCATGGATAAGAATCCAATGGAGCACAATTAATTTCCTCAATATATTATACTCAATTTATCAATTGAACCATGGTTTTAGGTTGTAAGTGGTCTTTGTTAGAAACCATGTGTTGTTTATATAAACCGTGGGTTGATTTCTAATGATTAGTGAAATTCACATATAGATATAATTGTTGCATCATCATTGGAATTAGTAAAGCATGAATATACAATTAAAAGTAAATTTACAAGTTCTGGTGATTCTTTAAAAGGGGAAATTGTGCCAAATTTATTTTTGATGTCATCAAGTATTAATTCTTGGGAATGTAACGAATTATAGTAATATATTCCATATATCACTATAAAAGAAATAGATACTCACACAATAAAATTATGTTGGTGCTAAATTTAATTTCCCTGAGTATTAAAATTCAAGGATAGGGTAATAGTGGGAAATCATACAACTACAAACCAGGAGAAAGGAGGATGAGCTGTACTTGGATTTGGGTGTGGGGGAAACCCATCAGATCCAACTTTATTCATGTAAGTTTTAAACTAGTGGATAAACTTGAGGAAACTTGAAAAAAAAAAAGGAATAATGAAACATAAAGTTGTACATTATTGCACATTTTAGAGATATTCCCAGTGGGAATATGAATTTCATAAAAGAGGTTAGGAAAAATATAAATTCATGTGTGAAATAGGAATTGAATTATAGACATTACTAATGAGCCTTGTTATTACTAATTAAATTGATTGGCTAACAAAATAAAACAATGTATACTGAAAGAAAAGCTATGGAATGAGAAAGGGTAAGCATAACCAGGCATATGATACAATTTGTTTTCTTTCATTCATGAATACTAATGAAAAGTTGTAAATTTGTTTAGCCAAGTGTGTAATAGGAAATTTTACACTCCGAAAACAAGGAGAAAAAGGTGAAAATAAGTGTAGATAAATCACCTGGAAAATCAAGAAAAGTCGAACTGGACCAAGTTTGTGTGAGAAGAAAATCTCACTGAAAAAAAAGAAAGAAAGGATAAGTAGT